>OZ022259.1:39102615-40302615 GCA_963978905.1 Trichostrongylus colubriformis
AAGCTCTAGTCTGCCGCGTGCGATTCACGTGCACGACCATGGGAGACTGGACACGATCGATGCCACCATCGGGATTGCCGAGCACTTTCCCACGACCATGCATGTGAATAGTGTAGGGCCGTCACGATGGCGTCACAGCTTTCTCATGGCCGTGCACACTGATCGCAAGCGGATCAGAGCTTGAGAAGTTCACTGACAAAAGGAAAATGCTGGAAATGACGAAGATAACAAACTTGTCACCACCAATTTTCTTCTACATAACTCGATAGCAATCTTCCTGGAGAATCAAACAGCGTACATTTCATTGGGGAATCTGGCCTAAAAGTGAGTTGAGAGATGGTTTTTTCTACAGTGTATACACGGATGCGATGTTTAGGGTCACACCAAGGAACAAAGCTTTGTCTAAAATGACGGACCAAATTCCTACACAGCTGTGAACTCAGGTCAGGGCTGTGACGAGAATCCGCCGCCATTCCCATCGAATTCCGAAGGAATTTTCCCTCCTACTTTTCAGGATGCGAAAAAATAACCTAGTACCGGGCTCAAAAGAACCAAAATTTTGTATTTCCATCTTATAGATGGAGATACAAAATTTTGGTTTTTCAACGAGCTGATTCTGAAAATGTATACAAGTTCAGTAAAAAAATCAATATCAATCGATTTATGGCGAAAAAACTGTAAAAACGCGAAAAAGCGTTTTCGCGCGATTTTTGACACTCTTACGGCACTGACTGTATTATCTCGAACCCTCATTATTCGCCAATTACAGCTGAAGTTTCTAATTGTGATGGACATGCTTGACTACACCATGCGAGGACGACGACGGAAGGTGCAGAAAGACTTGGCATCTCCTGGCCATCACGCACTGCATATTCCCCTTGCCGCAGTCTTTGTGACTGCTGTGCTCCTAAAAGCTTGCAAAGCCATCAGAAAGAAAGAATTCAATTTGTCCGGAGGTCAAGAGTATAGTCGATGATCGCGTCGCGGCGATCTTCTTTCTGGTGCTCTGTCCAATCGGTGGAAAGACGTTGTGGCTTTGGCGGACCGCTGTCTCAATTTCTGATGTTACGGTTTGGTTATGGTGATTTTGTGTTTAGTAAATCGACCCGATTTGCACAAAATGCTTCGGACGGCTTAGGTGGTCTCGTGACCTACCTGAATTACAGGTGTATAAGCAGTGCTGATCCTCCTCTCAAGTCATCATGATCCGTTCCGCTTAAGTGGCCTACTGTAACCTTTCTTCAATAGCCCTTATGGTCTAGTAAGGCTTTCCATGCCAGTAGAGTAATATGGAAGAGGATTTTGCTGTACCAGGGCACGATGTGTGCAATTTAACAGTTACAACTTATATACGCATCAAAATCATAGTGACTGGACAAGTGGCCCATGTATCGCATACAATCTTGTCCTACAATATATCTCTAGAAAGTAATTTTTCGCTTGCTCACTTCAGCAGGCATTCCGCAGCAGCCTCCAGCTCCTTCTGATCCTTCTCCAGCGCGAGCTCTCTCCACATGGCTGCAATCCATATATTTGATATCACAGTAATCACAGAACGTAAGGGTGAATTAGGTTACCACAAGGGAAGGAAACACAATCTATCGTAAAAAATGGGAAAAAATTGAAAAGTCACACCTACAATTGATATCCCCAGAGAAGGAACATGGCAAAAACATAGAAGGGGGATACGAAAAACAGCGACGCACATGCCAACTAGGTGCGTGCCATTGCGACAGAAAATTCGCGTCGCGGCGTCCAGCGTGTGCTATGGGTGTGAGCTAGAGGCGCTGTGTTAACCGGGTCCTGAAGCGACGATGGTGCACCATGCCTTACTTCACATGTAATCGTTTCAGGACCCACGCAAATCGGCAGCTTTAGCTCGCCACACACGATCCCTCGTAGCTTCGATCTTAGTGGCGAATCCCTCATGCCAGTGTTGAGTGAGTGTGTGGTGCTGGGCACTCTGAGACACTTTGGCGAACTAGTGACCAGTGTCGCGCCGCAAACCTGATAGGCCGCGTTGATGCTTTGCGATGGCAGGGGTGGCTACGTTCACAAGCGGTGAGGAAGAGTGGCACGCGAGGATGTGCAAAAACGACGCAGGCAAAGGGACAGGGTGGCATAGGCGAAGAAAGACACACAGCCACTCCCTACCGCTGCCTTCTCAAAGTATGAACGCGGCCTTACGTGTGCAGATCGAGGGGGAGACGAAAGCTCCGATTGGATCAGGTCTCCAAACTAGACATTCTTATCAGATTTAGGCTTCATATTATGAACAGAAGAATGCGTTGACTGACTTCTATTTCCTATAAATCTCATATGCTTTTATTATGTATTGCATTGTTTTTATCTTCGAGAAACGGAGACCAATAATTTATTCGGGCTCTCAAGCTCTTGCAAATCGCTCTCTCCTACCAGAAGATGAATAATTCCGTTTGGATGGTAACTGTCGCAACGATCGATGCGACCAGGGAGGCCTGGCGGCGACCGTAACGACCAGGGTGGCAAGGCGGGAAATACGTGACCACCTCCAGAAAACGTGACAATCTCCAGAAAAAAAGGCGAGGGATACCCCTAGGACCCACCTGAACTTCGTTCTTTGAACCCTTGGGGGTATTTAAGGGGGGTCCTGCCAGGTTCGCCATTTTTTCCATTTAAATTTTTGCTGTTTTATTACTTACCAGTTGGCTGGCGCACACTCTGCGCGCAATTCATGGCGATGCTGCGCAAAATGGGTTTGATAGGCCCGACCAAAGTTGTGTATGGAATCGAGCGGGAATTTCCTTTCCTCTATTTACAGCTAAGCTATTGAATTGGAAAAAAGCATAGAATATGGCGTGATAATAAAGCGTTCTGGTGTCAACATACTTCACTCGCTTTGCAACGAATCCATTTTGCACCTCACCGACATGAATCGCGCGCAGTAGTGTGCGCCAGCCAACTGGTTTACGTCTTCATTGGGAGTTTGGATAGTTTAGAGGTAGATAGTTTTGTATTCGATTGCATCGATGGTAACAAACGTTCACTTGCTGAGCATCCAATTCCTACACATTAATGGTATAATGGTAGATCTATATCTTGATTATCGTTGTTTATTGTCTTCGTAAACATGCTTCACTACTTGGAATTTTACATAGTCTAGCAGTCGATACCTAGTGTTGCTGCCAATACCGAATTAAAATGATTCCGAGTGAGCCGCTCGCTTCGCTATCACAAATATAGGTTGTATCATGATTATCAATGTAGATCGCAGTATCAAGCGTCATGCTCCACTATTTGAAACGCTAAGCAATCCAGCGGTCGATACATCGGTCAGTGATATCAGAACCTAAACAAAATATGTTCACCCAATGGCACTGAGCATCAGATGCTTTTGCTAAAACGGTCGTCTAGCAATAGCAAATGATGTAAAGGATTTCATCCTGTCCAATCCCTAATGGCTCCTATCAGCCACTGTAAGATGCCATCAGTTTCACTGAGGCCCTGTACCCAACAATACCATTGAGGTCGCCGTACCCTACAATACCCATGTGAACATTTAACTGTTAGCCGCAAAAGCGATTCGGCTTTGGTGACATTTCCCTTCTCACAGCCCCTATCGAATGTTATCAACCATTATCGCTTTGGATCACCCACTATCAATGTTCCCGCCAACCTTGCTGAACACCCATGAGTGACAGCGGCGACATTTGTCTACCCATAATCATTATCAAATCTTATCAACCATCATCGATTTGGATCACCCGCCATTGAAGTTCCTGGCCCACCCTGCTAAACATCTATGAGTGTTAGCGCCCTAGGATCAATGCGAAAAGCGAAACGAATTTGACGACTCCAGCCATTTCACGCTCCTTAACGTATCTCATCAACCGTTATCAGTGCGGGTCACCCACCACTAATGTCCCTGTCCCACCCTGCTAAACACCTATGATTGTCAGCGCTTTTGGATCAGTGCGAAAGGCGAAACGAATTTGACGACGTTTGTTTTCTCATACTCCATAACGAACCTTATCAACCATTATCACTTTGAATCACTAACACTAAAAGTTCCCGCCCCATCCCGCAAAACACCTATGAGTGTCAGCGTTCTGGGATCAACCTGAAATGCGAAACGCATTCGTCGACTCTAGCCATTTCACGCTCCTTATCGTATCTTATCAACACTTATCAATGCGGGTCACCCACCATTAATGTTCCTGCCCAATCCCGCAAAACACCTATGAGTGTCAGCGTTCTGGGATCAACCTGAAATGCGAAACGCATTCGTCGACTCTAGCCATTTCACGCTCCTTATCGTATCTTATCAACAGTTATCAATGCGGGTCACCCACCATTAATGTTCCCGCCCAATCCCGCAAAACACCTATGAGTGTCAGCGTTCTGGGATCAACCTGAAATGCGAAACGCATTCGTCGACTCTAGCCATTTCACGCTTCTTATCGTATCTTATCAACACTTATCAATGCGGGTCACACACCATTAATGTTCCCGCCCCATCCCGCAAAACACCTATGAGTGTCAGCATTCTGGGATCAACCCGAAAGGCGAAACGGATTCATCGACTCTAGCTATTTCACGCTCCTTATCGAATCTTATCAACCTTTACCAACTTGGATCATCCGCCTATAGTGTTCCCGCCCTATCCCGCAAAATACCTATGAGTGTCAGTGCCCTTGGATCACCGCGAAAGACGAAGCGACTTTGGTGACATTCGCCTTTTGAGGCTCCTTATCAGCGCTTATCAGTTGCTATCACTTTCGGTCCACCACCGCTGCGGTTCCCTTGGCACCCCCTATATCACTTGTAAAACTCAGGGTCCCAGCTTTACTGCGACGCGAGATATGAATTTCGTGACAGACAGACGCACGGACACACACACACACACACACACACACACACACACACACACACACACACACACACACACACACACACACACACACACACACACACACACACACACACACACACACACACACACACACACACACACACACACACACACACACACACACACACACACACACACACACACACACACACACTCACACACACACACACACACACACACACACACACACACACACACACACATACTTAGCGAATTATATAGAGTAGGATCCCATTTCCCTTGTTTAATTACCCAAGTTTGAGGTAACCTCCACGGTGCCGTTGTGTGCGATATTTGTTGTGGATTAATAAATCGTTGGATTATCGCCGAGGAACATTTTATGGTGCACCGGTACTAGTATAATCGATATCAGGTCCGGAAAAGGAAAATATTGATATTCAAGACAGCAAGGACCACAGGTATGAGTTGATGTTGAACTTTTTTGGCCTTTCTCCTTACAGTTTCCCAACCTTCTCAACCTTGCGATTTGCTGTAGTTCATCGGTGATAGTGTCTAGCAAAAAAAAATGACTAGCCTCATGGGTGTGCAAGTAAGCAAAAGTTTTTGAACGAGATACACCAATGCACTCGATGAAGTGTTTACGACAAGTAGCAAATTTTAAACAGGCGAAGCAAGTATGCGAATATCGGAAGAGGCCTCAGCCGCTCTAACTGCAAGCATCAAGCTAATGTCAGATAAATTGCAACAATTTACGGAAACCTTGGATAACCTTAAGGAACCCCTAAATCCGGACCAGGAGGCCAAAGACCAGGAATATTTAGAGGAAATTCAGGCTGAGCTGGAGCGAGCCCAACGATTAGTGTTCGTATCGAAGCGAAAAAAGCGGGACTGTGAACACCCACCACAGGCGAATCTGCGCAGGAATCGGCTGACCACCCAAGGGTAGAGTTACCAGCGATCCCTATCCCACAATTCTCGGGAGCACTAGGGAAGTTCGACAATTTGTGCGCGCTGTTTGAGGCAAACGTTGATTCACAAAAGTTAACAAAGTTGCAAAAATTCAACTACTTACTGAAGGCGCTAAAAGGAGAAGCCCCACAGACAGCAAGAAAGTATGCAATAAGGGAGGAGAATTATCCATTGGTGATTGACCTCCTCAAAACAAAATATGGAGATAAATCTAAATTGATACGACACCTACAAGCGCGCCTGGAGGCAGCGGCGGCGAGGGGTGACAATATAAGGGACCAAAGACAACTTTTAGACTACGTAACATCCCTTATAACGCAGTTACAGCACCTGGGAGTCAACCTAAAAGGATCCTTCATAACACAAAAAATATTAGCAAAATTCCAAGTAGAATTCCAACGCAAAATACTAAAACGGTTGTGCGCTAAGAATGCGAGCGATGACGAGTGGAACGTTCAGGAAGTAGTAGACGAGTTGGACAAAATTGTTGCGGCGGAAGAGCTATAGTACTCGAGATGCTTCCCAAAAAGGAACCTCTCTTTAAGCAACCATCTATCGAAAGGCAATACTCTCAACAACAAATCATCGAAAGGCAACTTCATCAACCCCGCGCACACGATCTGAACGCGCAGCTAACGAAATGTCTTTACTGTGAGGGGGTAGACCACAACGCCTTTCGATGTCCATCAGTCACCTCATTAAACGACCGAAGCGAGTTCCTCAGAAGGAACAAACTATGTATGAACTGCGCGAAACAGAACCATTCCACTCGTGAATGCCTAAGAAAAGGGTGCACGAGATGCGACGATAGAAAGCACCACTTCTCTATATGCCCCAAATTGTTCGGAAAGAATAATACTCATCGAGAAAAGAGTGCGAAAGAAAACGCGCATAACCACGTGCCAACAAAAGACAATGTAGAAAGAACAACGAAGTCCTTCAAAAGGGCGAACACACAGAACGTAGAATGCGTAATAAACACAAAAGAGACCGTGGCGACACAGTGCGATGAAGCACTAAGCACCGAAATCCAAAACGTGTCAGAAAGGGATACCCAAGAAAGAAGCGAGGTATATCTGCTGACCGGGACAGAGCATATGCAGCACCCCACAACGGATCAGCTCGAAGAAGTTCAAATTCTGCTCGATACAGGAGCAGACGAATCATTCAATCAATATGAATTGGCAGAGAAGCTACAGCTCCCAGTTCTACGCACTATCGATTTGACCATGTACACCTTCGGCGAACGAGAGCCAAAGCAAAAACAGTATGACATAACCAAAGCACGGATATGGGATAGGCAAAATCACTCAATCGATCTGACCCTTCATGAAACGGGAGTGATCTCAGCTAGTGGAAAGAAAATATAATTAAGCAGCGCCGACAAGGAACATTTGGCTAAAGAATAAATATGTCTATCAAATAAACAAGGGTCAGTTATCGGCTCAAAAATACTACTAGGCTGCGACCAACTCTCTAATTTAATCAAGTTCCTTGCAAGGAATACACCTTGCCTTCAGGACTGCGAATCATCCCCTCACGCCTAGGCTACCTACTCACGGGTCAAAGGGATTCAGAGGACAAGCAGGATGCTAGTGGGACGTGCAATTTGGTGGAAAGCGACTATGACCTTCTTTTTCAATCCCGAAGTGAACGGCAAATAGAGGTCAGGGAGTAGTGGGATTGCGATCTGAGGGCAACGGAGGAATACTTGGGTCCCACAAAACGCGCTAGGGAGGCAAAGGTACCCGAGTTCTTTGAAAATACCATAGAAAAACGCAAAGACGGGTACTACGTGCGCTTACCATTGAAGGACTACCATACCCCCCTACCAGATAATTACAAACTGGCACAACGAAGGCTCATAGGTGTCATAACCTAACTTCGTGAGCATCCCGACCTACTCGAGCAATACAATGCGGTCTTCACAGAGCAATTACAAATGGGAATAATAGTGATTGTTTCCAAAGGAAACCTTTCCACGGGCATGGTGCACTACCTGCGACATCAAGCAGTTGTGACGCCCCAAAAAACAAATACCAAGCTGCGCATAGTGTTCGACGCGGCCTCACATTACAAGAGTTGCCTATCACTTAACGAAATACTCCACCAAGGACCGACATTACCACCGGATCTTTAAGGGATGCTTTTGCGATTTAGATTGAAACCGTATGTTTGAATCTCTGACGTTGGAAAAGCATTTTTGCATGTCTGCCTTCATGAGACGGATAGGGACGCAACTCGATTCCTGTGGGTACAAGACATGAAATTACCGCCCGAGGGCAACATTCTTATATGTATGCGTTTCACCAGAGGCCCATTTAGGTTGAACGCATCTCCCTTTCTTTCAGCAGGCAGCGTGCACTTCCATCTGCGAAATGCCGTAAAAGCGTAAAGGCGCAAGAAATCAAGGACAATTTATATGTAGACAACCTGATTTTGGGTAGGGATACTCTTCAAGAGTTAGCGTTAAATCACGTGCAGCATGCAACATTTTTGACGAAATGGGAATGAACTTGCGCGAATTCCTATCAAACACTAACTACATCGAAACAGTTATCCCATGCGCAAAATGCGCAAAAACAGAAGCCCAAAAAGTACAGGATGGCTGGTCCCCTTGATTTTGCCTAAGCGATTCCAACAAAAATTATGGAAGCACAAGTACTCGTGGGGCGAGCAGTTATTATGGCAACATCAAGACCAATGGGAAAAGATCTTACAAAATGCAAGCGACTTCAGTAAGAAGTGCTCAAGGTACATCGCAACATCAACAACCAATCAACTAGTTCTTTTCTCGGATGCGAGCGAAATTGCGATGGTGACGTGCGCATACATAGTATCAGAAGGCACTTCATCCCTACTCATGGCAAAATCAAGGCTATCACCTTTGAAAATACAAACAACCATGCCAAAACTTGAGATGAGTGCATTAGCTATGGCTTCTAGACTAGCTCTTTCAGTCCTCAACTCTCTACCAAGGCAAGGGTGCACAATTGAAGAAGTGATATTCTTTTCCGATTCCCAAATGGCGCTAGGTTGGATAAAAAAGAAGCCATATCAGAGCAACTTAGGGCGCTTTGTCAACAATCGTATAAAAGAAATAAGTGAAATGGACCGTGCCATAAAAGAAATGGGAATAAAAGTGAGGTATGGTTATACACCAAGCGACAGCAAGCCGGCCGACGCAGGGACCCGAGGGCTATCCAAGCACGAATTGCTCGACCATTACTGGTGGTCAGGACCAGAGTTACTACATAAACCAATCAGCGAATGGTATCACTCTCTTTTTACTATCGACAGCGTAGAAACTATCCAGGAAGCAAATGTGTTTGCTATGCTCACGCAGGATGAGTCGGACTCGTTTCCTTGGAACCGACATAGCTCCTTTCTTAAAGCTCAGAGAACCATGGCATGAGTGCTGCGCTTTTTGAGTAATCTACTACAACGTCTATGCACTTTGAGTAGAAAGAGAATTGGTGCTAGTCTTTGTATGCTGCAAAGCGATGTTCAAGGAGGAACAGCACTTACCGGTGCAGAAATCAACGCTAAGACTACATTGATTGAATTTCATCAAGACACTTTCTCGGAAGAGTACATCAAGTCCATGGACAATACATTGAAACTAATCAAAGACTCAGAAGGATTATGGAGAGCGAGAGGAAGACTTGGACTGTCCACGTTAGATGAACCAGCCAAGTTTCCCATTCTCATTGCACCGAAATCAGAAATTGCAAATCTAATCAGCCAGCATGCCCATCGCAAATACCATAGCGGAGTGGCCCACGCACTGGCAACCGTAAGATCGGAGTATTGGATCCCGCAACTACGACAAAAAGTACGGAAATTTGTGCAAGGATGTGTGCGCTGTAGACGATTCAATGCATCACCATACTCTTATCCACCCACACCGGACCTACCGAGGCAAAGAGTGCAACAAAGTAGGCCATTCGAACACATTGGCTTAGACTTCTTTGACTTGCCCAAGGTTAAACAGGGAACCATTATAACAGAAGTATACGGAACCATTTTCACTTGCGCAGTCACCCGCTTGATCCACTTAGAAGTGGTAAGAGACATGGGAACGGAAGCATTCTCAACGCATTAAGACGTTTTTTCTCACGGCGAGGAGTTCCACGCACCATAGCATGCGATAACGCCCCTACTTTCATACTAAGTGCAGAAATCCTCAAAAATACGATCGAAAATGCGAAATCCCTGTCGATCATTGCGAACAATCAAATAGAATGGAAACACATAACCCCTTATGCACCTTGACAAGGGGGATTCTATGAAAAGTTCATTCAATCAATCAAACATGCGCTGCACAAGGCTTTAAGAAGAGCCGTCATAAATATGGACAGCCTCACCACAATAATTACAGAAATTGAGGCGAACCTAAATTCACGACCACTGACATATCAAGAACGAGCTCGAGCACCTGACACCATTGCGACCTATAGAGTTCATTCAAAAGATATGGTTATCTACCCCTTAGAGACGGCCGCAGAATTTACCGGAGATCCAGAATACCTTCCACCGTCTCTCCGGGGTGCCCTAGAAACAAGGAAACAAGCGGAGAACGCGTTGCAATCATCCTATGCGATACCTCAAAAGGCATGGCAAATATGGCACAATGAATATCTACTGAGTCTAAGAGAGCACCACCGCAAGTGGTGGTCGGGAAGGCAAAACAACCCAATACAATCCCAAGTTGGCGCTGTAGTGCTTCTCGTAGACCACATACTGACGCGAAATGAATGGTGATTAGCACGCATAGTAGAAATACAGTCAGGCAATGACGGTGCGATTCGTGAAACGAAACTGATCACAGCAACTGGCAGAATAATAAGTAGACCAGTGAAAGTCATTGTTCCTTTAGAGCTCGAGCAAAACGGTAACGCGAGTCAAGAGCGAGAGCAGCCGCGACTATCTGACGAATCCCAACTCAATCCAGCATCAGATTTGCGAGACACCGTGCGATACAACTTTCGACAAATAGGACAGGTTCGTTACGAAGAATAGTTTCCCTTCCAAATCTAACCTTACCATTTGACGTAAACTAACCTAGCACAGCGCAATATACGGTAATACCGTCTCAAGCAAGTAACAGGTCGAGTTTCATCACAAACAACAACTCATACAAATGCGATTCCATTACAAACCAATATAGCAATATTCAAAGGGCAAACACCGTCAAAAGATCTGCAATCAACCCTCAACAGTGGCAAGAAAGGCGAATTTGCAAAGGCGATTCAGCACAAAATGGGGATCAAGCAAGTGCCCCGTAAATACTGTGCGAAATAGTAATTCAAGTTCAATTCCGGTCATGTACGCCGACTGCGAAAAACAAAGCGAGAAATAAAAAGTATCCGCGCGGCACTTCCCAAGCTGATGTCACCAACAGACCCTCTACAGCGCATCGTGTCGAAGAGCCGTGATACCATGATATATATCTCGATTGTTGACCAACTTCACCACCTCTTTCTCAAATTCCCTAGACCCAGCCAAAGATCTCTTAAGGGAGGCTTATATTTTGGAGCTAAGAGCGAAAAATTGCGAACTCCGTTACCTCCACCTGAGACAATGTCTCCGAACCCTCCACGCGGTTGCACCCATCCTCATAGCCACGGGCAAAACATCCACCGAGAAGTGGAGGCGATGCTCGAACTCGAGCAGTGCTACTTCGACATCGATGGAAAAAAGCGAGAGATGATCATCGTCAAAACACGATGGAGCGCATCATTGAAGACCAGCTGAACTCAATCAGCAATGCAAAGGCCGCCATTCATGCCAGGAGAGCCACGCTCCAAAGCGAAGAGAAGGATCTTCGAGAGTCCTGCCAAGCGAAGATTACGGAGTCGATAGAATCTATGAAAAGTGCCATCGAGGAAATTGTACAGAATATTGGAAACCCGCCCACAGGTCCTTCAAGAGGAGAGGTCGACGAAGTCGAGAAGAAACGACGCTGCCAAGAATCAATGCCAGATGAAGAGCCGATGGAGGTATCCGATGCAGAAGGCCACGAAATCCCGGAAGCACGAGTTAGGATTCACGCCACCAAAGACCGAGCAGCCCCAAAAGCGCAGGAGAAGACGCTCGAAGAGAAGATCCGAGAAATGGCGATGATGATTGTGTCACTACGAAATAATCGTGGACCATACAAGCGGAGGAAGCTCGTCACCGGCGTGTACCGATCAACTGGGTAGAATGAAGTGTGTCTTTTGCAAAACACCGGGCAGCCACTACAGCGATTCATGCCGCCGCGCACGAGACAGCAGGGAAAGGAAAAGACTCCTCGTGGAAGAACCAACAACCAACAAGAATCAACAACGAGACAAGACGCTTAACCGAGGAGATCGAACGGACTCAAGAAGAGCTAGCCTCTATCAGACGAAGCTTGGAGGAGAGCTCCCTCCCCTCTGAGGGCCCGGAGTGTCGCAACGATCGATGCGACCAGGGAGGCCTGGGGTCGACCGTAACGACCACGGTGGTAAGGGGGGAAATACGTGACCACCTCCAGAAAACGTCCCAATCTCTAAAAAAAAGGCGCGGGATACCCCTCCGACCCACCTGAACTTCGCCCTTGGGGGTATTTAAGGGGGTCCTGCCAGGGTCGCCATTTTTTCCATTTAAATTTTTGCTGTTTTATTACTCACCCCATTTCCCTTGTTTAATTACCCAAGTTTGAGGTAACCTCCACGGTACCGTTGTGTTCGATATTTGTTGTGGATTAATAAATCGTTGGATTATCGCCGAGGAACATTTTAAATAACTGTGGAATGCGTCGTTGACAGTACGTGCATGCATGGTTGCAACGAAGTTTTGTTCGAAAAAAAGGTACCCACAATACTATCCATGTTTACATACCTTTCATTTCCGCTGAAGATCTCTTCAGGAGAGGATTGGCAGGTGTTGGCATCGTTTCTGAAAGCGCTTTCGGTATTTTAACACAAAAGTATTTTCGCTTAGCTTTGTCCCTTCGTGGTCCTTGGGACCAGGAAGAGACAAAAGTGAAAACCCCTAGGTGTGATAATCATAGAGGTAACGGTACAAACTATTATTATCAGTCGGTGATCTTGAAATGGATCAATTTTTCATGCCCACCATCTCGATAGTGTTAATCGTTTGGGGTTGTATAACCAGTGAAGAAGGGAACGTGTCACCAGTGAAAATCTGAGACCATAGAAATCTTAACGATACTGGCAATTAAGAGCAACAGCCAGATGTCAGCAGTGCTGGAATCATAACGTGCGGAACTGGGAGTTACTGTACTCACTCAAAACTAGCAATTTTTTTCATTGTGGGCAAACTTGCTACGAGCCCACGGCCTCACGTTGCATAGCCAGCAATGCTTCTGCACCACATAGCTTTAAATATTGGTACTGAACTATCCTGACCAGAGCAAGGTGGCGCTGCTCAACTCGAGCAGCATTCCTCAACAACGTGATTGCCTTGTTAAAGACATGTGCAGTACACACTACTGAAGGCTTCACTCTTACGTCACATCACGAGATATTGCGATATCTTGCCGTCGCGTCTTGCCATTTCACCCAAGGCGCAGTTCTGTAGCGGTCCTTCCATTGGCTACTAACTGGGAGGCCACGGGTGTGTAGCCTCCATCTGATTTTCGCTTTGCAGTGTCGCACTCGCGGTGCCATCAGTACGACTTGTCGCAGTCGGTTGAAATTCCACACAGAATGGACTGGTACCGTGTGGCCCTTTAAAGAAATAGCCGTTTTCCATGATTGCTGTAAATGTCGTTCCTGTTTACTTTTTATTTGATTGATATTTACGTACTTTTTCTCTGTAATACTCGCGCGCATCTTATGAAGCTTTGATGCGTCAATCGTAAAACTTCAGAGGAAGTGTACGCACTGTACGAATCACACGCGGAGAGGTCAACTCGCACTCGCCGCGTCGCTAGCCGTGAGTGGCTACGCGAAAATTCGACATAAGGGTACACACCCGAAGGCCACTACAAATGTGGAAATATTGGGTTGGAGAATAAGTCCTCGCCGTTTTTTTTATCCCCGTTTTTCCATTGTTTCCTGCATGTTTCAACAAAGCTCATATATGTTTTTGATAGAGCTTTTTTTTGCTCTACAAAATGCTACTATCTGTTTTTCGATTCCTTCGACTACCTAGTATTTATGAGGTTTGGAAATGAAGTAAGCTGAAGGCGAAAAATTGGCACTTGCGCACCTCATCTTTCTCGTCTGCCATCGAGATCAAAAAATGCATATGTATATGTTTTCGATAGAGCTTTTTCAGCGTTACAGAATGGTACTACTTTTTATTTGAATCGCTCAAATTTTCGCTGTTTTTAAGACTCCCAAATGCAGTACTAGCAAAAGGGTGCACTTTCATTATCTCCTCTTCCTCGCTTACCATCGAGATTGGAGAGAATGCGCATGTATGCATTCGATAGAGCTTTTTTTTTGCTCTACACTATGATACCACCCTTCTTTTGTGTCCTCTCATATTTTAGCACGTATGAATAAATTTCCACCTGTTTTTCCCTTCAAAATTGCGTTAATGAAAATGAATTTTTTAGAAAAGTGTTTCATATCATTCGATAGAGCTCTTTTCGCTCTATAAGATAGTTTTTACAGTTTTTGCTCACTCAATTTTTGCTACTTTTAGATTATTTAAAAATCGAGGAAATATCGAGGAAATAGAGTATTTTCGACACATGTAGTCAAAAATGCTCGATTTCGTCGACTTTTAAATAATCTAAAAAATAGCAAAAATTGAGTAAAACAAAAACTTTAATATTGTGCTGTTCCGGAGTCTCATGGTTATCTGAATGTTTAAAAACAGTTGCGACTCCAAAATATTTATTCAAAAGACTCAAAAGACCCCTCAAAAGTCTCCAAAGTCTTCAAAATATCTTTGCAATATTTCGGCGTATAACGCCTTCTTCAGGCCTGAAACTGTGGTGGTTAGCTAATTATATATGATATAATTGCTTACGGCCCCGTCCCAAAAAGATTTTGGCGTGACCCACCCTGCCAGAGACGAATGGTGCGGGAAATAATAAACCCACCCGGTCGCACCTTAAATAGTGAGGACTTTACGACAGTAGATATGAGAGAGATCATGCATTAATCAGCAATCAGTAATCATTTTTGATTAGATCATGCAGTATTTTATCAATATCATCTATATCATTATCATTTTATCAATATCATTTTTGATTACTGCATGATCTCTCTCATATCTACTGTCGTAAAGTCCTCACTATTTAAGGTGCGACCGGGTGGGTTTATCATTTCCCGCACCATTCGTCTCTGGCAGGGTGGGTCACGCCAAAATATTTTTGGGACGGGGCCGTAAGCAATTATGTCATATATAGTTAGCTAACCACCACAGTTTCAGGCCTGAAAAAGGCGTTATACGCCGAAATATTGCAAAGATATTTTCAAGACTTTGGAGACTTTTGAGGGGTCTTTTGAGTCTTTTGAATAAATATTTTGGGGTCGCAACTGTTTTTAAACATTCAAAACAAAAACTGTAAAAACTATCTTATAGAGCGAAAAGAGCTCTATCGAATGATATGAGACACTTTGCTAAAAAAAACTCATTTTCATTAACGCAATTTTGAATGGAAAAACAGGTAGAAAATTATTCCTACGTGCTAAAATATGAGAGGATACAAAAGAAGGGTGGTATCATAGTGTAGAGCAAAAAAAGCTCTATCGAATGCATACATGCGCATTCTCTCCAATCTCGATGGTAAGCGAGGAAGAGGAGATAATGAAAGTGTACCCTTTTGCGAGTACTGCATTTGGGAGTCTTAAAAACAGCAAAAATTTGAGCGATTTAAATAAAAAGGAGTACCATTCTGTAGCGCTGAAAAAGCTCTATTGAAACATATATAGGGCCCGTCATTAAGCGCGCTGGATCTTTAAAATGAAATAAAGCAAGTTGTGGGAGAGGTATAAATGACATTTATTTTTTGTTTGAAAGAGTAAACGAAGGCATTTAGTATGGAAAATAACATCGTTCAAATGGCCACCTCGGCTTCGCTTAGTGTTATTTTTTTATTAAGCAACCAAAAAAGTTCGTGCGGTTTTTTCTAATTGATATTTCTATGCAATGTATCGCTGAACTTCGCTGAAACTTTGTTTAGGGAGGTTATTTGGGGTGCTAATCACGAATATGACATCGGTTCTTGGAGTTTGCGTCAATTTGGTGCAGTTGCACCATGTGGGTGCAACAAGTCGTTTCCACCAAAATCGCTGAAACTTTGCCCAGGGGGGTTATTTGTGAAAACGGATGTCATATTCGTGATCAGCATCCTGAATAGCATGACAATTTCAAACAAAGTTGGTGAAGAGCAGTTGTTGCACCAATTTGGTGCAATTGCACCAAATTGGCGCAAATGCCAAAAACCGATGTCACATTCGTTATCATCACCCCAAATAACCCCTTTGGCTAAAGTTTCAGCGAAGTTCAGCGATACATTGCATAGAAATATCAATTAGAAAAAACCGCGCGAACTTTCTTGGTTGGTTGCCTAATAAAAAAATAACACCAAGTGAAGCCGAGGTGGCCAATTGAACGATATTATTTTCCATACAAAATGCCTTCGAATACTCTTTCAAACAAGAAAATAAATTTCATTTATACCTGTCACACAACTTGCTTTATTTCATTTTAAAGATCCAGCGCGCTTATTGGCGGACCCTATACATATGCATTTTTTGATCTCGATGGCAGACGAGAAAAATGAGGTGCGCAAGTGCCAATTTTTCGCCTTCAGTTTACTTCATTTCCAAACCTCATAAATACTAGTAGTCGAAGGAATCGATAAATAGATAGTAGCATTTTGTAGAGCAAAAAAAGCTCCATCGAAAACACATATAAGCTTTGTTGAAAGATGCTGGAAACAATGTGAAAAACGGGGATAAAAAAAGGCGGGGACTTATTCCCCAACCCAATATGAATGTGAATGCTCGGACGCAAGTGAGCAGTTACAGGCTATAACCACTATCGCCTACTTCTCGCCTTACGTTTTATTTCGTCGCTTGTGGTTTGGATATCGCAAGCGACAAATATCTATAGCAACTCCATAGCTAACCTCAAAGCGGGTGTCACTCCATGGTAACCATTAGCCTACTTGCAGGCTCATTAGGCAGCTCTAGCAGATTTTATAAAATCTTCGGAGACTATGTTACCTCAGCTTTACTTGGAGGTGAATCTATCCTCATGACTTCAGTTTCTACCACTTTACGTCGTCCCTAGGGATTTGAGGAAGTCGTATTTTGAAAAATTTGCTCAACGACTAGGGTCTTATGTTATTAGGTTATAACATAATTTCTGTTACACTTTTTATTTTTCTTGTAGAAAAGCGTGGAACCTTCTGGAATATTTGGTAGTGGGGGGTATATAAAGCGAGTGATAAGGACTACTGATGAACACATTCATATCCTCTATGGCTTCACTAGCAGCGAATCTGCGACAATTTCGCGAGAGGGGCGAAATTCACGAACACCGCCCGGCTCTTCAGCATGCAAGGTCACTAACCAAATCAACCAGTCAATGAGCCCAGGTACTGTCTCTCATATGGCGGTAACCCGATGACTCGATCGAATCAATTTGAATCATGAAAAATTTTGAAATATTGCACAGAGAAAAAAATTCAAAAAAAAATTTTCAAAAAAAGGGAAAAAATTGCCATCCAACACGACAGTCACTGCCGATCTCTAGTGCAGGCAATTGGACACCGTGGCCGTAAAACTTACCGGAAAAATGGCCCGAGACTTCTTCCTCCACGACAACGCTCGCCCACATGTGGCAAAGTTGGCTTGTAAAAGGGTCCAGGACCTTGAGTGGACGAAGCTTCCCCATCCACCGTGTTCTACGGACATGGCCCCAACTGGCTATCACCTATTCCGATCTCTGACCCACTTCCTCGACGGACGGCAGTTCAAAGATGACCATGATCTCGAAATCGGCCTCCACACTTTGTTCGACCAGAAATCCCCAGACTTCTACAAGCAGGGCATCTATTATCTCCCTACTCGCTGGCAACATAGTGTTGATCGTAATCGTGCATATTTTGTTGACTGAAATTAGACACAAATATAGAAAAACAAATTTCAAATTTTCGTCATAGTGTAACAGAAATTATGTTCCAACCTAATAGTACGCTCGTGGGTGATGATTCACATGCCTGAAGCCAAACAACGTGGCCACTGCAGCTCCACGTTGCTCTGATTGCAAGTAAATCACCATGCTACCTGACTTTATTTCAATGTGCCAGTAGATCATGTGAATAGGAGCTTGTGAGGAGAGCTAGACAAGCTCTGAGGCTGTCCTGATCGAACATCTATGAGGCGTTGGGTGCTATCGCAGTGGGGGAGGGGGGCATTTTATAAAATGTTGCTTATATAAGCATCCTGGAGAGATCATTGAGGAGCCATTCTGCAGATTCAGGGGTATACTTTTGCCTATGCCTCAATGGAGGAAAGAATGGGTTCCTTTGTCCCTTTAGGCTTAGGTAAAAGTAATGTCCATGGTGGGATGCCTCCCCCGTGTGACAGTCGAAAAGAATAAGATCCGTATCGATTGTGTTGATTGCCCTCCTTGGGCACTGTTCAGAGTTGATGATTCAGGCGTATAGGCTAATAGGAAGTGAATGAATTTATACACATCAATTGGGCGAATAGGCGAATAAGTGAGGCTACCAATCAGTATGTTTCATACCTGCTCATCCAATCAGGGCGGAGTGAAAATCGATACGTATCTCACTCTATCCCTTTTGTATTCGCCTACTTGCCTAATCGACACATATTCATTCTTTTCGCCTATTATTGTGCGATGGTCAACTGTGGACAATCCTTCTGTTATATGATCCAGTAAATTTGTGTGTCTGTTTGTCGGTATGTTAGCCGGTATGCCTGTCGCTGTGTCGGTAAGTAGTATACAGGGTGATCCATAAATGGTGCAACAAAATTCAAGCATAATTTTTTTGTTCACGATTAGTTTTTTCTAAGGCTTTGTATGTTTGTACCTCTGCCAGACCCTCCTCTACATACCCTTAGTATTTGATCGCTCGCTGTCCTCTCTGCCATCCGTGGTGCCCCAAATTCCAAAACATGCGCGAGTTGCTCGCTGAGCGAAGACAGACATACTCCAATGGATATCGCTCAGCTCTTGAATGTGAACAGCTTTAGTGTGTATAGTGTGCTGAAAAGAAGCATCACATCATGCCCTCCTTAATGCGGGCGCCCCGTGTGCTCTGCCGCCTTAGAGCCCAGGAAGATTGCGAAGAAGCGGATCGACCGCAGTGCATGCATGGGTATAGGAAAGGTTGTCAGCGAATTGGAAGCCCTTTGCATAACAATGTGAAGAGTCGTCAGTCAACAACTACACATGTACCCCTATAGGATGCAAAGGAGACACGGCTTAACAGAAGCGAGGAAGAAGGGCAAGAAGGAAAAGTGTGTGGTGCTAATAGCAAGGGCCGATCAAGGCGAGCATCTGAGGACTGTGTTCACCGACGAGAAGATTTTCACCGTGGAACAGACCTACAATGCCCAAAATAAGAGAGTGCTCGCTCGAACTTCAAAGGAAGCTGATGAGGTCGGAAGGAATGCCTATCGGAAGCAGTAGCCTGTCTGTTATGGTTTCGGCGGGGGTGTCAGCTACCAGGCGCGCTCCGCTGGTTTTTGTCGATAAAGGAACCAAGCTGGATGCCGGCACTTACTTGAGGGAAGTTCTTATGAACTACCTGCTACCTTGGTCCACTGGGCATTTCACCAAGGGGAAATGGACCCTTCAACAAGACGGCGCTCTTGTACACAGAGCGAAATGCGTTCAGGACTGATGCCGAACCAATCTTCGAGCCCACATATCCTCAAATGAATGACCCGCTTGTTTAAGGATCTCAACGTTATGGACCTTTCTATCTGAGGCATCTTAGAGGAGAACGTTTGCTGTAAACAAAGGAACAATTTGAAGTATACCTTAAGAGACGATTCGGGCCGTAGTGGAGGCGCATCCCAAGCGTTTGAGGGCAGTCATCGCGGCCAAACGAGGGCACATCGAATAACTATTGGTGATCGTAATAGATGAAGATTTGAATAAAGCTTGTGTGCAATTATTTGAAATAAGATTGATTCTGAAGAAAGTTATGCGGTAAAAACAATGTTGCACCATTTATGGATCACCCTGCATAAGTCTGTCTGTCCGCTCGCTTACGAATGATTGTGATAAGGTAATAAGTCGCAGTCACTCACGGAGATGGGCAACTAAGGCAGCGTTCATAGTTTTGGAATTTGCGTTTTTGCGTTTTTGCGTTTTTGCGTTTTTGCGGAAACAGAGTAGATACATATCGATTAGGAAAACTGCGTTTTTGCGTTTTTGTGGAAAGTAGAGTAGATACGTATCGATTTGTGGAATTTGCGTCTTTGCGTTTTTGTGGAAATGCGGAATTGTGGAATTTGCGTTTTTGCGTTTTTGTGGAAATGTGGAATTGTGGAAAGCGTGGAAGCCACGTGCGCGGTGCGTGTCATTCCACGCAGCTCATCATTTGCGAGCGGTTGAACGGATGATGATGAGCTATTTGTTCTCATTTTCTTGAGTTCGGGAAGAGCTTATATAAATAAGGATATAAGGATAAGAGCTTATATACATTTGATAAATGGTTTTAGTCGACTTTGAAGAAAAACTGCCATTTTCGTGCAGGGATATAGACATAATTTTGTGAGAAGTACAGTTTCTCTCCAAAATCGAATGTCACACGGTTGTGCTAAGGTGGATTGTCAATTACGAACTAGAACCGATTCGGAAGAAGTCTGCTACTTCATTCCCTGAGAATTTCTTATACAAAAGTTAGACGTTATTGAAGATTCATCTAAGCAAGGGTGTGTTGCAAGAGTTCCGATGGTTACTGTGGAGTCAGGACATCCATGAGTGGGCTTACTTCACAAGAGGATTGATTTACTACCTATTCAAGATCTTGGCTACGTAGCTGGTCCACTCATGTCACGGATAAGCGTCGAAGAATAAAGGCAGATACTCGTAAAGGTAAATATGTAATAAAGATGGAAAACTTGTAATTCAAATAATTAAGTTAGGGCATCTTCAATTAGATACAAATTCTCACTGAAAGCAGAAACGATCTATGATGAAGGGGGGGGGCTAGTCTGTAACAGCCCGTATTACATCTTTTTAGTCTCACAAGAATCTTGATTTCATCGTTATTACTCTCCACGCAGCACTGCTGACATGAACTCCAGGTACGCTGTTCGGAACACTTGTACGCCACCCAAAGACACACTACAAAAACGAATGTTCGAGGGTACGAAAGAGTGAACGAGAAGGGAAAAACTGTTGAAAAAGCAATGTATAAGATCAGTCTGTTCCTTCAGTGTAGAAAGTGCTTTGTCTTATCATCCACGTTCGCTGACGAAGCAATCGACACGTATCTTATCCACCTCATTTCCACAAAAACGCAAAAACGCAAGTTCCGCAAATCGATACGTATCTAATCTTTTTTCCACAAAAACGCAAAAACGCAAATTCCACGATTCCGCATTTCCACAAAAACGCAAAAACGCAAATTCCGCAAATCGATACGTATCTTATCCCTTTCCGCATTTCCGCAAAAACGCAAAAACGCAAATTCCGCATTTCCACAAAAACGCAAAAACGCAAATTCCACACTCTCCTTTCTCTAATCCTCTCGTCTCTTCGTGGCATGGAAATCGATACGTATCTAATGCTTTATCCGCATTTCCACAAAAACGCAAAAACGCAAAAACGCAAAAACGCAAATCGATACGTATCTATTCTTCTTTCCACAAAAACGCAAAAACGCAAAAACGCAAATTCCAAAACTATGAACGCTGCCTAACTAGCGAGTAGTATCAATCTAAGGATGTGATAGTACTAAAGCTCATTTAAACTCCTTCTTAGTACACTCGCAGTCATTCCGCCGTGTGCTGGGGCCGTGTTAGGTGTCAGCACAGAAGATACCGCGAAGAGGTTATGAATGCCGGAAGAACAGTACGGTTTGGGACTAAGTCAGTCAAAGGAAAATGAGCCAATGAAAGCAACTGCTAGTCTGCAAATAAGCCGTAGCTCAGTCGGTAGCGGGCAATGTGCCACACCATCAAGGGATCATCAGAGTCGCATTGCTTACCATAACTAATGAGCCCCACCTACTCCACTGTGATTGCTGCTTTTATCTGAGCCTAAAAGGGAGAGGAATCCCCGAGGAATCCCTTTTTCCTCCACTAAGGTTTAAGCAAATATATAGGCTCGGGTGTGCAGACTGACCCTCCAAAGATTCCTCAAAAATGTTCATCTGTGACAATTATTGAAATGCTCCCCTCACCCCCTTATTTCGATGGCATATCTTGTCTATACCCTCGTGGCCTTTCTCCGCCTCCATATAGACGTTGTAAATGCTCATTTCACTACCTACTACGCGTCACAGGACCTCCAAGTCGTTGGTATGTTCGAGGGTTTCATCCAAAAAACACATCTTGTGCAGTGAAAAAGTCGCCCTCACTTTTTGCACTGGAGGATTTCTTCTGGAATAACCAGTGCTGCCATCCTTGTTGCTACTAAAATGAACCTCACCTCGTTTTCGCTATGACATTGCAAGTATTCCCGATAACATCCTACTATATATAATTCGCTTAGTATGTCTGTGCGTGCGTGTGTGTCCGTCTGTCTCTTTGTCACGAAATACATATCTCGCGTCGCAGGAAAGCTGGCGCGTCAATTTTACAAGTGATATAGGGGTGCCAAGGGAACCTCAGCGGTGGTGGACCGAAAGTGATAGCAGCTGATAAGATCCGATAAGGAGCCTCGGAAGGCAAATGTCGCCAAATGCGTTTCGCCTTTCGCGTTAGTCCAAGAGCGCTATCACTCATGGCTGTTGTGCGGGGTAGGACGCGTACATTAATGGTGGATGACCCGCATTATTACGGTTGATAAGATACGATAAGGAGCGTGAGAAGGCTAGAGTCATCAAATCCGTTTTCCTTTTCGCATTGGTCCCGGAGCGTTCATACTCACAGGTGTTTTGCGGGGTAGGACGGGTACATTAATGGTGGATGATCGCATTGATAACGGTTGATAAGATT
This sequence comes from Trichostrongylus colubriformis, assembly GCA_963978905.1. Taxonomy (NCBI): domain Eukaryota; kingdom Metazoa; phylum Nematoda; class Chromadorea; order Rhabditida; family Trichostrongylidae; genus Trichostrongylus; species Trichostrongylus colubriformis. The sequence continues at coordinate 39,125,542 of OZ022259.1, forward strand.
CGATAAGGAGCGTGAGAAGGAAAATGTCACCAAGGCAGGTACGATGTCGCGGCTGACCAAAAATGTCACCAAGGCAGGTACGATGTCGCGGCTGACCAATGTTCACATTCGCAGGTATTGTAGTATACAGGGACCTCAATGGTACTGCTGAGAACAGGGGCCTCAGTGATAATGGCTTACGGTAGCTGATGAGAACCGTCAGGGATCGGATGGGATGAAATCTTTACATCGCTTGATACTACTATACGACCGTTTCAGCAAAAGCGTCCGATGCTCACTGTCATTAGGTGAACATATTTTGTTTGTTCTGATATCACTGACCGATGTATCGACCGTTGAATTGCCTAGCGGTCCAAAAAATGGTGCATCTCTTTTGATACTGCGATCTCCATTGATAAGACAGCGTTCATACTTTTGGAATTTGCGTTTTTGCGTTTTTGTGGAAGGAAGAATAGATACGTATCGATTGGGAAAACTGCGTTTTTGCGTTTTTGTGGAAAGAAGAGTAGATACGTATCGATTTGCGGAATTAGCGTTTTTGCGTTTTTGTGGAAATGCGGAATTGTGGAATTTGCGTTTTTGCGTTTTTGTGGAAATGTGGGATTGTGGAAAGCGTGGAAGCCACGTGCGCGGTGCGTGTCATTCCACGCAGCTCATCATTTGCGAACGGTCGAACGGATGATGATGAGCTATTTGTTCTCATTTTCTTGAGTTCGGAAAGAGCTTATAGAAATAAGGATAAAAGGGTAAGAGCTTATATACATTTGATAAATGGTTTTAATCGAATTTGAAGAGAAACTGCCATTTTCGTGCAGGGATATAGACATAATTCTATGAGAAGTACAGTTTCTCTCCAAAATCGAATGTCGCACGGTTGTGCTAAGGTGGATTGTCAATAACGATCTAGAACCGATTCAGAAGAAGTCTGCCACTTCCTTTCCTAAGAATTTCTTACACAAAGTCAGACATATTTGAAATCTGTTCAAGATCGTTATTGAAAATTTATCTTAGCACGGGTATGTTGCAAGAGTTCCGATGATTACTGTGGGGTCAGGACACCCATGAGTGGGGTTACTTCACGAGTGGATTGATTTACTACCTATTCAAGATCTTGGCTACGTAGCTGGTCCACTCATGTCACGGATAAGCGTCGAAGAATAAAGGCAGATACTTATAAAGGTAAATATGTAATAAAGATGGAAAACTTGTAATTGAAATAATTAAGTTAGGGCATCTTCAACCAGATACAAATTCTCAGTGAAAGCAGAAACGATCTATGATGAAGGGGGGGGGGGGCTAGTCTGTGACAGCCCGTATTACACGTTTTAGTCTCACAAGGATTTTGATTTCGTCGTTATTACTCTTCACACAACACTGCTGACATGAACTCTAGGTACGCTGTTCGGAACACTTGCACGCCACCCAAAGACACACTACAGTGTGACAGCAGACGAAAGTCACGTATCAGAAACGAATGATTGAGAGAAAAAAGAGTGAACGAGAAGGGAAAAAACTGTTAAAAAAAGCAATGTATAAGATCAATCTGTTCCTTCAGTGTAGAAGGTGCTTTGTCTTATCATCCACGTTCGCTGACGAAGCAATCGACACGTATCTTATCCATTTCCTCATTTCTACAAAAACGTAAAAACGCAAATTCCGCAAATCGATACGTATCTAATCTTCTTTCCACAAAAACGCAAAAACGCTAATTCCACAATTCCGCATTTCCACAAAAACGCAAGTTCCGCAAATCGATACGTATCTAATCTTCTTTCCACAAAAACGCGAAAACGCTAATTCCAATATTCCGCATTTCCACAAAAACGCAAGTTCCGCAAATCGATACGTATCTAATCTTCTTTCCACAAAAACGCGAAAACGCAAATTCCACAATTCCGCATTTCCACAAAAACGCAAAAACGCAAATTCCACACTCCTTTCTCTAATTCTCTCGTCTCTTCGTGGCATGGAAATCAATACGTAGCTAATGCTTTATCCGCATTTCCACAATTCCGCATTTCCACAAAAATGCAAAAACGCAAAAACACAAATCGATACGTATCTATTCTTCTTTACAAAAGCGCAGAAACGCAAATTCCAAAAGTATGAACGCTGCCTTATCATGATACGACCTATTTTTATGATAACAAAGCAAGCGGTTAACTTGGAATCATTTTCCAGTGCGGTACTGGCAGCAACATTGGGTATCCACTGCTAGACTATGTGAAATTTCAAGTAGTGAAGCGTGTTTACGAAAACGATCAAACATCGATGAGCGGGATATGGTCTACCATCAACATGTAGGAACTAAATGGTCAGCAAGTGTACGAATTGTTACCAATTGATGCAATCGAGTACAAAACTATCGATTTCCAAACTACCCAAATTCCCAATGATGACCTAAACCAGTTGGCTGGCGCACACTACTGCGCGCGATTCATGTGGATTACGTGCAAAATGGGTTCCATGCAAAGCGACTGGAGTATATCAATACCAAAATGCTTTTTATCACGCCATCTTTTCTGCTTGTTTGCAATTCAGTAGTTCAGCTGGAAGCAGAGGAAAGGAAATTTCCGCTCAATTCAATACACAACTGTGGTCGAGCCGAACACACCCATTTTGCCCAACATCGCCATGAATCGCGCGCAGTAATCTGCGCCAGCCAACTGGTTGCTCCTATTAAACGCTTCCCCCTTTCTGAACAATCTGACCTCTGCTGCTTGAACAGTAATTCTATTTATTTCTTTTCCTTCTGTCAAGTACAGGTTTTTGACTTCACCGCGATATCTGCACAGATCCCTTTGGGAACAGAGAACAGCGCTCTGGTGTGCTTAGAGCACCCTTAACGGTAACACTGGCCATAGGTGAAATATGAAAATGAGGATGTTAAGTAGTGCTAAAGTACATAAAAAGTACATAAAAAATCCAAACATTCCATTCGGGTGGGTATGTACGCCCTAATGGTGTCCGTAGTTGTGAAAATGTTGTTGTTCATCGTTGAGGTTGTAAATTTTAACTACTCAACATTTTCAAGAGGGCATTCGGCACGCTACGGTTTTGGACGACCACTGTAAATAATAATGTCGGCTCCAGGTCGTGCGCATTGATATCCAAATCCCTCATGAAGGATACAGAACACTGAGCCCTTATTTTTTTTGCTTTTTTATTTTGCTTGAAGTGATCATATCTGGAGGTGTTTTTCGTCATGTCATATCATTGCCACATCGACAGAGTCACGTGCGATTGTGATACGTCACAGCTACGCGCAGCACATGATCCGTTCTTCCTCTCGTTTGGTGTGTGCTCAAGAGGAATCCGTCGATCTTCATAAATCCTGAAAAGTCGCTTCGAGCGTCCCTTCATCGTGGTTTCGTGAGAAATTGCGAATCGTGACGCAGGACGTCAACCTTTCTAAACAGTCAAATTTTCATATCTACGCCTCCTACGACTTGAAGTGAGGTTTCTCATGCACCGTGCAAGGCGACTGCAAGTTTCATAAGGTCGAATGTTTTGCCTACAGTTCATCATTTTTGTGACATCGCTCTTATAAGTTCCCCTGTGATGAAAATGAAAGATTCACACTTCGAGGTGTGAAGGATACAGAACAGTGAGCCCTTATTTTTTGCCATTGGGTTAAAATTTCAAGTAGCCACGTGCACGAGACGCGATGGGTGTAACTTAGGGGCGTCATATCAGTTTATTAGGTTGTTGCAAAATTAATTTTGGTTTCAAGGTATGTATAAATAAGTAGATTTTTTACCCTGAACTATTCCATCTCAAGGAACGCCAGGCATACCATTTGGTGGGTTTTTTCTGCTCTTTCAGAAACTTCTATGAATGTCGCTCTAAGTTTTCCAGCCGGCCTTTTCCAGGGCAGCGTATAATCATGAACCGACGCGACTATCGAGTCATCATGCTTTATGAGTTTAAATTGGAACACTCCGCAGCGGAGGCAGCTCGTAATCTCAGTGTTTTTGGGACGAATTGTCCTTGTGAACGAACAGTGGTGCTCTGGTTTAAAAAATTCGCTTCTGGCGATTTTGATCTCGAAGAGAAGTCGGGTCGCGGCCGCAGGCCATCGCTTAATTATCAAGATTTAAGGAAAGCCGTCGAAGCAAATCCGGAGACGAATACTCGTACGTTAGCAGAAGACCTAGGCGTACATTACTCTACAGTGGCCAGACATTTGCTGACAATCGGCAAGGTGAAGAAGATGTCGAAGTGGGTGCCTCATGACCTGACCGATGAGCAGCGTCTGGCACGTTTCGACACCTGCTCTAATCTCCTAGTTCGCCATAAAAATGAGCCATTTGTAAACCGTATTATAACTGTAGATGAAAAATGGGCTCTTTATGATAACAGGAAGCGGGGATTAGCCTGGGTAGATAAGGATGCTTCTCCAAAAACTTTTCCCAAACCCGACCTTCACCCTAAAAAGGTTATGATTACTGTGTGGTGGTGTTGTAAAGGTGTAATCCATTACAGTTTCTTGCAACCTGGTCAGCCAGTCACAGCAGAGTCTTACTGTTGTGATCTGGAGCAAATGTATAGAAAGTTGCAAAAATTGTGGCCGGCGGTGGTGAATAGAGGAGGGCCGATCCTGTTGCAGGACAACGCAAGGCCACACACCTCACAAATCACTCGGCAAAAATTGACCCACTTGGGTATAGAAGTTCTCCCTCACCCAGCGTATTCTCCCGACCTTTCCCCAACAGACTATCACTTTTTTCGAGCCCTCAATTCTCATCTGCGTCAGAAACAATTTACTAATTTAGACGATGTTGAATGTGCCTTCCTTGACTTCGTTTATTCTCGTGATAGTAGTTTTTATAGTGAAGGCTTAAATTTATTGCCTGTTCGTTGGCAAAAGTGTGTAGATTCTGATGGTTTTTACTTCGATTAATAAACTTGTGTTTAAGCTGAGTTATAGTAGTTTGAAGTATGCGGTCCATTTCCGAAATTGATTTTGCAACAACCTAATGGTACTGAGACCACTACGTCTCAAATAAAGTATGAGACACCCTTATTGGGACCTAAAGCGATGAGAGTGTCTGAAGGCTTAGTGTAGTCGAAATCGCTTCAGCATGTCGCTGATACGGTGCCTCCATCTCCTCGCAGGCCGGCCTTCGCAACGCGAATTTTCTGTCCTTATGGCGCACACAAGTTTTGAAAAATGGTCCGGTGCATAGCTGCATCTCACTGGTATGGAAGCATTTCAGTGAGTTTTTGAATACATTTGTGTTTTATGAATGGCACTCGATATGCGTGTCAGTGTGATCGCACTCTTAGGCTTATTATCGCAGTGACCTGGTTGAGGAAAGATCTATCTGGACAAGTGCTAGTACCCGTTATTTCTGAGCTTCCGCCACCTCACCAGGGCACTCCCAGGTGTCAGAAAAATAGCCGCCTCAGTAGGATCCCCCCCATCCTCTACAGGTACTAAATGCAACCCACTTTTTTACTACTACCATATCAGTAACTGTAGCCGGATTGTGAAGTTGCGATGTGTTGTATTGCTATGCATTCGCATTTGAAGCAAGATATTCATTTCACATCTCTTCATACGAGTTCGCTGTGAAATACCCTTCGCTTTTCACCTGCTTATTGAAAGTTTATATTCTGCCGCATATCGCGGACCTCTGTAGGGACCCCACCCTCACCTTACATCCGGCCAAATACCCTGGTGTACCCTGCTCCTCACTCAAGCCAAATTAAGGCTCTTAAGTTTTAAAATAATGCTTTAGTCAAATTGCGCGCCTTGCTGCGATGTTCCACCCATCTCCTGTCTCTGCCCATTTCAGAAGGAAATAGTCATTTGCTGTTTGCATCTGAACACATCAAACAGGTGAATGCAGCGATGGCTTGTGAGACCCATTAGTATTTATTCAGGAAGTCAAACATCCGCAGACTACCATCGTTCAGTTCGTGCCCTTTTCACTAGAAATCCTGCCACCAACGATCGCAAACTATCTTGAAACTAACCATTTGAAGACATACTCCATGGCAAATTCTGTTGGAACGTTGCCCAGAAAGAAATAGGTGCCAGAAAACGAAGAGTAACCACATCATAGGGTTCCGTAAAGCCCAACAGCATTTTGAATGAGTGCCACCTTTTCACTGGGAAAGGTTGTGGATGAGCAGGGATTTTTGTTTAAAGACACCAGGAGGGGTAATTTTGGCTTACGGTAGAACAGACGTAGTGTGGACGAGCTTGAGTGGCCGCCATTGCACAAACTCGCCAATTTGACGCCTTGGCATGGTGCCAAAAGAAGATGGTTCTAATATAGATTTGTTTTTTCCTTTTAGTTTTCACTTTGTTCTTTCTTATATTGTTTCTAGATGTACTTACGGGTCAAATAAAGTCGGGGGGGGGGGGGGGGAGAGGCAAAATTTTTACCCACGTCAAAGCTTCTTTCCCTTCCTAGGGTTAGGCTGAAGCTGATGAGACCTATGCTTTGACAGATGCTTTTTAATGTGGGAGGAGGAGATATCAATTTTAGCCCAAGCCTAGTAAGGGAAAGGAGTATCGACGTCGACGCAAAGTTGCGTCTCCCCCCGACTTTATTTGACCCTTCTGAGATTTTCAGGTATAGAAATGCACAGTTGAGAAGATCTATAAGTAAACAAGTAAAACATGTCACTAGAAAACAGTAAAGAGGAAATAATTCAAAAATAAGGTTACATCAGGCCGAAGACAAGCTTCAAAATGAACGAAGCGTGGCTCGGCCACGGAAGCTTGCAGTTCGGACGGAAGCGCGCCCCGGGCCAAATACCGTCTCACGGCGCGTTTTTCAACGCTGGTTTCGTTACACATTGTATCTACCGAACCCATATGTTTGTTTTCAGACGCCATTGTTTTCGTAAACGTTATTCCGCCCTTGCCCCCCTCCCGGTGCCTTTAAAGAGGGATACAACTGAGTGTGGTGCAAAATAGCCCGCGGAGCACATCTTGCATCAAAGCACAATTGATGGGATAGTGGTGGCTATCGCAAACCCGTCCGCGAACTTGTCCGTGAACCCATCCAAAACTCGACTGAAACCGCACAACTTCTTCCTTGTTAAATGCTTTGGCCCATTTTTGTCTTTTTTCTTTGGTGGCGTTCCACTTAGCACTTTTGCTATCCCATTATACTCATGACCACGTTCATGAAATCATGAGATGCGCCTTCAAGGTGTATCAAGCTTGGCGATTTCCCGATATTGTGATTTATCGGTTGCGATTGCACTATTTTACCATCTTCATAAAATGCATAGCCAATATATATGCTGTTTAGCGTCGTCTGCAACGCTGATTCTTGGGCTGCTCAAGCCAACCTTTATTGGTACGGTAGAATACCAGGTAACAACTGAAATAGCACACATAAAATCAAGCTTATTGAAATTAGCACTGTGAAAATAAGAGAACCCAAAATTAGTAATTAAATTAGTAACTGAATAGTGATTAAAAGGCGATGAACTTGATGCCGTGACTCATGCTTCAGTATATACAGGGTGGCTGGTAAGTATTGGCGCTAGCAAAATCGTCATAAAATGAAAACTATGCATTGTGGGAATGATTTTATTGATTAATAACATTGACAATAGTGCAAACAACAACATCTACAACAACTTCTCAAAGTGTCCTCCCTTAGCTTTGATGCAGGCTTGCAAACGTTTCGTGACAGAGTCGACCGTGAGCCGCAGGTAATCTATGTCTATATCGTCCCTATATCTTCACTAGTTCTTTTCGAAGGCAGTCCAAATTAGGTATTTTCTTATTCTTGAGTTTGTCTTCCATCACGCTCCACACAGAGAATTCTAGCGGGTTCAAGTCTGGGCTGTTGGGAGGCCAATGATTTTTGTCGAGGAATCCTGGGAAATTCTGCTCCAAATAAGCCAGTGTGGTTTTTGCTCCATGGGCCGGGGCCCAATCTTGTTGGAAGATCATGTTGGGGTTGTTCTGCTTCCACTGCATCACAACATTCTTCAGATTTTCATCCCGATAAATTTGAGCATTCATTTTTACATTTTCCTCTATGAAGACAAGTGGTGTCTTGCCTGTAGCTGATATTCCAGCCCATACCATGACTCCTTTCGAAAATAACGTTTTAGTGGACATTCTTCTTTTACGAGAATTCTTGAGAAGCGGATTGATCAATTGGCGATCCCTACCTCACAATTCTGTGATTCTGAGATCTTGCAGTGTCGCAATGTCACGATTCCGCCGCGTTAAGATTCTCAGTTGGTGCTTCTTCTCTTGTGGAGTTGCGACGTGTGGATCATGAAACTGACAAATCGCGGAATCGCAAGATTATCGAGGGCAAACGCGATTTTAAGTGTATTTTGTTCCAGTTCTCAATAATATTTCAATTAAATGGCGTTTGAAGTTCATCAGGTCCAGTTTCAAGTAATTTCTGCACCCTCCTAAGAAAACCACGGCTCCGCGCAGCTGAACGGCCAAAGAAGAAGCTCCAGACATATACAGGGTGGCTGGTAAGTATTGGCGCGTTCTTTTTATTGTAATTTTCCTACATTTTTGTTTAATTCTTCTCTATTGTTATATGTCATTTTGTAGCACTTTTTCCCTGCTTTCTGATAGTATTTGCCTTCAGAGGCCATGAAACCTTGCATTCATCGAAGAGCTATTGCAAGATTATCGGAGGAGGGCGAGACTTGCACAAGCATATCTCGTAAGCTGAAAATCCCTCTAAGAACCGTCCACAGGATTGTCAGGCAATGGAAAGCTAATGGAAATGTTGATGTGAGGAAGCCACCCGGTCGACCTTCTTCTGTAACTACACGCAGGATTCGTTCCATCATCAAGAAGAGGATTTCAAGAAATGACGGTGTAAGCATGAATTCCATTGCAAAAAGTTTACAGATTTCCCGCTGGAGTGTCCAAAACATCACAAAGAACTCGCTAGGTGTGACAAATCGCGGAATCGCAAGATTATCGAGGGCAAACGCGATTTTAAGTGTATTTTGTTCCAGTTCTCAATAATATTTCAATTAAATGGCGTTTGAAGTTCATCAGGTCCAGTTTCAAGTAAATTTTTGCACCCTCCTAAGAAAACCACGGCTCCGCGCAGCTGAACGGCCAAAGAAGAAGCTCCAGACATATACAGGGTGGCTGGTAAGTATTGGCGCTAGCAAAATCGTCATAAAATGAAAACTATGCATTGTGGGAATGATTTTATTGATTAAAAACATTGACAATAGTGCAAACAACAATATCTACAACAACTTCTCAAAGTGTCCTCCCTTAGCTTTGATGCAGGCTTGCAAACGTTTCGTGACAGAGTCGACCGAGTTTTGAGAGTTGTGAGCATTCCTAATTGTGAGAATTTTTTCGTCCGACCATAGGATGTCAGAGATGCGGCGCGTCTTCAGAAGTTCGAGCATCTTTTTACAATTCTTAAGTCTTTTCTGCTTGGCCGAGTCCGATAGATATTGTCCCTTGTATAAACGATAACTACGAAGACCTAGCGAGTTCTTTGTGATGTTTTGGACACTCCAGCGGGAAATCTGTAAACTTTTTGCAATGGAATTCATGCTTACACCGTCATTTCTTGAAATCCTCTTCTTGATGATGGAACGAATCCTGCGTGTAGTTACAGAAGAAGGTCGACCGGGTGGCTTCCTCACATCAACATTTCCATTAGCTTTCCATTGCCTGACAATCCTGTGGACGGTTCTTAGAGGGATTTTTAGCTTACGAGATATGCTTGTGCAAGTCTCGCCCTCCTCCGATAATCTTGCAATAGCTCTTCGATGAATGCAAGGTTTCATGGCCTCTGAAGGCAAATACTATCAGAAAGCAGAGAAAAAGTGCTACAAAATGACATATAACAATAGAGAAGAATTAAACAAAAATGTAGGAAAATTACAATAAAAAGAACGCGCCAATACTTACCAGCCACCCTGTATATGTCTGGAGCTTCTTCTTTGGCCGTTCAGCTGCGCGGAGCCGTGGTTTTCTTAGGAAGGTGCAAAAATTTACTTGAAACTGGACCTGATGAACTTCAAACGCCATTTAATTGAAATATTATTGAGAACTGGAACAAAATACACTTAAAATCGCGTTTGCCCTCGATAATCTTGCGATTCCGCGATTTGTCAGTTTCATGGTCCACACGTCGCAACTCCACAAGAGAAGAAGCACCAACTGAGAATCTTAACGCGGCGGAATCGCGACATTGCGACACTGCAAGATCTCAGAATCACAGAATTGTGAGGTTTAAAGGCACACCACGCGATAATTAAAGTGGTCCTTACCTTCTCAGGGCAGGTAGACCCTTGGATGGTTGTGAAGATTGCACCCTTTTCGCGGCACAACTACTTACGCCCGTCGCGCACTGCCTGGTAGACTTGAGCCGAGTTGAGCCCAGCAAGCCAAATCACACCCGGCTTAGACGAGAGAGAAACTTAAGATAAGACAAGATAAGGCAGCGATATCATTAGCGAAGGTAGCTTCAACAGGGAAGAATAGGTGATATAGTAGCATTTCGCGCGATATCATCGAGCAAGAACTCGTTTCCAACGTAGTTGAGAAAGGTTTTTTAATTCATTTTTTTCATTGGTGGGTAAATCAGAGCCTCTACATCTTGTAACACACGCGATAGCTCTCACAATTTTTTGCGAGGTGTGCCTTTAGCGTCGCCCTAAGTTGTATAGCTCATCGCTCTGTTGTTCCAGAATGTTTTCATAACCAAAAAATTTACTTTTTTGCGTCTTCTCAAGAATGGCTTCTTGGCTTCACTCTCTTTCAGCCACTTCCTGTCTTTTCTAGCCATCCCATCCTAGTTACTACATTGATGAGCTTACGGTTTGCAGTTTATCTCCCCGCTTTCACTTCTTGCTTCTGACCGCTCACTCATTCAGACCGCGTTCATACCTTTTGATTCATTCGGAAAAAAATAAGATACGTTCCTTGATAAATTTGAGTTTTGACAGTTGCTGATTATCGCGCAGCGATGCGAAAGTTACTACAAGGATGCTGAGTTGAGTATACCATTCAGAAGCTGAGTTAAGGCGAAAGGGGCGTCAGTAGTATAATGGATTGGCACATATGCCCGGAACGCACGAAATGCGTGTTTGAGTCCGGTCCGACAACGAAGCTTACCCTTAACGCGCATCCTTGTGGTAAGATACGTATCCATTAGGTGAATGATACACCTGATCGTCCGACTGCCTGAATTGTTTGATGGATTTCTATCTTTTCCTTCCGCTTGAGTCGCATGAATCGCGCGATCGCTTAAAAACGCAAACTAATATCTGGCTGTTTGGGTGTACTCATAACAACTTTACACTTCACGCATGAGGGCTGTCGAACATGGTGAAAATAGCAGCTCATTTGGTAATCGTACAAACCTTTCCACGCAACAAAATAAGGCTTGTACTTTCATTCAGTAGAAGAAGTGAGAACAACTGTTGTCGATCCTGGCTCTCAGAAAGAGTAAAGAATCATGAAACAAGGCTTTACGTTGATTTGTGTGATGTCCATGGCATCTACATTGGTCAGATTTGCATTGGCAATTCAGCCCAATGCAATGGCTTTCGTGAACCACCAGGATTGGCGTAATGATTGACTGACTTAAAGACACCGGGAGTAGGGCAATTTTGGTTTACGGTACAAGATTACGGTGGCTTGCAATTGCCGCAATGCACACACGACACATTGCCAAGACGTCGAAAGTGAATTCATTAGGTTTTAAGTGTAGTCACATTTTTTCTTAGGCTCTCGCTTATTCTTCATTTGATTGTTTTACATGGTTGTTGCTGTGTGTTGTTTCACTTATTTCACATCACGAATGAATGAAATACATTTTACGAGACAACGAATGACACCTCTGCAGCGGACAACTCGGGAAGTCAGTGTGTTGATGCGAATATGGTGCGAATACACACCACAGCGTCGCTCTTTTGATTCCGGGTTTTTCCACCGATTATCCTTTTAACCTTAAATGTTGGTTACAAAATGATCATTTCTTTACATCTTCCTCTTTCTTCGGACCCCTTCCGGTTCCTTTATGCCGGCACGACTGATCTCCCATCATGCTATTGCGAGCAGCGACGCTTGTCAGTACAACACCACCTTCCCTACCATCACAATAACTAGCTTTTTATTGAGTCTTATCACGCTCGTGGCTATCGTAGCTTCCTTCTCCTGAAGCCTTGTGCTTCCCCTAATTTCTTGTCTGACTCGTCAAATGCATGTATTTGCTCTCAAAGTTGGTTGACAGTGGGTGTAAGTGGTGACGTAATAACTGTGTTTATAAACAATCACCAGGTGCTCCTATTCCTGGGCTGCAACAGATCTCAGCCTCTTGGCTAGTGCTCAGGGTTTGTAACACATTCGGGCAGTTTTTGAAATATTACGCTGTGGGATAATTTTGCGACATTTTCACCACAATTTTTTGAAAGCTTCCAAAAAATTCTGTGAGTAGGACTCATGGAGAGGGCACACAGTACTACATATCTGGCAATTTACTAGGTTTATTCCAATTCATACGATGAGCTATTCCAATTTCTGCGATAAAAATGACGATTTTGGAATGACTCTGATTGCTCCTCCTCAACGTGTCGCCTGGGCTCTACCGCGATCAACAAACCCATGTAAGTCATAGCCACGATGGGCTGAAAGCAGAAATCTCTTTTTTCTATCATTTTGAAGATCAGTTTTTAGTAATTTTTTCAATTTTCAAGTATCCTACTATATATAATCGGCTAAGTGTGTCTGTTGGTCTGTGTGTGTGTTTGACCGGAAATTCATATCTCGCCTCGCAGTAAAGCTGAGACTCTGAATTTTTAAAGTGATATGGGGGGGGGGGTGGTAAGGGGACATCAATGGTGAGGGAGCGGGACTGATAGCAACTGATCAGGTCTGATAAGGAGCCTCGAAAGACGGGGAATGGCGGGGAATTGATATCTCGCGGCGTGGTAAAGCTGGGACTCCGAATTTTTAAAGTTATGTGGGGGGTGTTAAAGGCACTTTCCGCGATGATCTCACCACCTATTTACCCTGCCGCAGCCGATAGACCCCCGGGTAACTGTCGCGGTTGTACCCTTAGAGCGGCGCCACGAGCCCTTCTGGTAGCGCAAAGCCCGCGAGAGGCAACTGGGACCCCGCCCACCACCTGGCGACCCCACCCGGCAGTGGACGAAGCATTTTCCAACGTGGCATTCACCTGGGCCTGTAATTCTTCGATAAGATAAGATAAAGAAGAAATTCCAGTAGTTAATGGAACCTCAACCTGGGAAAACAAGTAATATATCAAGGTTCCTTATGATACCATCCAAGGGGGAAGTGATTCAAAGGCTTCTTTTCACGCGGTAACCTCGTACAAGGCCAGATGCCAGTAGGCCTCATTTTTGTCATTTTCGGGGGCTTCTTTCGGATTTTTCTCTCTCAGTGTATTCATCAGCACCTCGAACTTCATAATTCAGCTCTTAAAACCATTCAAGGTAATCGCGGAAAGTGTTTTAAGGGAACATCAATGGTGAGCGAACTCGACTGATAGCAACTGATAAGGACTGATAAGGAGCCTCGAAAGACGAATGGCGGGAAATTGATATCTCGCGGCGGAGTAAGGCTGGGACTCTGAGTTTTCAAAGTGATATGGGGGGAGGGGGGGGGGGGGGAGGGGTGGTAAGGGAACATCAATGGTGAGGGAGCGGGACTGATAGCAACTGATAAGGACTGACAAGGAGCCTCGAAAAGCGAATTGCGGGAAATTGATATCTCGCGGCGTAGCAGAAATGGGATCCTGAAATTTCTATACCAGCTGGGCTGGCGCACACTAGTGGCGCGCCACACATGGAAGCATGCAAATGAGCTTGATCGATATCGACTGATGCGAAAGGGCGAGATTGACGAGAGGGATTTTGTTTCTTTTTCCCGTTTTTGCGAATTCCCTGTTTCTGCGAACCACATTCGAATGATGATACTGGTCGATTGATATCGATCGAGCCCATTCAGCATGCTTTCATGTATGACGCGCGCAGTAGTGTGCGCCCTCCCAGCTGGTTTCATTAACTTCGATATATTAGTATAAATATATTTCAGCAAACATTTTCGAAATGTAAAGCTTCCTTTTAGTGTTAGGGTGGATATGAAGACGAGAAAAATCCAAGTATATTGCTGAATTTCCATACAATCTGATATTTCGGACTGCATTTTGAAACTGTGTGATTCATGAAATTTCCTTGTATCCGGCGCCCATTTTTGAATTTTTTTTGGTGGGGAAACGAATGGAGATATCAGGAACCGGGATAGCAGATGAGGTGTATCGAAACGGCCATCCATCAGTAATCCCAGCTGCATGTTCTATCCACGATCGTCCCGGTCGGCTGAATCATCATTCAAGAGTAATGTCGAAATGGTGTTGGTATGCGGACACAACACAAGCTGTGCATTCAGTCAGTGGCTTGCGCAAGCCGTCTTGCTTTGTGCGGGGTCATATATTGATGCATCTATGTACACAGGAAGATGTTATTAGCCCATATGGCACACGCTCAGGTCACATATCCGGCGATTTCTTCGTGAATATGTCGTTTTCAAGCACGCACAATGCTCGCTTGTTTTATGGTTTGTCTTGTTTTCTTCGTTATTGAGGGCAGCTGCTGAGGTTTCTCATTGTATCCCCTCCATGGTCTCCGATTGGACAATAGTGACTGGAGGTGTTAGATCGAGGATGACGCATTACCTGGAAAGTAATGGTGAATACGCCGTTATAATGCTCAGACAATTGAAAGATTTTTTGAAAGATCACAGGCCACACCTTCCCTGAAAAGTCCCCTGAAAAGCCACTCTTGAAATCAAAGGTTTTTTTATTCGCAGTCCCCGCTTTTTGACGCTAGAAATTAACATGAAATGGATTTTTGGCAACTAAGCGTTTTGAACCACATTTTCTTGTTTTTGGTGATTTCAAAACTTCGAGGAGAGGAAACTGGGAGCTATTTTTGCTAGTCTGTCTTAATGGCCTCCAGATGACGGCGTATTCACCATCACCTTCCAGGTAATGCGTCCGGCCATGCCATGGGCTGTCGAGCGCCTTGGCTACTCTTCAGCAAACTTTCCAAGAAAACAAGTGAAAGATTTAGTGCCTTCAGCTTAAATTAAAAATGGGTACGAGGTTGATTTCGCCTCCAACTCAGGCGAATCACTGTGTTCTCATTAACAGTGAAGGCTCATCAGTGAGTGAGGCGTTGATGAAAAGAAAATGTGGGAAAAGCGATATTTTTTAAGAAAATGAAGTAGGAAAAAACTTTGAAATACGTATCAAATGCTTAGCGTTGGGACCATCTGTCGCCACGTCGCTTTATTCGGCTGCAAGCTATCGAGGTATTGGTGAATAGCGCTTGAGTCTCAAACATCACTGTAATGCTCCGTGCACGTCCAATTATTTGTACAGTTCCAAAGCAGAAAAAGTGGGGCCACATCATCAGAGGCTGACAGTGCCATGAAGGCACAGAGTCAGACCAGTGGCGAACTAGTTGGAACCAGGGTCTACGGCGTTCCGATTATGACCCTCCCTTTTTTAAAATCTACAATACCAGTACCTGTCGCCGGATTGTATAGTTACAGCGTGTTTTATTGCTTCTCGCTAACCTCCGCAGGTTTGACCCTACTCCTTTTCTCGGTCAAATATGATCCCCCTGCCGAGGAATTTACGACTGCCGGCTACCATGGTTGGAAGTGAACTTAATGGCATGGTTCCGTATTGTTCATTCCCCCACATGGAAAGACGGCAAGAAACCCTGCTACTGATGCAAAATCGGTGCAAAATAGTCTACTGACGCTTAATCCTCCTGAAGTGCAAGGGCTTGTGGTTGCTCAAAATCATCCACAAGATTGAACTTCTTGAATTTCAGTTTTTTCCAAGGTATCGTGTGACTATGCATTTGATCGGCGAAATGAAAGTGCATGTACTTTGCCGAGTCTCGTTTCAATCTTGACAATACTAAATGGAAAGCGTGATTAAATTTCTTACTCAAGTGAAGCAATTAGAAAAAACTTCCGAGCAGCAGCCAGCTTGCAGTATTTTTCTTCTTCTTCGACAGTTCCTTCTGCAGCAGGAAATTGAGCCTCTTAGGTTCTATAAAGAAAAAATTTGAAGGAGTCATGCATGGAAATTCCATGATTCTTCCTCTTAAAATCACTCTACTAAATACAGTACATGGACAGAAACACGAAAAGAGCGGAGGAATTCCCTTCATTCTACTTTCTCTAGCTGCCGAGCCCACTCGGACGCTCCACCCCTTCGTCCGACACTTCTGGGAGCTCTATACTAATTACATTCTTGCACAAGCGCGTGAAACTTTGCATACGGCCCTCACTGTTACCAACAATAAGCAAATGTAACATAAATATGTGGGTAAGAGAATATTTCAAATTTCCACGGACGATTCCTTTAGACGTATCCGTTGTGAATCGGTAGCACAGAGAGTAGACTTTCAATTATTTGTTCAAGTGATTATCTCAAAGGCCAGCCTAGGCAAGGTTTAGAAAAAAATTAAAATAACCATTTAGGTTCATTTGAGGGAGTATCCACCAGCCACCCAGCGACAGTAGGAAGTGTTTACTATATGCCTTATTATGGACCATTGTAGGGTTTACTATTCGAAGAACTCCATGTCCGACTTTGTTGAAACCTGGGCATTTCTTCATAATCCACCTCAACAAACCTGTACGCTAGAAAATCAAATCAAACACAAGCTCATATATCTGATGTTGGAATTTCGAGCCCGTTGGCTTCCATGGTTGAGTTGTATCGTATCGCAAACATTATGCAGGATAAGCGGAGGCAATAGGTTGTAACATACTCTGAAGCCTTTGATAACAGCGAAATTGTTGGAATGTCAGCCAAAATGAATATTTTACCTTAACGAACCTGTACTGCAGAAAATAAAAAGTCATATTGTGCTATTTCGGAACCTAATGATGGTCTCAGTCCTGAAACTAATACAAGAATACAAAATTCCAAAAAATCTTAAAGTTCAGAAAAAGGTGAAAGGGGCGTGCCAGACTACGAAATTTTCAAAAAAGTCTATTAAAGCGTATCGTGCACCGTAATATTGAAACATTTAAAGAACTTTTTTGGAAATTTAGTAGTCTACTTGGATGTTCAGAATTAACTTCCTAATCCTCATACTTTTGTTTGGAATTCGGTTACAAGAACTTCCAGTTTTTAAAGACATTTTCCTGACAGAAATATTTTTTGATGTGGTCGACGGCCTCGTCAGTCTACTATGAGACCAACCAGCCATCTCTCAAAACGTCGCGAAATTTTCTGCACATGCCAGACGTAACAGTTCATACCCGAACCATGCTCTTTTGCGACCCTGATTTCGGGGGAGGCTTTTTTCATTACGTTTCTCCATTTTTTCTTTGGGATTACGCAAAGAATGGCGTGAGCACTGGTTCGAGGTTCGAACTCAGGGCCTTTTTCCATACGTGATCCACTGGCCCTCTGTGTCCGTGATGTGATGTTACAGTTTTATTTTATTTTCTGGCAGCATCTATGCGGGTACTAATTTTTCACCATGTTTTCACCAATAGGCTTAAAATTCTCGCACCACTTTGTGGGACTTTTGAGTCTTTTGAAAATAAATGTTGGAGTTTCACATTATTCTTCACACATTTGATTGGCATGAGGCTCCGGGACAGAACAATACCGAATTTTTTTCTCCACCTGTTGAAAATGTTGTAAATACTTCAGCCAAGTAAATAATGGGTATGTTAGGTAATGACAGCACTTGTCACACTGCGACATCACCTCCTCACCCTTTTTTCAAAGGGACCGTCCTGTCGCTTTGGAAACTCACGAATGCCTTAGAAACCGAGCTTCCTGAATAGTTTCCGGGTTCGGTCAAGTCCACCTGAAATGTGCTGTGTGGGGGCTGTTGCAACATGCACGCCCCTAGCGTTGTTCTCAGTGACGTGGTGCCGTATTGATCGACGGCGAAGGCGAGGCTTTGGCGCCGGCGAGTTTTCCTGTGGCGCAATGGTCAAGCCGTAATTCGTGTCGTACCCCTGATGGTCGTCGACCTCCTATGGGTCCTATCAAATAGTATTTTGACCGCGATTCCGTCCTTTCAGTACCTCAGTACACATTATTTTCGTTTGCTTCATTTTGATTTACTACTCTGCGGCCACAAACCGTTTCGTGCCAGTGTGATTTTGTGTCAGTGAGATATCTGCTTATTGACTTATTCTGTTTAGTTAAATTATATGAAAGTTTTCGTTTCATGGCTTGATATCTTTCATAATGTGACATGCTCATCGATATTTTCAATTACCCTAAAGTCCCATAGATAAGAACGGTTTGATTTACCGGTAAAAAAATTCTTAGAATTCTTCAAAAAATTTTTGAAAATTAGCATTGTTTCAAATTTCTCTCCAGCAGCAGTCACTCCCAATGCAACAGTAAAATTAGATATCTCATAGCCGGTTTCGCAATTGCAACTTCGGGAGATCATAACTCGGCTCAGACTGCATCTTTTCTCACAAAATAGGCACCATTTGATTCGCTACACTTTTGGAAGTATTATGGATATTTGCATATCTTATTTTGAAGAAGGGCTGATGATTCATAGAGCGCGAAAACAAAAAAAGTCGACTTCAAATCACCATTCTTTCTAAACACACAGCTGCTAGAGGAGCTTTCCAGATGTTGGGAAAAGTGGGACATAGTTAGCGCTAGATCTGTTGAATATGATAGACGAGTAATGGCTTCAGCCTTCAACTGCTTCAATTACTGGAAGAGGATTTGTGGAAAATGCGCTTGCGCATAGGTGCCCTGAAGGGTTCCTCGGCACCCATTTTTTTGGGTTTTTCCAAATCAAGGCTACTTGAGGCGGTTGGTCAAGCTCGTTTGTTGAGGGCCAATACTTGTGGATATCCCATGCAAGTATGGGCGCTCATCGCTTTCTGTCACTTTAGTTGAAGCGATTTGATCAATTGAAAATTCGAGCAACTCGTTCTCATTTCTGCACTTCTGAAACCAGGGACAAAGTGTTCAGTACAATGCTTCACCCCTTCCCCTTGCAGCACTCACATTTGTGGTCACCTTCGCTGGGACTCGGCTGAACAAAAAATCGTGAAGTGAAGTCATCTAAAATGTGCCATTTTCGCAGTACTTTATAATTTTCCTAATAACTCGAAAAACTTGTGACATTTCAAGAGAAGCATATATCCAGATAGAGCAACTTTTTCTCTATCTAAGGAGCACAACTTGTCATTTAATTCATGCTCCGACGCGCTTCGAAATTTGAGTTTATCTTGTGAACGCGCGAATGCGGCCAGAACTTTCCTTACAACCTAATAAAAAATAGCAATAGAAAAAGTATAGAGAACAGTAAGAATAAAGGTTAAGTTGTAGGCCATTAATGCGATAATCATGAGCACACAGCGCCAAAGAAAAACGTATACAAACGTCAATTTTCATTTTCTAGCACAAACCGCTCTTATCTACGGGCCGCTCTTATCTATGGGACTTTAGGGTAAAATAACGGGTCATTCTCGCATTGCGCCACGAAATTCCCGTTTCATCGACTAATTTTTAGCCGTTTTGAGCTCTCGCAAGGATTGCAATACCATTTTCCTTCTCTTGGGCTATTGTTTAGATGAATGGGCATCTTTATAATCAAGTAGTTTTATTCCATGATTTGAATTAATTTGTTTTGGTATTTTAGTTTAGATACACGCCACAATAACATCCTTTCATCTTAACGTAAATACCTATTTTCAAATTTGCCTCGGAGATGCACTTTTTCACCGGAATTTCGCCACAGATAGCCTCCCTAGGCCCAGAATTATCAAATGAGTGTCTTCTTTTAAGGTTTTTTCAGTTATCAAATTACCTCTAATGCTGTGTTTAACTTTGGGATTTTGTTTTCACCTGCTTATCTGATCGTCCAGGTTCTTCATCGCCTGATAAGTTTCAACATCTGCAATCATGAGAGCAGCAAAGAATTTCGGTTCACTCAGCTGAGGAATCCCCATCTCGAAGATATTTGGCTCGTTTGGGATGACGCAATTGGGACAGTAATGAAATGCAGTTCTGAATTCAATTTTCAAGGCAGTCTTTTTGGGTTTTTTGTGGAGCCATAGGTATCTGTCCCTTCCGGTCAGTCAGCTGAAGACTGATTTATAATCTGAATCGATTTTCAAAAATTTATCGGAATTTGTGCTTCGAAGATGCTTGGGTAATCCGAACAGTGCTCTCTATCGCACGTAGAGCAGAGAAGGCAAAAAATAAATATATGAATAAATAATTAAAGAGAAGAGAAGGGAAAACGGCACATGGAACCTTTGTTGATTTTAATCTCCCTTAACGACTGATTGTCCACATTGAACGAGAAGAACAGGGGCATCACACCAGCCTAATGTCCTTAACCAGATGTATGTAGCCTTTGAACCGAACCCGCTCTTTTCTCCGTACAGTTAAAATGCAAACCCTTCGTGTGGACGACGATGCAGGCTGGCAACGTGATTCGTGCTAGCTGCCAGTGCTCGTTCATGCATAAGCTTTCAGTAATCCTGTCGACATAATTACGGTAATTTCTTCGTTTACACGCATTATTCATCACTGTTTACGTTGCGGCTCGCGGCTGGAATCATTTCGTCTGTAATTGCGGCTGGACATACACCTGTCCATAGTGCTAACACCATCGAGCATTTGAATCGCCTAGCATTTTCCACATTAAGCCTTCACATCGTTGGCATACGCTAGCATCCTTCCTTGGGTGACGTTCTGGGATGGATTGGGAGGGGGCTCTGTGAATTGAGGGGGCTAATCAAGAATCTTTAGTTCAAGTCTCTGGCCAGCAGAATTGAAGCCATTTCTTTTTCACTATTTCGATAAATAGCGCGCCGTGATCTTCCGAGGTTTTCCAGTGAGATCGATTGCTCCTTAGCTGAAGGTATGACAAGCCTTCATCGTTGTTGGCTTTTTTCAAGTACTTCTTTTGAGGAAAACTTTAATTTTATCGGAATTGTAAGCCAATACCCTATAACGCACATCAAACAGAAGTCGAGGGTATGTTGCTTTATTGAAAAATAATTTGTACAGAAGCAATCAAAAATTGAGCTCACTTTGCGTTTACTGTTGAAACGATACGGTGCGCTATAGCTACATATCTCCGCAGAAGGTTGTAAGTAAATTGTGACGCAGTGTCCTTGGAGGCAGGGCTGCTTAGCAGGGTTCAAATTTGATTTCGCTTAGAAAGAGGAAAAAACATTTTCCAAGCTCCGGACAGCTTCTAAAGCTCATATAATTCGTTCAAATCAAACGTGCACACGACCCGCCTCTATAGTGGATAGAAGTCGAATGTATGGCGCATCCCCTGAAAATTATTTGGCAGTGAACTTCATCCTGATTTCAATTTAACAAAGGGTTGTTCGTGCAGCTGGCCACTTTAAAGTGCAAGTACACTGTCACATTTATCTGGAATCCTCCGAAATGCCTTGATCGTTGTAAATCATTCTCCTAAGCAGCTCCTCACATTCTTCACTTGTTCTCTGTTCCCTTTATTCTATTCGTTGTCAGACGCAATTATCGGTCTGGTATCTAAGCATTCAGTGAGCTTCATTAGTTCAAATGATTAATAGGTAGAGCGTGCGATTTCCTCTCCCGTTTCCATGATTGATTGTGTCACGCAACAGCAACCACTAACAATGCGATGAATTTGAACTCCCATCCCATGCTCTTCTCGGACTGTACCCTTGGAATAGTCTTTTTCTAACGTGTGCTCAGTTTTCTTTGGTTCTTCTCCCCTAAATCTATTTAAACACGGTTCCATTGTTTGTAATTGCTTGTTTCTTTATAGAATCTTGATTTCGGTCCCCGCGACTGTTGCTGTTGAATTATATTGAGTTTGGTAATGATGAATGGTAATAACAAATGATAGTTGATGATAAATGTCAGTAGTAAGTCATATGTTATAGTTATAATATTCTTAGTGTAGGTAGTAAAAAATGATAGTCAGTGATAAGTACTAATACTGACTAATATTTGTAGTTTTTGTAGTATATAGTATGTAATAATAACGTGAATTGATAAGCAATATTATAAATAATCTAATATAAGCTATGCACGATGTGCTAACTGCTCTCGTGCTCCTAAATGATAGTCAGTGATAAGTGCTAATACTGACTGATATTTATAGTTTTTGTAGTATATAGAATGTAATAATAATGCGAATTAATAAGCAATATTATAAATAATCTAATATAAGCTATGCACGATGTGCTAACTGCTCTCGTGCTCTTAAATGATAGTCAGTGACAAGTGCAAAACAAGAAGATAAATCTGTTTTATGATCTCAAGTGAAAAGACTTTCATTTTTTCGAAGCCAGGAGCAATAGGTGCACTTAAAGGAGTCTTTGAAAGCACCAATAAATCCTTAATGGAAGTCGAATGGGTTACGGTTGATGTTTCACATTTTTCGGTTACTTTTATAACCGAAATTAAATTTTTGCGCACGAACACTTCACTACAGATTTCACTGCGCCTTTGCGCAATTACATCCGTTTGCTTTCGTGTCAGCCCATTTCTACCAATTCGAATGATCAGATGTGTATGTATGTGCCACGCCATATTCGTGTGGTCATAGTAGTCTTAAAATGCCGCGCGTAATAAAATATTCTCTTCATTTTCCCTTCTTGTGGCATTCTAATAGTGTCTTCGGTACGATTGTTGTTGAAATCAAAACAAATCAAAATGATAAAGGACGAAACGTTCGGCGTCCATTGGTTTCTTTCTAGCATGCGCTCTAGTTCCATTCGGAATCGTGATGGCATTGAATTCGGTTTGATCAAGCCGTTTGGCAAAATGATTTGCTGAGAGTCAATACAAGTCAGCATTTTTTACCTCAGCCACTTGAATCGTATATCTCGGTTTGTCTGGGCAGACATTACGCCGGGATCTGAATCCCGCCGCCATGTTGATAATATTCAATTTCACTCCTATTCAAAGCAAAATCAAATCAGGCACTGAATGCGTACATATACATACATGCTACAGTATTATATGTTTTACATGTATCCCCATTATTTGGACAAACGAAGAAGCACTTTGAAAATACCAAAAGATCTTTCGTCTGAGAGTACGGAAATTAAATTAACCATGCATGACTAAGACCCTCCAGAAATATCTCATAAAAAGCAATTTCTTAGCTTAGTACAAAATCATGGAGCAAATGATACTTAATGTAATCTTTATTATTCCAGAAATCGATAACCTTAAAAATCTGGCAACTACTCTGGTTGAAATAATTAGCTGAATTTTCATAATGGATATGTGGGTGGTAGGTGGGTAGCTACTCCTAGCATGATGTCTGGAATTTGTAAAAGATTTCCGCTATCTTGTTCTCCTCAATTTTCAAATGCAATAACGTAAGTGGATCCTGATGGGATTCTAGCGGTGGGCCCCGCCATTGTGTCTTTGTGTATTCGGAAGCAACGGGTTGTTATCTACTTGTGCAACGCAATCCTCCGTCCAGTTTTTGTGAGTTTCTCTTGGTCGACTGTTGCGCGAACCACTTACTCACTTCTTACTGCCGGTACATAGCTCTTGGATATAGGTACCTCTTCACCTACCTCGCCCCCACTGATTCCGCATCAGCTTGAAGCATCAGCGCAAATAGTTGAAAAGTGTTCAGTTCAGCGATGTTTTCCGTTTTTGTACTCTGTGAATTCTTAAAGAAGCTTTCCAATCTTTTCATCGTTCTTAAAGCTTTCAACACGGCTCAAGGTTTAAGTATTGCGTCAAGAACACGTCAAGCACGGGAAGCATTCAAAATCAGGTAGGTAAATATTCCACGCAGCAATTTCGCGGCAGGAGTGTAAAATAAGAAGATCAATCTGTATTATGATTTCAAGTGAGAAGCTTCCATTGTATCGCAGCCAAGA
This sequence comes from Trichostrongylus colubriformis, assembly GCA_963978905.1. NCBI lineage: Eukaryota > Metazoa > Nematoda > Chromadorea > Rhabditida > Trichostrongylidae > Trichostrongylus > Trichostrongylus colubriformis. The sequence goes on from OZ022259.1 coordinate 39,149,435, forward strand.
GCGATAGGCGCGCTGGTAGGAGTCTTTGAAGACATCAGATTATGAATAGCTGTGAAATGTGAATGTTGAATGCTCAGTAGTGCAGCAGTTGGGAAAAACGGAATAAAGCTTGAAAAGAGAGCCCGATGAATTTGCCTTCTTCCTACCTTTGTGTCACTAGACTGTGGGAGGGTGGATGCAGTCGGCGAGCGGCTAAGCTGTGCATCAAACGTTGCCCCGCCCTCGCAGCAACTCGCGAAGCCCAGCCATTGCGAAGCAGAGTGAAACGCGGCGCGGCGAGGTTGCGATAAGGAGCCCGAGGCGCGCTTCTTCCTTTATGCGAGTTTTATTACAGTTCATCTGTACTGGACAGGAGTGTTTCACTTTCTGTTCTCCTTTGACGGTGTTTTTGAGATCCTCGGATAGAATTTCTCCCGGCCACTCATGTTCGTTTCTTCCGAATAGTCTTGTTCATTCCACACTATAGTTAATAAAGACCGATTTGGATTATTCAGTTCGGAAGTTCTTTCACATAATTGCGTATTTCGAATCGTGACAGGCAATCAGACAAGCAGACAGACAGACAGACAGACAGACAGACAGACAGACAGACAGACAAGCAGGCAGACAGGCAGGCAGACAGACAGATAGATAGATAGATAGACAGGCAGACAGACCAGACCAGGCTATACCAGGCAGGCAGACAGACAAACAGATAGGCAGAGAAACGGACAGACAGATAGACTGTGCCGATTACATATAGTAATGATGGTTCTGATTGCATGGCGCATCTTGAAAAGCATCATCGTCATCAGTTGCAGTATCCCTTTGGATTTTCATCTCGTCTTCAGTTATCAGCTGCTCACTGTCTTTCGCTTTATGTCTTGAGCGCCGTTTTCTGTATATACTATACCGTGTAATTATTATTTATGCATAAGTATTCTGCAGTTATTTTTAGGTACTTCGGTTATATAGCCGTTGCCGATCTTAGTAGGGACTTATCGATCACTTTCGTTGCACTGAAAATTTTCCACGGTGAAAATCGCAACTGAACTATGCAGTCGGAGCGTGTTGACCTTTTTCAGACAGAACCGGAATCGTTGTGTTCGGGCCAAAGGCAAGCTCGTTTGGTCTCCCATCCCCGTTCGAGTGAATTATTCAACGCTTTTATGAAGTCGCATCAATACAAGAAATTTGATAGAGAGTTCAGTTCGTTCTTCGACCCCATTTAATGCCTGCTTTTGATTCGCTAGTTTCTATGGTAGAGTTCCTTCCTATGAAACCCTGCAGCCTACGCAAATGATTGGGTGACTCAGGGCTTACTAATTGTAAGAAAAGGATGACTACTTTTTGTGGAATCTGAAAAGTGCGGTCTCAAAGGCTCAGAGTTTTATTTTGGTGGGATCGGCTGTGTTCAAGGGAAAGCAGAAATCGCCACTGATCGCCGTGTTGAAGGCAAAGTTCTTCTTTGGCTCGTCATCATTCCCAGAAACGATATTCGTCGTAAAATCGTTGCTGGAATGAGCAGCTTAGTTGGGATAATTTATGGAGAAAAGACTGTCATAAAAACGGGACGATCTGCTAATTAAACCTGTCCCGTCTCAGTTGATCACCTTTTCTGAGAGAGATTTCCTTTGTCGATTGGTGGTTTCGGACCTCTGTGAGGGGTGGCGCCAGAAGAGTCAAGCATCATGTCAAGGTATTGACAGCATCAGTAGGATTTCTCCTTTAAAAATATGCAGAGCGACCTTCCCTCGCAAAAGACTTGCTGACCGATCTCCTTGTCCTCCCTCCCCTCTCCTCTCTCTACTCAACGAAAGCGTGAAAGAGTAGGTGTTTCCTCTTGAAATTCCTGGAAATTACGAAAGGAACCATTGAAACCCTTTTTTCGCTTCCGTTCTCCTCTTTCAGCTCCTCCAGCTCATCTTCAGCTTTAGGTAAATGCAGCTTAACTCAAACGGGCCGGGGAAATGGGACAGGTCGCTCACCCACTTGCTGAGCTCATGCTGAGCCGGTATCGATTTATTGATCCGAGTGGGCAATCGTACCCGCTACGAAATGCCGCCAGGCGATTTCTATCTGATCGCTCGTTTTATATTCGAGAGCAGGTTCTGTCGATTCCCGACTGTCTTCCATTTCGACGAGCATGCCTAAAACTGCGGCGAGAATGCGTCGGAGAGTACATGGCTACACATATGAATCGATCAGTTCAGTTTGATTGGTATGACCTGGCCAGATGGAAACTTTTACACCTGTCGACTCGCCTAACTGGTATTGGGCTATCGAGAGGGATAGCACGGACGATGTGGGTATCGGTCATAGAGCAGCGTGATGACATAGTCATTGTCCAATAAGTCTATCCATTATGTGGTACGTTATGTGTCGCAGTCATTAATGAGGCTCAGTAAAACCAGCACCGATTTATTTACCCGAATGGACACTCGGGTCTGTTACGACTTAGTATTCTATTGGGAATATTCGTTATTATCTTTCTGCATCAGTTACTACAGATGCTGAGTTATGGGCAAAAACTTCGGTGTCGGACGGGACTCGAACCCGCACCTCATCCTTTCCGGGGATATGTGCTAATCCATTACACTACCGACACCACCTTCACCTTAACTCAGCTTTTTGAATGGTATATTTACCATAGCTTATCAGCACTCACACGTATAACGTGAGCGGCGATAAACAGCAGTTATCGCATCGCGAGCTGCGGCGATAAACAGCAGTTATCAAAAAATTAAAAATATCAAATCATTTCTGCATCAGTCATTTTTTGGTTCTCTTTTTCTTTAGGCTCATGAAACCAAATGGGAATATTTTTATTCATTTATTGATGGACATGCCATATTGCATGTGTTGAGAACAGCTAAAACACACATACAAATGAAATGTCCAAAGAAACGAAGTGGTAATAACAACAAACTGGCTCCTGAACTAAACAATTACATGAATTAGATCGCAAAAAAAGATTGAAAACTGGTGCGGCCCCTATTTGAGAAAACCTTGACCTGACTTGTGAATGAGCGGTTGTGATCGAAATTTTCGTTGATGGTTCTTCTGTATTTGACTAGACTATGAAAAATTTGAAAATGTCCCAATGGACCATATCATGATAAATCTTATACGCCATAAAAAAGTCGAACCTCTTTCTACAATCAGCCAAGAATTTCAACCTATCTTGTTTTTCAATTCTATTCGGCATGTCATTGGAGACAGCGAAGCATCAACTTACGGGTGAAGTTATTTTGGACCCCCTCTAAATTGAGATTATCCTTCTTCTTGTAAGGAGAGTAAACTGTACAAACACACTTCAATAAATAGATTATTAGAAAAAAAACTACAAAATCTAGGTAAAATGGGGATGTGCATGTCCCAACTATATAAGGTCAGCTTGACATCTGTCATTCACTAACAACAACTAACTCGGAATGGCGTTGTTCCGCTCTTGCGGTGGTTGAGTGGGGGTTCGTTCTGACGTAGGGGATTTCTTCCGTGTTCCCGCCAGAACCGCTCAGAATTGCTGGAGAGTGAGGACTTTAGCGATTTACTGGGCTAAATCCTAGAACTTGAGCCACGTCTAGGCCTTGAGGAAGACGATCTGGTCGAAACGTCAGGCTGTCAATAAATATTCCACCTAACAACCTTGTTGGCATTAGAGAAAAAGATTTAAACTAATATCGATGTCGAGGTTTTATGGAAGGAGATGTTGAAACCTACTATTATACTTTGTCTGTTCTTTGTTTTGCGGTTTGTGTGAGGACTAGGCGAGTTTTCCATCTGAAAGAATTTTCTTTTGAAGAAATCGTCCACGGAAAAATGAGTTCTTCTGTTACGCATATATTTATGTCATATTTGCCTAATGTAGGCCGCATGCAGAGTTTCACGCAAAAAGATGTGAATCCGGTCAAGATACAGCACCGTAAAGTCTCGGTCGGGTGGGCGGGGCTTCCGAGCAAGTGCCTACTCTGTCGTCCGCCGCGGTCGGAGACGCATTGTAGGAACAGAATGTAATGTAGACAGTCCCACTCTCCTTTCTTGATCGCGGCGGACGACGAGACGGAGCTCTCACCCTGAGTCCCCACCCCTCGGCCATCTCTTTAAGGAGCTGTATCTTAGCCGAATTCCAACTTTTTCGCGTGGAACCTCGCATGCTACCCTTATTAGGCAAATACAATATAAATATATGGGTATTAGAAGAAGGAACAGAAATGTTATTATTACAAGCAGGTAATCTGACAGGGTAAGCAGCTACTACAAAGTCAATTACTAACGCTTTCAGAACACACAGTTCTGGAAGCTTCTATTAGGTTGAACCATAATTTCTGTTACATTTTGACGAAAAATTTCAAATTTATTTTCCTTAATTTGTGTCTAACTTCAGTCAACAAAATATGTACCATTATAATCAACAATATAATGCCAGGGAATAGGGAGATGACAGATGCCTTGCTTATAGAAGTCTGGGGATTTCTGGTTGAAGAAAGTCTGGAGGTCGATTTTGAGATCATCCTCATCATTGAACTGCCGTCCGTCGAGGAAGTGGGTCAGAGATAGGAATAGGTGGTAGTCAGTTGGGGCCATGCCCGGAGATTACGTGGACGGGGGAGCTTCGTTTAACCAAGGTCCTGGATCCTTTGACACGCCAACTTTGCCACATGTGGGTGAGCGTTGTCGTGGAGGAAGAAGTCTTGGTCCATTTTTCCGGCAAGTTCTGCCGCTCCGGTGTCCAATTGCCTGCAGTAGAGATCGGCAGTGGCTGTCGTTTTGAATGTAACAGTTTCCTATTTTTTTTGAAAATTTTCAAAAAAAAGTTTTTTCTCAATGCAATTTTTTGAAATTTTTCCTGTTCCAATTTGAACCGATCGAGCCATCGGGCTGCTGCCATATGAGAGACAGTACCTGGGTCCATCGACTGGTTAATTTTGTGTGGCCTCGCATGCTGGGGAACCGAGACGGTGTTCGTGAATTTCGCACCTTTCGCGATATTGCCGTAAATTCACTGCTAGTTGAAGCCATAGAGAATATATATGTGTTAATCAGTAGTCCTTTTCACTCGCTTTATATACCCCCCACTACCAAATGTTCCAGAAGCTTCCACAGTTTTCCACAAGAAAAATAAAGAGTGTAACAGAAATTATGGTTCAACCTAATAGTACCGATCTGAACTGTAGAGTGAGGGTGATATTGCACAGTTTTTGAAGGACAACATACATTCAAGTGTGCGTAATAGAAAACCATAGGAAACCAAGTGGAAGGTACGAGGGGCATTTCGCCGCAGTTTTCGAGCAAAACCATTCATAATCGTAAGGTATATATAAGTTCTCGATTGAGCGTAACCTGAGTGGACTACACAAGAGTTTGCATCGTCTTCCGGATCATTTAATTCTCAGTTTGCATTCGTTGTTCCCTTCCAGCGGCGTCTGGTCCACGCAACCATTCACCCAAAGCTTATTGAGCGTGTCATACTGAGTTCCGTTTGAATTATTATTTTTTGTTTTTTCCGTTTCTATTGGGTTGAGGAATAAGTTCCCGCGGTTTTGATTAACCCCGTTTTTCACAGTGTTCCCTTCATCTTTCGACAAAGCTTACATATGAGTTGGATAGAGCTTTTTTACTCTACAAAAGCTACTATCTGTTTTTCGATTCCTTCGACTACCTAATATTTATGAGGTTTGGAAATGAAGTAAGCTGAAGGCAAAAAATTGGCACTTGCGCACCTCATTTTCTCGTCTGCCATCGAGATCAAAAATGTATGTGTATATGTTTTCGATAGAGCTTTCTCAGCTCTACAGGAGGGTACTCTTTTTTATTCAAATCGCTCAACTTTTTGCTGTTTTTAACACTCACAAGTGCAGTACTCGCAAAACTATGCACTTTCGTTATCTCTTCTTCCTCGCCTACCTCGAGATTAGAGAGGATATGCATATATGCATTCGATAGAGCTTTTTTTGCTCTACAAGATAATACCACCAATCTTTTGAATTCTGCCATATTTTAGCATGTAGGGATAAGTTTCCACCTTTTTTCAATTCAAAAATGCTTGATAAAAATGAATTTTTTTGGCAGAGTGTTCTGTATCATTCGATAGAGCTTTCTTCGCTGTAGAAGGCAGTGTTCACAGTTTCTGTTCAAATTGATTTCTGCTATTTTTTAGATCATTTAAAAGGAGTTTCAAGTCGACGAAATCGAGCATTTTCGTGTCGATCATGCTCGATTTCGTCGACTTGACACTCCTTTTAAATGATCTGAAAAATAGCAAAAATCAACCTCATAAATATTAGGTAGTCGAAGGAATCGAAAAACAGACAGTAGCATTTTGTAGAGCAAAAAAAGCTCCAACTCACATGTAAGCTTCGTCGAAAGATGAAGGGAACAACGTGAAAAACGGGGTTAAACAAAACCGCGGGAACTTATTCCTCAACCCAATAGTTCCTTTACCGGAGCATTCTTTGCTGCTATTCCTAATTTTCGGCATGTCATTTTTGACGTATAAATAAATAAATAAATAAATAAATATTCCTATTTTCGGTGACAAATAGACGCCTAATAAACATGAGTTGCATTATGGAAATGATGAGGAATTATTATCAATTCCTCGTTCTGGCTGTAACTGCTCACCACTTTTTCCGAATGGTTTGATTCCGCTTGCACCACATCGCATTTCAATAGTCATCAGAAGGGAAAGGGGGGGGGGAAGTGTGGCGGCATTGAATTCTCGTTGCCTTGTGCGCATACGCATTGATTAGAGTGCATAATTTCGGAAATCATCGTAATTTCCGGTTTTAGAGCCGTGTTCCGCTCTTGAGCGATGCGCAGCTATCAAATTTGGGACACCACGACCACAACGAGACTGTCTCGAAGAAACCTTCTGAAAATCAATAACTGAACTCACCTACCTTTTGCTGAGAGCATGTATACGTTGCTACTTTACGCTTTCTTCACTTCTTACTCTGATTTTATGTAGTAGTGGATATGGACGGAGTGAGAAAATACGGTTAGGGGGGGGGGGGTGCTGAATCATCATCGTTCTATGCTGCTATAAATACGATCATGTAATAATCGATTAGTTGATTATTATTGTCCTGCTATGCCTGTTCATTGTTCAACGAGCTCATCCATAGCGGATTAATCCAGACGTATTGCAGCTGCGCGCGCTCGATACGATCCAATACGATTCTGTTTCAATCATATCCATATAGAACGTTTTCAAAGCTATTTCTGCCATATTCTCAATCTACGGCTCGGAGTACCTTTCTGTTCCTTTTTTGTGTAACGCCTTTATATAATTGACGTATCAATAATACCGCAGAAATCACACATATACTTTTCTTTTTATTCTTTCCTTTATTTTCCCTCCCTTTATTCCTTATCTTCTTGCCCTCATTCTGCCTCTACTCTAAATTCCGCTTTATCTCGCTCCATTTTTTTCAATCAGGTATGGAGATCATTTCTGTGAAATTAAGACAATTTTGTATTTTTCCTTTGAAATTAAATTCTTTGCTCATTGAATGTGAGGACTACAGCGAAGGCAAACACGTGCTACGGAAACGGGAAGGAGGTGTCAATAATATAGATATACCTGTTTTTTTATCTGTAGGGAGGAAGGCGTGGGTGTTTGCCCAAGGGGGGTGTAGAAGGGTGAATCACATTTGTAATACAAAAAAAAAACCGTAAGAAAATCGTTTAATTGGAACTCCTTCCTTCTAGACTTAGACAAAGGTCCACGGTCTCCTTTGGATCATGTAAAGGCATATTACTGTAAATTCAGAAATCCCCCCTTCCTAATCCCCCCCCCCCGCTTCCCCAGAAGCGGTATCCAGGTTTGGTTACTCCGTATGGGAAAAGCAAAGTAAGGTGCTAGCTTAGAGCAACCGGAAGGGGTCCAAAGAAAGACGAAGATGCAAAGAAATGAATGATTTTGTAACGAACATTCCACGTTAGGAGCGATAATCGGTGGAAAAACCCGGAATTAAAAGCGCGACGCTGTGGTGTGTATTCGCATCACATTCGCATCAACACACTGACTTTCCGAGTTGTCCACTGTAGAGATGTCATTTGTTGTCTCGTAGGGTGTTCTTCTTTCATTCGTGAGAATGTGAAATAGTAAGTGAAACAACACGCAGCAACAAACAAGTAAAACAGTTGAATAAAGAATAAAAGTAAGCGTAAGGAGCGTAAGGCGTCATTACAGTTAAAACCCAATTTTTTCACTTCCAACGTCTTGGCAAAGTGCCGTGTGTGCATTGCGGCAACTGCAAGCCGCCGTAATTCCATACCGTGGGCCAAAACTGCCTCCCTTTCAGTGTCTTTGAAATTATAATAACGGGCACTCCACAGCGCTTTGCTTCCGCGCTATTTTTGTCTGAGCTCCAAAGGAGAAGTGAACCCATTCTGTCATGCCTGAAGGCTTAGGAAAAATATAGGGTTTGCAGCTTGACGACTAACTGATGCTCAGTAGTTAAACGTGCAAGATCTCATACTCACTGCAATAAAAAGGTAAATAATGTTTTGGCGTTGAACAATTACTTCTGTAGGATGCGCCGTGCATCGTGAATCCACTCAGATTCGTGGTGCCAGGTGAATGCGACCTGGCCTATACCATGGCTTGCGGGGGAGCAGCCGATGTATAAGTCAATGCTCCCATCCTACGCATGAGTCTAGTACCAGTTCAGCGGCTTCAGAGGACGTAAGGCTCGGTTGGAGTGGGCGGACGTTGATGCGGGATTTGATCCGCGCATCATAAGAGTGGAAGTGCACGCCATATGTTACCACACCATCTTCGCCCTCTTTGCGATGGCTCCACTAAAATGCTGGTTAACAGCAAAAACATGATCCTTATGAAAAAACACTTGGATCATTCGAAAAAAAGATAAATATTCTAACAAAGCATGTTTGTTGCAGTTTTGTTGATTTTCTGAGGTGGGGCAGAAAGGCGCTTCGTTTTTCTGTTCTCAGCGTAGTCCTCCTGTCACTTTTTCACAGCACTCTAAAGCTGTTCCTGCATATTTCTCATTCGTTATTTTATTCCTTGTTTTATATAATATTATATGTATTGATCCTGTTGAACATATCACGCTTGATTGGATTTGTAAACGCCTGCAATGCTCGGGAAAAATGTGTAATTGCTATAGCGCACGACTAAAACGCACAAAAAGTTAAACGTTCTTCAGTTTTTTTTCGGTATGCGCCCCACATTTGATTTTGTGTCATGGTCGTGGGAATATTTGATAATGGGATATTGGTAATAGATTGCAATGGTAATCATGGACTGGCTCGTTATGGTTTTTTGTCAAATCCAATATTTTCAAACTTAATTTTGCTTTTTTTCTTTCATTCTTTTGGTCTCAACTTTTTAAGCTGCTGTGGCCTAGAAGATCAATTATGTATCGAGCACCCTCTATTCCCGTTTATTAGTAATCCATGGTGAACAATCGAGTATGAATCAGCTGCCAACAGTGTTTTGTACAGTTTGATTCGCTTCTTATCTTTAGAATAGAAGACGGAACAAATAAAGAAATTCTCTAGAAGTTTTACCTTGAGAGAATGTGTCTTTTCTCTTCTCGGCTGGACGATGAGTGACTGGAGCGCAGTTCTTGGATGCGTCCATGCATGCTGCCTGTTCTCGTAACTGTCTGAGTTTTTCCCCCTCCGTCCCTTTGGTCGCTTTCCTACTTTACGGTGCCGCAGGCGGCGTCGATTGCCGGCTCCGGAAACTATGAAAGAGGCCATGACGCCCACCTATTTGGGTCACTCGCAAAATACCTATTTATTTGTTTTGAAGTCATGTGATGACGAATATTGTGAACACTGAGCTAAGTCAGATATTCCTTCACTTAATTACCCACTGATGAGCCATTCGTCGCTTCTGTTTTCATTTCGAAGATACCGTTGAGGTTTCGATTTTTGTTAGTTGTTGGTCTTCGCCGCAGCCCCCGATGCGAGAGTTGTTACGCCGCCGTCAGACTTTGCGACTTTGCGGTTTTTCGATTCGGTGATTTTGCGGCGTCGCACTTTCGCACGCGATACTACGACCTTGAGATTGTGCAATGCCGCAACTTCGCGTACGAAAGTGCGACGCCGCATATTCGCCAAATCGCAACATCGCAGAATCACAAAGTCTGCCGGCGGCCTTACAAGGATGCTGAGCTATGGGCTAAAGCTTTGGTCTCGCACAGGACACAAACACGCACTCCATACCTTCCGAGACCAAAGCTGTTGCCTAGTACTCAGCATCCTTGTAACTACAGCGTTGAGTGGCATTTCTACCGATTATGTAATATGAAAATAAAGATGCAAAAAATTGAAACGCTAGAGTTACTTTTTCGAAACCTTTGCCCCCCTCATCATTGAAGGAATGAAGTGTGGTGTTTATTTGTGATTTCGTATGATCTCACCTCGAGGTTAATGATTTTGAAATTGTTTCATGAAATTGTGAAATTATTTTGGGGTCTTGTAACAAAGAGTTTGTTTGATTTCCTTTTCGCACGGGCTCTTAAAGCTCTTAAGTATGGAATCGAAATAATATTGAGAAACAGGATCTTGCTATCACTGACAATCACGAAGACGAGCTTTCGTACCCTTGCATCACTCAAGAGGTTGACTGCGAGGCCAGCTCACCCACCTAGGGTCGCCGTCAGACCTCAGGCGATTTTGCAATTTTGTTTTCTGGCCATTTTCCGGTTATGCGATTTTGCAGCTTCGCGGCTTCGTAAAAGTGTCGCACCATCGTTTTTGTGATTTTGCGGCGAAACTGCAACGCCGCAAGATCGCAAAGTCTCAACGGCCTGAGTTGCCCCGCTCTCGAATGCAACTCTCCGCCTTCGGCACTCATCAGATTGTACCCAAAAGTGGCCTCAGTAAAGAGTTTGAGCGCATTTTCAACCGTTTTTGGCTCAGGCTGGCTTTTTAAAACTCGCCACTTCGTTTAGAGAGGAGATGTCTTTTCAGATTTGATATCCCTAATCACCTCTAACGGTGTCTCTGAGCCCGACCACTCATACGTGAGTTGTGTGAGTGTGCCTTCGAATTTCGCCTACCGAAACACAGGCTTAGCTTCCTCCTTGAATCGAGCTTTCCGCTCTTTTTTGACCAAAAATGAATCTTCCAATTTCAGTTGCTGACTACCCCTTTGAAACTGTCATTTTCAGGTTTTGTCATTAGCCCCGAAATTCTTTGCGGTCCTCGCTCAACCTTTCCCCTCTTTTTTGACCGATAGTGCATTTTCCAATTTCAGTCGCTTGCTACCCCTTTTGAATGGTTATTTTCAGGTTTCATATTAGCCCAGAAACTTGGTCGCTCGCCATCTCATTATAATCGTTGTAACGTCGCTGACCGTATCTCCTATCTTTTCGTCGTTTTTCTACCGTCCGTTCCTAGCCAGCTGTCCCCCCTCTACGACCACGTAGTGCTGCCACCTTCTATGAAAAGAAACAGATGTTCGTTCATTAGGTGCTTGCATTTCACAGCTGCAACTGTATGTAGCGAAAAATCTATTTCATGTTTCGCTTTCTATTTACACGACATCTTTGCGCTGCCGGATGTCGTTCTTTGGTACATGATTCTATCCTCGTGGTTGGTCTGTGTTTGCTGAAATCGTCATCCTTTGAGCGTCATCCTCTACACATTTGTCAGCATGTCTAAGTATTTCATTTTCCATTGATGAGTCAAAGGATTCAAGGCTTGCAAAGAGCAAGTGCCCTTTCTTCTGGTACTCTGTTGAGAACACATCAGAGGGCAATTTTGGAGTACGGTGAGCACTTGCAGTCCGTTCATTTTGCCGCAATTGCCACTCGACGCCTTGCCAAAAAATCAATTATGACATAATTGAATTTTTTCTATTATAAATGCATTTTTTTCGTACTCCTTCGCTCATTGTTCTTTTCATTGTTTCACTTATTGTTGCCGTTTGCAATTTCACTTGTTTGACCACGTCATGGATGAAATCCAATTTCCCCCTACTCGACATCAAATGGCAGTGGCGTTGGCCTTAGGTTTATGTCGTTTGGCGCGGCCCTTTGCAGCTAATTTGCCAATGAGGACCATGGGCCTTTACTGCCACCCCTGCCATTCCTCTCACTAATTTGCAGTGCTTCTCTGATAAGGTTCTTTATGTGGTAATCATTACTCACGTAAATCTAGGGGCTTGGTGCTGTGAACGAGTTCCCCACGCAGCAGATGCGTCGAATGGTCAGTGTTGGGGTGGCAGCGACGGCCTATGGGCCCCATTGGCAAATCAGCTTCAAGGGGCCGCGCCAACAAGACACCCCCAGGTGTCGAGGAAACTGGACGCTTCAATATGACCCTCACCCCTCCACAGGGACCAAAAACGACCCCCCCCCCCTCCCTTTGGCCTGTAAATACGAGTAACTGTTGGCGGATTGTGGTTTATTGCTATGTATGTATGTGCCTGTGAAAGATACTTATTTCACATTTCCGCTGATTATGCTAAGCTTAGATTCCGGTGTTTATCGCTATCCTCTGCAGGTACGACCCGCCTCCTGTCCGGTCAAATACGACTCCCCTGTCGAGGAATCCTCGACTCCCGGTGTGCTCTGCGCCAGCAGCTAACTCGGTCACCGATACGTGCATCTCGGGGTGAAATGCGCCGGAATCGCAATAGCGCGTTTTTTGACGCGAGTTTCGCTACACATTATCTCTTCTGAGCTCGCATGTTCGTATACGAAGAATGATGTCTCCGATCGCTTTCCGTCCTTGCTCCCCCCTCCCTATCTGGTGCTTTTAAGCTCACCCGTTCGTTGCATTCAGTCAAGGTAACGCATAGTGAGGGCAAATTTGGCTACGTAGGTACAGCCCTCTACAAGATCTTGCAATACGACCCCTCTAGCTGTTGCCGTACGACTTTTTCAGCCTTCAAAAGACATCAAGGGAATACGTCGTGGAAAATGCTGAAAATTGTCAAAAGCATGAATATACACTTTATTTTTCGCTGAAGCTTTTTCAAGACAGCTAGTGTTCAGCATTAACTCTACTTTACAATAACTCGAAAAAAATATTGAAAATGTTTAACAATAAACTAATAAACAAAAAAGAAGTGTTCAATAAAGTGAACAAATGAACAAAGTAGCAAGGCGTTTGTAGAGCCCCTGGAATCGTTGCGGAGGCAGCACGAGAGGAGTGGGTTTGATGCCGTGTGAAAATGCCGCGCAATATCGTTTTTAGGGAGTCCGCGATGTCTCCTTTTGGGTCACAACGACGTCGCTATTCTGTACTGTACGTACAATCGGCAGATGTGCGGCCCTTAGTGCTGTTGTTTAAAGTTCAGTTTGTTCGGCTCTGTTTGTTTTACACTTCTACAACCTGACTATGCGAATGATTTGGAGGCGTAATCGAAGGAAAGAAGTACTCAATTTTTCGAGTATCCTAAAGGCACAAGGGGGGGGGGCAGAAAATGAAAACTGGGAATGCCTGTTTTTTGAGAACAAACATTCCACTTTAGATGACGTGATATGCGTCGAAGTTCGTATTGGAAAAGCGTGGCCTGAGGTCTTATCACGGTCTCGCAGCAGCGCGAGTCGCGCTGCCGTGGGAAGTTGACGGGACAGCGTTCGCGGCGGTTGGCTGAGTTAGCACCTCGTCCATCTGCATCTTCCCTACCGGTCAGGTATACAGAGGGGCGCAAAGAGGGTTTTCAGGTTCCTATCGGGTTTTTCGCTGTTTCACTTCGTTCTTTACTGCTACACTACTGAGCACACTTTCTTTCATATTCCACAATCTGTCAAATGTATCCCTTCCGATGTCTTTAACTCCTCATCAAACGCTTTTCCCACGTAACAAAGAAAAAGCGCTATCATATACCGAGATGCCCGGATGAGGATCTGAGGTCTTTTTCGCACGATTTACGTTGTCCCTATGATTCGGACACGAATTACTTGTTCCTCCGATTTCATCCGCACCTTGCTAGATCTCTGTGGTTGACATGCAGGCTTCAAAAAACGCTCTATTTAGAAAGTCTCTTTCTTCAGGTTGATTCTTCTTTTCTTCGCTCTGAACTCCGTCATTGTTCAGCACTCTTCTATAGTCTTTTTCTGTGGAAATCTTAGCTCAACAATAAGAGTGCAAGCGTCGGCGAGCCTGCTAGCATATTGGTCGCAGGACCTGCGTTACGGCTGCGTTGCGTCAATCGCGAATGCAGGGTGTGAACGCGACTATAAGAGCGATTTCTGTCCAGCTCATTTCATGGACTCTGTTATGCTTGTTGAATAATTCTTCTCCTTCTCCCGAACTTCTAGAGTTACATTCCCAGGGGCGTTGGTTCCATAGTGGTATTTTTGAGTGGTGTTCAATAAAGAGTACGGGGTAGTATTTCAGTTTGAACGCGCCACTGGGGATAAACGGAGTGAATTTGGAGTTTTTCACAGAGTACTTTGGAGATCAGTCTCCGTGAGGATATCGAGATCAAACTCCTCACAAATCCCCCATGGGAACCTCAGGATTTGATGCGGATATACAGAAGACTTTGGTGAAATATCGGGGTCGTTTCCAGGCGATGAGTAGTAAATTGTTCTCAGATTTCGACTTACTGTTGGAGATTAATCGCTGAGAACGTGGTGGTGGTGGTGATGGCGACAGGCATTACTGCTGATCCTTCACAAAAAAAAAGCTGTCGGGTCAAATCGTTCGGGTTTCTTGGCGAAACCACTTGTGCACTCTCTTCAACCGACTAGGCTCACTGTTATTTCGTGTTTCACGCGGATCCTACGCAGCGAAAATTCTGAGGATAAGTCACACCTTTCAGTTTTGTTTAAAAGCTCGTAATAGAAGAACATTTTTCTCAGTATTACCCAGTTCTTTGCTTTGTCTTTCTAGTATTGTGCCATTTGCTGTTAAGTTTTTCTATCTCAGGGGTGCGTGAGCTCTAGACAATAAAACTTGTTCGAAAAAAGATTTCAAAACAGTTTGATGTGTTTCCGTGTCATATAACGTTCTTTGGCGTCGTTTTACGATTTTGTCTGCCATTGCGTCGCCTGCAAAATGGTGATCGATTTTTATAGTCCAACTTAATCGGCTTTTTGTTTAAAATTGCACTTCTACCTCGCAGGAGCTTTGTGTACTTCCTGATATCATCCTCTCAATTTCGCTGTTTAAAAGTTGAGACCATTTTTCGTTCGGAATATTATGGTTGCAATCTTTTGAATTTAGCAGTAACTCTCAAGTGCTCGAAGGTTTCCATGAAGGTTTTCTTTTTTAGTCTGTGCTCCTCTTGAGTGTTTTTGCATTCGTTTACAATCTACTTCAGAATGTGTGCCAACGTTTTCGTGTAGAACCTCCATGCGGCGATGTGAAATCACACAATACTGAGTCTACTGTACCCTTACGATTAATTTTATAACCCTTTCAAATCGTGCATTTATTTCGTTGCTTTCTTCAATTGGGCGTGGGGCGTGATCTAGGTTAAGTTAGTGAGAATGCGTTTACATAAATTCCATACTTGTTGCTTTCGCTATGACGTGGGGCATCACTGCATCTTATAAAAAGGTGCACATGTACATGTTACTTCTGAGGGGTCAATCTGCCCACTTAAGCTTATACTTTTGCCTGAGCCTCAGTGAAGGAAGGAATAGGCCTCTCTTCCCTCCTAGGCACAGACGATATCGTCAACAGCGAAAGCATTTTCTCGTACTGTATTTCACCCCGTGCGGAGCTTTGCATCTCAGGATTCGCTGATTTGGTAGTTAGCGAAGCGGGATAAACGCAGTATGGATAGATATAAACATATTATATGGGACCATACCTTCCAGAACACATGGAGTGGTACAGTAATGTAAAGGATGTCAGCTAAAGATCCTAAACATATCCTCCGAAATCTTTTTAGTGTTAAATTCATCGGCATTTTCTTTGGGATTTACAAACTATACTTTAGTCGTCTATTCTCGCTCATACGGGAATAACACTAGGGAACCATGATAACGGTCGTTGTAACTCCATGAAATGGTCATTTCAAAAATATCTAACCTTCCCATTTTAATCCTTCACGCTGATCTCAATCATTTCACTACATGCTCTCTCACTACTCAATCATTTTTTTAATATGCATCGTGTCTCAATGAAAGAAACAGTGCTACTTCATATCTGCTATTTTGGCCACGTTTGCATATATTTTGTGTTTTTATTTTTGAGCAGCTGGTGAATCATGGTGTTGCGTATAACTTTATGATGCGCTGACAGTAGAATAACGCACAATTCGTCAGTAGCTCATTCTCGTCGTGAATTTCCCTTTGATGTTTTCGCTGTAAAATTTTCCATCACAGCTCAGTGTACTGTATACTGGTTTCCACTAATCGTGTGCTTGAAAACTGGTTTACCGTAGTACATTTATTTAGGTTCAGCGAAATCTGTGATTTTGTTATGCTCTCGGAGTTCAAATGTACATATTTGAGATTGACACAAGCACCCCTCTCCCCTTTCGTACTTACCTGGTGGTAACACTTGCTCCTCTGGAATACGCCACTCGCTGTTGTATCTCACGCTTCATGGAACAGTCACGGAAATTAACCAGGGGCCATATTAGCATAACCGGGTAGAAGCAACCTATGTGCCATAACCCTACGTAAATATTCCAAGTAAGGACTGCTTTGCGGAAGGATTGAGGTCGTTACTTCGTCTGTTCGATTTTGTTAAGCTTCGAACTTCAAGCGTAATTGCAGGGATCTGTGATAAATTGATTTTTGAAATCATGAAATTATTGTTGATTAGCGAGACTAGGTGGGTAATAGCTAACGAGACCTGGTAGTAATAGCACCTCAGAAAAACAAGTTGCCAACTTTACACTGAGCCATCACCATTCTCTGTGTAGCAGGTTTTAAGTTTTCTTTCTCAAGTATTTCTGAGACTGTACGCATATGAGAGGTTTTTTGGACTGTCTGTTAGACTGTAGTATTTGACGAGAATTTCGACGATGTCATCCACGCTTTATGTCATCTCGTCGCCGTTGATGATGCTATCTATCGACCTTTGCAAGGCTATTTGTCACTGTACGATCTGAAACTCCCGCTCTGAATTCTCGTTGAATCATTCGCCGATCCATCATTACCCCAAAAGATTCTCGTCACATCGATTTGAAATGTAACCTAGTTACTCTGAGGTCACTCTCCACACGCTGCCGCCAGCCTTCAAAGTCCTAGAGGCTAATGAAAGAAGGTTATAAGAAGTTGTTTATTTCCTTCTATAATCTGTAATTTGTCGATTATTTTCTTCGCATAGTTTTCTTACTATTTCGACCTTTTTTAAATTGATTTGTCCAATGTTTGAATCTGTTTTGGTTCTGCATCCTAATATCGAGGGAAAGGTACTTTCATTGTCAGTTCCAATTCTTTTGAATTCTCCAGGTGCCTGTTGTACTTGCTGATTTATGCGAATGGCATCTTGTGTTTTACACTTTTTATAGCGAATAGTGCCGCTCCTCACAGATGTAGGGAGCGTTCGTTAACCTTTTGAAAGCGACTGTTTCAGGTGCGAATTGTTTATATTTTACTTGCGTTATGGAGAGATCGGGCCTATAAACGACTAGCGATCGATCTTGTTCTATTGCAGCAAAAGTGAGTATATTCATTGATTTTTGATACTTTTTTATTTTACTCTTTTATATAAATTGTAGTTTGCACTGATTTGATTCATTCTCATTTCATTTTGTAGCATAGTTTCCCATCCGAGATCGAAGTTTCACCCTTAATTAGACATTCCTGTAACATCTTTCACTTCGCGCGCTGCGGCAAAAATCAGCAGCTGAACAAATCAAAAACTTCAAAAAACAGCTGTATTGATTTTGATGTTCTTGTTTTCTGAGAGCTGCTGATTTTTATGCCGCAGCCCGCAACGCGATAATTGTATCAAGTTGCTGAGTTATGATGAGCAAAAGGTCTCGTACGGGATTCGAAACCGCACTCCATGCTTAACGGGCATATGTGCTAATCCATTACACTACCGACACCCCTTCCACCTTAACTCAGCTTCTGAATGGTATATTTACCATAGCTTATCAGCACTCACATGTATAACGTGCTGAGCCGGTCGCCCAATATCGGCATGGAACCGTGAAGTGAATGCTTGACTATAACTCAGCATACTCGTAACAGCCTTCGCATCGCGGGCTGCGGAGAAAATCAGCAGTTATCATAAACCGAAAACATCAAAACCAATACCTACCCAAGCTTTCAGCTTCACGGTTCGATGCCGATACTGGCTAACCAGCTCAATACGTTTGTGAGTGCTGATAAGCTATGTTAAACATACCATTCAGAAGCTAAGTTAGGGTGAAAGGGATCTCGGTGGTGTAATGGATTAGCATATATGTCCGAGAGAAAGCATGAAGTGCGGTCTCGTTCGAGTTCCGCCCGAGACCAAAGCTTTTGCCCATAACTCTGCACCTAATCACAACTGTCATTGTTCTTCGTTGCCACCCACAACCTAAAAAAACCTTTCTCGTTGTGGGCGTCCCGTAGCGGTGTTTGAGTCATGCGTGAAATATAAAAGCTCTGTGTAAACTTTCATCATCGTCATGACTACTGTGAGTACTTTGAAAAAATATATCCTCCTCCGCTAAAGTGAGATTACTTAGCGTTAATCCGATGGAGTGAGAAAGCGCGTTAGTGTGGAATGATGAATATAATGTCAAATTTTGAAGTATAAGTAGTTGCACGCACTGACCAATTGATAAGTGTGTGAATGTCAGTGTGTGCAACGTTGATTAATAATCGTTTTTATTTATTTTTCTGTCATTATATTGAATCATTCTGGAATTGTTTATTGCTACCGATGAATCACATCCTGATATCCCTAAAACGTTATATTTCTTTGCAGCAAATAATGTCCGGTCGCCAACTTCACACTGGCTTCCCTGGCACTAACACGCTGCATTCGGAGCAGTGCCGTGCCGAGATACAACGATTTGAAAGCGTGCATCCATGTATATATCAGGTAAGTGAATCCTTCATGGAGAATTCATATTATTCCCTTTCACGATTCTCACTTGATTTTCTTTTGTTACCGCCCGGATTAAGCTTTCCCCTTCCTAATTATGGTTCATTCAATCTGCAGCGGTTTGGCGTTATAGTGTCAATGGCGATAGAATGCTGCTAGTGGTCGTGTGTCCTTTTTATCAGTTTCTAATGTGGATCAGTGTCTAATAACAGTGGACTTTTATGTCATATCTTGCTTCAATTCTTATTTTTATGGGACATATTATCGATCAAACGCCAACACTTTTATAAATAAGAGTTCCCCTTTAATCTTTTCAATCTTGATATCAGAGTGTTCTGTTACGCGAGTCCCGCATGTCAAAAGGCTGGACATGGCCACTTCGTATTGAAAGGAGATTGGAACACGCAAGAAATGAGTTATAGGGCAAAGAATTTACATGTGGAAACGATATGCTTAGTTTTTATGCCTTGAATATGGGTGCCGGTACTCTTTTCGTGCCAGACATCAAAAAGGGTCACTGGCGGTCAGTACAATTCCTTTGTGTGAGGAGTATTTTTATGACCGTGAAGAGCAACGCGCAAATTGCTAAGCAGCTGATAGACAAAAGTAGAAGAGATCGTTGCTGATAGTGGTGAAGACTGTAAAGAAAAGTGTTTCGTAATATCACTGTTGAAAGAATGTCAGTAGGCTGATTTCTAGTGAATTGTGCACATCGATTATGTAGTGCTGTCTTATCTGTCACTTTTCAAGTTAGTGTTACCATCCTATCATCACAGGGTTTCCCCTTCCACATTTACCGACTATGGTTCCCGATGTGCAAGAGACATAGGGGTCGTTCGAAGTAAAAACTTTTTGGATACTGTTTCGACGCCGCGAAAGCGGGGAACTTTCTTGCTCCTGTACAATGATGAAAGAGCGACACTGGTGGAATCTGATTCAAACTCGAGGCTACTCTGTAGAATACTAAGCTTTCCTAACTTTTAACTTTTTTTCATTTCCTAGTAGGTTTTGGTGTTGTTTATGCTCTATGTGTTGTTCCTGCTTTTTCGCATGCTGTAGTCATTGGTCCCATCATGACTGACCTATTTGGTGGCCTGAGAGTGAGTATTAGTCGCGCAGCCTTATTTGATTACCCCCGGAATTCGCTATTGCAGAATCTGTTGATTATATTTGATTGTGTTTCACATTTTAGATTTACGATATGCTGGAATGCCTCCCTCTTCCACCGGAATACGCTCACATGAGAGATGAAATAAGGGATCAAGTTGTATGCATAGAAGGTTTGCGGTCACGTTATTATCATTTTCTGTACAGGTTCTTTTTCGTGACACTTACGATACCGTCAATTAATTTTTCGTTCTTCGCTTGATTCTGTTTTAGCTTGCCAATCTAAAAGTTTATACTCCCACCCTAAAGAAGATTTCCCTGAAAAAGATTGGAAACTCGTTTTCATGAAATCAAAACGGTGACCGTGTAGCTCCTTGCTATCCAAGCTCCCGTAAATATTGCTTAATCTTTGTGTAACAGCATTACTGTAATTCAGTTTTCATCGTATTCTTGGTGATTCTTAGTTTTCGCCACAGTTAATTTGTTTCTGTGTAGATTCATACTCAAATTTAGATACGTTATGCTGTTGAATGAGAGAACTTGGCTGTTCCTCGTTTTTATTCTTCCATGTACGCGAGCAGTGCATGGTATGTACCTGGATGGAAATTTTAATCCAAATTCACATAACTTAACCAGTTAAATGAATGCAAAAACCTATCAATTTATATTTTAATCAAATATACAAGTCAGTTCGAACCGAATGATCTATGTAGCTAATACAACTTCAAATGCGAAACACGTCCACATGATCATCTGCGTGCTTTCACCGAGATATCCCATGTTGCAATCGCAAAGTTTTTCTGTGATCGAATAGTATCAGTTCTACTTGAAATAAGTGGTATGCAAATTGAATGAAGTGCTGTGCAGGTGGCTCCGTCACTCTTCTTCATCATCTGGTACTGGTTTTTCCGAAGAGACTCTCTTTCAGTAGCTGTCCTGATCTTAGCGGTTTTTATTAAACGTTTCGTGAGAGGAGTGAAGCCTCTCTTGGGGCTCCTGTAACGACTGTGACACCTCAGTTTATATAGATGTCGTACTTTACGTTCGCTATGTTCTCTATAAATTTTGAAACGAAAGCTAGGCAATTGTTGAACTGTGATGTCCCACAGTGCGGACGTTCCAACTCAGGTTTTCACAGCTTTGAGACCGCACTTGATCTTATGCTTGAGGCAGTTTTCTGGTGCCTGACATCTTTTTTGGGCTTGAAATACTTCAGTTGGTGTGACTAACTAGTTACTAGGATATTCATTCAATAAATCTGAATCTCGTCTCAGGAAATACAGCCTTCAGAGTGGTCCGACAACTACTAATTACAAAAATTACCAGTCATTTGCCCGCTTTTTTCCTTTTCTGGAATGTAATTTGCGCAGCCATCCTTTACCGTGACCTTACATAGCTTCGAACAATCTGCCTCGGTCATATTCCTGCGGTTGAAGTTCCTCCGCCATGACCGCGATTGGATTACAGCGGTGGTCAATTGGTGAATGGTGATTCGGCATGCTCTTCATGTACACGACTGTTTATTGTGGGTTCCTGCCCCATTTCAACTTTCTGGGAAGTTCATTAATTTCCCAGAGAGGGTCGAGGCCGAAGCGGACAACCTTTGGGAGGTGCGTGAAACTAGCCACAAATCCTTCTGGCACCGATTAATGAACAAAGTATACTAGTCTTGGTTGAAAGCTCATTAACTCATCTCTTTTGGTTGGCAACTCGGGAGCGTCATTGACCAGAAGCCTTTACAATCTCCTGCAGTGAAACTGCAGAGTTTGGTTGTGTTTTTGAATATTCAAGTGAAGTTGTGTGAGTGTTTTAGTGCGTTCGTCATTGTTTCGGCATTCGGTTTGGTTCACACAGTGCGTCCTTGGAGCCTAAAAAAGCTCTAATTGCACACAATTCGATGCCGTGCCGGACTTTAATCGAATTCTCTCCCAACACGCTGAGTTTCCTCGTAGAAAGTTTGGTCTGACAGGAAATGTTTACTGTCTGTTCATAGAAATGCACGACCACTTGCGATCTTGAGAACCCTTTTGTTGTCTCGTCGACCTTCGATTTTATTCGGATTTATCTGCAAAAAACTTTGCGCATGTCTGTGCTCTTGATATTTGGGTTGGAGGGGGGGGGGGGGTTGAGCAAGGCATTGCATGGCTTGAAATGATCCATTTTCCCTTTTCTGTGTTGGTGGTTCTGGGAATATCGCAGCCCTCGTATATGTGTGTCATTGTTCCGCGATCCACTTGCTGTGAAACGAGTGGCCGTGCGAGGTCTGGGCAGACATCCTCCGTGCACTCCTTCCATGACTCGATAATCGACACTCCTCGGTCCCATTCTTCCTCTTTTGCGAGGCGCGACGATCGCCACTCGTCACGGCTGTGATCCACCTGCACTCGCGAATCGTCACCTTCTTTCGTATTCAGAAGGACCTCATTATGTTACATTTCGTGATACATCTTGGGCTGAATCAGTCCCCTTTTTAACTTCTAGTTTTCTATGAAAGTGCTTTACTAGGACTGCTCGCTACATGCTGAATAATCATAGTTGATCGGATCATCTCACTTTGCTATTTTTTTATCAGATATGCTAAAGAAGCCTGGTGGTTGAAACATGACTCAGTAGGTCGACGAGGAGTCGCAGTGCCCATCGGTATTGCACGAACTGCTTTGTTCTCCAAGTTAGGAATTCACTAGGCGTCACTTCAAGATCGTTTTTTCCCACGGTGACTCGGCCTCAGGACGTTGTCAGCGATAAAAAAAGGAAAATGAATTCAAGACATAGAATTCATAGTTGTGAAAATCAAAGTGGTCTGTTGCTCAACAACAATGCATTTTCACAAATAGCTTTTTCAATTGATCGACCCCCACTGTTGTGTTCAACGATGTTTCTCCTTTGTGTGAAAAGTCTGTTTCTTCCGGAGTTGAGGCTAATTACTTTTTGTTAGTGTTTTTAGGATTACTTTAAGGTAGTTTGTCCCTGATATAGGATAGTTCACAGAATTCCCATTTCATTGAATACGAAAACATCTGTTTTCCTTTTTTTTGCCATACTCGGACTCGCACGGTTTCCCGTCCTCGTAACTTCCGGCAGAACTTGAGAGTTTATTCGAAGTTCCGCTTTCTGCAATCCTGATGTCCACTATTATCCGCAAGAGACCTTATCCCCTTCATCGGTTTTGATCAGCTGTTGTTCCCTTATTTGATTGATCATGCAAATGAACAGTTGGGTCTATTTAGCTATTTCTACCCTAGAGTGAGGGAAAACAGTGAATGTTGCTGAACATTGCCTCTGCGGTTCATTCGGGGTGCTGACCACGAAGTGATTCCAATTCTGGCGTTGACGCTGATTACTCGGCGACAACACCAAACTGGTTAAACAATTTTTTCCATACAATTTTGCTGAAACTCCCAGAGGTTATTCGATCATGAATATGAAGTTCACTGGGAACGCCGTAGCACTACAGCTACAAAGGGAGAATGTTGGAGGCTCATGTTGTTGTGGAGGGGTCCAATTATTTTTGCGCTGTCATCTCTCATATGAAGTGTCTCACAGCCATCAGTCTACACTCTCAGTGTTCATCTCTGACCAAGTCTTGGTGCACACAAAAAAGGGTTCCCAAACAAAGTGAATGGCTTCCTCCCACTGTGTTCGCCCCTTTTGAAGTCGGATGCTGCCTTCGCCAAAAGTAAAAGTTATATTCGTGATTAGCATACCGGATTACCCCCATATCTGAGAGTCCAAACTAGTTTGACAATAAAAAACCAAATTGGAGCCGAAGACCAAAACGGAAGTCATATTTGTGATCAGTATTTGTCCAACTCGCGGTTTCTCTGTAGTGTTAGTTGAATAGCACCAAATAGTGTTACTATTTCAACAACGGAAATGTGCCACCATGCTTTTTCTAGTTTCCTCCCGGACGTGTGGGCAAGAAGGGTAGCCCGAATGGTTTGCTTTTCGGCATGGCTGGTTGTCAAACAGGATGGGGTCATCCGCTCAATTTCACTTACTCGATTCATGCGCCTCATTACGATTTACGCAGGTTTCCGTATTGTAAACGCTCCTCATGGTTCCGGCTTCTTTAACTTCTTTAAGTTCCGAGCAAAACTCGTCTTATGGACGTGGTACCTCTTGAAAATGCTCTCGAACGGCGGCGGAGTTCGGTGCTCTGCCCGGCATCGCGCACTCAATGTGTGTTTTCAGCGCTATCCTCTCTTAAGACCCGAGTGCGAAACCCTTTTGTTTGCCAACGATTGGTCTTTGCTTTGCTGAACGAGCCTTGCCTACTTTCGGTCGAGCTTTTTGCACATATTTTTTCCATGTCTGCGTTAACTATGGGTTAATTTGATATGCTTTTGTAGAGGAATATTGTCTTTGTCTCGCCATCAGAACCTGTCCGTAGCTCGGTGAGCTTCTCTCCCTCTTTAGCTGCTCCGAGTTCTTCATTTACAATGCCAGTGCGCAAGGCTGAAGAGGCCTACTTCCGTCTGATTCTCTGAAGTCTTTGAAGTTCTCGGTGGATGGGTACTTTTGCATGAAATAGTAGCACGGGAGCTCATTTTTCTACCGATAACGTTTCCCAGGAATATCTGAATATTGATCATGATTACCATGCATAGGTAGCATGTCAGTGGCTGTGCCCTCTTACGTCGTGGGATGATGATTTTGCTTTTTATAACTTGGCACTTGCACTGTGAGAGGAAGATGCCCCAAAATTTGGAATCTCTCCTTGATGTGCCTTGCTCCTCACTTCTTCCATCGCCTCTATCTTCGCAGAATCGTCTTCCTGATGACCTTTTTCATGTTTTGTGTCGTCAGTAACTCGTCGTGCTTGTCGCTTCTTTTTATGAGTGTCTTATTGTTAACCGTTCAAGTAGCATCACAAGTGCACTCAGCTCCAGGCCTGGCGCAAGTCTTTTTATACTGCCAAATTAAGGAATCCAGCCATTATGTTAATCTGAGTAAACCAAGAAGAAGCGGGATAGCGTCGCACGCGTTAGTAATTCTATCTGTATGATAAGGATATTAATGGCAAGCAAAAAAAAACTTACGGGAAGGAAAAAATAGTTCATTTCTCGTCAGTAACCGGGGCTCATTGTCAAAAAAGGGCTAACTACCTCTGGATGCGTGATCGGCCAGGGATGCGGCCATGCGCTGCCTTTTCCTGTTATGTGATTGTCAGTGAGGATGGAGTGTAGGTGGTGGTCCATCGGTTTATTGACTCTCAAGAATACCAGCATTTGTCCACGTGCGTCCGACGCTCGCTTTTTGTTAGGTTTCGCGTATGGCTGTGCGCTGGTCGTTTGTCCACGCTAATGGGCTCTACCACAGTGGCGCTGCTCAACGTTGTGCATTTTTTAAATACATAAATCTTGTGTGCATGAAACGGTATGGAACTTCATTTTTTGAAGGGTCGAGAATCCCTCTGCGAAAATGGTTGCAAAATCATGTGAGATCTATGTATGGGCACGTTTTTGGGGCCTAGCAATAGTGTAATTTAATTCTTATTAGGACTGTTTAAAATGCAAGTCTTTTCTAGAACTGTTTTAAAAACGAAGATTTTAAATGTTCAAGCACTGATCCGTCCAGAAGTTTAATAAATAAGTAAATAAATATGAGACGTCATCAGTGCTTGAACACATGAATCTTCGTTTCATGCTTAGCGGACGGTGATGCTTCAATTTTTCTGTTTCTTTCGAAATTTCCAGTTATTTATCGTATGTTCAAAGTTTGTCCCGTATAGCACTTCCTTTCCTTTATCTCGTAAAGAGTGGAGTACGTCTGTCGTAGAGCGTTGGCGACTTATCATAATGTCTTAATGTCGGCTACGACTCTTTATTAGCGTTCACACATAAATCGCTGCAGCGTTTACAACGGTTCGAATGTGTGCCACTTCCATTCAGTCATTGTATAGCAAGGTTCCGATGGGGTGTCATTCAAAAGTTTGTGTAGAACATTTGGGTTCGTGTCTGTGTCTGTGTGTCACGCAACCTGCTATTTGTGCACGCGATCTCAGCTACCGTAATTACCTATGATCCCTTTTATGGCACACTACGTACTGCTGTTGCTGTTCGGCAGGTGCATTTATGTTCCTATTCAAATACTTGGAAACACTGTCACTTCTGAAAGCTAACAAACCCAACAAAGCCTATGTGCTGCTCTGAAAGTATGTGCGATAGTAAAAGTCACTAGTTTCGGCTTGACTGACTTCAGAAAGGATTAGGAAAAGAGTCATTTTGAATTCTTTGACGTCCTCGATAGGGTCTGGTAATGGGAATGGAACACGGATTGCATGTCATGCATGTAGCGTTCTTTCATTCCGATAAGTAGCCTCTGGAATGATCCTTAGTCTCACCGCTCTTTTGACGGGTGCTTTACAGTAACTAAGCTTTCTATAGGTATGAGAGAATGCGGAAGTCCATCTATCTTGAGCGCACTGCTCAATAACTCAAGGCTGGGTAATAGGTTATATGATGATTTCTGCGACATTATAAGCTAAATTTTCAATCTTTCAGAAACTTTCAAGGGTCCGTGCATGCAGCGTTCTTTCACTCCGATATTTACATGCCCCCTGGGATTATGGAAAGTTTCAACTTAAAATTTCTTATGGATTTTCCAATGTGTATGCCTTAAAACATGACAATTCCCCTAGACTTCGATTTTTCCTTCTCCACGAGTGTCGCGTGGGGTTCAACGCTACGACGGGTCGTGGTGGTCAGCGCCACAGCAAGTTGATTTCGAACTTATGCTTTTTCCCTTTGATTTGGAAAATAAGAGCTACAATTTTCCAAAATTCCATTATCAAATACACTTATGTATAGGAATAAAGTAAATATAATGAAAAATCTCCTTTTAAAAATGAAGCCTTAATTTTTCTGCGAGAGATAATTGTAAAGAAATTATGAAAAAAGTAAAAAATTTCCTATTACCCCCTATTTTATTAGGTTGTCCGGAAAGTTTTCGGACCATTGTGTGGTTAATAACTTTATTAACATCATGTACCGTGGGTTTCTGAGTATTCGTAAGGTCTGAAGTTGGCGTACAGAAAGGTTAGGTCTAGCCCCACAGGTAACGAGCACGAGCCGTTTGTTCTATGTTTGTGGTCGAGATTTCCTGAGCGATTCGTCATCGTTGTCGAACTTGTGGTACCAGTTGAAGCACGTCGAGCGAAAGGGGGCTTGCCCCTTTATTGTTTCCTGCAGGAAGCGATGGGCCTCGTTCGCGGATCGGCCAGAGCCGTATTGTAGAAGCAGAACTGGTCGGTAGAGCATCTTCTTGTCATCCATTGCGAAGGCACTACTGGGGACAGGAGACGATATGTCGCACATGCTGCTGACAGGTACAAATACCGGACATGAAACACAAATCCCGCAAGTTAGGTCCGCTCACAACATCGGGTGACAAAGATATGTTATTTTGAATCCTACCATGCATTTAGTTCGAAAACTTTCCGGACAACCTAATAGTGTACTCCTCTGAACAAGTAGTCCTAGATGTTTCATGACGGTCAGCTTCTGAGGCAAGACGTCCTGAGCGTCTATTTCTCTAGTCCTCGTACTGCTTCAATACTTGGGCTTTACATCATACTCGTCGCGGATTCTGAAAATGAGTTGTAACCACATCGATAAATAATCAAAGGAATGGTTTCGAGTCAATGGTAGAGGCTGTTTGTGGGCGAGAGCAACGCATTCGTTGAAGGCGGTTATGAAAAGCCGTATGAAGTCTTCACAGAGTGTTTAGAATTTTTATAGTATTTAGTCATTGGACGCGAGTACTAATACCCATCGTGACTGGTATACCAAAGTGTGCCAAGTACGTACTAATGACACTGTCGGTGTCGATCTAGTCATTCCACCCATATCCTGTTTTTTACAGTTCGTTACACTGACGATTATCTATTGAGAACACCTTTATTGACTACCTTCACGTTGACTATCTAGTTCGAAACTTCGTCTTTTTCATTTTTCTACGTTCTTTTTTCATGTTTTTCTTCAATTTCATGCTTTGCTTCTTCCTTTTTTTCTGCTTCACTTGATTTTCCGTTAGATAACTTTTGAACCGTGTTGCACTTTTGGTTGTGTGGAATAACTGTGTATTTACTCAGCTGTGAGTACGTAGAGACTCGCACGAGCGACCACCGCCACTTTACGTAGAGATACAGACCTCGTTTCGAGGTTTTTTTTCTCTTCGACGCACATGTTGTCCTCCCTTATTTTTCGTTTGTTCGTAATTTTTCAATCTCGTGTGTTTCTATGGACTTTACGAGGCCGTATGACGGTTACTTAACCACCATCTGTCATCTGACGGTATCGGCTCAGTAGCAGCCGTGTCCTATTTGGAAGTTACCATGTGTCATGTCCTCTTGCATAATTATTCTGTAATTAGTGTGATCGTGAAGTGGAGATCATTGTACTACCATGAAGAATGCCGACGCTACGATCGCCACCACCTGTTGGATCTGGTGAGTGACCGAGCGCGCGTAATGTGGTTTGTGTTCTCGCGTCCAATCCCCGATCCTGTCACCGTCTGCGAGCTTACGACATTGACAACTGAAATTTCAGTCGGCTTAATCCACTTGCGTTCACATTCACTCAGTCCATTCAAATTCAACGTGCTGTTTCGGCTTATGTCCTGTGGCTTAGTCATGTGAACGCCGCCGCAATATTCGGCTCTGTTCTATGAGTCACAGAAACGTTTTTGTTCCCTCAGCTATATAGTGGCGTATGAAAGTATGAGGTTGAGGCGTTCTCGGCGTTTTTTATTCTCTTTCGCAACGTTCTCTTCACCTTTCGACGAAGTTTATATATGTGTTCGATAGAGCTTTTCTGCTCTACAAGACGGTGCTACTTGTTTTTGATTTCTTCGAACTTAATATCTGTGAGGTCTAGAAATGAAGAAATTTGAAGGCAAAATGCGCACTTCCGACATTTTATTTTCTTCGTCTGCAATCGAGGTCAAAAAAATGTATGTGCATATGTTTTTAGAGCTTTTTTCAGCTCTACAAAATGGTTTCATTTGTTTTAGATCGTTTGATTGTTTGTCATTTTTATAGTTTAGAAATGGAGCAATTTGTAGGGAAAAATCTGCACTTCTGGCGTATCGAGGTTCAAAAAAGCTGACGTTTTCCTCGTCAGGTGAAATAAAATGAGAGAAAAAGACATCTTCGAGCCATTTACTGTTATAATTGAGGGGGTCCTTGTACGATAAAAGTGTTTGGTAAAATCTCGATTTTTTGCGTAAAAAAGCGGTTGGCTTTCACTGAATACCCCATTTCTAAGCCCCAGGAATATCAAACTGTGAACGTACGAAAGGCTAGTGGCATCATCTTATAGAGCAAAGAAAGCTGTATCGAATGCATATATGAATAATATGTTCATTCTCGATAGGCGAGGAAGAGAAGATACCGAAGGTACACACTTGTGCTGAGTGTTGCATTTGTGAGACCTAAACACAGCAAAAAGTCGAACGATTTGATCAAAGGCAGTACCTTTTCGTAGAGCTGAATTCATCGAGAACTCATGAGCATAAATTTTTTGATCTCGATGGCAGACGAGGAAGATGAAGTGTCGAGAGTGCGATTTTTGCCTTTCTGCTTACTTCATTTCCAATCCTCATAAATATCAGGCAATCGGAAGGATCGAAAAACAAGAAAACAGCACTGTGTAGAGCAGAAAAAGTCTATCAAAAACATATAGAACTTCGTCGAAAGATGAAGGAAACACTGTGAAAAATAGAGAACAAAACGGCGGAAACATATTCCTCAACCTCCCAAACTTATTTCCCAAATGGAAACTTATTTCCATTTACTTATGTAGTCCAGTTATATAAAAAGTGCGCTCATTGGTATTTCGCTCTAACTTTTTTTTTTTTAGAAAAGTTGAGCGTCGAAGGCTCAGAATACTCGCATTTGAGAATTCGGATCTGTATCGAGGGGGAGGGCAGTGGACTTAAAGACTTTTCTATCCTTTCTTTGCGTGTCCTCTATGAAAGGTGCTTCTGAAGGCCTGATCAGCATGTTATTTATCTTGAAGGGAGACCTGAATGGCCAGTTAGCTCCGATGTGGCGTCAGAGCCGAGTTGTGAAATGCATAGTATATTTCTATCCATGAATGAAGGCTAATGAAGTTTGAGATGCTGTAAACTGACACCGAGCGGAGCAGCTTAGAAGGAGTGTTGAGGTTGTTTGAAGTAAGCCGGCGATATCATAGTCGAGTACCGTTGAGCGGGTCAAGAGGTTTCGATTACCACATAGAGCGTCATCCTTATGCTGTCTTGGCGATATTCACAACACGGAAGTTGGACTATCCCTTCCTTGCAAAGGAAAAACGAATTCTGCTGACTGACGCCATCAGCGTTGTTTCTGTTCGTTTCAGCATGATGTTTCCTTCTCATTTCTGCAGCCCCACTCAGAGCTGGTCTTTAGTGCGTAATTTTTAGCCTGAGGCAAATATTGTTGAATAAGAATTCGTTGTTCTCTTGGGATTTCTTGAGAAACCGGAAATTTTCATAATTGCTAATTGACATTTCAGTCTGCCGAAGGCGAATGTCTGAGAGGCATAGTGGCTTTTTGAATTCCGAAGAATTGTCCTTGTCTCGTTGCTGCATGCTTCTTATGAGCTCTTTTTGCCTTTTGCGTCACCAAAGTATGTGCGAACGCACTCGTGATTTGGCTATGGGTTTGGGTGGTATGCGCCCAATATTTGATTTTGTCTGCTGTGTCTTTTCCTAGAAAAATTTCTAATTACTTCCGGGGTTATCGATTTTTGGATAATCAAGTAATGAGGCTCTGAAATTAAACTGGTCCATTCTTTGTCGAGCTTTCTCTCAAACTTTAAAATGCAGTTTTTCAACATTTCCTATTGGCACTAATGTTTGTGTCTGGGTGGATCCAGTCTTGCCCTTCGTTCGGCTTCTCTTCTTTTCGACGTCACTCACTTAACATGGCCTACTCCGGTTTCCTCATTCATTAGTTCAGTCCATTTTCTATGTTATCTTCTCGAAACTCCACTCAAAATGCTCTGCCTCTCACCACAGGTTTCTGGCACGGCATCATGCTCGCCTATGGGCTGCCTACAGATACAAATCTGTCAGGAACAGCATTTCTTGCTTCAATCTTGAGAGATACCGTGTATGGCACGCAAAAGTGAAATTCATCAAAGCGTCGTCTTGAAAGGTTGATTTATCACTTCAAAAATATCTTTTGGGATAAATGTGCCCGATTGTGGGACATGAAAGATGCCAAGCATAGATTTTGACAGTTTTGCTCCGTTCTTTTTCTGTTTGGCATATAGATGCCAAGAGGGAAAGAACGGAACGAAACTGTCGAGAACCCTCGAAAATAAGCTGCTTTCGTGCTCCCTGCATCGGTGAAGGGGATGCTGCCAACGGCGATGGCAGCTGCGCCACCATTTCCAACCTCGTTCTGCCCTTCACTATTACCCCGCCATGCACCCACCGCATCTTGACAACACGGGCAAGGCAATGATGAAGAGCCTTAAACGCGTGCGTGTTTCGCCACTGATCATTTCTTTGAAAGTCGCTCAACCATTCAAGGAGAACTTGTGGTCCCAATTTTGATTTCGCCCTCATCCCGACGGTGCCTTGAGCTGATAATCAGAGGGCTTACG
This sequence comes from Trichostrongylus colubriformis, assembly GCA_963978905.1. Classification (NCBI taxonomy): domain Eukaryota; kingdom Metazoa; phylum Nematoda; class Chromadorea; order Rhabditida; family Trichostrongylidae; genus Trichostrongylus; species Trichostrongylus colubriformis. The sequence goes on from OZ022259.1 coordinate 39,181,078, forward strand.
CTCTCTGGCAATACATATCGGATGAGTTCTGAGATCTTGCATTTACTGAGTGATTCCACTTTGTTCATATCTGTCTCGGTCGTTGTACTAAACACTTCCGAGGAAGATTTTTATCGGATGGCCCCTGCATTACATAGGCCAACTCGCTCTCAAATGTCGCTGAATGGAGGCGGAATGCATGGCACACTTCAGAGGAGAATGATCAGTACTGATGCGTAATAACTCATACCTCTTTATTTCCTATAGGGGCCATTCAGCGGCATTTTATATCAACTAGATATTATTATTAGCAGTCAGGTCTTTGTTTGTGAAATTATGATTTAGGAAACAGCGATGCTTCCACTATTTCCCACATAATTTTCAACAATTATGATTTTTGAAGATGTATTATGGTAGACTGGTGAATACTATTCATTGTGATTCGATGGAGGTGGTCGTGCCACTTTCTCACATTGTGAAATCGGAACACCTGCTATAAGCTGTCTGTTATTGTTTTGACGACACTGCCACCGTTCGTCATACGGCTGTGGACGTTGTGCTTAAAATTCAAGTATTTGCATTGAGTGAGTGATCCACAATTGACAGCACTCATACTGACGGTACCTACCGTTTGCTTGGTTTTGTCTAAATAGGAAGATCGTTTCTAATTTGATTTAAAGATCCAATACTTCCGATTCATTTCCATTACCCCAGCTGCTTCTTCAGGCTGAGTCTGTGATTGTTTACCGGCAAAGATCAATAATATGAAGCATTAATTACATCAGTCTCTGCTCGAGGTGCGCCAAGCATTTTACTTCTGTTCAAAGTCGTGGTGATATTGGAGTGCGTTGGCTATACAGTGAATTGCAGAGTGAAGATGAAATCAAAGTTTTAATCCTCCCAGGGAGTCTCATATCAGTTATCCAAACCCGAAGGGTTATAAGGCTCAGAGGGTTGAATTTGGTTTTTATCCTCGAAAGCCAGGAACTGCTTGATTTGTCGCTTCTCTGATTGCGTTCGTAGGAACGTTTTGGCCTACAACACGCGTATCATTGTGGTATTGCTTTCAGAAGAATCATTCAAAATTGTGTGGGCGTCATAAAGAGCTTGATACTACTCCATCGGCGCTCTACTTGGAACATGTTACAGCATCTTAAGCCTAATCTGATTAGGTAGTAATTGTCGGCAACTTTGGCCTGCTTGATCCTATTAGGAATGGCCATTAGTGTCTACATTTGCCCCTCTTCAAATATAAAGAGCTTGAAGGGCGAAGAATGTGTTGGCCAGTCTGCAAAGGAATCTGGCGGTTGGAGCACAGACTCCAGACACTTCTCTTGTCAGATGTTTTAGCAATTTCTTTGCCGTTTCTTCGTAATTGTATTGTTTGAGACTAAAGCTGGAAATCCCTTCTTTGTGATAAAAAGTTCCTATGCCCTTTTTCAATACAGAGTAACTAACGCTCGCTGAAAAGAAGCTGTGTGTTTTTGCATGTTAGGCTTCCTGATGTTCGCAATTCGACATCCTCTCGGAACGGATGAAATGAGTTTTATCGAGACTTCGTTGTCGTTAATTGCCATTCATATTCGTTGTGCGTCGTCGATCCATTCGAAATAGCGTCAAATGGGCATCTCAATCGCAGCTGGTAGTTAGCATCGATTCCAAGGCAAGCCGCCTTCATTTGCGCAGTCGTGCTTGAGAAAGACATACGTGAGAGCGATTGGTTACCGTATCGTTGCGTTTTCATGGCTACTGTTTAGCTCCTCTATAGACTGTTACTAGATTTACCATTGGCTTCATTTTTTTGTACATGAAACGAAAATAAATGAAATAATCAAATCATGATTGATTAAGGAATTATCCCAATTGTCTAGTTCCAGTGACGGCCGGGCTAGCACGCACCTTTTTGAAGGGATGCTAAAAGTGGTCAGGTTATGCTGCTACTCGGGTTGATCAATTTCGTGAATCCGAGCAAATACCTCACACCATTTTTCAAAGATACTGAAAGGGTAGTGACAGATGGCCTACACTCCCACTTGCCCGGTGCGGGGATCAAGCCCCGCATCAATGCCCGCTCAAGCCAACCTAGCCTTCCCCTTCCATCCCTTCGGGTAGGTGACTCGCTACCAAACCTATCTAGGAGGATAAAAGCATTGACTAGTACATCGGCTGGCCCTCGGGTGTTACTGTATGGTTGCACTCACCTGGCACCACAGTTATGAATGGAGCTACGATGCATGGCACGTTCCGCAGAAAGAATCGATTGAATCAGAGAACATTACCCTTCAAACTCATTAACTGGGCATGTGACGTGGGCTTCAAGGGGCCATCATTCCCCCCCCCCTGGATGAGAATTATAAAACTTATTTTTATAGTTATTGTAGTATAACTACGAAAACAAAGATAAGTCTTATAATTCCTATCCAGGAATGATGGGATCATTGAAAAGAGGAGCGATGTTTGGTTTGGAAATTCCTTCAGCGCCATGGATGGCTTTGTCGCGGAACTTATCATGCCTATAGTAATCAAAAGCTTTCAAATGTTGCCGTTCTGTTTCTTGGCCATGATTTTTCCCCTATTCACTGAAACGGACGGATACATCATTTTGGTTCTTAAAATTTTCGATGTCGAGATTACCTTCGCCGGATTTCACTACAACTCTTGCTTTTGCCCAGTTACAAAGAATTTCTCATATTCATTCGTTTTTATATCATATTTTTAATATTTTATCACGCTATTTGATATTTTTGCTAATTTGGCTCATTCAGTTTATGGCTCTTTGAATGTTATTGTTCTTACATCGTCCAGCAGTGGTTGCTACTGTCGTGCCATAGGTTTGCACCCTTCAGGAAATCGTCTAATAGTCGTGGAAACCGGTTAGTTAGCTGCTGCCCTTGGGATTTCACAGTGAAAGTTCAGTATTTGAGCGCAATCCCCACAGAGCCGTTTCGGTAGACGTCTTCCTTTTGAAATTAGTTTTCTGAAAAAGTGCAGAGTTCGTATTACTATTAGGTTGTAGGGAATGTTCTGGCCGCTTTTTCGCGTTTACAAGATTACAAGATAAATTCAAATATCAGAGCGTGTCAACACGAATCAGCTGACATACTGTGCTCCTTAGATAGACAAGAAGTTGCTCTTTCTAAGCATATGTTTTGTTTGGAACGCCACAAGGTTTTCGAATTATTAGGGAAATTTTAAAGCACTGCGAAAATGGCACTTTTAAGATGACTTCACTTCACGAGCTCTTCTTTAATCGGGTCGCGGCAGAGGCGACCACTAATGTGAGTACTGCTAGGGGAGGGGATGAAGCTTTGAATGGTTCACTTAGTTTGTGGTTTCAGAGGTACAGAAATGAGAACGAGTTGCTTGAATTATCAATTGATCAAATCGCTTTAACTAAAATGGCAGGAAGCGATGAGCGTCCATACTTGCAGGGGATGTCCACAAGTATTGGACCTCAACAAGCAAACATGGCTGACCACCTCAAGTAGCCTTGATTTGGAAAAATCCAAAAAATGGGTGCCGCGTGACCCCTCACGGCAGTTATGCGCAAGCGCATTTTTTTACAAATCCTCTTTCTGTAACTGAAGCAGTTGCAGGCTGAAGCCCTCACTCGTCTATCATATTCACCAGATCTAGCGCTAACTAAGCCCCACTTTCCCAAACATCTGGACAGTTCCTTCAGTAGCAGTGGGTTCAGAAAGAGTGGCGATTTGGAGTCGACTTTTTTCTATTTCGCGCCATATAAATCATCAACCCTTGATCAAATTGAGAAGTTTAGGTATGCATAATGTTGCCAAGAGTGTAGCGAATCGAAAGTTTCTTATTCTGTGAGAAAAGATGCACTCTGAGCCGAGTTATGATCTCCAGTGTTAAAATTTCAAAAACCGGCCAAAACTTTCCTTACAATCTAATGGTATGTTCTATTCCTGCGATTGAGTGACAACTGCTTGCTACTGTTGCGTGAAATTAAAGACGAAAGGTCATCGTCTGGTAGCTGGTAGCTAACTCTGCTGTCCCTCGTTTATGTATGTTTTGTTTACGAATTTTGCCTCTCATTGTTTTTAGGCACGGTAGGTTATTGTTTATGAGAAGAATAAATAGAACGTGAATAGAAATAAGCCGTCTGTTGGTTGGCTAGCTGTTTGCTACGTGCTGCCTTAATCCATTCATTAATTGGCTTCTACTCCGAATGGTACTTGAATATGTCTAATTGCAGCTGTTTGGCGTGTCTCGTCAATCAGCTGTGTGTCAATCCATTCAGCTTTCTGATGATTGAAGGAGGTCGTTCGAATAGTGCTCACACTGTGGCATTTGGCATTATTGTGCTGTTTGTGGTATTCAGAGGACTTTACCGGTGATATTACTGTACAGATTGACCGTTAGCTTCCGGGATACCATGCAATTTTGAGCTTTTTTGGTGTTCACAGCACATCTGCCTTCCGCGACTTTCAATCTCTATGTGGACGTGCTGTTTTCTATTGAGCTGCATGAACCTTTCTGCGGAATTTGGACGAAGGGGAACGCCATTTCGTAAGCGCTCAAGGGCGATGTATCAGTGAGGAAATAGCGCGCTTATGCTCTGATGCTTGCAAGGACGTTTCCTAGTGGTCCTGGCTCACCCTTTATTGTTCTTCGCCTTTCCGGTGAACTTCCTAACAGTCGAAATAGTTGTGGGTAGTTCTCTAGCAGTGTCGTCGTGAGGTTCGCTGTTCAGGATTGAGATCACGTATTCATTGACTGATATGAGATCGTTGAGGGCATGTTTTAAATTGAGTTCAGGAAAATTAGTGCCACGCCCTGACGTAAGTGGAACATCAAACTGTTAGTTATTTGTATGGAAGGGACGAAATTTGCTGCGCGGCGTGCGATGCGGAGTCAGTGGGGCAGTACGAGTTCCTACACCTCAAATGAAGTGCACAGTACTAATCGGCTTCACGACCCAATTACGTGCGGTGCTCATTACTCATACATATCATGCCGCGTTTCGAAATTGTGTCCTGACTATACATACACGTTTATTTTTTGCTCATTTGTTTTTGAGTGGTAATATAGGACTCCAAAAACTTCAGCGTCTGTTCGAGAAGACCCTTTGTTTGGTACGGGAGCGTGGGGATTAAAGGAATCGTCCACGGAAAATGAGTTTTTGTGTTACCCATACATTTATGTTGTATTTGCCTAATGTGGGCCTCATGCAAAATTTCACGCGAAAAAATGCGATTCTGGCTGAGATACAGCACCACAAAGTGCGGTCCCAGTGGGCGGGGCCTAAGAGAAAAGCCTCGTTCCGTCGCCCGCCGTGGTCGGAGACGCATTGTAGGAGCAGAAAATTTCATAAACAGTCCCACTCTCCGTTCCCAACGGCGGCGGACCACGGGACGAGGCTTTTACTCTTAGGCCCCGCCCACTGGGACCGCACTTTGTGGTGCTGTATCTCAGCTAGATTCGCATTTTTTCGCGTGAAATTTTGCATGAGGCCCACATTAGGCAAGTACAACATAAACGTATGGGTAACACAAAAACTCATTTTCCGTGGACGATTCCTTTAAGGAAGGAGGTGTGAAGCATACTAGTAATGGAACCATTACTGTGTCTTCTCACAGTTTTCAATCGCTTTTATAGTCGGATATGATAGATTGCTGAGAGGAGCGAGTTTCTCGTCGCTTAGTTTCATATGTGACGACGATTTAATCCCAATTCTTAGCTACGCTCTTTGTTAGTGTCCATCAAGGAGTAGAGGACGCGAGCGATCAGGACCGCTAGATTTCAATGCGTTTCCAGTGAAGCAAGTCCGAAAAAAAGCGCAGCTGGCCTCGCAATGTTTCCGTTCCATGCGCTGAGTTCCGCTATCTTCGAGCGCAAAGCCCTTTTTCTTGGACGAAATTTAATTGCACTAATTCATCCATGAGTGCTCCATTTTCAGAATCGCCGCCTGTATTCCTTCTGAGCATAATTGCTGTCCTGGAGATTTTTTCCTTCACAATCTGCATTCGGAGCAGTTATGGAATTAGAACTGGTCGTTATTTTAGCTTTTTCACTTTCTGATTCTTCACAGAGGCTGTGCCAGCTAAAATTTCTGATAATGCTCTGCATACGACGACCCTTTAGAAAGTCCACTATTTCGAGGGTTTTGATTTTTTTTGAACTGCCAAGCCAATGATATCGTTCCTAATAGCTAAAGACATCGCGAGGTGGCAATTTCGGCCTGCGGTAAGGCCTACCGTAAAGTTTGCAGTTTGTTTGATTGGAGACATTGCGTACAAGACATCATGCTAAGACGTTGGGTATGAATTCAATGGATTTTTCGTACCGAGAACACCTTTTTCTTATCCTTTCACTTCTTATCCCACTTTTTATTGCACTTGATTGCTGATGTTTGTTGATTTGCTTATTTCACATCATCACGAGTGATGAAATACACTCTACGACACAACAAATGACGTTTCTACTTGAGCAGCTCGGAAAGGTGATGTTGCAGTTCGAAGAGATGCACAGACCACAACGTCGCGCTTTTGAATCCGGGTTTCTCTACCGATTATCGCTTCTAACCTCAAATTTCGTTTCAAAACGGTCAATTTTTCTCATAATCCTCTTTCTCCCGACCCCTCCGTTCTTTTAATAGAAATCCTAAAGCTGTATACCGAACGGAAAAGGATCTCTAAAGACTGTTCAGTCACGAGCATTTATGTACGGAAAGATCATAACACGGACGGGCGAACCGTGTTTCAAAGTGCTCTTTTTTGTGCATTGTGTCACAGTTTGAACAAAATACTTGGCACTAATAATCGCTAAACCCTGCGCACAAACCTGTTGTGTCAACCGTACTCGAATATGGATGTAGTCTTTTTAGAGACTGTCAAGGTCAAGCACCGCAGTTACGTGCAGTGAATGATACTCAACAAGTGGATTTTCTTCTTCCACAGCGCTCGCGTTATTTCGGTCCTCATAATTTGGCGCAGAGAACTGGCTCCTCATTGCATGGCGATGCTCTGAAGATGTTCCGTAGTGGAGTCGTCTTGCTACCCTCAACCAATTTCTGTCGCTGACAGTGGAAGCAGCTGTTTCGAATCCTTTAACTCCTTGTTCCGGCATGTATATGCCGGATTTTTAGAAGACTGGATAGATAATTCTTCTCCGCTCGGGTTCGTTGTTGTCCTCCTCAATTAATAGGCTGTCTTCCTGACTTCGCCAGAATGCTGTTCTCATCTTCTGTGGCTGAGTCATCATCCCTCGGGAGTTTCCATTCGGATACCGCAGATGCCATAAGCGTTTGCTGGCTTGCGCGCAGTGCCTCACTCGGCAACTCTTCCAGTTTATTTCGCAACCTCATGGTAGTCTTGAAGCTTTGAAATCCTGAAGTTGCTGTATCATTGCTAATCAATAAGCCGATTTTTGGATTTGATTGGGTCAATATTACCCAGGTCTGTGAAAGTGCTCATCAACTTTAGACCCTTCATGAAGGTTAACCTCAATATCTCACGCAGATAAGGTTTTTTCTACTTTAAATGTATAGACGTTGACTTGCTTACTTATAATTAAAAAAACATTATAGAAACTCAGTCGAACAGCTTTTGAAAAAAAAAATAAGAAACAGTGCTCTCAAGGATTTGGGCATTTCATCTAGTCTAAACGATTGTTTAGGGGCCCTCACGTGGATTTACCATTTTTTGTATCTGTACTTTGAGGAATGGTGATAGTCCATAACTACTTTTTTTTTAGTTTGGTTCTATTTTTCATGGACCGTCACTAATTTTTTTATCGTTTCTCAGGCTTGTTACATTTATGATTTGTCGATTTCGTCTAGCTTTTTTAGGGTTTTAGCTAGTAGTGAAATGGTATCGGTGAATCGTGGTACGAGTGATTTACTGATTGAGATCATATTAGGTACTTATACTATCGAATTGTTTACCTGCAATTTCGATGGACAAGGCACGTATGACCCTTTCCTTCCCTTGCCCTGCATATATCCTTAATTTTGACAACAGTATCCATGTGGGATTTATTTTGGTGGTACAGGGAGGGTTTAATGTATGCTAGGTACTTGTGAACAAATTGTGTGGAACTATCACTCTTCCAGCGTCCGCTCCCTCTTACCTAGCCAAATCGAATTATTTGTTTGTAAAAAAAATTGTTCGAAAGGGGTTGGGGCCGGGGAAGACAATTGCTATCCATGTTCAGGCGCCGGCGCTGTTGTTGTTTATCATTTTAGCGGTAGACATGATTACAGGGACCATCAGTCTCACAGTATTGTAGAAGACGGTTCCATGGTCAGTAGCCTTTTTTAACTGTCTCTTTCTTAGCGAGCTTCCGTTTGAATTCTTCTGTAATGCAGAAGGGTTCCGGTTTCCAGTAATTGTATTATACAATTGTTGATTTCCGAGAAGGTCGGTTTGGCGTTTGCATCTTCATCACTGAGTTTTTTATTTTTTTCTTTATTCCTATCATCAGCCTTCAACAGAATGACCCATTGCTGTTAATGCAAATTTACACCATGAACTTCGTAGAACGCTCCTTCATAAAACTGAAACTTCGTTAAACTAAAACTTAACCTTCAATTCTCTCCATTTTTTCAAAGTCAAATCGTCTTTAGCTGATGTTAACTGTAACAATTCGAACGTAGGAGATACTGATATGTTGGAAGATTTATGAAAAACGCGGTCTTGACCGTCATGATCTGACAACTGCATGGTTCTGCTACCAGTCTCAGCATAAGTCGCAAACGCCAGCGCGATTAGAGTTGAGGAAGGTAAATGCGGGATGTGTGCCCTCATGTCAGGATTTCACACCATGTAGACACTAATGGCAATTCCTAATAGTATCAAGCAGGCCAATGTTACCGACAATCATGTGCGACGCGGTGTGTGCGACCCATGCGCGTCGCTATGGTTGAGTATGGTAATGGTAAAGCTAGGGGCCATACACAGTTGACTTGTAATCGTTCTGGGACCCAAGGAAACGGCACCACTCGTAGCTCGCTTGCCCGCATTGTTTCCGGCTTGCGACTCACCGTGACTCGAAATAGTGACATAAGGGTACACACCCGTGGCTCCGATATCGAAGGTACATATCTGTGATCCACAAGCGTTAAGATAATTGAGTTACGTTTAGGTGATCAGTCTTTATAAACCTTGTTCTTTTAGGCGTTACCTTGCGAACACGTAGTCGTTGTCGTTAGATTTGAGTCAGTCATTGATATGCGACTGAATTTCTGAATTATGAATAGTGCCGTTACAGCACTTTCTAGTAACTTTCTTAATTATTCAATCTTTAGAGTGAAACGAATTTTAATTTGTTTTGAAACTTAGACGAAAAAATGCTGTTTTAACATTTCGAAAAATTTTGTGCAATTTCTCTAGACTGGTGGCTTATTGATCATAGAAATCTTCTGAAAATTTTCCCAATTAATGCGGCGCGACGTTATGTGCACTGTGCAACGGATAGAGGGGAGGATTGCGTGGGATCTGTGATTTTTATGGCGCACATACGCTTTTGACTTCAATAGCATGCTTACCCAGAGGCCAAAACTCCTAGACGTCTTGGTTTTGTACTGGCGCTCATCATCTATCCTGCAGCTATTTCCTTCTGAAAACTCTCGAGCGATGCTATTTTCTATGTTTTTGATTGCCTTCGTGACCATCGCATTCTCGTAATTGCGCTCCAATTCCGGTAATGTCAGTTCGAGTAATTCCAGTGTGGTGGTATGAATTCGTGAGGACGAGTTGAGATTGGATCAAACTCGCCGATTCCTCCGCTGCTGTCTCAGGCCCGTTGGCGATGCCTTTACCTCGATACTATGATTACGACTACTGCACTGGCCACTACTTCACTACTCGACCTTCCGCTTCGCCATTCGGTGGATCCCTGGCTCATCTGGATACATCATTCCATGATGGCTATAACACATATAACCCATCGTATGATCTCAATCGAAGCGTCTACACGACGCCATCAGGTTGCTCGATGAGTTACCGGATGAACATGACGATCCATGATCCTGAAAATTTCGATGATTCTTCATATTATAACACCACGATGGTGCGCAAGAAGAAGCGAAGCCGTGTACGAGCGGCACTCCAAGAGCTTTTAGGAAGAACGTCACGTCGAGATTCGTTCCGTATGGAACCGTCAGGGAAAGACGTATACCGAAGTGAATCTCCGAGGAAACGTCGTGGGCATGCTGCAAAAAGCACTCCCAGCTTTGTAACCCTGACGCCCAGAAGTGCAGTAAACCGTACTCCAAGTGCCGATGCTGCTGTGCTACTAATTGCTCCTTCTGAGTCGTCACGAGATCGACGACGTCGTCATAATCCTTCTGGACCAGTCAAAGTACAAAGCTATGCGATTCCTGAACCTAAAGTTGTTGAATTTGCAAGGCGAAGCAGAAGCAAGCGAAGTACTGAAAATATTTACAACTTACTTTAAAATTACTGCAGCAAGATTTCTCATTCGTTGATATTATTTTGAATATTTATTATTTATCTTCAGATGCGTTTGTCAATAGCCACGAGTGGACGCTCAGTAGGTCTGTCAGCGAACTACGCTTGGTGAGTTTTTTCTTTACCATTTTTTGGTTTGCTTATGAATAGGGATTTTGGGTTAGAGTAAGACTGGAGCTACACTCAACTACCACTTTGCAGTTTGGTTGTAGTTCGGGCAAAGATATTTACGTGTCGACCCAAAGGCCATGCTTTTCTGTAAACGCAAGATCGCAAAAGCCGCGACGCATGAAGCACCCGAGACGTTCGGATAAGGTAGTGATGAGTGATACACAGCATTTGTTACATGGGAAAGACTGAAAATGAAATGTTCAAGCAAAAGCACCAAATGTTGATAGACCGCGTGGTCTAACCCATGCGTCGCGGCAGTTGTGATTCTGCAATTTTGTGATTAGAGAATCGCAATACTGTAGGTACACTAGATGTAGCTGCGGCTTAAAGGAAAAGGGGTAGCTCGTGTGCTTTGTGGGTTTCGTTGGCAAACAATTCCACGACCTCACGTGTTACAAGACTTTGTTTTGAGCGGTATCTCAGAATTAATTCACTTGAGCGCTAAGTATCCCGCCTAAGTGGCACTTGCGGCGTCACATATAGTCGCCTTTAGTACTTCTACACCGATGGAAGAGTGTAGTGGTGGCTTGACTTCTTCCTCTCATCTGTTCATTGCTTTGACTTTTGGCTTTTGGTGTTTGTGGCTGATTTGTGTCATTTTTTCATTTACAGTTCTGTTTCTAAAAAGTGAGCTCAGGTCGCATTAGGACTTACTTATTTTTTCCTGTTTTTTTTAGATGCGGTCTTAATTGCTCATTCTCCTTTTTTCACTGCAGTATCCATGGAAGATATTTGAATTCTTTTTTGTTGCTGGAGAAGGCTTAGTCTCTGAAAGCTTTGATTTTTAATAAGAGCCCAGCGTCTTGCACTGATATAGACGAAGGCTTGTGGTGGAGATATGGTAATGTCCGTGGGAATATTACATTGAGTTACAAGAGTTATAATTTGAAATCCGCGACCATAGATTTTGAGTGGGAAGTAAAAATTGAAATGGGAATATAGGAGAGTTTACGTTTTTTTTTCCTGGGTAGTCACTGAAGTTATGTAATTGTAGAAGTGTTACCTTGCGACAATTGGGTGCGTTTTGATTCACCACTTTTTCGTTCCACCGAGAGAAGGAAAAGTGGTTCTACATCTGTGAAAAGAAATGCTAGCAGAAATATTTGTTTAGAAACATACAGCGCTTTCCTCCTGGGATCTTCGTAAATTATTACAAATTTAAAAATTTCTTCCTCTTACCCTTCCTGGTCTTGAACGGCACGATATAAGGTACTCCTATCTCAGTTCTCGGTTTTGTGTGATTCTCCATTCGTCGTGCTAGGTTGTTGGCCGAATTCTCATTTGAATGGAAAAAGGAGTAGTGATGAGGGATGTTTTCGGTACCTGGAAGCTCTTTTTGGATGTGATGGAGCGTAGAGCATCTTTGAGTGCTGACTTTGGGCATACTGCTCTCCTCTGGAGTGTCCTTTCGAACTTCTACTGATAGAGAATGTGGCTTCCAGGGATATTGCCAGAACTCGGTGGTTCCTTTCAAATCTTACCTCAACAATATCTCTCGGGCTCCATTAGACCGCAGCACTTTGCGTTACGCAATAGGACGGAAGTCGTGATTGCGCAGTAACACCTGCATGGACGCAATTTTTATGATTTCTACCTATTCTCTTCAGACACATTCATTAAATCCTGCGCTACATGACCTTCTGGAAGCATAAAGAAAATGAGCGTTGTTTTGAGCTGCTGTCAAATTGACGAATTAATATGATTTTCGATAACCAACGAGAAATGGGCATTTAGGCCATGGTTGGTTATTGGTGATTGTAATGTGTAATTGCCAGAAGGTTTTCCTCATTGGAAAAGGTATACACTGCTGCTAAGCTGACTACTGGCTGCGGGTAGAAGTGTAGAAGTTTAAAGGTCCACGTTTCCTCCCTAACCTTGTAAGTTAAAAGCAGCGTCCATGTTTAGCTTAATTAGGGACAGGAGTCGTATTTCATCTCGCGCAATCTTTACCTTTCACTTATGCTTCCCGTTCGAGTTGTGTGTCAAGTTGCGTAGTGCCAAATGTTTATTTATGTGTAATGGAGTCGTTCACATGAGATTAATGGCTAGGTGTCCAAGGTTCGAACTGTCACTCACTCACCCAAATATCGTCAGCGGGGGATGAGCGATCGACGATAATTTGCCACCTAATCGTTGACGGCCTCACGTCAACACTACTTTGATATCGAGAACTTCTTGGTTATACTCCGAAACCACTTCGACACTAGAGACCCTCAGTCGTTTAGAGACCATCTAATACTAAAGCCCGAAAGGCTTCAACATCTGTTCGTCATATGTTTCCGACTGTCGTCGTTTTCCCTTCAGCCAGTCTGCCCGCTGTGTGCTGTTTGTACTTAATAAGCGAAATCAGGAAACCGTATTTCCCGCATTGTAGTAGAAAAACTCCAGCTGAAACAAAGACTTATCAGGATCTCCAGCCTTTGTGGAAAGCCTTTTGTTTTGGAATCTCGGTTTCTCACGGATAAAATCTCCCCTGATCGCTCGGATGATCTGAACTTCTGTAATGGTTTTTCATACACGAGAAGATCTGCTAGTTCGAGCCAGGCGTTAGCTAGCTGCTGTTTTATCACGATCTAGTATGGATTGAGAATTTATTATGGGCTTGTCCTATCCCAAGGGGGTCCATAGTCCGAGTTAGAAGCGAGAGGGCCGTTTTCGGAAAGCGGAATTCTTGAAGGATACTTGGTAGGCTAATGATGCTGTTTTTAGATTTTCGAGTCACTGAATCATTTTCTAAAAAAGTGATGTATAAATAAAAGTGCTTTGGAATAGGTAGTGGTGCAAAATATGATTATCGATAGACGAGCTTTTTTCCCTTTTTTGGAGACGTCTTTCAGTTTACCAGCAAGAACATTAGTAGTTTCGGTCGTCTGGGGTATCATTAGTGTATATACAGGTGGGGGTTTTATTTCTTGTTTCCTCAAAGTTTCCTCAAACAGTGGTTGACCGTGTATCCTGTCCACGTAGATGAAGTGACCGATTTTCGTTGACTGTCGTCGATGTCATAAGGGCGCGTCAGCTTTGTGACATTACTGTCGACAGATGTGTGAATTTTATGATGGATTTCTTTCATGGGAAAGGAACGACTTCTTCGTTCTCGTTGTCAGCGTTAATATCGTCATGACCATCATCTCATTTTATGCAGATTCTCATTAGTTGAAATTTGGAAATTCCAGTTTGATCTCAATGCAGTTCTACTAGTTGCATCTACTATTCTCGTCCATTGTGAACCCACTGACCAAACCCTCCTACATCGTTCAGCTCCTCCAGAAATTGAATACCTAATTGCCTTAGATTAGTGGTGGGAGGGTTTCCTGTTTGCCTCGTTTCTGACAGTGTCAGATTACGAAGTCGTTGACCACAGCGTAACCTGCACAAATAAAGAGATTCTTGGAATATGATGCTTTAAGTATGCAAACAGAGCACTGCGAGTTACACCTCACAGCCTTCCCTTCAGCCCCAGTACTTCTAACGTTTCTGAACGAATATCCAAAACGGATGATTTGTATAGAAATTGGTCTCTTGAGAAATTTTACAGAGCTTCCGGCTGTAATTATAAATGGCATCTGAGGGCATTTGAAAGGGAAGCGAACGATAATTTCGGTGCTGCTGTCATTTCTGTTGCAAATGTACGCGATTTTGTAGATAAAGATTAGGAAATAGCTTGTATTCGAGAAACGTATCGAAGATGTTCGCGGCCACGGAACATTTCAGACCATGGAACGGGTTACTGGACGAGTTTTCTTGTTTTTCCTTATAACTGTTGTTTTCGTCACGTGCAGGTATAATAGTTGTAAGCTCTGTGTGGATGTTGATGCTACGTTTTCTCCGTTGTGGACAAGATGTCTGAGGATTTGAAAAATTGCCGAGATTAGTCTCAAGGACGAGTAGTGCGTGCCTCGGCCCATTAGCATGTGGAACGATTGTGCAGATGCTCACGACGTTCGACGTCACCGTATTTGCTTTCGTCGCTACGCTTTTGTGCACGACCGAAGCAAATCGTACCCTGGTGTGACCACCTCTTATCCCTCATTTGAACCACCTTCGGTGAATAGCTAATGTCGTGATCTAAAATTTAAAACAGTCTTCAGTTAATTATTTTTATTTTCAGTAGGATTTTTGAAGAAATCTAAAGTGTTAAGATAACTTTTCTTAGAAAATCACTGAATCCATACGATGACCATCGGGTGCCCCGGAAATGTCGGCTTCATTCTCATAAGATGGAAATTTCAAATAAAAGTAACTATTGTGCTATAACCTTATTAGGGATACGGTGAAGGTCTGCTGAGGGAGCACACGAGGGAGGCGGCTATGCATTAGCACTTGATCAATTCGTTGTTATTACCTTCTTGAGTTCTTAATTGGGACTTAGTGGGATGGTAACTACTTCACCAATAGTAGTTACATGTCATCACAGCGGGAACCATGATGGATGCTCAAATGCCGAATACAAAGGCAAGGGTCAGCCCAAAGACAATACCTATGTCGCCAGGTTGCGACTTATGCCTAGGCCACACTCTTGGCTTTGGCAGGTGTTTCAACAAAATTTTCGATTGATTTAAAGCGTCCAGTCGTGTTGCGTTATTGTCAACTTGGTTTTTTGAACATTTGAGTTTATTTTTAAATGATTTAAGCTTCTCACTGTCTATGTTGTTTTTGTTGGTAATTCCTATTTCACCCGTCCTATTTTTTTTATGTCTAGGGTTATACGGGCACTTTGAAGTTCCACCGATTAAAACGAGCAGGCGTCGTTTTATGCTAATTTTTGTTATTCAATTGTCACTGTTTTACGTCTGTTTATTGTTGACGGTTTCTTGCGATCGATCACTTGAAGGCCATCGAAAACAATCACGAATGTCACCATAGTATGCCTACGGCGAGATTGTCATCGCCGTGACAGAGCAGATGTCCAGAACGGTATTTTGAATCGAAAATATCCCTCTTCTGTATTACGAGGGTAACGACTAGCCTCGTCAAGGGATTTGAATGGATATTTCATAGTATTCAAATATGGTGATGTAGGGGAATACGAGACGAAGTCGATATCTGTGCAGGAAAGCTATTTACTAGATGGAGCTATGTTTGATCAGCATATCCATCGGGTGATTGGTTAAATTTGACACATTCGCGACTACCTGAAGCGTATGGAAGGATCAGATGGCAGTCGGTCCTGTGGAAGGGTTAAGTAACCGTTATCGTTGGATTTCCGTGTTCACGGGTGAATGCATCGTCACGCAGCGGCGATCTGATGGTGACGGATAAGACTGAAGTACGAGCCGCCATCTATCCCGTTCTCATCATCGGCGCAGTTTGTCATCGCGGTAAATTCGGTCAAAAGAAATGCTATCATCCGATGATGATCGCATTACGCCTCATTTGAAATTGCGGCACAGATCACAGACGTTTCACTTGCGCAAATTGTCGGCGGATTAACGGTTTCTGATCGTCACCACCAGTCGTTCTGGCAAGACAGTGTGATGGCGTCGTCGTTTTCTGGATGACCTGTCTTTCACCTTACACTTGCTCATTTTTACCTGGAATATCGTATCTGTTGGTTGCGTAGGCATCGTACCTTTGCCTCGCCGAAGCACTTTTGTGGTGCTAGTTGGCGTCGTCGTAGCGTTGGGTCTTGTAAACATGCTGTCTCTTTTATGGGTTTGTGTCTAATCTCATTAACTATCCAGGCGGCACACTTTCATCTTGCAATGGGTCTGTAATTAGAAACAGCTCAGGTCAGCCAGATATGAGTTGCCAGGAAAAAGACCCACGCTTATGTGTCTTAACCTCACCTGCCTGCACCTGCTCATAGCGTCTCAGATTAATCGATTCGCTTCATTCATGACGATAATCCTTGGACGAGATCTGATAACTGCAATATTTCCTGCTCAAAGCAATTTCTTCATGTTGATCAAGCCGGAAGGGCTCTTTTCTGCAGGTTTAGCCTCTACATCTCTGGTGCCCAAGTTCCTTTTATGAGTGAAATTTTTTATTATTCATCGCTCTTTTTTGTTGTGTCTATTGATTGTAAGGATGAAAGCCTCAGCGACTTCTTTCCATGACTTCTTTGAGATGCGCCATGAATAGGTCCCCAGTCGAAGTTCTCGGTGATGCCAGATTTTGTAATTAGTCTGCGTAATGGCTTGCCAGGCGATGTTAAGTTACCGTCCCTCCCAGAAGTATCTTGAATTCACAGATCCAAGGATTGGTTGAGCGGAATTAAATGGTTGTTGATTGTAGTAAAGGCAGAGGTAGTGTAGTGGATAGTGGCGCCCTCCTATTCGCAAGGTCTTGTAACAAATTCAGGATCAATGCGCCTGGTCCAGCGAAGCTTTTCATCCTTCTGTCGCCGTTGAAATGATATAAAACTAGTCAGTGGAGTTATAAAAAACATTGATCTTTACATTGATTGGCTCCTAAAGTTAAACTAAAGGTCAAATCACATTCAAGTGCTGCCGCGGTTCTGAATGGCACGTTCCAAAAGGTATCGATCTACGCCGAAAGGCGTATCTTTTATCATTTGCGATACCGTCATACTTATGTGAAAGCGGTTTGCTCTCTCACTATCTCTCTCCATTTTCCATTTGTCATTTATCAGTTTCGATGATCTTTTTGATTAATGACCTTAGTGGCTACGTTATGCGTCATGCCGCTGAAAATTATTTCAACGAAATGAGCAACTCATTGAACTTTCCCAAATATTCAAAAGCACTAATCTGCTATAAATTGGTTGAGTGCTTTTGTTTGGATGCGCGGTGGGTGTGCTTTGTTGAAGTGACAAGTGTTGTGTTTACCGTACAGCTTACCATAGTGTTTCTCGTTCTTTGTCGTTATTTGAACTTCCCTTTGCGCATCGTAGGTGACCCGGAGTATTGCAAAGACAACCTTAATGGGTTTTGATCTCGTTTTCAACTATTACATTTTTATAAAGCGCATTGCTTCATCTGCATTCTGTGCTCTTCCAGGGAATCGTTGGTACGACATCGTCCGGTAAGACATCCCTCGTTCATCGATATCTCACTGGAACCTTTACAGCAGAAGAGAGTCCAGAAGGTAGAAAATGTTTTTTCGGTTAATTTTCGTATTTTTTATTGTGCTAGCAATTTTCCTGTTCTCGTTGTGTGCTCGATTTATTGCCCTTCGTATTATTGGAAAGTATGGGATTGAATATGCGGAACTGTCTCCCATGACCCCTAAATTGGTTCGTCATCTGCCAATCGGGTCAGATTGGTATGACGGGTACGGTCAGATCTGACAGCTATAGTGGTTCTTTTTGTTTGAAATTTCTTTTCGATAAAGGAATAAAATTTTTGGTGGGATAGGATGGCCATGGAGGCTCGTTTTCTATTTTTGAAAGTGACGTTATCGCTGCCAATCAAGTAATAAAAAATAGAGAATTTGCCGCTTGAATCACCTGTGCATTCCCCTAACCATGTAAAAAGTAGCAAGAAAATGGCACGCTCAGGCAGCCTTTATATTACCTCATGCCATCTCAGAGTTTGCAACCTGCTTTGATTTTTTTTAGTTCGTTTGTGAATGTGTCATCTATATTTGGCTGTTTTTTCTCAGTTTTGCTATTTTGTAATATTTCACCAGGCCCTTTTTGATCACCAAAACTTGAAGTATGAATGTTCAATTTCAAACTATCCTGATTCAAATGGGGAAAAGTACACTTAATCGTATGAGCTGACTGTTGACAACCATTACCCGCCAGTTCAAAGGGGGATGATGACAGTTGTCCTGGTATATTCGTCGTTGGTGGCGAATTACTCGTTGTGCCTCGTGGGGAGCAACAACTGTCTCATCAAGTCAACGGTCAACGTCTGTTCTGAGCGTTGAGAGAAAATGATGACCGCGCCGGCGACCGGGCTGTCTGGCCTGGTTTTTTATGGCTTTGATGTCAGATACATACCTGCTAGGTTTCTTGCTATTGGATAATTGTTACCTATACGCTATAATTTTCAGGCGGTCGCTTCAAAAAAGAAGTCTTCATTGACGGTCTCAGCCATCTGTTACTGATTCGTGACGAAGGTAGCGCATCACCGGATGTTCAGGTTTGTAGCGTTCTGACAAAAAAATCCTTCTATAGTAATGGAATTTCACATTTTCCAGTTTTCACTGTAGTATTTATTGATAATAATTAGATATTCGCTGATACTACAGAATTTTCGTGTAGTTGAAGTGGGCAGCCAATCCTTTTTAACAACTTTCGTTTCGATCACAGTAATCATCCATTCATCTTTCCTACCCCTCATCCGTCCCCTTCTCATTGTTCTTTTTCAGCGGATTCACCATGATCTAATTAAATTCCCTTCGATTTCAAAAGTAATTGTTCACGTGTAGGGATTACTTAATACCTGAAGAGGTGAACGGATTGGGGGCTTAGTGGCCTGCGAGCAGATGGTGTAATTGTGGTGGCGGTAATGTCAAGAATGGATCAAGACCTCATGTCGCCTCGCAAGATCCTTTCCTTCCGTCTCCCTTCTGGATTTTTTTTGTGTAAACTGAGATGGATGAACTGTAAACATATGGTGCAGTGGCCAAGTAGGAGCTGGGCTGCGATTGCTGTCATTTTCTTACAAAGTTCTGTCGAATTTTATATTTTTACAAGTGACCATTGTCTCACTATATACGTTTTTTGGTTGTAAATTTGCATTTGAATTGCTGTCGTTATCACTACGCAAATCATCGAGAATTTCAGTTCTCGTTGTGGGCGGATGCAGTGATTTTTGTGTACAGTGTCGATAATCAAGAGAGTTTTGAACGAATTCGACATTTCTATAGTCATATGAACAAGTTCCGAAACGTTGCCGACATGCCAGTGTTGTTAGTTGGCACGAAGGTTCGAATTGTTTTTGAATTGATTGTTTTTGTTGCCTTTCGTTTGTTTATTCATTGTGGTTCGAAATGATAGACCTGCACGTTCGAGGTTAAGTCCTGGTTGAATGTAAAGTAGTTTTCTATATGTACTTAAGTTCTGTGAGCCAATGAGATTAGAACGCAGTAGCACATTGCCAACCATTTGCAGTCCGCTTGCAGTTCAGATAAAGATTAGGTGCGTATCGTAAAATCGAAACGCCGAGACGCATGAAGTATGAATGGCTCCATCATAAAATCACACTGGGTGATATAGGGCAACGTTGCAGGGGAAGATGTCGAAAAGGAGCGCTCGAATAACCGCGTCGCATGCACTGGGCGTCGCGGCAAATGCGTTGAGCGATTTTTCGTTTTCGCAATGTATAAGTGCAACCCTAGTGGGGCGGATGTCGCGTTCAGGCGGCGTTATGAAAATAAGTTCACACATTATCATTGTTTAACTGGGAGAACGTTTAGGATACTCTTTCGGAAAAGAATCCACGAGTGATTAGTGAAGAAGAGGGGAAGCAGATGGCGAATCATCTGAAACGCTGTGCGTACTATGAGACCTGTGCGACATATGGGTTGAATGTTGAACGAGTGTTCAAGGATGGTGAGTTCTCTGCCAGTTCAGCGACATTTTGTTATCTTTCTGTTGGTATCACCTGAGTATCACCTGAGTCGACCTTTTCGTGAGCGCAAAGAATTCCAACCTTGTGGACTGATACCAAATGAATGGCACTAAAGCGTTCAGATTGAATTGAACATCAGAGGAGGTGATAAAAGGTATTTTCAAGTGCGGAGTCTGCTGAATTCAGTCAGAGACAATGTCTTCAGTTTTGCATTTTCCGTTTTGTTGCGAGTTCTCATGGTTCTCATGAAGAATTTAAGTTTATTAATGCTTCGATTGATGTAACGGCCATAAACAGGTTCTACTTCCACTTGAGCTCTTATAACAGTGGTGGGAAGGCCATGTTTGTACAGTCCATTATGAAGAACTGCGGCGCGGGTAATTCGCCGCCGCTCTTCACATCCACTTCGTTTTAGTTGTCTGACCCGAGTGGACAAGTCTAGTGGTTTTTGTTTTTTGTGTAGAGGAATACATTACTGTGTTGATGGGTTCACTGCTTGGTGTGTAAGGTTTCGGGCCTCAAACTATGTTTTTTTGAGCGTGTCGGATATGTTTTGAAGTTTTGTTTCCTGCAAGTTGTCTGTTGTGTTGTTGTTTACAAAGTGTCGCTTGAAATTGCAAATGTTGTCAGCCTGTTTGGAGGACTACCAGTGACGGAATTTTTAGCTGAAGTTGCTTTCAGTTCCGCCGTCATGTTTTTCATTGGTTGGAACAATCGTTCGAAGGTTTCGGCTCGTTTGCCACTTTACCCGTTTAATTCGTTGTCTGTCCTCGTTGTCGATTGATTACGGATCAGCGGGGCCTCATTTTCGGCTCAGCTACTATCCTGATCGTAGGATAATTGGCAAGAATTCTGGTGCTGTGGATTGCACCGATTACGAGAAGAACAGAGTTCTGTAATCGCTTTACCGAGCCGACACATGGTACTCGGCGATTTTACGGGGGGAAGGGGGTCAAATCAGCTAAGGGCTGTCGATAGCGCATGTGACTCATTATGTGTGTGTGGGAGATTTGTTAATGCGTGATGTGTGAGTGGAGGTGGCCTGGTCGTGGTCGTGGTTGTGGTGGTGTGACTATGGCATTAATACGACTAAGTGCTCTTGATGATGTACGCGGCTGCACCAATGGGGTCCTTATTTGGTTGATGGCGTGCATTCAGTGCGTTTCTGCGTTGACGGGCTCGATTCGCTAGAGGGAGTTTGGTTCCTGGGCTTTCGTCATTCTATCTTCCATTTTTTCATTTTTGTTTTGTTAGAAGGATGTGTCAAACGTTTGTCACCGCTCGATGCTTTGAGGTATGCCTCATAGATTCTTTCTGGTATGACTCATTGTCAGCCATTTCTCTACTTTCTTTCTACTTTAATTTCATAATACTTCGTCCCAGTGTTCTCTAACAGTTCCAGTAACAACGTATAAACGTCAGAGATTCATTGAAGGCGGCCCCAATGCTTACTAATGTTTCCCGTTCTGGTTTCGCTGTCGACTCGAAACGGATCCGGCTCTCCTCGCGCCTCAATATTGGCGTGCTCATGGTGTGTGATGTTACCTCCGATTAGCTTTCACTACAAAGTCACGGCCGTTCGCCTAGATTGGGAGTCCAGTTCTACGTGTTACGTTGGCGGCTACCTATTCATGCTTTCATGGCTTACGCGCGCAACAATAACGTTCGACTACATGTCCGTAGTGGTGGTCTCGCACCACCAGTTTCAGTGACGAGGCATTTTGGACTTTCTGTCTTATTCCGAGACTTTCAGCTGACTTCATCACATTCCTGGCAGTGAGTGACCTGCTTGGATTTTCATTGTTTTGCTGAGAATACCACGACGTGACCTTTGATAGTGGAGCCGTTCGAATGTGTCGCGCCTCGGTTATAACACGATGCATCACGCATAGCGGAATGTGACGGAGGCGATTTGTCTCAAAGGCGCCATGTTGCTGGTTTCATGGCGAGATACTAACGTACCACCCCTTTTTTCGCGTTATCCTTCTCGATGTTCTGTTTTGAAATCGGCTTTAAGGACAGTCCATGACTCTTTTGGGAGGTTGTCTCCATATTATCGAGTCTGCCAATCAGGTAGTATCTACTATCGAATATCATATTTTGCCACTCTGTTATATTACTTATTTTTATAATTATCACATAACCATCTCATTTGTGATTCCTATCTCATCATGTGTGCTGCATTCTTGGAGCTGTTTGGTAGAATTATGGATCATTTGACGACCACTCGTTGCCTTATTGTTCTTTTTCGTCCGTTGATGGCTTTCCTGCAATAGCGACGATGAGAATTCTGGCTGTTCTGCTCTCCATAGAAACTTTGGATATAGTTCCGACGCGGTTAGATTGTAGATATACAAAGCTTCTTATTAGGCATATTGGCAGATGGGTCATCAAATTGGGGCAGCAAACATCACACAAATCTTCAATCAAGGCCTGGATCTTCTCAAAAAGGCGTCACTGGTATACCTATTTTGTGTGTTTGTGCGAAATGTGCATTCATGACAAGCTAGACGTGAGCAGCGGTGTTTGTTTAGCGAGATGGGAAAGTACTCGAAATTGTGCGACTATGTTGTCACATGCTTCATTTCAACAAGCATAGGAGGAATTGCTAAGACGTCTGAGCCGTCGAAACGATTGGGAACCGTCACAATGATCCGCTGAGACGATAAGTTCCCTGGTGACATGCTCTGCCTTCTTCAACGTGGAATGTCTCTGTGCTCTTGCTTTTTTTCTCTTTTCATTGGAATATGTTTATTTATTTGTTTATTTCTTGTCCACGTTCATTTTTCTGTTTATTTCTTGTCCACGCCTGTTACGAGTACCGAAATTCAGCGCCAGTGACCTCTCCTACAGTTAGGAGGCAAGACTTAGGAGCATCTCTTAAAATCACTAAATGTGAATAAAAGAAGGATATCTGGTGATGACGGATTTGAAACGTTCTATCGAATTCTGGGTTCAGTAAAGTCCTTTTGCTAACTTTTTTTGATTGACGAAGGGATTCACTTGAACGACCCACTATTGCTTTTGGTGGGATTCGGACACCTAAAGGGGTTGTTTGGGTAAATATTTGATATTGTTGGTTTGATTGATACTGCGGTTCAAAGCGCTGTGATGCTTAATCATTCTTCTGTTTGACGTACAGCACGTATCATGGTGCCAGTCACAAGGTTTGAAAATGCAAACAAAGCTCAGGTGACGTTGACTCAAATATGTAGCTCCCATCTCTAATCGTTTATTGATTCTGAATTGCTTAACGTCCTTAGAAATCATGCTGAGCTGGTTTGTGTCGGACGCTTGTACCTAATATATTTTATTGTAGCTTGTTGTAAAATTCTACAACAGCGTCTTCGATCATCGCTTGGTGGTAGTACCCGGACACCGACACCGACGACTCCAGCACCACCTGATAAAAGGGATTATCAGGTAGGTTGCTGATTCCTTTTTAAGCTTTTTTTTCCCATTCACTTCTATGACAAAGGCCATTAATTGTTTTTCTAGGATTCGCGGTATATGCAAAACGTGCTATACGGTGCCCCACCTCAGAAAAACGCCTATCACCAACGTTCGATTTCTTCAGCTCCGTTAGCAGAGCAGTATTTGAGTAGCGCTTCACGCAAGAGTCACGTACATCAAAGGGAAACTATTGGAGTTGCTAGCGGTGAGTATTATACAACTTGACTTTTTTCGCAAGATTTTTAAAAATAGACTCTTGATTCCGTGGTTATGCGGAATATCATTTTTTGAAAAACTTGGAAATCTATTCTTACAATTGGCACATGTGGTCTCAGGGTTAACTGGAAAACGGATTCTGCTTCCTGCTGCTGTGGCTGCAAACACGTTTTCCTACGAATTAGCAGCGATTTTGTGATGCTGTGCGATAGAGTGGAGAATTGCCTTCTTTCAAGCATAGTTCCTCAGCGGCGAGTTTTGTTCGTGGTTGTTACGCGCTCTTCCCATGAATCCGGATATGCTGAGACCAACCCGAGCTTCTCGAAGTGTGTCTAGATCTCGAATTTCAGCGTCATCCTCCTGCTTAATTATGTGGGGCCCAGTGGTACTGCTCTTGCACATAAACTATTTAAGAAATTCTTGTGAATATCAGCAGATAGTTGTGAATACTTAGATTTTATATACCTGTAGTTGAAAGTTGTTTTAGAAAAAATAAAGAAGCAAGTGTCATCAATTCTTTACAATTTTATTCTTGTGCTCGTCATCGAGTGCATTTGTGGCACGTTTTTTTTTATATAATATTTATAGTGGAAAGGGAACAAAACATGCATCGCGCACTCTTCGCTTTGATTGTAGTATATTTTCGCTTTTTTTTGAATTTATTGGTGTTTCAGCTCAACGTGGTGGAGATCGTGCAATGTCTGCATTTGTAATGCCATCGGGTTTGTCATCTCAGCAGCAATTCGGCAGTCGTGCAAGTCAACTTGACTATCGAGGTGTCTCACCATCGAACAGTCAGAAAAGTATGAGTAATGGTGAGTTATGTTCTGCAGTGTCTGCTGTAGAGTTGCCGCCGTTATGAATTGCGTTTTCAAGGAATCGCCTGCGGAAATTTCATTATTCAATCCCTCTCAGAATCACTCTACTGGGTACAGTAGAGTGATTTTGAGAAAACTGAAATCATGAAGTAACACGAGTACATGAACAGAAATAGAAAAATCGAATTTTTTGTGTTTTGTAGCAAAATTCGAGAAACTTCTGGAAGAGCTACTTTTTTCAAATTACCGCCGAGCAACATTTTGAACAGCTGTCGGCGGGAAGAGCGCAGTCTGTAGTTTTGCGCCTAAAGTTGACTTGCTTTCCTTTCTGGATCCCTGATCATGTGACCGCTCCTCTTTGCTCCTAGAGCTCTTGTGGCCCCTCCACTATGGAAGTCCCACCTCGTCGGACATTACTTCGAAGGGCTGTATCTAGGCCGGCTTTCTTTCCACAAAATTTCGCATGTGGCTCGTTGTCAACAAATGCATCGTTAATATATGAGTAGCAAAACAATTCAATTTTTCGTGGACGATATCCTCGAGGTAGCGCTAAAATTTTGAAAGTTATTATAAATCAAAGGATAACTCAAATATATCTCCTTGTCCTCAGGGTTAGTATCGCGTCACCATGGGGTCCCCAAATAACCTAAACGGGCTGAAGAGAGGTGTGGTGTGGAGAAGAGGACCTCTGATTTTGAGTATATCTGGTTCCATTGCAATTCCATACATGGTGTGTATGTAAATGTGGTCATCAAGGAGAGCCCCTTTGTTAGTTTCACCGACAATATGAAAATGTGACATTTCACCTCGGTTTTCTAAGCTTGTTAGAGCTTGAACGTTGCTAGTATATCTGCCAGCTGATTGCTGATGTGCGATCCCAGCTTCTCCAAAGTGTACGGTTTTTGAAAAATGGCGGCGCACTGAAATTGTGGTTTGCTTCAGAGAATGAAGCTGTTGAAGTTGATTGCACATTCATGCCCTGTAAAAAGCACTGTTATCATTTATACCAAGTTAGATAAATTTCTCGATTTTCCTCCTGCCTACTTGCTGACTTTAGCGGCGCCTCTCTAATTTGAATACGTCTGAACATTTTTCTAGATAATTTTGATATAAATATTCCCTCTCTAATAGAAAACTTTTGTGAAAGGTCAGTAAAGTGCTACTGATGTGTGCATGTACCGGTCTAGTGCTAAAGAATGCCTCCACCACTTTTTGGGAGGAGGTTTTGTAGAGGTGAAGAAGAGGCTGGATCCTTGCGTTATGAATATTCGCTGAATACGTTCATTGCTTCCGCTCTGCGCCTTTACTTTTTGTGGGTTTCCGATATTTCTCATCCGCGTTCCTAGGGATTTCCTAAAACCAGACTAGTTAATCCTTCATTTTTTATTTATTTTCAATTTATTTTTCATCCTTTATGGTTTCTCATGGAGGTTACTTTGTTACAGTGAATATATCTTTCATTTTACTTTCAAAAAAAATACGGTCTACGGTTGAAGGCATTGGAAGGGGTGAATTTCGCATGCTGTGGAATATAAAGTAAGGGCGCTCAGCAGTGTATTAATAGAGGAAGAACGAGACAAGTGGCGAAAACCCGAGAAATAGGAACCCGAAAACCCCTTTCACGCATCCCTCTGCGTTCCCAGCCAGGGTGGACTGCGGACGAGCGGAGAGGCCAAATCAGCCGACCGCGTACGTTGTCCCGCCTTCGTCGGCAACTCGCCCGGCTGCCGGACTGCAGGACGATACGTCGTGCTGCGGGGTTGTGATAAGACCGCAAGCCGCGCTTTTTCAATGCGTGTTTCACCCCACATCACCTCTTCTGAAGTGGAAGGTTTGTTTCCAGAGAACATGTATTCACAGTTCTCAGTTTTCCCTTGCCCTTCCCGGTACCGTTAAGCACGGCTTACTTATACATATACATGTAAATCTAAAACCATATGAATTATAATACTACACATTATTAAGGCGTATAAGGTGGGAATTTGAAGGTGGTTATGCCGGGGCGATAGCCATGGTCAACCGGATTCGCTCTCGCGACCGTACCTACCGTCTCAGTCAAGTGTCCCCTCACCCAATTATCAGTGAGTGTCTGGAGAATGCTCTTCACGAATGCGCACTCATTCATACATTCATCCATTCAAGTCCTACATCGATTAACGTAGTGTCGACAATGGTGACGGAGAAATTTGGGGAAAACCAGAACCACCGCGTAACCACGACGGCGACTAAAGCTGTTCGACAATCTGCCCCGATATCGTCACGCTGTTCTGCTGCTGTAGGTTTAATGGGGTTGTAATTTCGGAGAGCAGTCTGTTTAGGACTGGTTGATTTGTTGTTATTTATTTGTGGCGAGTTTATTGATGGTCTTTTATGCCTAAGCTCCGTGCTCGCTTATTCATAGGGTAATAGGTTATTCATGAATGAGCCATAGGAAAAGTTAATTGCGCCCCACATGGTGTAATAGTCAGGTATCATGACAAATAAGTGATTTAGTCGAGTTGTACATCGCGAAAAGAATGCAGCGAAAGTTTTTCACGATTTTGGACTGTTCAAATTGTCAGATTGGTTTTGAATTGCGAAAAAAATGATCCCTTTTATTCTATTTTAAAATGATGGCTGTGAACGGGAGTGTTCCATGATAAAAGGGCTGAATTCCGCTTAATTGTTTTTCACTTTCTTTGCGATTTATTCCATTTCCCTGTATTCCTGTAATTCAGGCGTCCATACACGCTCATCGGCTGCGCTGCTCGATCCTGGCGGTGATCTGGGCCCGATTGGTGCTGGTCTGGATGCCCACTCCTTGGCCAGTGCATCCACTTCACATCTTCCCACACCATCGTCTACGCCAACAACCCAGCGGAAGAATAGGAGGATATCGAATATTTTTGTAAGTTATACTGATGTCATGATGTCCTTGATTCTTGTTGAAGTCTTCTGGGCATTGGAGCCTTGGCCTGAATTTCAAAATTTGTAGCAATGTTGAAAACAAGTACGGAAATTTGTTGGTTTAGCAACGACCTAAAGATAACGAGGAAAAGAACAAGACTCAGAATGTGAATCTTGGTGGTGGACGAGAAATTCCTATTAAAGAAGGAACAATGCATAAAAGGAGTACAAAAGGTGCCTTGAATCGGTGAGTCAATTATGTTATGCAACAACTTGAACTTCACTGTATTATTCTCTGCGTCTCGGCAAGAAAAAAGACGAAAAGTTGATCACTGTTCCTCTCGCTAACTTGTGGGAGACGTGTTCCCCGTGCACCCCACCACTGATGTATTGATCGGAGCTACGTGAATCTGTGATGTGTAGCGGTCAACACATGTACATTCATAGCTACTCATTTAATTGAAGTCCTAAGGGGGCTTGCCGGTCGGAGTAGTGCTCTTTGAGTAGCAAACTCATAGCCTTTCATGGCGATTTACATCGAACACCGTCCCTTGGTCCAGATCGTCTCCTCTGCCCTGTAATATGAACTGATTTCAGTGAATGGAAAAAGAAGTACGTGTGCTTATATGGAGATGGTCGTTTGACATATCACCACACTCAAAAAGACTATCGAGATAAGCCAAGCCATGGAAAAGAGGTGAGCAAAAACCTATATAAGCGTGTCTCTCACGATTAATCACAAGATTTGGCGCCGACATCTCTATTTGTCTTCCTTCAAACCCGTTTTCGTTAAGGTGTTTCTCGGCTTGGCGACTGTTCGAATTGCTGGTAGGCAACGTCCTCGGAATACTCAGCGTGGCATGGCGACGAGTCAATCGGAAGAGCCCAATTCGACAAATTCGGTCGGCTCAGTGACCTTGCGAATGTATGAGCCTCGGAGGAGTGACGTAGGTGAGGAATTCGAGACGTTCCAAGAGAGTTTTTTTACTGTTAGGAAAATATACTTGAAATCCATTGCTTCAAATTTTTTTTACATAGAATCGACCATTCAGGAGGAGGTGGAGGCTCTGGGGAGGGTACTTCTGGTGGAAGCGACGATGCCAAAGAAGCATCTCCAGCTGTTCAGTTGACTCCACAAACCGTGGCTGGCCAGAAAAAAAGACGAGGCGGGAATCGTCGAATTGGATCTTCTGGAAAAGCCACCGACGAAGACGATGAATGCTTCGAGGTGAGTACGGCCTCGAATTTCAATGTTTTGGGGCAGCAGGAAGGACAAATCAGGTATTCAAAAAGGGAATTTTCTTATTACCATTTACATACATATATCGCGACCACTCGGATTGGTGGATCAGTATTGGATTGTGACACGACTTAATATACGAGCGCTAGGTGCAAGAAGAATGTGAAGTCATCCATGGTAAAGGAGAGCTCTAAGCCTTCAGCCAAATGGCGAACACCCAATGGTTGAGCTCTTCCTCCGAGTTAGCGTGTCAGGCGCTGCGTATGGTCGCCACACATCACAGATCCATGTTGCTCCGATCGATAGACAGTGATGGGCGCGCCGTGAAACACATCCGCCAGTCCCATTTCCTAGAATTCTGGCCTGCCCATTTCATTTTCACTCCATTGCTGCATGCGCGACACTTCCACTTTCATCTTCAGTATTTGACCAAGCTTTTCCTCCTGCACCTTTCAAGAGGGACATTCTAGAAATTTACAAATTTTAGGCACTCTGGCCTTATCTCATCTTTCTATTCCAGATCATCACTTCTGATCAGAAGCGATGGGAGTTCTGTGTGGCAGCCGACGAACGCGATGCATGGGTGGCAGCGATAGAAGAGCAAATCGAAAAAGCTCTACAAAATCAAATGAGCAAACCTAGCACCAGAGCTCGAGGTGACAGAGAAGAGGTAATCTTTGTTTGGTTTCATTTTTCATTTCCCCAAACTACTTAAACGTCAGTTCATGTTGCTATAGGGTTGTCTCCTCAGGTATTGGCTCTCCGGCAACTACCCGGCAATGATCGGTGTGCAGACTGTGGCCAGGCATCGCCAGATTGGGCAAGTCTCAATCTTGGCATTTTGATATGCATCGAATGTTCCGGAACTCATCGGAATCTAGGGTCGCATATTTCACGGTAAGCTCATTATTTATATGAAATAGCCATCTACATATCCGTCATCCTGCTTTTTCGTGGACTTTGTTGTTGACATCATTTTGACATGCATGTTCAGGGTTCGATCGCTTGACCTGGACGCATGGCCTGTTGAATTCTTGGCAGTGATGCAAGCTATCGGCAACGATGCTGCGAATCGCCTTTGGGAACATCATGCTCCACCCGATCGACGTCCGCAACCTGATAGTTCACTGTAAGCTTTTGCTGATAGGTCATGTAAAGGTGTTGCTATCGTGTACCAGCTACTGGCTTACATGTATAGCACAGTAGCTAAAGAATGGGGGTTGTATTTCAGAACATCATGCACATAACATCCTTCCCTCAAGCCCATTCCGCATCTATTAGGAGGTGGACACCATCTTATCCGTCATTGGTGGAAAGGTGTTGGGAGCGTGGTTGTAACCACCTTTCTTTTGGATTGCGCTTTTAAAGACATTGGAAGGAGTGGTTTGGCAGAGAGATATGAAATTGAGGGTGCTTGGCAGTGTAGTAGTAGTGAATGACCAAAATAAAACAGCAAAAGCTCGCGAAATAGGAGCCCGACCTTCTCTTTTGTATCCTTCTACGTCACCAGCTGGTGGGTTAGATTGCAGACGGGCGAGGGTCTTAATCAGCTGACGTATGTTGTACCGCCCTCGCCTGCGGTTGAGCGGCAGCTCGACTCGCAATGCAAGTCACGTTTTTCATTGCTAGTTTCGCAATATATCACGTCTTCGTCTTTGCTATCGGAGAACATGTATTCACAGTTCTCACTTTCTTCTTACCCTTCACGATGTCTTTAACAGCATTGGACAGGAATCTTTAGTGTATAAAGATCGCGTGTTTTCAGTGAAGTAAAAGAAGCGTGGATTCGTGACAAATACGAAGCGAAGCGATTCTTGCCGTCGTTGCGTGTCGATGCCACCGTTGGCGCCCAACTCGTCGGTGCTGTGATCGCTCGTGACGTCGCGGAAGTATCCCTGTTGTTGGCTCGTGCTTCTCCAGAGGACGTGAACACTACGGTATCTGGAACTCGAGATCGTCGGTCACCACTCCATTTAGCATGTAGTATTGGCAGCTTGGCTATACTGCAACTGCTGTTATGGGTCAGTGCTTGCCATTTATTTTTGTTTTATCCTCTTCAACTTCTGTGGGCAAAGTTGACCCTATGTGCAATGCTTATGCCTTTGCTTACAGAACAATGCCGATATCCGTGCTCTAGACGAACAAGGACGTTCCGGACTTTGGCATGCTCGTAACAGCGGTTTCAAAGAATGTGCTGATATGTTGCTCACTGCCGGTCTTGATACCAACTATGGTATGCCGACGCCATCCACAAGGAATTCCACACATTCACCTCCATTACCTGAGGTATGGTGTTCGTCGGATGTGTAGAAGTATGTTCGGATGCGGCGTCGCACCGTCTTTGTCGCTTGCCGCGTGCGGCACACTGCAATGGCAAGGAGATATCACACTGGATCCTTTGTTACAATTGCTGCGCAAATGTGTTGCGTGGCGCGCCGCAGAGTTCGTGCGACGTCGCGTAGGGACCTCACACCACATAGCCGTATGTGTCATCGATTTGGAATAAATTGCTACTGCATGTTTGTTGTTCAGGGTGCGGTGATGGGTTCCTTGTCGAATCGCGATTACTCGTGCATAGGCGAAGAGGTTGTATTGAGAAGAGTACCGCCACCGGTCGTGCCAACGAAGCGCTCTACGAATGCTTTTGATTTACTGCCGGCGAGCATCATCTAACTGTCCCTCGTTAACTCACATGGTTTCACAAACACCGGTGTTCAACATATTTCTTCATTTGTTCGATGTGCTGCCCTTTTCGTCCGTCTGTCATCGGTTCAAATGCGATGCTTTCAGTGAATGTCTAGTCGTACGCCTTAACGTTTTGCCGCATGCACGCGCGCGCGATTTTTGCTCGTGCACTTTCGTTCCTTGAGATCTCCGTAGATTTCGTTATAGTAAAAATGTCCCCGTCCTCCTCGTCCTTTTCCTCGACGATCACCCTCATTCGACGAGATGCCCACTGATAATGTATGTACTCGTTGTGGCCACTTTTGTTGTTGCCATTCCATTTTACTCTTTCCTCATTACTCGCTCCTTTCAAAGATAACCCTGTGAGGTCCGTTATTGTTCTATCGATCTTTACAGTGTTCATTCATTCGTTTCTTGGTTATTGAACAAGTCGTCATTCCTCGTTTGCCCTCAGTTCTCAGCAATTTTCGTTTTTTAGATGTAAATATACAAGCAGATTGAAATTCACGTGTACACTGTATCATGCTGATGAAATATTTATCATTTAAAGTTGTAATCAGAATTCTCAATGGCATATGTAACCAAAATGGGTTACCTGTGGTGTAGATGTGTTTTTAAAGCAAAGCTGGAAACGCGTGCTTGATCCTTGACTTGTAGGAAGTGCACAGGTCTTTGAAGTGTTCTCTTCGTAGGAAACAAGAATTGGTTTTTTAGTGAACCGTTCGTCATGGGTCTTTTATTGGCAACTGAAGGAGGTAGGAATTTGATCTGATAATAGGTTTTTCGCGTAAGTTTAGAACGAAATATAGCGTTGATCTAGAATAGAGAGACTATTATAGCTCGAAGTTTTTTTTTCAAATTTGCTTTTGTTTCATCGAAAAGCCAATAATATTCATGGGAATGGCGAGTCGTAATGTTCATGAAAGTGGGCAATCACTAGCGATGATAAATAAGAGACGGGTTGAAACGTATAACACTCAGCGATCTCTCTCTGCATTTACTTCCACGATTGCGATGCCTGCGTTGCGCCGGGTGTAATCGCTGCGACTGATCGCCAAGTATGAAGTGAGCATAAGATTTATCTTCATTGCGTGGAAAGACAGCTTTAATTACAAGATTATTTATGCTGCGCTAGAGAGTGCCCAAGAAGTACAGGAATTACCACCGGAACTGAGTAGATTGACCGGAACATTGCATTCCTAAGTGTCGAGGAAACTAGCTGATTCGCTACGACCCCCCCCCCTTTTTTTTTGACCTCTACGATACCAGTAACTGTTGCCGGATTGCACAGTTTCAATGAGTTATATTGCTCTATGTCCTTGCCTGAGTCAAAAAGATATCTATTTTGCATTTTGTAACACGGATTTGCGGTGAAATACCTGCTCCCTGCTTATCGCTGACCTCTGAAGGTACGACCCCGCACCCTCTTATCCGGTGGACTACGACCCTCCTGGGAATCCTCGACTCTCGATGTACCTTGTCTGGAAAGTAGTGAACGTAATACCTTGTTTGAACAATCGGTGCAAAAAAGGACAGTGGAAAGGCAAGCGCTTTCCAAGGTGATCCAGCTGTACCGCTACAAAGCACTGATGTAACTGACGTGTGTATTTTTCCGTGCATGTCTCGATCTTTATAAATGAGCCTACGACCGTGCCGTTGTTGGATGTACGACGATACGTTTGCCTGTTGCCTGCGAGCTGGCACAAGACCAGTACTGTCGCAAACCCGTCCGTTTCATGGATTCAGACATGTTTTTTTTATTTTCTACCCTACCACTTAGCACTCAGCACTTACGCTTCTTTTATTGGAAAATTGCGAAAATTGACGATGGCGCTATATCCAATAAAAGCAGCGTCCATCAGATAGATACATATAACCGAGGCAGGAAGGATTAACAGTTTGACTACGTGATCCATTTTCATCCGAAATCGCAATGCGCTTCTGTGGCTTGTAAGGATTGTATTACAAGTCTTGGGCCACTTCCGCACAGTTTCACTGATTTCAAATAATGTGAAAGCGTCATCACATGGAATGTAAACATGAATAAAAATGGCTAATGATGATTATAAAAACCAATAAAAATCTGAATTAAATTCGGGCGGCATTGAGAACATTATGAGTCCTTTTGCTTATCCTTGCCTTCTGTAAGATCAGCGACTTTATATAGTATTTGGCGCTTCACTCAATGCAGTTGAATATGTTCTCAGAAGATTTTTTAACTGAACGATCAGGTGGCACCGGAACCAGATTGCTAAGTTGCGCACTGGTGAAACAACATAGCTGAATTACATGAACTTTCAAACTCTTCATGAGCGCGGTCAGATGTTTTCGAACAAGCCATAATCTTTCTTTCAGCAGCATACACTGTGTTGAAAAAGCGCGTGAATTATCCGACTTCATGCTCTCTAATCAGCGAGAGGTTTCAGCTTCACATGGTAGTTTGAATGGTCTTGGTGTATAGATAAGATTTTGAATATCGGTTACAAATGTAAAATTCAAAATTGCAAATCGTCACGGAGTAGCGAGTTAGGAGAGGTCACTCTTTGCCTACAATGCCTCGCTAGCCCGGTATTTTGCTTGGCGTAGGTCATCGGCGAGGCTAACCACGTGTGTATTAACGTTTTTCGTGGCACAGTGATAGTCATCTTGCTCTATAGATGGTGGACTGTGAGTTTTCTCCCAGGGTCAGAGGGCCTCATGAGCCATGTTGAGCAAAGTACCGGACCAATGAGTCAGCGCAATCAAACTTGACTCCTCCTAAATCGCTTCTCAGCAGCATTTCGCAGCCTTATCTTTCATATTTGTAATCACTATTCGGAACACTATCGATGCACCTAGGGTGCCATTCAAGGTTCCGTGGGATTTTCAAAAATTTTCCTCGATTTTCCTGAGCGCCCAAGGAAGATTTGTAGTGCCCTTCGCGATGAAGCGCACTCTCGAAGAGTTTTGACAGGATCCTACGCACTTAGGTAGCGTTCAGAGTGAAAGAATCTGTGTTTTTGCGGGATCTGCGGGAAGGTTCGCTTACGTATCGATCGCGAGGAACTGCGTTTTCGTGGAAATGTGGAGTTGTGCAATGTTCGTTACCCTTATTCTCTCGCTAGGCAAAGCCGTAAAATCAATACGTACTTAATCCTTTTCCGCACATTCCACAATTCCCCGTTTCCACTGGAATGCCCGATTTTCCCAATCGATACACTTTTTTATTATCTTCCACCCTTTCCACAATTGCGCCAGACCATTTCGCCGAAGACTTTTAAGCGCTACTGTATCTTGAAGTCTGCCTTTGTCTTTCTACCTTCGAGTGTACATGTCTGGTTATGTGCATTGCCGCCACACATCACCGATCCACGTGGCTGCGAACGATACAGCAGTGATTCGACGCTCAGGTAAACATTGCCAGACTGAACCGCTAATTCCCAATAAGCCATCGCTGCCTTATTTCGTGACTGCTGTGCTTCGCCCTTGTTCATGATTCTTTTCACTGACAATAGCTGTCACACCACTGTACCTCTACCTTCATTTTCGACAGAACATCAAAGCAATGCACCCATCGCCTTTGATCAGCGCGTATCGTTCGGCTTTAGAACTCATGTCGTAGGAATATTCACTGGAGTTTCATGAATGAGAGCTCTAATGATCGCGCAAATTGTGGCACTCTAAGGATAATCACGGCAAAGCGCGAGCAAGGAGCTTCATTCTGAATAGTGAGTTCCTGTTGCCTGATGCGGTTTACGTGACACTTCTCCGTGTTTTCGCGTGGGTGCCACCAAACCATTGCTCCACTACTCTATTGAGCCCATATGCACATTTTTTCATTTATGGACGTTTTCAGATATGCGCCACGCTCTCGACTTTTACTTCAAATAAGGACTATAGGTTCTGATTTTCCCATTAACGCCTTGCAGAGGACGGTGAAGATTCATTTTCATACTTCCAAAATCGGTCTGCTTGGGTTGTTTCTGCTCTCCGAGTCAGTTTCAGATCAAATAAGCTATTCGAAAAAGACGAATCGCTTCTTTGGCTTACTGGACTCGACAAACTTTCGTTACTTTGGTACCATCACCATCAAGAGACGAGTTTTCTGCGAGCTCTAGCTGTCCCCTCCGATTCCACTACTCATGAATTGGAAAAGGCGATAGACTAGCATTCCATGGAGTTCTGGAAAATTCCATGGAAACCTCAGGATCTGACCATGAAACAGAACTGTGGACTCACGTTATTTGTAGAGCTTATCTCCTGTTCGGCTGAGAAGGCATTGCGATAGGTCCCTTCTCGTGCACCCTTCTACTCGATAGCAATCTCAAGCGATGCTAAGCGAATTTTTCTGTTTTGAATGGCATAAACGTGTGCCATTCAAAAACCCTGCTTGAGTAGTTCAATTCAGTCCGTCTGGTCAGCTAACAAGATTGATTGTGATTGATGTACCGTAACTTGCCAACGTTGATTGATTGGTGAGAAAAACAGGCTTGCCGTGGCAAAGCAAGATGTGCATCTGTTGACTGTCCACGATGGCTGGCCACCACTTAAGACTTTACTTTGCCTCGTAGGACTGTCAAGTCACTCCAGAGTCTGATATGCCCTACAGATCCAGAAATGTGCTATTTCGCTCCACAATTACTGTAGCGTTCGGGTATAACGACCATATTCTTGAAGAGGAAAAATTCGGAAATTTATTCATTTTATTATTGCTTCCAGACGCTGTAGGGGTTTCGATGGCACCTTCTGCTCTTTTGACCGCTTTCAGACCCCACATCCACCCCCTCTTTTTTTAACCCATAACATACCGCGTGCAACACATGGTGATGCACTCAAATCGTTCCTGACCAGTATCAAACCATAATTTTTTCGTATTTTGAAGTTGTATTGTGGTCAAAAGCTTTCACCAAATGTTTTCGAATATGAGAATAACATATCTTTCTGGGACCTTTCACTTTGAAAAAAGTAGCTAGGATTTTGCCACTACCCTTTTTGAACACTATGGCAAGCCATATTAAAATTTTACAGGACAACTACTCTACAGATGAGACTTCGGCTGAGATTACTTTTCTGCTGAACCGCGGACCTAACGGTCTAGTTGTACAAAAGTTTAGTTCTTGCCTAGGGGTGGCACTCAAACGCAAACCAATTTTTTTGGTACAACAATGATGTTGTTCTCCATATCAGAGAACGTATCCTGACGCTTTAGCCTTCACAAATCGACGCTTTCATGTGACCCAAAAAAGGCGGTCCTGTGTGGCTGTGCAGCACACGGTGTTGCATGATTCGAAGGCTAGATAATAATGTCTGGCAATACAGGCAGGAACGGTGAAAATAGCCTCGGTACGTTATGTGTTGATATGATTACATTTTGATCGAGTAGATGTCGTCTTTCTATGAGGTGTAAAATAATTGCGTATGGTGGGCTACATTACTGTGATCTCATTAAGCAGCACCCATGGACAGTGATATATTTTGAAGCGCATTCCGATGGTATGCTTCCAGCTGGCAACCCATCCACGATGGAGCACCTGTTCAACCGGACCAATTTGAATCCCTTCGAACCAGAAATGCTAGCGCTTACAAACACCAAACCACAAACCTTATGAGGATCTATTACTCTTCTCTTCACCTCTAGTGATATTTAAAATTTCCTAAAACAGTAGAACGAGTGATAGGCTGAGTAGGAGACTCATGGGCTACGCTCAACCAGTACAAAAGCCGGCAAAAATTTATAAGGAACCCTGCCCGGGACTTGGCATCCTGGTGAGATCAACGCTTTGAAGTGTATTCTTCTGTGAGGCTGACACAGGCTGCACAACTCTAAATTGCAAGTGTTCCATAGTGGTACCTGTCAATGACCTAAACGGCAATTTACGTCTTTCAGGAGCATTCCATTACCAGAGGAGTCTCTATTTCACTTCCCAAAGCTCAGGCGGTCTCATGTTTCTCGTTTCGGGGTTTGAGCGACTGCGTTCCCTCTGGGTGCGTTCCCAGAGAAATGAGTGCCCAGAGGGAAAGCAGTCATTCAAGGCTGGGTACATAACGGGTTGTTGAAATATGTTTTCGCGTCCTTTCTTTTTGAAACCGAATCCTTCGAAGGCGCTGTCCCGTTGCCGCGGACCCTCTCAGGCTTACATACATTTTGTAGAGCGGAAAATTGGACATCATTCTAGTTTCTATCAATATTTTAAAATAAGTTTGAAAAGGGAAGCCTAAGTTTTTTCCCGAAAACATCTTTTCAATAGCACTTCGTAGGCTGCCAAGCCGGACTAGGATCATCGAATCCGTTTGTTCCTTTCAGGTAGCCGAGCAAATAGATAGCCAGTTTAGGATTCCCCAACCTATGGCTGCTTTTACCAGATATCCCCAGCATTCGCTGTTCATTAAGTCGTCGCTGACGCAATGCTGTTTACGGTGTGGTTGCGTGTTGCGCAAGCCGAGGTCGTCGTAAATGCGACGTATCGGCGGGCGGTTGATGGCATTTCGGATCGCTTTGTGAGCCGAACTATAATACAACTGATGCACGGCTACCACCCATCTCGTTTAACGACTGCTGTCCGTAAATAGCACCAGATCACCACTGCTTGAATTACTCCTGCAAAACCCCCTACAAGACGACTTGTTTGCTTTCGAAAAGCATTTCTATCTATTGGAATTGGAACCTAGTTTCCATGAGGCTCTTGGTTTGGGTTTCAGTTTTCTCTGATGTCGTCACATACTGAGAAAACTCTGGAAATCTTGCCATGTAATGAGCTGAAACTGAAATTTAGTTGGTCCGATTTTCCCGGTAGTTTTTAGGCATTACATAGTTAACGTATTGTCATTGCTTTTCACTTTTTTTTTAAACAATCATCCCACTGTAATTTTCTCGCGAGATACTCGTGAACACAGTAGCAGTTCTGGCCCTTCTCTTTCCACGGTCAAGGTCCATACTATTGAAGCCCCTCTTGTGTATCTCTTGTATCTCTACCCCGGCCAAAATGCAGCGGAAAAATGCAGCGGTTACCTAAAATTCATTATATTCAGTAGCTGGTAAGTCTCTATCTCTAGAAGCGTAAGGTCAGTGGGTGGGTGATAAGTGAGCCTCATGAGGAGAGCCTAGACGAAGACAGAAAACGGGTGCATTCGAACTCTGAAAATCCAAAAATTGTTACTAGCTCATCAAAAAATATGGCCACCAAGATGAAGGCAAAAAGTGTTAGCCCAGAAAGGCAAATTATTTCTATGAATGTAGCGGAAAGCTTGCAATATCCATCATAAGTCATTCATCTTGCAAGAATCAAAGG
This sequence comes from Trichostrongylus colubriformis, assembly GCA_963978905.1. NCBI lineage: Eukaryota > Metazoa > Nematoda > Chromadorea > Rhabditida > Trichostrongylidae > Trichostrongylus > Trichostrongylus colubriformis. Next base: position 39,219,712 of record OZ022259.1, read on the forward strand.
CAATTTATTGTCGCTGATCACGTCACATACTCAACTCACACTATAGGAAATAATCTAGTTTGATGGCTTCATGATTTAGTTCTCCTAGACGAAAAAAATTCAAAAAAATTGGAATTTTCAGTCTATTCTGTTTTTGGGAGATGAAGTTGTCATCTCGGGTCCCAACGTGTTAGTAGCATACAGAGGGATACTACTGCCTGACCCCGATTGCAAGACTGGTTAAAAGGTAACCTTGTCAGCCGGATACTTTCACCCAGCCGGATACTTTCACTGCACCTAAACACCCACTATACAATCTTTGGCCAAATAATGTACTGAGGCGATCTCTTTCCGGGTGGGGGTCGATAGGTCGAATTCCCGCGCGACCGCGCGCGGTGAACGGCGCGACGAGTCGTTCGGAATTCCGCTCAAGACGCAATAGACTGGTACCGAGAGCGTACCTTTGAGGATTACACTTATTTTCAGCGCTTGCGGCTATCTGCTTTTGTTCTTATGCTTTCTGAGATAACTGAAATATTAGAGGTAATTCAAATATTATTGTTCTGTCTCAACCATAATACATGCTTCTAGAAGTCTGGGGATTTCTGGTCGAAGAAAGTCTGGAGGTCGATTTTGAGATCATCGCCACCTTTGAACTGCCGTCCGTCGAGGAAGTGGGTCGGAGATCGGAATAGGTGGTAGTCGGTTGGGGCCATGCCCGGAGATTACGGTGGACGGGGGAGCTTCGTCCAACCAAGGTCCTGGATCTTTTGACACGTCAACTTTCACATGTGGGCGAGCGTTGTCGTGGAGTCTCGGTTGATTTTACTGGTAAGTTTTGCCGCTCCGGTGTCCAATTGCCTGCAGCAGAGATCGGCAGTGACTGTCGTGTTGGATGGTAACAGTTCCCTATTTTTTTGAAAATTTTTGAAAAAAAGTTTTTTTCTCTGTGCAATTTTTTGAATTTTTTTTTCTGTTTCAATTTGAGCCGATCGAGCCATCGGGCTGCCGCCATATGAGAGACAGTTCCGGGTCCATCGGCTGGTTGATTCGGTTAGTGGCCTTGCATGCTGAGGAACCGGGGCGGTGTTCGTGAGTTTTGCCCCTCCCGCGAAACTGTCGTAGATTCACTGCTAGATGAAGCCATAGAGAATATGAATGTGTTAATCGGTAGCCCTTTTCAGTCGCTTCATATACCCCCCACTACCAAATATGTATTCCCGAAGCTTCCACAGTTTTCCCCAAGAGTGTAACAGAAATTATGGTTCAACCCAATACATTACTGTCTACCGGTGTCAAAGGAATGTGCATGCTCTGCGTATTACCGCTACTCGGCAAGTGATCAATAGGGAGGTAACCCCTGAAATGAAAGTTCTTGGCAAAGGGAATGACTCATTCAGGTACTATCCCTTTGACTTTGGCTATAAATCGGTTCGAGCGTTGTGAAGGCAGTTGCCCTGGCGATTCACTCTTCGGCCTCCGACGACCCCATTGGAGATCCAAGCAGTAAAAAGGAACATACCAATAGGTAGGTCAGTCCACATAATGTCGCCATTTCTGAATGGATCCAGCATTTTCTTCAGTAAAGCTTCGGTAGCCTGCTCAAGGAAGGACTGGGAGAGGAGATAATAGAGTCTGGGGGACGCATGGTGCAGTCCTGCCGAGCCAGTTACCGGTTTCTCGAAAGAGCAGCCAAGTGTCTCACTGCACCGTACATAAAAAAACTATAGGTCTCCTCCATTTCCGAAGGAAGGTCGTGTAGATGCCGTTCTCAACGGTAATTCTCTACTGAAACCCCAATTCAATGTTTCATTCATTCATGACAAAATTTTCCCCACATAAATGCCTGTACCGCTGATTGGCTGGCTATCTTCCCTCCCTCGACAAGCTCCCCTCCTCGGCGCCTTTTTTGTTCTCAGCAAATCGACTGATTCAAAACCAATTCCAGTTGCAACGTGTGTACAGCCGCGCGGCTCTCTTCCGGCCACCGCCGTCGAATCGCTGATTTATGCGAGTTTTTGTCGTCATCGTCGCTGATGATCGCGCGCTCGCGCATCACACGATTGTTCGTGGTCACACTGTCGCAATATGCATGCTACCCATGCTCACCTACATTCACCTGTTTTTCTCGTAGTCTGCAATTACACCAAAAAACCCATGGTGGCCATTTAGCTATGATTGTTACTTTGGAAGATTGATACCTTACACAGCAAAATGGTAGCTTGATCGGAAATTGAGGGTTAGTCTGGGAGGAGACGTCAGAAAAGGTTCCTCATGGCTGTATCTGTGATGATTCTTGTTTTTTGGGCTTCGAATCAAGGTTCCTATCCCCGAATTACATTGAGTTGTTCGTGGTCATGCCTGGGCGGGAGGTGGGCTCGTTGAAGGAATCGTCTACAAACAAATGAGTTTTTCTGTTACCCATTCATTTATGTTGTATTGACCTAATGTAGGCCGCATGCAAAGTTTCACTCGAAAAAAAAAAGTGAATTTGGCCAAGATACAGCACCACAAAATCTTGGCCAGGTGGGCGGGACCTCCAGGGACAGAAAGTTACGTAAACAGTCCAACTCACCTTTCCCAACCGCGGCGGACAACACGACGGGGCTTTTACTCGAAGGAGAAACCCCGACCGAGAATCTAGGAAGCATATCTTCGCCGAATTCTCACTTTTTCGCGTGAAACTTTGCATGCGTCTCTCATTAGTTATATACAACATAAATATATGGGCAACAAAGAAACTCACTTTTCTGTGAACGATTCGTTTAATGTGGTCAACGTCTGATCCCTCGGGAAAAATGATGGCAACGGTGCTGTAGGGATACCTCTCCCTTGTGAGATTCATAAAAATTTTGTTGAGCTGGAGGTGGTCCCTTCATATATAAAATCCGTTTCCACAGGAAAGTGAAGAATTTACTAGTAAACATTTGCAATTCCTCTCACCTCAGTATGTGCCGAAGCTTAGGTAACCCCACATATGCCCCGTTCTATGAGTCTAGAACAGATACAGGAACTCACGTCCTCACTCCACCTTCTGCTACTCACTCTTCGACCTTCGCTTACGTTGATGAGCCCATCTGCATTGAGTATTCCCTGACTAAATGCCATTTTTCGAGTTGTGAGTTCAAATAGGCGTTTTTCGGCGTTGTGAATGAGTCGTTGACGGGACGTGACATCGAAGTGAACGACGATCTCAACGACTCGCCATTGACTTCTCATCGTCACTGACACGAGCAAAAGAGCGCTCAAAGCCGAAAATGATGTGCGATTATTCCTCCGAACTGTTCAAAAAACCTCGGCGGCGCGCTGTACCTCCCTCCGAAAGCAATGACGATCACTTGAGTTAATCGTAATGGCCGTCATTCATTTTTCATCGTCAATGATTCCATCATAATGGTCTCAGGTCTCCGGACTAGTCGCCGTTCACATTCGGTCCCTTTTCGCTCACCGTAAAGGTTTTATTCTCTTTGTTATTCTTCTGATACAGAAGATCTACAGTAGAAACCCCATAAGTAGCTTTCCATCACCACATAACATCAAGGGCATTTTAGGGTACTGAAATTTCGCGGTCTTATATCTTTTAAAAAGCGATATCCAATACGTTTCTCTTCACTAAAATCTAAAATAGCAGAAAAAATTAGAAATTTGCGTTTGTTCTGACAAAGAAGCGCGAGAAACGGGAAAAGCATTAGCTTGTTCGGATTCCCGCCGTAAAACTGTCACAAGTACGCTGACGCGTGAGAAGTTCACCGGTTATGACCTGTTGCGACTGTTAGGAGCATACTGTCACGCGTGAGACGATATTTCGAGAAAAGTTTTAGATGGTCCTCCTTCGAAGAGCCCCTTCACTAATTTGAGCAAGTGATTCCGGAAGCTCATTTGGCTTTGCCCACTTGTCCGTAATGTCCTCGAGATAACGTTTTAGAAAGTTTGTTTATAATTCAAAATTGTTTCTCTTCGAAAATCCAGTTTCCCGCACAGAACCTCGCACAGCATGATCCATTTTCATGCATTCCTTCGAAGAACGCCTTTTATCTTATCAATTACCCACTAGGTTTTGGTGCAAGTGCACATCTCATCAGAGAGTTGTCACTTCGAATAACCCACCACTCATTTAGCTTGGTACCCCCCGTAATTAATGCGTCTGTGACCTCGATGTCAATCTGATCTGATCGAACAATGATGGGTAGACATGTCTGCGACCTCCGTGGTTCGTGGTAATATTTGCACCTTTTCGAACCACTATCAGCGCTATTCATCTGCATAAACTGCCAACAACTGGTCGACAGGTTTTTAAAATGATCTCTGGCTACTACGCTGGTGACAGACATTGACTTGGCCACGTACGTTGTAGCAGGGCTCTGTCGAAAACATGTAGGAACCTCAATTCGTCCACTGATAAGTCTGAAACGCTGTTCTCGCAATATTAAGATGTATGAAAACTTTTGCAACATTTTTAGAGGTTTTTTCTTTCCTCAAATATTCCCTCACCCAAAAAATGGGTCTTAATCTTTCTAAAATTATTTTGATATTTACAATTTTTTTATTTGCATTTCGGGATTCAATTGATGTTTGAAAACTGAGAAATTTGAAAAATGAATTCTCAAACTGAAAGGAAATCAAATGTTCTCATATTAGAAGTCAGCTCGTCGTGGTTATAATTTCCATTGTCTCGTTTTTTTCCTTTGCTCAGGCAACACACGTAGAAAAGGAGCAATTGAAGGCGTGGAATGCGTAATTTTCATCGCAGGCCCCAGTATACTGGGTGCTCTCTTCATTCCATGGATTCCATTCAAATTTCACAAGTTTTTAGAAACTTACAGAAAATTGCGGGAAAATGACGCAAAAACTAGCAATGAATCTAGTGCAAATACAATTGAAGCACATTTTTCGAAAAGGATTGCGGATTTTTTATTGCGAACATGGGTTATAATTAAATACTTCTGAGTTAGTCAAAGAAAAACTTATGTATGTGCATAGACAGAAATGCTGTAGCTTCGATAGTCGTACTTCCTTTATAGTTCCCTTTCTGGAGGACCGGTTGTTGGCAGTCTGCCAAAACGGCGGTTCAGTGAAATGCTGAACTTACTCGTTGAGCGTTACCAATTTATTTCCCGCGAAAACTGACCCTTTGTCATTCATAATCGTTCAAGCCATAACTTGCAGGCCAGTTATTACAGTAATCGTCTCGTTATTACAGCAATCAAAGCGTGATTTGAGTGCCATCAAATTTTCGTAGCCACTTTACGTTTAATAACAGTGGACTTGAAGGAACCGTGCGCGAAAAAAGGAGTTTTCTGTTACCCATACATTTATGCTGTGTCTGCTTATTAAGGGTCGCATGCAAAGTTTCATGCGAGAATGTGGAAATCTAGCTAAGGTGCAGCTCCTAAAAGTGGCGGCCAGAAAGGCGAGGCCTCAGGGTGATTGCCCTTCCCGTCGTCCGCCGCGGTCGGAGACGCACAGTGGACTGTTTAGATTACCCGCTGTTCCCACCATGCATATCCGACCGCTGCGGACGATGGGGCTGGCATTTACTTCGAAGCCCTGCTCGGCTGCCAATTCGAGGAGCTGCCTCTCAGCCTGATTCTTACTTTTTCAGGTGAAACTTTGCTGCGACACTCATGAGGGAGGTCCAACATAAATATATGAGTAACAGAGAAGCTCATTTTTTCGTACACGAATCCTTTACGTTTTGTGTTTGTATGAAAAGACATTAGCCTTTAGTTTTCTGTTGTAACTCGAAAGAGGGTGCTCGACGTTTTGTATCACTGATATGTTTTGGCTCATTGCAGACTCTGAAGAAGGCGAATGTGCCGAAACGTTGGTCGAATAAATATAATATCAGTCTCGGAGGCTCAACGAAACGTCATACAGACAAACCTGTCGTAAGAATTGCACATGGGTTTTACCTCATGGTTTGTAGGTCCTACAACAGTTGCGAATGGCCCCTGAACCATAGACAAAGGATTAGTGCGAGCTACAGAATTGTAAAGCACTGTGAGCAAAGAGCTTATTTAGTGAGTTAACCTCCAGATACACCAATATTAAAAGTCCGGGATCTTTTAAACCCATACCAGACCCCTAGATAGTCGAATGTGACCCCCTCTCTTGCTTAGGATCCAGACTGGTCTTGTACTACTATGTAATAACCCAATAACTTTTACCTGGGCTTTCTCTAATCTTCTGCGTCGCTCAGTGATCATTGAGTGTACGTTGTGAGAATTTGTCGTAAAAACAGTTAGTGAAAAGCCTGTAGACAACATACAATAGGCCATGCTACTGAATTAGGCTCTTGGTTCAACGAGAGACCACAAATTTGCTCAGTGATAAGGACGAAGAAAAGATCAATGTGATCAAAGTGGTCGGATGGTCCTTCAATTTGATCCTCCGCTGATAAATCGAGATTCTCAAATTGCCTATGAAACCAGTTTTTCTTACGTATTTATCGCATTAAACAGTCATAGATTGTTCAGAATTGAATATACGAAAAGCGGCGAATTAGACTGGTGTGTAAACAGCATGGGCATCAAATCTCCATTTTATGTTCTTACTCGTCGAGACACGCGTAGAAGGTAGCGCACCTAGGGAGGGTGGGGAGGTTACTATGCGTTTTAGTTCGAAGCATCAGTTGTGAATCCGATTCGACGTAATCGCTATTTCATTGAACGATGTCCTGGATAGTTTTCATACTTGCTCGTTCTAGTATTTTCCAGAGGTTCCAATCACCTTACGGAGGAATCCATTGCAAAATAAAATGTTGTGACTCTTTTTCGAAAGTATCAAATTCCAACAATAACGCAATAATCAAAGAGAAATTTTCGGGGTGGGGGGGGGGCATTGTAATAAAGAGTTGGTTTGGTTTCCGTTTCAGACAGGCCGTTTGACGGAAACAAAACAATAATGAATATCCTCCCTTTGCGCTCTTCAGTGAGGGAAGAGAGAACAACAACGTTGTTAATGTCCATATTTATTTAAACAAGTTTTGGAGTCTTTCGATCTTATTAATTTGAAAATTAAGTCTTTCAAAGCCTATACCTAATAGTTTAGTGTTGCAATAGTTAATACATATCAATCAAGGACTTACCATTTTTCTTGCTTTATCAGATTACCCTCCCCATCACGAGAGAAACCATATTCCCATAGCGATCTACTGTTGGCTTTTTTGTCGTCAATACAAATATGGAATATGGATATTCGTTGATGACCATTACCAAGGTCATTCATGTACTATTGATGCTGTTGATGGGGTTATACCACCTGTCATAATGATTGGTTACTGCCTCCCTTGCACCATAACGCCTCCCTCTGCCTGATGAACAATAGGATTAGCAAATCCTGCAGGTTTTCGAGGGGTTCTGAAGCTTTCGAAAGGGCCAGACAAGAATTACCCGTTGTTCAGATGTACTGAAGGCTGTTTGAGGTACAAATGGATCTGCGTGCGTCGGCATTTTCGGCTGCTTGGAGAGGTTAGGTCGTGTTTGTTCAGTTATGCTTGAGTAAACGTCTCAAGTATACTGCAATGCCCTCAATATTATGCAAACAATTCAACAGCTGCTGACGAGCTTCAGAAGCACACTTGACTACTCTTCTGTTAAGATGCTCTTGATGCTACGTGGCCACTACTCTCCACTAGTCGACAACTATTGGCTGAAAATGATTTCCACTCAGGCGAAAAACCTCTCCGTTGATTATTGCCGCCTCCCCCTCCCCCCCCCCCCCCTCGCCCACCGCTGGTATCTTGAGAAAAGGTTATTACGCTTGAGCAGCATCTTTTTTAAAAAATTGTGCTAGAAGACCTCAGGGGATTATGAAAGCCACAGTGACGATTCAGTACTGTATCAACCTTGCAACCAGGATACGCCACGCGTCCGACGTACATTCAGAATCGTGAGTGAGCTGCTTGAAAAAATGTAGTCGTAGTGGTGCTTACATGATCAGCCAATGATATTAGTCAGTACAAAGTGAATATTTTACCCTCTCAGATATTTGGCACCTATGAGCCGAGCCTGAACCTGGGAAGTTTAGGTTACCATGTGGGTTTAATGAAGTGGCTCACAAAAATGTGAATTTTTCTCTTTTCATACACTCATGTTGTATTTACTCGTTACGAGTAAGCTGCAAAGTTTTACGTGAAAAAATCAAAGTCGCGAGAAACACATCCCTCGAATTTTTGTCCACGCTGGTAAAATAGGGGCACGAGGGGGTGGAGCAAAGCGGAGACGACTACGACTACGTGCTTAAGACACAATGTAAGAGATAAGCCTAGCCCAGTTACTTTTAAGAGATTGAGGACCACCGCCTTAGTGCTCTACAACCTTGACGGCCCCTTTCATGTGACCCTCGTGGACGCGGCTTTGAAAGGAACCTCTGCCGGATTTTGACTTTTCGGCGCAAAACTTTGTATACAGTCCGTAGTGAACATGCAGTAGTGCTCAAAAGTCTTCGGCCATATGGTTTTTCACTTTGGTTCTTCACTTGTAACTTTTTTGCTACTGGACCGATCTAAGAGAAATTTTAGTATGTTGTACTTGGAGCACTGCGTACTAAATATACTATTTTGGCGCTCAACGGTGTAAGTTACGTGGTTAAATGCAATTTTTTGTTTCTGGAGTGCCATCCCTATGCCGTCCCGCTGTGCCGCTGTCATCAAAAGGCGTAGTCTTTCTACAAAATATTGATGTTCTCTGAGGCTTGCTCGTTTTGTTTTTGTAAAGAGAGCCGTTTTTGCCAAGCCTTTTTCTTTTTTTTTTCGGTGGTCTTGTAGTAAATTCTTGTAAAAAGCCTTGAAAAGAGTCAAGCGGCCTCAAGTAGAAGGAAATGTTGGCAATAGGTTTAGGCACCACGTATTAAAATTTTGTCTAGTTTGGTCAAGTAGAGAAAGTTATGACAAAAAAGTGTTTGGCCGAATACTTTTGAGCGCTACTGTATACTATAACATAACTGTACAGGTAGATAAGAGAAACAAATGTCCATAGACGATTTCTTTAAACTATGGATCTCCCCATCCCTGTACTTCGTCAAGCAGAAAGTGCATCGCCCATCCGCGTGTTTGTGTCATTCCAATGAAAAATCATCGAATTCCAATGATTCAAAACGAAGCCGTGCCAGCCGCGTGACGCAGGACACATCCGGAGACGATTGCTTTCTGAACTGAACGATCACGCGAATCGCCACAGATACGACCCAATTGACGGCGCTTTGTGAGGAGCACAGCTGCAATTATGCACAGTTGTGAACTGCTTAGGATCCTGTTTGTTGCGAGGACCCTCACCATAAGGGGTGGAGACCTCCCCGACCGACACATTCTCCCTCCCGTTTCTCCAAACATGGGAAAAGTTCAAATGCATACGCATGCGCCTTTTCTAAACGGCCTATTCATCGCTACAAAACTGGTTCGAGTTAAGGACTGGACGTAGAATAGGCGCGTTCCTTCGTACAATCGTGGTCCGTCTTTTCGAACATCTTTTCTTTGCGCTCGCTGAATATGCTTAGGACTTTCAGTAGTATTTTCTCGGAATTTTTTATATCTAATTGGCTTTTTGAAGCTATGAAGAGCATTTCTTGCATAGCTTTGTTACTTAAATTATTGTTCACTCAAGTTTTTTCAAGCTGTCTACAAGTGGCCTTTGACTTAGCTCGTCTTCATATGATTTCAGCAGTTTTCTGAGCAGAACTAACTAGTGTTTTTGACGGATTATCCCTGTTGCCATTCCAAAACTTCCGAATGAAAGCAGAGGTCGTGGCTCATCCCAGCTCGAGCGATGCGCCACGACTTCGGCCTCATTTCTATCGATTAATATCCTGTCGAGTGATCTAGGACCTTTCGACATTCCCGACTAAAAATTGCGTTTTATTTACTTTGTTTTTTTGTTTTTTATTGTATTGTTTTTTCTGTTTTCCCTATGTTTTTTTCAGCTGCAAATCTTCATGAATGTCAGGTTGTCTCTCCTGGTACTCTCGCCCCTCCCTTACGTGCTCCTCATCCCCAAACTCATTATTCCTTCAGAATACTATTGACCTCGTGTGATAGAGAACCTCATAAAATTCACCTCATGGCTAAATGATATGTAGACATCGTAAATTAAGTACATGTATAGAGCAGGTAATTGACTAGCATGGTGGTCGTGAGTGGATTGTGCCTTTGGCATTCATACACCGCATGACAGGTATTGTTCCCATGTGATGAGTGTCTATTTCACACATTACCGTACCACTGAGAGACAGCATTGCTAGCGAGGCTCAATTCAGCTGATCCTTCGCCTGGATTCGCTCCTAAATAGAAAACGTGATTTGATAGGCATTTTGTAAAACCTCTCTGAGTCTTGCGTCAGGCATGGGTTGAAAATCCTCAATGGGTGGGGGCTGGGGTCGTACTCCGGGTTGAAAAATAGGGGATCTGCTGAATCATGCTGCTTATATGAAAGACTCAGAGGTTCTACACTGTTGTATGGAGAAGAAATTCTTAGTGGAATACTTAACGATCTACGTTTTCTATTTTTAGCAACATTGAAGGTCATCAGGTCGTCTGAAAAAGGTCGTCGATCGATAATTATGTTTTGAACCTAGTTAGCATCATCATGAGTATCTTCACTCTATTGCAAATGAAATATAAAAAATAGAAATAAACAAAAAATAAACAAGATAATATTAATGAATAAGTGAATATGTAATAAGATAAACATATAATGAATAATTTATTCTCTTCTAAGTAGAATGCTCGACCTTATCAGAGGCACTGGGTACCCTGACTCAAGTGAGACGGATTGAAATGAAATCTATCATCAGGGTGGGAGCCAAGGTAAAATTTATGGCTCTGAACGTATAGGGAAGAAATGTGTGGAGTAATGAAAGTCCATCAAAACCCTAATGAAATACGACGCACAGCAACATGCGATGCGTTGCCTTTGTCAGGTGAATAAACTTTGAGCTATTGCCCGAGCCACTGTATGGGCCAGGTGGGCGTCAAAGTTACAGAGCGTTACAAGACCTCTTTGCATCCAGGGTAGAAAGTGCCCTAGGGTGTTTATCAGTTTTTGTTACATCCCTTCACTTGTGAAGGGAAGTATTTTTTCATATTTTTTAGAGTGAAGTAGATCAATATTGCTTACGTAAAATCGTTCAATTTTTATGACTTCCGCAGTAAGTCTATAAGTGAAAACTTTAGAAAACCCATGAAGTATAATAATTAATTTATCGTCCATTCGACTTTTACCCCTTATTGTTCGCAGCGCTTGAGGTAGTTGAGGCCACATCGAGGAAAATTTCTGCTTGTGCACGACCCATAACTAAAGTCAGCAATACGACCCCTTCTAGGAATGTTCACCGTACGTTGTCTTCCCTTATACCATTCTCTAGCGTTGAGCAAAGAAGCGTGATAGTACTTCTTGAATCAAATTTTTCAATTCAAGTTTCATTTCAAGTCACAATTATTAATTGCTAAACTATGCAACGATGTGATTTTCCGCTTCCCAACTAGACAACCAAATGATTGGAAGTTCCTCGAGCAAGGAATGATCCTGTAAGGGTCGATATAGACCCTCTGCGAGGATCAGGGATTTCTAGAAATGCGCCTTGTGTTCTCTCACACCAGTAAGTGCGGGAACGCACGACCATTCAATTTGATGTTGTTTTTTTACACAGTTGAGTGTCCCAGAGTCTATTCAAAAACCCCAGTTCTGGCAGCCATCACACGAGCTCAACCATTTTGTAAATCATTCGAGTTCATATTTGAAACAGGTTTAATAAGAGGTTTCCAGACAATCTTGTGCATACGTTTTGGCTGTGAGCTTCGGTACTTTCCAGGATGCCCTCATGCTCATCAAATATATTCCCCGCTTGAATTGACGAAGATACGATGTTCAAAATCATTGTCCTCGAGAGAATGTTACAAAATCACCATGCATCCTTTGACAATTTGTGTCCTGGATGCTGCGCATAATTTTGTAATGATCTGTAACGCCCAAGAAACCCGAACCGACCGCCAGCTCAGGAATTTGTTGCGGTACACGATCTCTGTACCGTATTTGACCAGGGTCTTGTTTGTGAAAACTGCCCTCGTCAAGAAGGATGGAAGAACGTTGTTGGGTAAAAACATACTACCTGTATCATTTGAAGTTGAGATAATAACCTGTCAAAGAAATGCCTGTTCTATTGTCACCAGGGCCCATTCAGCTAACACGAAAGCAGAATTTTCGATTCCCTGATCGATTCAAAAGATCCATTATGCAAGGGCTCAGTAGTATAGGACCAAAATTTAATGGAGCAATTACAAACCTAAAGGTAACGCCAACCCGATTGTTACCATTCGTGCATTATTGTGTTAGCAGGCAACCCCTTTGAGAACCTGGTACACTGATATTTCAGGACTAGTGAATCGCTGGTAATTTAGGACTAGTGAAAATGAGAAATGGGAAAATGGTTCACTCAGGTCGTGTATTCTCCCGTTGTTGCGACATTTTTCTCAGATTGGTCCTTACATCATGTTATTTACCGTCGTTGAATTTTTTCAGGGTTATTTTTAGGTTGAAGGTCTACCCAAAAAGCTTATAGGCACACGTGCCGGTATTCAACGATGTACCACCAAAATTTTGCTGCATTTACGTAAATTGAACGGAGGTGGAGTGATGACAGATGGCGCGCACTCCCACTCTCATGATGCTGGGATGGAATCCTGCATCGAGGCCTGTCCAGGTCAACCAATATCACCGTTCCTTCGGTAGTAAGGGAGTTGGTACCAGTCTCGTTTGGGAAGGTAGAAGCCCTGACTTGTACGTTGACTAACCTCCGCAAGTTACTGTATAGGACAAATCCCATTCACCTACCACCACGGCTCCGAATGGAGTTGTAATGCGTGGCGCATCCCACAAAAAGGAAATGGTTAACGCCAAAATTTTGATCCTTTTTACTGTATGCAACGTCCTGGAAAGGTCATGGGAATTCGTTTGAGGAGGGCGTACATATTTGCCAGCCAAGTCGTGGAGGTCATTTGCCAGATATGTCCATACATACATATGTAACGCTCTTCTGCTTAAAGGCATATTTCAGGATTGCCTTGAGGGGGTCAAAGCGCCAAATATGAAATCAGAGATGCTGAGGATTACGACGACAAAGAAAAATCCGAAAAAAATCCCCGAAAAGGGCGAAAATAAGGCCTCCTGTCATCCAGCCTCAGACGAGATTGCCCCATGAAAGCGAGCCTTTGAATCAGTTCCCGCTGGCTGGTATCAGAAGGAATTCTGGGATATCACCTGTTTCCTCATGTCAACGTCTCCTTCACCATTGGTATTTCTTCCTTATCTTATGTTATCACACAATGCGTAGGCCTCATTTGCCACGCTATTGCCATCATTGCCACCGTCATTGCCAACAAACACGTCTGAGATGGGCGCGGCCGAGCTCCAGGGTGAGGCTGAGCTGGCTTTAAGAGCTCCGCGCGCTGCGATGACTCATCATCGCGCTTTGATATGTGGACAGTCTCCCTGCCCCCTTGGGGAACTATTAGGTCATATGGAAGGGCTGCAATGTTTCCCTAATCCTGGAATATGCCTTTAACTTACCATGCAATATAGGTTAACAATTTAAGAAGAGAATCTACGTTTTTTTTTAAATTTCATTCGCCCCTTGCCTTATTTCGGGACACCCCATAATAATGAGCTCCGTTTTCGAACAGTTCTGTTAATGCTGTTTATCCGAGAGTCGAGAGATTTTTTCCCAGGGCTTTCAATTTTCACATCCGGGAGACCAAAGTCGGTTGTGGGTTTGTGACCCACCAAAAAGGGGGTTTGCAGCGACATCCGTCATTGGAATTGAGTAATTTCCAGGCTCCTCTTTGTATACTCCCTCAAGACTCATTTTTCGATTAATTTCAATTTCGAGGATTTTCATGCACTTTTCCAAAAAGATGTCGCGGAGAGCAGTGCTTGTTTAACGTTCATACATTCGTATGAACAGTAGTACTGCTGTGCCTAACTCGATAGTAGTCAATCCCTTCTTGAGATGCGCCACGTATTATACAGTGTGTCCCAAAAGTATAGGTCCACCCTATTTTTCATCCATATCTCCAGAATGGATAAGCGATTCCTTTCCAAATTTTTATATGTGGTACCTGATCACTGTAGCAATCAAGCGCCTCAGTAAAATTGAAGACATAAAATTGCAAAATTTTATTTGATTTTTTTTCAAAAATAAGGGTGTCCCAAAAGTATAGGTCCACTCAGCTTTTCCGCCTTGCTTCCATCGAAAGGTAAGTTGTGAGGTAGGGTGTTGGCGCATCCTTCTGAGGTTTACTCTACAGTGCCATGCCAAGCGGTACGCACTTTTCCGAGTACGAAAATGGGCAAATTCTGGCCCACAAGGACGTGAGACTCAGCAATCGCAAAATTTCTGAAAAGATGGGCCTATTCCAAAGCTCGATCAACAGCTTCTGTCGTACCATGGACCTGTACGGAACGAAAAAGGGAAGTGGAAGGCCGTAGGAGCTTTCTGAGAAGCAGAAGCGACGGATCCTCAACGCTGCGTCCGATTCCAGAAAGGGTGTTGGTCGGCTGTGCACCTAATGTTTGTATGTACCGCTGTTTATATGGTAGTAAATTACTTTCTAGAACGTCCTGCAAAGCCCTGGAATCTATATGATGCGTGATGAATAGTATCCTGCTCTAACCAAAGCGAGAGAAGGCGGTCCCTACCATACCACTACCACCAGCAAATCCGCGCCTCAAGAAGTAGCATGGCTCCTTCCCCAAATCCCTCCAGTAACTAGCTAAGCCGTCCGAGCCGTCCAAATTGAACTTCTTCTCATCAGAAAAGATCACCTGCAACATCATTACTAATGCTGTGTGAACTACTACGTCAATAATGTAACCCTGCAGACTACCGCATCCTATTGATGGGTCCAGCTGACATTCTACTTGGCAAAATGGATTCGAGCCTCTTCGTGCGCCCTCGTGAGGTATGGCAAGGACGAAAACCATCTTCGCTCGATGTGAGGAGACGACTTGAGCAGACGGTGCACAGTGTTTTTCGATACAGCAGGTGCCAGTTCCCTGCACCGTCGACAAGCACCCTTTCTGGAATTGGACGCAGCTTTGAGGATCCGACGCTCCTGCTTCTCAGAAAGCTCCTACGGCCTTCTACTTCCCTTTTTCGTTCCGTACAGGTCCATGGTACGACAGAAGCTGTTGATCGAGCTTTGGAATAGGCCCATCTTTTCAGAAATTTTGCGATTGCTGAGTCTCACGTCCTTGTGGGCCAGAATTTGCCCATTTTCGTACTCGGAAAAGTGCGTACCGCTTGGCATGGCACTGTAGAGTAAATCTCAGAAGGATGCGTCAACACACCTACCTCACAACTTACCTTTCGATGGAAGCAAGGCGGAAAAGCTGAGTGGACCTATACTTTTGGGACACCCTTATTTTTGAAAAAAAAATCAAATAAAATTTTGCAATTTTATGCCTTCAATTTTACTGAGGCGCTTGATTGCTACAGTGATCAGGTACTACATATAAAAATTTGGAAAGGAATCGCTTATCCATTCTGGAGATATGGATGAAAAATAAGGTGGACCTATACTTTTGGGACACACTGTATTCCCTATCGGAAATATCTTGTTGTCATTAGAGTGGAATTTTTACAATGGCTGACGGGGTCCTTTCACTGCACAAAACAATGTTTCATGCTTTCATATGAGTTTGCTACCAATTCGCAGACTCTGAAGGGGACCTGCGAGTAAATTTTTCAGTTAACTAATCTTTGTGCGATGCGCCACGCATTCAGCTTCTGCACACAGCCGTACACCCAGGATACACCGGGGTTCGAGGATTCTTCGACGTGGGGATCGTCCCTGCAGAGGTCTGCGATAAGCGCTGGTCTAAACTTTCAATGCAAACTTTCAGTGCAATGAGCAGATGAGAAGCAAAAGGAATATTGCACGAACTCGTATGAGGAAATGTGAAATAAATATTTTTTTGCTTCAAGTAAAAATACATAGCAATGAAACAAATTGCAACTATACAACCACAGTTACTGGTACTGCAGAGGCCAAAAAAGGGGTTGTCGTATTTGGTACCTGTATATGGGGAGGGGGGGGGGGGTAGGTCCTGCTGAAGCGGCTAATCTCCTCGATGCCTGGGAGTGCCGCGCGCACACCCATTACAAATGATTCAAACTGTGATTTACTAGCAGATGCTATAGTCAATGTTCAACCTTTCCAGAGTAGGCTTCTCATACGTGTCTTTGAAGTGGTGGGGGGCTCACTTGTATAGGGGCGAGGGGGGGAGCTATAATGCAACATCTGAATTTCGTCCCTATTCACCATTCCATCTCGGTGCCGCACTGAGATTTACCTAGGTATATCAGATAGCCGTCTGGCCCGTCTGGAATGTTAATGACGTCATCTCCTGGATTTTTTGCTCGTCGCCCTCAATTCCTCCTTATGCGATGATCCGCCTCATCGTTCTATGCAATGTCGACGCGACCACCCGTACCGTCTCCGTACGTCCAACCCTACGTGTCTGCTGGCTCCACCCCGTGCACACTCGTTGTCTGCGCGCTGACCGTTTAACGGTTGACCTCGTCAGCGCCCTCCGCGACCCCTGCAGTGTCTGGCTAAACGTCTAAGCGACGCCAATTCAAAAATCTACCATCAGTTCAAATAAGCCATGCAACGGCCGCCTTGTAGTAACCTTTGTGGCAGAAAAATTTGAGGTTTTTTTCATTTTTTCAGCCCGCCGAATCATCATCTCTCGTGTGTTTTCTCGAAATTACCTCGTTCTGGTGTTCCTGTTTTTTTTTTTACTTTTTCCTGATAATTGCTTCCCATTAAGGTCTGTGCTCCTTTTTGCAGATTAGTCAGTGGCCATTTGTCGTGATTTCCAAGGCCTTTTATCGAGTAATGCCTTTGCAGCCACAGGAATTCCACCCTTTCCCACGTACTTTTGCTTTTTGGCTTTGTGCCAATACTGTTACCTTATCATATCATCTCTTCTAAACTTTGAACTCTAATCGCTGATATCGGCTACCGTTTTTTTGTCTTATCAATCTTTATTTTTACATTTTCAGCGTCCTTCTCTTAATCAGTGATCTATTTCGGTCGATATTTAGGCCGCTGTTCCCATCTTCCTTCCACTAAAGGAGTAATTGATATTAACAAAGAAATCGTATTTAAAATTTTTTGAGGGGCGGGGGAAGCAAAAAAGTAGTTTAACCTCCGTTTCGCACTGCCCTTAGACGGACCCGTGTCCAGGAACTGGGAAAGAATCATTTCTAACTCCCCAAGTCCGGATTCGGTTGGCACCAAAGCCTTCAACATCAAGTAACAGCCAGACGAGGACATGGGGAGTTGGGAATGTTTCATCCACAACGGGGCTACTTCCCTTCCTAGTCTTGGACTATCAAGGGAAGGACCCCAGGTCGAAGTGGCCATTCGGAATGAGATATATATGATCCGACGTATTTTCGGACGCTGATCTCGAATCTGTATTCGAAATTTGCAAAACGATTCTCAGAGCGGAGTTATGGAGGTTTTTTTTGAAAAAACAATACTATTATGGTAGGTTTGGAAGCCCATAGCACGCGAGCCAGACCTTCTCGCGCAAAACCAGGGAGATTTTCGTGTTCAGGGAGTCAAATTACCTCAGAAGACAAGTTTTTAGCCAGTTCGAGAATTGGACCAAATTTCGGAAAATTTCACGGGCTATTGGCTGGCAGCCCATTGAACAAAGGAGAAGTCGTTGACCCTTGCCTGGGAAATGCTCCTATTTGACGCTTGTTTCGTACATTTAGTGCGATGGGCAAGTGTAAAAGGTATGTGTAGGCTATCTTGTTCAGGTTGCAGGGTTTTCTGTAGAAGAAAATTCAAAATCTACCACTTTATAACCTGACCACCCCCAATTTTCCGAAGTTGGACCAAAAACTGGATTTGGCTGAAAATTTGCACAGAGGGGTAATTCGACCCCCTGTGCACGAATATCATAATCTTTTCGCGCAAAAACGCCTAATTCGAGTGGTACCGGATTCTCTTCGACTTGGTATCCTTCCCTGAGTAATGTTAGCAGTTATAAATAAAGTGGCAGAGTAAATGATGGGTATGATAGGTACCAGTCCAAGGAAACGTCCCGAGGTGGAAGAAAAGCACTTACTGACAATGAAACACAAAATGCATAAAAAACTCGCACTGGCGGGGAGCAAACCCTTGACCCCTCTCATGCATATCCGGAGCACTACCACTGAGCCGCTGAGGCCGTTGACTGCTCAGCAACGGCCATGCTGATGAACCGTTCAATCAAAAAAAACCTTCATAACTCCGCTCAGAGAATCGTTTTGCAAATTTCGAATACAGATTCGAGATCAGCGTCCGAAACTACGTCGGACCATATGTATCCCATTCCAAATGGCCACTTCGACCTGGGGTCCTTCCCTTGTAAGTCATACACTCCTGTCAGTTCTTCCTATTGTTCCCCAAGCTTAGTGGCTTATTTTGTGCTGGGATGTGCTTCTCCCTCTTACCCATATAAAACCCCTGAAGGAAATACAATGAAACTCCATTTGCTGGCTGCCTTTTCTCATTCCTAAACTAATTTCCGCCCAAAGTCGGCCTTATTATCCTTGGGAACGCTGGAGAAGGGTATCGCTTGAACTTTACTCATTTTGCATAAAATATACGAAATTCAGATATTTGCTGTTCAACTCCTCTGATCCCTTTATTCCATTTTTTTGCTCCGCAGCATTCTCTCCTCTTTGAGTTGGGTCCCTAATAGCGCTTTGAATTTCAATACCCGTGTCCAAAAACTGGGAGAGATCTTAGCCCCCTCGTATTAGGCACTCGCCCCTTTTAGTTTCCCCACCCTTCACCAAAGATTGCTTCTTTGGGTTAATCCTATAAACCCAACAGTGAGTTTCCTTCCTATGAGGGGCATATAGTCAGTGGAAGCATTAAAAAGTACTAGACTGAATTAGCATCTAAATGGGAAACTTCGCTCGGAGTTTTTATGCTCCGAATTGATGCGCCGGACATGTTCACGTCAGAACTCGCTGTTCTTTTTGATGAATAGTGGTGGGTTTCGTTTTTGAAGTCGAATCAGAGGACGTATTGTCCCATCCCATTCACTTGGAAGATACACTGCCATTCGAATATCATTAGATGATTTCGGCCGTTTTTCTGAGTGAAAACGACAGATTGAAGTGGCCCCGGAAGTGTTCTACGATAGAGGCCATGGTCAGTTGACGATGGGATTGGGTCTGGTCTGGAACAAGGGGGCAGGCAATCGGGCTTGAGAGCTGGTCACTCAAGTGAATTGAGTTGGAACAGAAGTAATTAGTTTTGACTGGAATCTGATGAAGACCATCAGCAAGGTTCTGACTTTTTCGTCGTTTCGTCGTTAGTGCGATAGTCTGGTCAGCCTCTTCTCCAGGGATCCCAAGGGTCTACTGTAGTCCGTGCAAGCTGTAGCTCTTCTTCGGCCATTCAGTGGCCTCATATGAAGATCCCTGCGAAGCATTTGACTGTTTCCAAAAGTAAACCAAGGTTTACCATCAGGTTGAAGCATGGGTAGAGGAATCCCCGATAGGAACGCATTTTGGGTTGGGAAGTGGGGAGGAGGGGGGGGGGGGGAGTTATTTTCGAATATTTCTCGATGGATCCTCAACCACCATCTTTTTGAAGTGCTTTTGGACTGAATATGTGATCCATTTTTTGAAAAAAAAGCTGGTCAGCTAAGTTATTCGGGATTGGTGTTTCTCGCAAATTCCGACGTTTGACCTCCCTGTGATCATCTTTTCAAAAATGGGTCACATTGCAGCCCAAAAGTCACTTCAAAAAAGGTGGTGGTTGAGGGATTTCTGAGAGATATTCAAGAAATACTGTGGGTACTGCGAGTCATTTCATGTGAAGAAGCTCTCCCGGTTGCCAGGTAGCTTTACAGATGCTTGGGTCAGTTTGAATCCACATTTTGCCTAGATATAGCTGAGAGAGATGGAGATGGTGTAGTGGTATGTGGTGCGCACTCCCACTGTCATGATGCTAGAATCGAATCTTCCATCGAAGCACGCCCAGACCAACCGAGTCTTCCATCCCTCCAAGGTAGATGAATTGATACCAGACTTGTCTGGGAGGATAAAAAGCACTGACTTCCACATCGGCCGGCCCTCGCATGTCATTGTATAGGCTAAATCGCATTCACCTGCCATCGCGATTCTGAATGGAGCTGGAATACGCGGCGCGCCCCAACAAGGGCTTGATCAACGCAGAAAACTTTATCCTTCATTTTTTATAAATAAGAGATGGATCAAATGCTTGTCTTTGGGTAGTTTACCTGTTGTGATCATTACATTTCATAATGCTAGTTGTCACAATTATTTATGCAAGGCTGTGTGCTCAATTTTTTTCCTTGTTCGGCATTGGTATGGGTGCTGGTATAGGTGCTATATGGGTAGGGGAAGGACAGAAGTGGTTCATTGAATTCAAGACTCCCATCATGACTCCTGGTCCCATCATGACTTGTTCTCATGAGACATTGTCCTTTTTTGTTGACAGTATTCCCGTATGCATAAAGATGATTACAGAGTAATGTGGTGTGAACCTGTGACGTGAATCTCCCCCCTCCCCCTCCCGTTATCTCGATAGATCTAATTACTATGCAGTAGCTGAGGTAATTGTGAGTTACGTCGTTACTTCAGTTCAGTCTGTGCCCCACCATCCACTTTGCCATTAGCATCCACCGGTGCGGTCATTAAGCCCATCCATCCGTAACGCACGTAAAGAGCGATGTTTCGATGTTATCGCTCGGTGTTTTTCGTTTCGCGCCGCGCATTCATCGGGGCCATCCTTATGCAGGTTTCGTTATATTGCCATCTGTGTCAGGTTTCTTCCTAGGATTTTTATTGATTTCATTGATATTGCGCTCGAATTGGCGCAACTTTCTCAAAATCCAATGGATGACAGCATTTCCTCGCTGCATATCCTTGATGGACCGCATGATTAGTTAATGGGCTGATTTGCCATGATTAACTCTATTATAAATGTTATGATTCGATTTGCGCTATGCTTTCTGATCGCTTTCTATTTAGGGTGCAATTATATCGGTTTTCTAAGGACTGGTTGAAAGGTGAACAGGTTAGAAGTGTGAATAGCACTTGAATGGTTGGCAAGATCGAATCCTGCGTGCTTTTTCAAATGATCAAAGATCAAATTAACTAAGATGTGCAAAAGAACCAGCTCAGTCTTAAGAGCCATTCACTGCTGAGATTTTCACTGGAAGACGAGTGCATGGCGCAACTGGATTGTCCATGCGATTCTTTATGCTTTAGTCTTGATGGCAGGAAAATGAGTTTTTGAAACCAAAAACTCACTTTTTTATGTGGCCTTCTCCCTCGAGAGCCTTTTTATGAAGTCACTACAAGGATGCTGAGTTATGAGCAAAAGCCTCGGTGTAGGACGGCACTCGAACCCTTACTTCATGCTTTTCTGGCATATGTGCTAATCCATTACACTACCGACACCCCTTTCACCTTCTCAGCTCTTTTTATAAAGCTTTTTTGTTAAGGAAATCGTAGGAAGCTCTTCTGGGGAAGGAGCTGCCTAGCTTACAGGGTGGGGCAAAATTACGGAAACTAAATTGGTGCCACCCAAAAACTTTATTTCAGCTTGAACAAAAAAGTAACCATTATCGATTTATTCCCCAGAAAAAGCTGAACAAAACCCACTTCTTTTTATTCAAAGCAAGCCCATTTACTTCGACACAGGCTCGAAGACGCTCCGGAAACGCTTCGGCCGTGGCGTGGAGGTGGTCTTCGTCCAACCCATCCCATGCTTTCTCCAGTGCTGCCTCCAGAGAATTGAGATCGCGATGGGGTTTGAGCATGCTTTAGACTCGAGGACGCTCCATACAGAGAAATCGAGTGGTTTGAGGTCCGGTGAAGTGGGATGCCGTTCATCAAAAGCGATGGAATCTGGAAAATTTTCCTTGCACCGCTCCTGAACAATCTTGGCCTCGTGAGCAGGAGCATTGTCTTTTTGATAGCACCATTTCTTATATGCAAGGTGCCTCTGGGCCCACAGTAGGACTTCGTTTTTCAAAATGTCCAAATAGTTTTTCCCGTTGACCTTAACTCCTTGTGGACGAAGACCAGCGGTGAACGAAGACCACGCAGATGATCGCGCATCTTCTTGATTTTCGCCTTGGTCGTGATAGAAGTAGGTCTCCCACGTCCTGGTTGGTCGGAAAGGTTTCCCAATTCTGTAAACATTGCGATTGTTTTCGACACAAGACTTCTTGGTACCTTGGACGGCGGGAAATGTCAACCGCTCGGAATCCTTGAAGGTGCAGGTCGATGATGGAAGTCCGGTGAGGGGATGGCCTTGTAATTTTAGATCAAATACGAAATTTTTTGTGCTAGTTAGTAGAGAAGGTTGCGCTGAATCGAATAAAAATTAGCAAGAGTTTTTCAAAGGCGGAAAACGCCCCCGGGGTCAAAGTTCCCGCGGCCGTGCCTAGTTTCCGTAATTTTGCCCCACCCTGTATATTGAACTGCTCTCATGGCTACTTGGATAAGATAAAACAAGTGGATGCGATTGTTTTTTTCTTGTTCTTTTTCCTATCTTTTCTGAATCAACCAGGCGCTGCCCTCATCTGGGAACGTATGCGTGCAGGGTTTTATGGATCGAAAAAACTGCAAAAAGTACGAGATCGTGTAAGGGATCGTAAGGATTGAATTGGGTAACGTTCACAGTGTCACTCATCGGTACAATAGGCCTTTTCGTGGCCTTTCACGAGCCATGCCCATTCATCAATCGATGACAGGATTAATCGAAGCAAGCGTTTATGACTCGTGTGTGTCCGTCTACACCTGGGACCCCATTCTATGGAATGCGATGTTTAAGAGGTGTGATGCCTTTTATCCCTTCTGCTTTTCCTCCATAAGGATTCCGGTATCCGTATGCGGCCTCATACCTTGTGTTGGCTTTGGAAGAGGTAGGAATCGAAAGACCGTCGTAGGTCACGCAGAATGTTGCTTCAGCTGATTCTGAATGCAGTGTTTTGATAGTTTTAAGTCCAGGAAAGGTAGAATGCCATTGTTTGTCATTCATGTAAGAATGCGCCACTTACTCAATTTCCTGCGAAGTTGTTGAAACATTGGCCACCTCATTGGGTTTATACAATAACGTGAGGAAGCTGTATATTGTGCACACATGTAAAGCCTCTGTCCACTGCTCTACTCTTATTCTATCCGTCAGACAATGGTTTCATAGTCTCCTGATGGGATTCTCTTTTCTTCATTACCGTACTTCTATTCTGAGATCAGCGCACATTTGTAATTCATCTGTATGTTGCTGTTATTGTTATGTTATTGTTTATTGTATTGTTTGTTCATTGCTTGCGTCACCAGAGGGTTTACAATCAGTCAACAGAAGTGATCATTTACTGTAAAGTTGTAGTCGGCTCATAGTGTGGATGATTTCTAACACTAAGCTCGTTCTATTGTGCTTTCGTTCTACTTTGGTCTTCAGAACAAGGCTTAACCCATCCCATGCTCATTAGCGGAACTATGTTTGAGACATCGCGTTTAGGCGGGTTTTTGTATTTTTCTTGCTTGTCCAGCACTTCTGGAAGAAAACTATTTGAACTTGATGTCCAAAATCACTCTTCTATGAGCTGACCTTTATTTAATTCTTTGAACAATTATATTTGAATTGGCAGTAGTATATGTGTTTTGCAGTAATTTCTAGAATGATTTATTGCGTTGACGTGCTTCTGAAACTGGTATTATGCCCAGGTATGTAGGATCGTTCGAGTATGACCCTTCAACGATGCCACTTATGATGAAGACAATTGACCCATATCGATCCTGACCCTTGTCATGTTTCCACAAAATGTCGATGCAGCGATTTTCAATTTCGAACTGACTTAGCAGCCTTCATTCAGAGTTTTGCCCATCTACCTTATATATTTTTATATTTATTTCTCTTGATTATTATCTATTTGTTTGATTTTTCCAAACCTCTCAAAAAATGAGGCATTTGTGACTATTTGCTTAGCATCTTTTTCCGCACTACACAACGGGATTTCAATCATTCCCTTTAATTTTCCAAGTAAGTCTATAGTATCATTGTTTCTTTGGTTTCTGCGCTGGATGATTCCTCACTGTTCGATTTTGTTTTTATTTGCTTTGTACAATTTTTCTAAAGATTTCATTCAGCACTAGTCGTTAGATTTCAGCCTTGACGTCCACACAAACGTGCCGCTTGCTTATTTCTGAAAGTAGATAATGTAAGGGGGTGGGCAAAAAGTGGTAGATATGTGAATCCATCGGGATCTCGATTAGTACCCAATCTATAATAGTTTTCAATCCTTAATGTTATGTGGCCATGCCTATGAGCATGGACAACCACATTTCACGGTAGGACAGTTTCTGTGAGTTTTACTTGACAGGGGTTATTGCTAACAATGTAATAGCAACAGCAATTAGGAATTAATTCTATAGAGTAAGTGGAATTAAGTGGAAATTTTATGGATTGTAGGTTATTATAATAATTGCTAGCATACTGCTAGCTTTACCTCCTTTTACTCCAAGGAAGGTTTCCATCGGCGATCCCATTTACGATCTCTCAAATCGCTAGACTTTATCTTGCTTTGCCATTCTATGCAGATGCTTCGCAGAAGGGATTCACCCTCTGATGCAAGACTTTGTTGAGGCGTGTCATCTGATTGCAAGGCGGTCACATTTCCGAGCGCATATTTCCCCAGCAGAGAACGCCTCGGTTGATTAGCATGGCAATTCGTGGCGAGTTTCCGGATGAGCGTAGCATTTCAATCAAAGCTTCGCTCGTGAATATCTAGTTAGTAACGAGCACGAACTTTAGTCAAATGCCGAGCGATTTCAAGCGCTTTTTGTTGACTCGCTCGAATTCGCAGTCACACCACGTGGCGGCCCATTCTCTTGACAAAATCTGATTGGCATTCCACACATGCGCACGGTCAAGGCCATGGTTCAAATTCTTTTCCACTTTATTTGTTCGGAAGGGGCGTGGCTGTTGCTGGGATTTCACATGGTGGTTCTGATTGAGTATTATCAGATCCTCTTGGAACAGACTAAAGTCGCTTAGAGATTGAGTGGTTTTGACGGAAGATTAGCTTGAGGGGCTTCAGTAATCTGTCGTTCGGCCACTTATCAAATTAGCGTCGATCGACCAACATGGAAGCCTCATCCTGGATTCATCAGCTCCCACACGGGACTTCTGTAGCACCTCCTCCTGACTTTGTTTGCTCCTTTGCACCGTCGCCCACTTCTGGGGGCCTCTGCTGCATCTGACCTTTCCTGTGTTCTCCAATTACCAAACTCTTCGGTATGAATCGCTCTTCCCAGCAAGCATGCAGCGTCTAGTCCCTCTTGTGTTTGCACATTCCATGGGGGCCACATCTCCCAATACGATCTGGCCTCTCAGCGCTCTCTCTTCCGTATTCCAGACATTCTTGCCATCAGCAGATGTAGCTAATTATATATGAGAAACTTGAGGCTATGCCAACAGCTCAGGCACACGTAATTTACGAGCTGCGAGTGCCAGCAAGTTTGAAGGGCACACCAGGTGGCGTGCGACCGACTGCCGAATCGTCCGCATTACCCGCTGGCCTACTCATCACATCTGAATTACCATGTCAGCCACACGAGGATCCATTGCACATGTTTTTGAGGGATGAAGTTGACAATTCAATTTTTGAGGGTTACATTTTTTTCATGGGGTAAGAAATGCACTGGGAGGTTAGCAGTGGGGTTTTAGCACATTCGCATAGTAAAAGGAGCCCTGGACGTGTTTTTTTACGTCTTTTGTAGCCTCTTGTCCTGAAACTTATACCTTTTTCGGACACCCAGCCCTTTTATCTAGGTATTTAATAGACTTTCGCATCGTTGGGCATGGTGGGTAAATAATTTCCGCTCAGACCGCTTTTTCGTACCCGAAATCACTTTATCTGATTTAATACCTAAATTTCAGTACTCAAAGATCCTTTAATAGTGTTTGAGCACCACGATGTGGTGCGTGCTCAACTGTAAGGTACGTGAAGCCATGTCCAACTTCTCATGAGAGATTCAGCGTCCTTGAAGGTCAATAGAGCTGATCACTTTCAATATGATGTGGCAATAAGGGCTCACCTCTTTGAATTCGATTTATTCCGGTTGTATATACATATAAAAAGGGCTGTATGTAGGTCCAAGATCGTTTTTCTGATTAAATACCAAAATGCCGAGAGGCCTAAAAATCAGAGAAAAAATTGAAATTTCACTTGGAAGTATTAAGTTGGGTGCCTCAGATTTTTTGGACCCTCAAATGCCTTGAAACGGTCGTTTCGCAAGTTGTCACTTTCCAACCGCCTCGTAAAGCTTGTTTTTTCCTCTTGATTATATTCTTCTATTAATTTCGGCTTGAAATATTTGCTCACGAAATCTCATTAGCGAAGTTTTTCAGTGATATAAGCCTGACCAATCTATTTCTCCTTCGCTCTTTTCCACAACCAGTCCAGGGTGTCTCATTTGTATCTCTCATTAAAAATCGCTACGGTACTCTTCTTTGTATTACAAATCCGGCCATTATAATTTTGTTTACTTGTTAATTTACTTACTTATTTACCTAGTGTTGAAGCGAACACACACATTACATATGTAGGAGCTGGGCTGGAGCCGCTTGATTGAGGAAGTAGAGGTTTTCATGTACTCCAAAAACCACAACAGCAACAACTTGCTGTGCTTTTAGTCCTCATTTATCCCTGTTGCCAAAGGGATGAGCTTCTTCGAGGACTTTGTTTTCCTGGCTCGATGAGTGGTTCAATGGAGACGATTTGCTCATCATCAGCTAATGATTTGTAATTTATGCTTGACTGAGTGTCGTATGGCAGATGTTCTTCTCCTATGGCGTCTGCTGATGGTCGTTGTTAGTTCAGTGGGCTAATTAGTTCCGTTTCCGGTTAGTTAGATCCAGTGTGCACACCGGTGGTCACCACTCCTCCATTTACCTTCCTCGTTCGTCTTGTCTTGTGTTTCTTTTCCCATTCTCCCCCTCCCTACTCGTAGTTGTCTCGACGGTTTTTCCCGCGCCTTCCAAATTCGAACCGCTTCCTCTCCCATCCATAAAAACCGCTCTATTCATACATTTTCGGGCATCGGTGCCTACTACGCTTAGTTTTTGCCTTTCGGTGACGGGTGATTCCTTTCCGACTGGGAAACTGAGGACCATGTGCCCTTTGGTTTACTTGTTACCAATCGATCGATACTTATACAAAACACATAAACCGTTCTGCTTCCTAAACAGCTCCTTTTTGTTTTGCATGTGCAGTTATAGTGTGTGGATACGGTAATAATTTAGGCGATTTGTTTACGCGAGGTTCCTTTTAAAGGATGTGAATAGAAGTTTTCCTGTCTTTGGTTGGCTCTTATTTACAAAAATGTTTTCATTTTTTGACGTTTTTTGTGCTTCTCATCAATGTATTGTAATCCTTTTGAACTTTTGGTCACGGTTGCAGCACTCTCATGAACACTTGATTCCGTCTCCAGCAAATAAATAAATAAATAAATAAATAAATATCAAATATCTGAATTAAAACTTCTCGAATGTTCTCTGCACTACATCATGCATTCGTTTTCCAGTTTTTCGCTGATTAACAGATTTTTTGTTTTCCTAACGGAACTTTTGTTTTGTTGAACTCTCACTTCTTGCTTTATTCAGAGTCACGTGATTGGTACTTGAATTAAACATCATTACGTCACCTATAGCATAAATCATAAAGGTCAAAATTGTTTGCTGTCCTTTGGATTGCGCCATGCCTTCAACTTCTCCACATTACCGCTGAAGGCATTGTGGGATGACTGGGCCCTGAACAGAAACGCTATTACCCTTCGAAATTGTTCTGTTCTTAACTAGTTCATCACGGAATCATGGAATGTTGGGCTTTCACTAGACCCGAAATCAATTCTATGAATGGTGTATTATTGAAGTAATTGATGTGAAAGCACCTTATTTTATTTCTGAGATATAATCATTCTTATTATCTAATCTTGTTTCATTGATTCCTATACTTTTATAAGTCATTACCAACCCATTGGTAGTGGTAAAACCTCCTTTGACCTTTGTGCTTTCCTTTTGGCCGTTCTGGTGACCAGATTTTGGCCACAAACATGTGTTGTGTGTTGTTTGTAGAGGTGGTGAAGAACCCCTGGGACCGTGACGACCCCATACCTAGCGGGATCCCGCTGTGAGCTCCACCTGGGCGTTACCGATAGATTACTGTGCATTGGATCGTAAATGAGAGCTACTGGGGCGGAGAGGAGGTTATTGCTTAGGACCGGAGAGAATAAATCAAGGCCCATTTTTCAGTCTTCACAGTAATGGTCTAATCTCTTTAGTGTGTCTACAACTGATAACCCACCACATCTCTTTCGTAAATGACGTGGTTTTTTTAGAAAAAAATATCCGCAACTTTATGTGGGCTCTGTTGTAGCCGTAATTGTATGCTTTTCTTCTGCTGTAGCCTGAAAAACATGGAGTTTGTTTGTAATTTTATATTTTTTCTTTGAAATCACGAAACAGGGTGTGGTGATCGTCAGTGATTGATGCAATAGATAAAGATAAATAATTGGATGGTTCTTCAGATGATTAGGGTGCAACAATGGGTCTGCTGTTGACAGATGCCATACACTTATGGGCGTCGCTCTAACTGAATAATCGGCATTCATTTTTTAGTCATGCTTGAAATTTCCATATAAATTTCTCGTGCCATTGTGTGAAGCTTCTTTTGGACGCATTGAGACTGGTGGAATTCTCCTTTGTCCGTCTTTGAATTTATGGATTTACATTTATCTCGTAAGTTAATGGTGTGACTGAATTGTTTGTAAACCCCTTATATTGTTGTTCTATAATAAGAGCTGATCTTAGGCAGAAACTGATCGGGAGATTCCGCCCGTGTAATTTCTCCTCCTAGGTTTCATCTACGAGTACGCGTTTTTACACATATCGCACCTTTCATTGGTAAATGTTCAAGTGTGCGGACTACCGTAACTACGACGAAAATTTGCAGACTGTTTCTGTTTTTTTTTCTGGAGATTCATAGATTTGAAGCTTTTAATTGGGGACCTTTTGCAAAAATTCCCTTTTGGTACCAAGAAAGGTGTGCGGGCCTCAGAGAAGGAATCTTAGTTCGATCGTGTATTCGGGTACTGGGCATTGTAGTCGATAGGAAAATGAAGCTAGAATTCGTGGAATAGCCATTGCCGGAATGTTCCCAGGCATGGTCATTTATATGATTAAAAGAAAACCTTAGACTTTTCATTTTTCTGTTGGGACGGTCCAAGTTGGCCAAGGCGAAGAGCGTGTAGGACCTTATCAAAGCTCAAGAGTCGTATAGCTACTGTAATATTCACAGCGTTCCATTAATAATTGAAGCCTCTTATTCGATAAGCTTAGCATTTGTCCACCTGCAGTATTTCTGTGTGTATATTGTTGGCTTCGATAGACAGGTGCATAGGCGACCGCCAGGCGGCTGAACTGTCACCGGCTGCTCTAAACAGAGCCCAATGCATCTGGGCTAACTAGTATGAACAGAAGGAGCCGTCCGTGCCGAGGTATCGATTACCCACCCAGTTTTCCTCAGTTGAATCGTAATTCAGTTGTATATTTCTTAGTCAGGCTGAGCAGGTGTGCTCGATTAAATGGCAGGTTTGTTCGGTCCAATTATCTTCGGTCCTGGCTCTTGGTCGATGGGATTTGTCAGTCGTTGATTTTCAAAGCTTGTGGTTTTTTAATATTGTAATGGCTCTTAGAGTTTCAATGCGTTTCTGGAACATTGTAGGAGGTGTGAAGTAGTTAAGTCATTAAACCTTACGGTTATTACTGGTCGGGCATATAAACGGTCGATTTTAAACCAGATGCTTACCATTCGATTTGGACTCAGTTTAAAAGCACCGGAAAGAGTGAGGAGAAAGTGAGAACTGTGATGACATGCTCTCTGGAAATAGACCTTCCACTTCTGAAGACTCGGTGTGTAGCGAAGGTCGCATTGAAAAAGCGCGACTTGGGTTCTTTTCATGAACCCACCACAGCGAGTCGTTCTGCCGTTCATCCGCCAGGGATTTGCCGGTAAGGGCGGTACATACAGTAGCGGTCAAAAATATATGCGGTTATGGATTCCAACCATTACTTTGGTCGAAGTTTACATTTCTTATTCATTTTTTTTTTGTTTTTTGAAGGCAGCTGGTACTCAGTGAAGCAAAGTAGGGTGTAGTGTTGAGATTGAAAAATTTGTTTAACTAAAAACTCTAAAAATAGCCAAACCTTTCCAAAAATTCAATTGGCCATAAAAAGTTTATAACTCATCGAAACGGGCAGGTGGGCAGAAAATAATACGGATTGAGGCTGGGACTTTGTTGCACGCTATTTCAAATCCTAACAGCACTGAGGCACGGAGTTGACCATTTTCAGTGGTTTCAGTTAAATAATTTTTTAAACCTTCACACTGCATCCTACTCGGCTGAGATAATTTATTTCATTGAGTAACAGTTGCCTTCATAACACTAAAACAATTGAGCGAGATATGCAAACATCGAACCAAGTTATGGTCAAAATCCCAAACCGCATATATTTTTGACCGCTACTGTAGTATGCGATTGGCTTATTAGCCTCTCGTCCATCTGCGATCCATCCCCGGCTAGTGAAGCAGAGGGGCGCGAAAGCGAGGAGGAGTTTTTGGGTTTCAATTTCTCAGATTTTTCGCCGTTTTATTTCGTTTTTTCTCTGCTGTTACACTGCTGGGCAGACCTCCTTTCATATACAATAATGTGTCAATTCGCCCCTCACGGTGTTTTCAAGCAGCTGATCGGAGTCGGGTTTGCTCTCCAGAGCTGAATTTCTCATTGATTTATTTGGCAAATTTTTTGTCCTTTATCTGAAATTGGAAAATGGATGATTCGTACCTATATGAAAGTAATTTTCATGGAGTATGATACACATACCGCACATTCTATATTTTTCTTTTCTTCATCATTTCCTTTTTTTACTGTGGGCCATTTTTTTCGCTTGTGAAAAAACAAGTCCTTAAGCTGCACTCGTTCATAAATCCGCGTGGTCAGTGAATTGAGCTGATCGCTACGGTTTCTCAATTATTTTCATTTGTTTCTTAACATTTGTTGGCTCTACACTTTCTAATCCTCTTGTTCCACTTGAGTCTTTTTCAACGAATCATTCGCGGGTTGTGTGTCTGGAAGACAGAAAACTCGCCTCGCGGTGCGCGCGTAGATGCGCCGGATGTAGTGGGTCGCAAAGCGATTACCTTCCTACATTATTCTGAAGTAGGACTCGGTAGTAGCTCAAGGGCCCAACCAGAAGTGGCACATATAGCAGGCACGCACCGCGTGGGATACCGCAACGCGAATTTTCTGCCCTTATTTCACACTCATCATTTAGGACAAGGGCTATACCTGTGGTGCTTATTTCCGTGTCTCCAACTGAATATTGCAGTGAATGTATTCATGGATCCGATGAGTTCTGCGTATGCCGTTCCATCACCGTACGATCAACAGGTGCCATCGACGTCGTCACCGACATGCGCCATGGCACGCCCAAACACTCCGCAGACTCCATACGGGTACGATGCGTTTCATGCAGTTGTGTTTGCTAAATCGTACAATTTTCCTGGTAATTTTGACTGGTTTTTCGAAATTGGTTATTCCTACACCCCATTGCTCCCCTCACTTTCATTTGAGTAGATAAGTTTACAGCCATCCGAAATGTAGAATGTAGGCGGCAAGCTGTTATGATTGAATTTTATCAAAACCGGCACATCCCTCCATGAATCAATTTTAACATCGGCTAAAGGATAAATAAAGGAGTAATGGTTTAGTGTTGATTATTATCTTTTGAGGACGTGCCTCTCATAGCATTCCATGCCATTTCGCACGAGGGCAATTCATTGCATCAGTGTAATTATCGCGAGCGGTGTCAAAATTTGTGTGGCGCGGTGACCCATTTCGAAAGTCCTGGCCTCTGCCGCTCATTTAATGCTCATGGAACCAGTGCGACTTTCTCATCAGTTGGGGATTTCATTTATTAGCGGCTGTTGAAATTCCGCTGAGGACGCCAAGGTCTGGTACCATGGAGGTCCTTTCAGGAAATAGCTATTTATCTCATCATTGTCTAATAACAATACCTTTTGTGCCCTAAAAAGGCAATATAGTAACTTGAAAAGAAACAATAGCATTATATGATAACAATCTAAATAGGAAATATTTAATCCGGACAAAAAGTTTCAAAGGGGAATTCGCAATGTACGCAACCACACGTGGAGGTATCCGTGGCGCCGCCTGCCGCGCACGGCCGCAGCGAAAATTCGACATAAGTGTACACACATAGGCTCAGTTCAATTATCGCACATCACTGTATATTCAAGGCCCACTACGCATTCAAGAAGCCTTACAGTTTTGAAAGAAGACTGAATGTGTGGCGCTTTTAAGAGGATTTTGTTATGCGCACCGTCTTTTTCATCCTTGTGTCACATTTCTTGTATTGCCAGTTTTGAACCTACTCGAGTACTTGCCTTCAGGCGGACAGCGTTCGGCTCAACACATGCGTCACCGTTCCGCCCAGCAAACGCCGCCGATGCTGTTCGTTTACGAGAGACCTGTGCAGCACGTAACGCCCAAACTGCTCAATGGATGGACAGTCAGTACCTGGCTGGAATCTCCGGTTTTCATGGAAATGGAGTGAGTAACCGATCGATTTTCACTGATCGTATATATGCTGATTCACTTTTCACTATCAATTGATTACAGGTGCAATCGGGACCATGTTCGGTGATGTCAGGGGCAAGTGGTGGTGGAATGTCGATGATGTCCGGTATGTCACAAATGTCGCTCGGTAATATGAGTCAGCTCAGCATTTGTACTCAACTCACCGAAGCACATTATACTCAGGTGAGAACGGTCACAAAATCATTGGTGCTATCGCAATGATGCGGGAGGGCATCCCACTACTAAACCCTATTTTTACCTAAGCCTAGATGGATGAAAGAACCCCTTCCTTCTTTCCTTTCTTCCTCAGGGCTTAGGCAAAAACATATCCCTGAATATGTAGATAGATCCCTCAAAGATCCCTCCAAGATGCGGAGATAAGCGACTTTTTATAAGATGATGCTCCCACCCCCCAACCCCTCATTGCGATAGCACTTCATCATCGTCTTTCGATAGAAATAACGCTTTGGCCTGAGCCATATCTTTCTGCTCCTTGTGGAGTGAGGACTAGGGGCTAGGGGCTGTAGGTAACCAGGTGGATGATGAGGATTCTGAGTACTCCGTCTTTGGAGTTGCTGAGCTCTTCCCAATCGTGTCACTCTGATGAGGGTCGATAATTATTGGAAGATTTTTCTTGGGGGGTCGCAAGTTGATCGGCAAGCGAGCCCAATTCACACCAGACGATCGTTCAGATAATGCTTGAAGAGGTGATCGTGAAACATGAAAATTTTCTCATCTCGGTTGTACCGGACAGAATCAAGCATTGGCTGAAGAGTGCTCAGAGAGGGGGAGGGGGGAGGGCGGGAGTCATATTTGCCGAGCAGATTTATTGAGGAGTCTTCCCAGGCTGTTTCTTTTGTAAT
The DNA here is from genome assembly GCA_963978905.1 of Trichostrongylus colubriformis. NCBI lineage: Eukaryota > Metazoa > Nematoda > Chromadorea > Rhabditida > Trichostrongylidae > Trichostrongylus > Trichostrongylus colubriformis. Next base: position 39,253,314 of record OZ022259.1, read on the forward strand.
TCGCAGTGCGGTTGAATGGTCTCTAAAAAAAGTTCTGGTCGATAATTATACTTTGTATTAGAGGGATACTACCATGAGTGCCATGGATATCGATACGATTGACCATTCTTCAGATAGATCACTTATAGAATGCGCGCAATATAGTTATCTTGAGGAGGTCGCATCGTCTACCATCGGTGTAGATTTGGAGCGAGAAGTCGTATTTCTAAGAAAAATTCCTAAAAGACTGTGTGACCCTGGTACATGGCCCTAGATCCCTGGTGTGTTGAGTGTTGACTAGTGACAAGTGGCGCCACTACCAAATGCATGATTAGGCCATCAATTCTCGGGCCTAGTCCAACTTTCCATTCGGTTGGGTGTATGCCATTAAGACAGAAAATGCGCTTCGCGGCGTTCCATTTGCGACACGATAGTGCGAGCTACGCGCCGTTTCAGATGTGTCCTAAAGCGGTGGCGGCGCCATACGCCTTATTTCGGGTATAATCGCTCCAGGACTCAACCAATAGGGTGCTCATAGCCCGCACCATCACGTCTCACGCTAAATGCGGGCACGCTAATTTTCTGTCCCAGTGAGACAAACCCTTCGGTTAACCAGTGTTAAAATCTCTAAGTTGGTGTGCTACCTGAGTAATAAGCGATGGTTGACCAGGGTGTAATCGATATTGCGTGGAGTCACCACTAGTCTCTTTCCAAAGAATCAGGAATAAGGAGAAATGAGTTTGCTAATTAACTTCAGAATGCCGTCTACCAGCCGACATCCGGGGCGTCAAGTGTGGAGAATATCGATCCGAGCAATATATTTGAAATTAATCGCCAAGTAAATACCCTGATAATGAGCCTCAGGCATGAGGATCCCGTAAGTATCATTTTTGGACACTTTTTCTATTGAATGGCGTAAAACGTTTGTTTAAGGAAGTGCGACGAAAAGCCGCAAACTCTGTACAGAGCATGGCTCGACAACGATTGTTGGCGATGGTCTCAAACCATGCAACTCTTAGGGAGCTGATTTGCCACTTTCTACAGTTTGTTCTGGAACACACTATCGAGCAGGTGAGGGCAGAACGCCACAGCTCATTTTCAGAATTTCAAGACTTTTCCATCTCCTGAAAAGGCACTGAGCTACTAACAATAGCAACCAAAAGTATTAAATAATTGAATAGCCTATGAACAGTCCTGAAGAATGCCATAGGCCACGTTCATAGTTCACCCCACGCTGTCGTGGCCGCGCGAGTCGCCGCGCATAGTATCACGTTGCGTGCACGCCACGTGCAGGCAACGCGATACTATGCGCGGCGACTCCGTAATAATTCGTCGCGTTGCGTGCACGCCACGTGCAGGCATCATCATAGGCAATGTGAAAGGGGACGGACTAAGTTCATAAGTCATAAGTCAATCGATTAAGTCAGTGAATTCAAAAGTCAGTCAATGTTTCTGTAATAATCTTGGTGGATTTTCTCTTTTTCGAAATGCCTATCGCGTCTTCAAAGGCACTTTCCGTGAACTCACTTTTTCTTAACTTATATCGTTCGATAGCTACCTGGTACTCATTGCTGAGTCATGAGTTCTGCAGGTCTCGATTGCGACGCTAGCTATGAACTAGGTCTCAGACAGGATAAGGTATAGGGACGAATAGCTGCGTCGTCTCGAAGTATACGATATAACCCTCATCCCCACGTGCGCTCTAGAGGGTAGCAGGGTTACCGTTGTAGGGTCTACGAGCAGAGCCAAGTGGTGGAATGAAAAGAGTCTTCGAGAAATACACCTCCCCCATCGACCCCTTCCCCGTCCGTGACTCTGATGTTGATGGTATATTATATCAAAACTATGTCCCTCTCTGAAAAGTTTGTCAATCAATAATCATTCTGCCACTACCCCAGTTTTGATTATCGACCGGCGACGTTTTTTTGAAGTCTACCTAATAGCTCCAGAAATCTCTAAAAAAAATAGATGCTAATCGATCCTTGATGAATTTTCTTCCTGAGACCCTCCTTTTTTCAACCCAAAATAAGACTTCCTTTAAAGACTCCTCACCCCTTGATTGACACTGTTCTTGATCCCTTTTTCTTAGAACATTCCAGTAATAAAACATTGCTCTGCATTTCCACTTCTGTTCGCAGTCTTGCGCTTTCAGATGATACAATGTGCTCCTCCTGCTGTAGCAAAGAACCGATACGATCCTTGTTGATGGTTTTTTACTAGCCAGCCCATAGAAGTTGCAAATTGCCAAGATGATCATTTTAGAACATTACCCAATTGATGCAGTCGATTTTCAACATCCTCAACTGCCGAACGTGTTTCGTCGTAATGCAAGACCGGTATATCCAGCAAGTTCTCGTACATATTATCGCCAAGTACTTGATGTGAGTCTTCTGGTTTTACTGGTGCCATAATCAAGTATCACTTTCGGAGTTTTCAGGCCTGACCATCCATTCACCGCGTGGACAGTGATCGCCTTTACTGCGATTTTGCGGAAGAAAGATTTACGGGGTTTTCGACGGATGTGTCGGTGAGTTCAAGAGCTGCGAATTATTTATAGTGTTAGCAAACCTGAGTTAACACGATCCGCAAAATCCCTTTCTTCCCGAAAAGGATGCAGTCGAAGGGGGTGTACTTTTAGGTCAGGATTTCGCACCACGACGAGCGGCGTGCGACGCCTTGTGCGCGAGCTATGCACGCCGCTAGAGTTGGGTCTTGAAGCGATTACGGCCAAAAGATTGGTATAATAAAGTTATTAAGAAAGCAGCTTACATAACTTTGGTAGATTGAGCTTAGTAAAGTTTGAAGTAGTTGAATTGTGATCACTTTGGGACCCAACAACACGGCACCTTTAGCTCGTCCGCATCGCTTCGCTTGCGACTCGCCGCGGTGCGAAATCCTGACATAAGGTACACACTCAAAGCCTCTGTCTCAGTGAGATTTCGACTAAAGGTCGAATGCATGGCTTATTCCAAAGGCATCAGATAAGCCACGTAATTTTACCACCGCAAAGCTACACTGCTACAGGAACGAGTACTTTGTCCGTCAGCTGATGATCATTCTTGGCTCAACGTCATCCTCTCACAAATCCCTCATCATCGATTCGATTCGAATGCTCATCACTCGGAATCTGCCGTTGAAGGTTGGCTTTCATTTCTCTCTGTTCCCAAGCCGTTTGAGCTGCTCTTCGTTCGAAATCCAAAGGCTTTTTAAGGAGTTCTTTGTACGCAGTAAAGGAATGGAAAAACTGCTGGAGTTCATGTCATGTGAGCATGAGGAGAAAGTGCTGAGATCGAGTGCCACCACCTTACTCACGCTTATCTCAACCGAATCAGCTAAATATGGCATTGAATTTGTAAGACTTGAAGGAGTTCAGGTGAGTCCTGCTGAGTGCTTGTGCTGCAGTCTACGTGGAAAATCGCAGCATGATTTTTTGGAACTACTCAAATTCCAGATTTTCGGTAACCTTCTTTCTCACGGCTCAACGATGTTACTACATGAACTTCTTCATTGTCTAGCAGCTGTAGGAGATTTAAAAGAGGCTCTTGAAACTCAGGTGAACAATTCAGAAAATTTTCTAAAAAATCTTTCGATGGGTATTTATTCACTTTTCCTTCTATTAAGGTAATCATCTTCAATAAATACTGAGTTTTCAGGACATCAGCAGTACTATCGTGTCAGTACTGCAACTGATGGGTGCTCACGACCCGATTTTAGTCAATCACGGAACGGCGTTTCTCCTGAATGTTTCGGCGAATAGCATACGGAATAAGGTAATTGACTTCAAAGCCACTTATAAAGTTTTGAAAGATTCTATTATACATATTTATGTGGAAATTTGTTACTTTGATTGGTATCAAAAATTGTATATTCCTGAATGGGTGACGGCAGTGTCCCATTTACCCAGCTGGCGAGCCAGTACCTCTAACAGACAAGGTTATATGTGGTATACCATCGCTGCACGGCCCATATACTAACTTTGGGTGTAAAATGAATTGTACCTTGCTGCAACACTGAATTGCACTTTCGGGCTACACCACACTCGCCAACATTTCAATGTTACGTTAGGTGCGGGGACAGTTCTCGTCAAACCTCTGCTTACCAAGTCCCGCTGTAGTCATCCAAAATTTTTCTACAAAATGACTGTGATGCAGGTTGCAGAAAATCTCATCGCACGCCATTACTTGGTTTGTTTTCGAAAATGAAAGGAACATAGGAGAGGAAGATCAAAAAACATGTGAAAAACATGTGAAATTTTATGGAGAATCCTTTAGGCTACATAGACAGGTCTCAGGGACTCCCCACCCCTTTCGTTGTAACTCCGCCCACAAATAGGTGAGTCACCGCACAGACAGGTCCCAGACTCCTTTTTGATTTCGTATTTGAGCTCATGATAATAGTAATAATTTTGTATACTATTTATTAATTCGTCCCATCTTATGGTAAATCTCTCGTGTTTCAGGCTTCTATGGTAGCCGCTCAGGCTCCGGATACTTTGCTTAGCGTGCTCAATCATCGTAATAACTACCTGACGATTCCTTTGGCAAATGTTCGCCAACTCATCGCCTCCATCACAGATAATGTCCTTATTTGCCTGGCAAATCTCACCAGAAATCAGGACGAGTGTGGTCGAACGGCGTGCATTCAGGTGAATGATTACGGGGCCTATGGGCTCAGCAGTACTCGAAAGTATTTGTCCTCTTCTTTTTATCGTATTCTTGATTCTACAACTTAATGTATTGCCTTGATATGTAAAATCATGCTTTGTTTCTAGATAGCTCGAAAACCAGATTCTGCTAAAACGTTACTGAACGTATTGGCAAGTGGAAGCGTTGAATGTCAGAATCGAGTACTGATGGTCATCTACAGGTACGTGTCTTTGATATGGTCTGCTTTACTTGTTCTTCTAGCTGGATGTGGCCACCCCCACAATTAGAATGACCAATTCTACGATGACCTAAGAGTTTCAGTACGTGTGTTTGTGTGGCTGAGTACAAGTTGTTCTTCCTCGACACCGTCGACGATTACAATCAATCGAATCTCGTCACGTTTATACTCCGTCTTTTATGGAATAATTTTGTACAGTTTGTGAGTTTTACGTTTGGTCTGAAGACGAATCGCCTTTCGAAAACCTATTGTGGGGGCCCGTTGTACCACATTACGGTAAGGGTAGTGACAAAGGCTACAAAAGCCAATCTGAAGAGGTTATGGTGACCAACCTCTTAAAGACACCGCCGGAGTAATAGAGGAAGAAAAGCCATGACAAGGCGAGTTTTATAGACGAACGGCGGCAGAAAGCGAAAAAAAAACGCATTGAGTTGAGTTGAAAATGAATTTGTTGAGAATTTCATCCCGGCCTCGTTCGACAGTTAGCTAAGGAGACGGAGGTGAAACGTTCACGTCTAGTTGGCTTAGCTGCCCTCACCGTCTGATCACCACTTTCAGTGACACAGAGTACGTGAAAGCGCGTCCTCGACAATGGGGAGGGGCGGGGGTCCCCTTTCCTGGTTTTCGACCACTTTTTCCAATTCTTTTGCTACTGTTGCACTGCTTCACACCTATAGGGATCCAGAATGGTCCATAATCATCACCCCTAATTATGCTTCAAGGCAAGTAGCTTGTCGAGTCATCCGGCTAAAAGGTTTTCTCTGTCAGTTAAACGTGGAAATGGTTTTTTGAAACCTGAAAAATCGAGGTATTCTCGCTGTCAAAGGCAGTGGGGAGGGGGGTAATATGAGTGATAAGAACTCCTAGTGTGAGTCATCAAAATGAGACTACAGGTCCAGGAAGAATATGATGAAATTTCCGATGAAAAGAAGCGCCCCCGGGCTTTATAAGAGCCGTCTTTTTCAACAATTGTTTTAACAGTGTCTGCCCTCTTTGATAACAGAGTACGCCTCTTCCCCGAGTCATAAGTGGTAAAAGGGTCTTATTTCTCGGGTTTCTGGCCGTTCTATTCCGCTTTTCCATCAATTTCGTACCAGTGAACGCTTGGACTTCCGTATTCAATTATTATTCGATATTCGGCCTTGTCTATCCCTACCACTGCCTTTAAAGCGTCCTTGTTCTTTCAATTCGAATGAGTTCCGCTTCAGATCGGCACGATCGTATATTTATTTCCTAGTGCAACGAATCAATTCGTCCAATATGCTGGTTGATTGGGGAAGAATGACGTGGGCAAAATCTATCAATCCCTTTGAAGCATGCCGTGTATTTGGCTTTTGTTAAAGACCGTGGGGATTTTGAGTGCTATTTGGCTATATAAGATTGTCTTGGGCATGGAATATCCAATATGTATTTGCTCCCAACCCGCACTTGTCTGATAGGAATTCAGGATGGTTGGAAACCTAGCTGGCCCAGGTTTGCAGGGAGTTGGGGAGTGGGTATAAACTGGGCAGCATGGCGACAGCAATACCTCGTGCTACAGTTCCATCTACTCCTTGATCGCTTTACGGCTCATTCAACCCATTTTAGAACAACTTCTCCGAAACTGAACGGATTCATCGTCGCAAGCAGATCGATCGCGTTCTACGATTGTTGGCCGTGCTGTCGAAAAGCGAAGAGCTTCTTCAACAAGTCACCGCAATATTCAGGTCAGTCATCGCCCATTTATCGATTTTCCCACCATTTTCTCGAGTAGGTCAGTCTGTTCGCCTCCTTACTTTACCGCAACGCTTTCAAGGGAGCATAACCCGTTGCCGTTACTTCGACCGTTCCGCACCAACGATTTCAGTGCTCATCGTGATTTCCTTGAGTTTCTCGATATACTGTCCAGTAATCCTGTGAGGTAATTGACTTTTGCTCCCTTCATTCTTCTTTATTGATAATGCTGCACAAAATGCGATCAAAAATGCTCACATATTTCGCGCTCAAATCTTGAATATTTCAAAGTATCCCGAAGTATCTTAAAGTTTCCAAGAGACCCTGGTCTCCTAGTTGCTGTGTCAAAATGTGCAGTTATCACTCGAAATTGCATGGTTGCTCTTACACACATCCATTTGGCCATGTCGTTGTCATTAGTGCCTCTCCCGCGTGAAGAATGTCTGCATCTATTGAAGAAATAAAAAGTGAGTAAATTAATCCTGCAAGTATCCAAAATTGCAGGTTCGATTTGATATCCAAGTGGCTTTCCACAGCGGAATCGCAACAGATCTTGCATTACTACTGCCAGTTTCAACTTGATCCAAAACTTAGTAAGTTTGTAGGAGGCTCTATTTTTTATCGGTATTTCTCATTTCTCATATGTTCTTACATTCATTTATTTGTGAAAACATTATACTTGTTTTACTTATATCTTTTTGCTTCACCTGTTATATTCAACCTTTACCGCATCATCTATTACATTCTATGGTATTATATCTATACAGGGGGTGCCAAAAAAAAAAAGTAATTTTGCCCACTGCTCACATCTGCCAATTTTACAAAACGTAGGGAAACGAAAGAGATAAAAGTATTGGGGCAAAACATTCCCGAAATGTTCCTCTAAAAGCAGGAACAAGCTGTGGCTCCTCACGTTCATGTTCATAAAAATATGGAGGTTTCATTCGGCGCAGTCGGGCTTCGGAGTACCTACATTTAAAAATTCGCTAAAAACAGTGGAGCCAAGCTCCGTGGTAGGTCTTTTGTGAGAAGCTTCCTGAGGGTTGGCCCTTCGGTTCTTGGAAGTCATAGAGCCCCTGCTGCTTGGACAAGGCTGCTATGATCCAAAGTATCATTTTCATGCCTCAAATCCGCTCCGGAGGGGTTTCAGTGGTAGGGGAACGTTTTCGCTCTTGGAAACGAAGGGCGCTGGGAACCCGGGAAAAACGCAGTGTTAAAGAACACCATCCGGTATGAATCTCCTTAGGTACCCAGATTGAACGGACGTCAGCAAGGTTGTGAAAGAGGGCGAAGAAATTTCGGATTTTGCCCAGTAGAGGTGATACATCTTGTTCAGTCTTTCCTTGCTCCCGTTCCTGCTCGTGCAGGAGGCTGCCACGGAGTATAGTGATAGAGTTAGGTCTGCTCTTGATTCTGGGGATGAGAATACCTCAATAGAATTTACTGTAGTTTGGCTAAATGGGGTCGAAAGTGGAGGAGACAAAATTACTTTTTTTTTTTGGCACCCCCTGTACTTTAATATATCTTTCTATATTTTAATTTACTATTTTAATGCTTTTATCGTTATACTTTTATGCATTTCATTTTTATTTCACTGCTTAACTATCTAAACTGAGAATGTTCAAGAAGTGACTGTGACTTTATTACACTTAATTTTTGCTACATTATATACTGTACTTTCATTTTTTCCGACTCCTATTATCTTATCCTTCCATCTTTGTTGTTATTTATATATTTCACCAATTTCTGAACTGGCGTGTTCAAAGAATGAGTTAGAACGTCTCGTTCCAGCTTCTTTTGAAGTTGTTTTTTTTCAAACTGGTTTCCAAATTGTGAATTATTGAGAATAAATGAAAATACTGCGCGGTTAGATTTGTAGGCAACGAATTGCTTCTGATCTTGGGTTTTCAGTGGGTCACGCTCGTAACATCGGCAGTCGGCTACAACAGGCAAAAGTGGAGGGCATGCAGACGTAGCAGCAGCTCCCCGCGGATTTCAGAGAAAGCTTTCGATACCGATCTATCTCCATTACGTGTTACTTGCACTGTGCATGGCTTAATTTTGTTAATTCTACGGGTTTCTTCCATTTTCATATCAACGTCTCATTGTACATAAACTCATAATGTAGGTGTTTAAGTATCCTATGTCAGGTTTGCCTCACTCAGAGAACCTCTGAACCCATAGAGGGTCGTCGGGTGATTATCATTCTGCAGATTCCTCCACATCATGTCAAATATCTGTGATCTTATGTTTACTTTTTTTTCTCTAGGATTTATTGAGATATTTGTTGGAGTTGCAGTGAGATAAAGCTTTCACTCATTTTTTACTAGATTGCAAGTTATAAGTTAGAGTCACTTTGGATATTATTTCCCGATGCTACTTTTCTGTTCAATCTTGTACAACTCACAGTACGTAAGCATTTGAAGGTGTGTGAGAGTACACAGCGGGCTATGTGGTTCTCGAACAGTTTGTAAAGATGATCAATTGACGAGGATAATTTAAACAGCCGTAAGATGATGGTTGTATCAGATGCTTGTAGGTGAGCGGATTTAGAGTGAGGTAAAATGACCAATATTGATGAAAAAAAACCAGCTTCCTCTTTTTTGAAATCAAACGTGGAATAAATGACGTGGTGCTTCCCGACTTGTCTTATCCTACTATCCCTACTATATATAAATCGCTTCGTCTGTCTGTACGTCCATCCGTCTCTCACGGAATTAGGTATTATATAAAAACAACGGCCAATGGCGATAGGAACAAGTTTGCAATGGGTAGGGTATGGGACAAGAAGTAAAGAGCACACATGGAACAAGTTGAGCTCCGCGTACGGCTAGCGGCGTGCACTGGAATTTCCCGTTTTCAGTCCGAAAATTGTGAATTGGGATCTAATATGACCCAAACCTGGGGGGAAGGTGAGTTAGGATCACGAATGAGTTTTTTCAAAGTAATGAAAGAGGCCTGAGCACAGTGGGCGGAGCGCACCCTGAATGGGGGTCCGTATGACAAAAAACCATACCCGGTTCCAACGCAACCTTTGAACCAGGAAAAAATCGGCAGAAATGATAAATGCCCAAGCTATCTGGAACACACTCAACATGAGGAAAAGGGGCTCCGCGGAAAAACTCACCGGCGGCGCGTGTGCAGCGCGTGTCCACCTCGCCGCACGCCGCCGCGCGGCGAAAAGGCTGGCAATGGCCTGCGCCGCCGCCACTATGCTCCAATGACAACAATTTGCTGGCATTTTGCCAACGCTCCCTCGCTTCCGATCAATAGCGGGTGGCGTACTCTTGCATTCCCCCATAACGTCAGTTACCTGCGTGTTTCCTAGTCCCCTGTCATTCCTTCCTCGCCATGGGCTGCAGATATTCTACTACTCTATTTCACAAGTGCTATGGACGAGGGTGAGTATTTTTAATGGGAACCTTTTGCTCTTGATATTTTCCTTGCAAGCAATTGTGCTCTCATCATGAGCCAAGGTGAGCTTCCCTTATCATTTCTTTCTCGTGGTTGTTTCTTTTTTGGTCAGCCAGTGCATGGTGGTGTCGTTCACTAACACTTTATGATTAGTGAATATTCCACGCATAAGCTGGAAACCAATCTACTATCCCACATTTAATCGTTTCTTTTTAATATTCTCTGATTATCCTGGGTATTCCCACTCTGCTGTCATTTTTTCTTGAACATTGGTTGCATCAACTATTATCTGTGCTACACTCAATATTTTGGATGGGGGTAAGTCTTTTGATTGCAAACGTTTTGTCACCGATACATTTTCTTCGTGCTAAGGTGTAGTTCGTGGTGGGAGGAGTACAACTGGCCACAAGTCTAAGTTTACGTAGAACTCATTGGAAGAGATGGATATGATATATAGTGAGCTGGGGACGTATTTTCGGGATTGGGTAGAGACTCCGCGGTTTGCTTAAACCATTCGAACTGCCTACCACACTGCTTTCATTTCCCACGAGCATTGTTGTTGTTCCCATGAACCGGGGTAAGCTTCCTTTGCCACTATGCTGTTATCGCTTTTGGTTCTCTATGGTCAAACCCAGTGTAAGGTGGTGTTGTTCACTAACAACTTATGATTAGTGAATGTTCCACCCATAAACTGGAAAGACCAAACCACTTCTCACCAGTAGTCGCCTCTTTTCCTTCTTACCCCTTCAGATATCTTGAGTGTTTTTCATATCTATGGCATCATCACCGGTTTTGAGAACTTTTCGATTTCTCGTTCAGTCTCTCGCCGATTGAAAACCGTCTCTACCCTATAATCGACACCTGCCAGCACACATCCTGCAACATCTCTAAAACCCATTTGGCATTATTGGTTTTCATCCATGATGAAAGGTTTACAATATAAACGAATGAGGTTTTACAAAGGGGCTATATTGATTGGGAATGACGATCAGCTTTCAAACTTTCCCGCCAACATTGACTATTCGAAAACCAGCTCGACAATCTATAGAGTCTTTTATACTTTTGTGTCTTCGGACTTTCAGAAGTAAGCCATGACTCAGCGACCATTCAGCGCTCATAATGTCAACAGCCCTCATCAGGGCTTACTGCCGGTTATGAGGGAAAGGAAGGTACTGTCTCCTTATAGCCAGTCTAACCCAACTTCCCATGCTGGCACCTCGCGCTTTGATAACCAGAACATTGCGCGAGACAGCGTGATTTCTAGACCATGTCCAGCTGTAGTGTTAGCTGCGCCACCACAGCCCTCCTTTTCTGGACTTGGGAGCTCGCAGAACCAGAATACCCCTCGCGCCGGTGCCCCTCGTTTTTTACAGGGCAACTTCGTCCGACAGCTTCTTGCGTCGTCGTCATCCCTGAATGCACCGTCAACGTCTGCAGCGCCTCCGAGATTCATTGGAGAGAGAGAGGTAAGTAATCTTGGCAAACATGAAATTTTGAGGTATAAAATTCCAGATTCAACTCAATGTTTCGTATATATATTCCACAAGAAATGTAAGTTTTACGACCTTTATGTGTGTAGAGGCTGCAAGAAGGAACGAATACACAATCAAATTGAGGTTTGCTTCTTTATCTATTATCACTGTCGTGTAACATGACCATAAGCAAGGAATTAAGGTTGTTGGTAACCAGTTCCAGTCGGATCCATGTAGGCATCAGCACCGGTGCATCAGTGTAAATACTGTTCAAGACAAGGTCGAACGAAGAACACATCAGGTTATCCCCAACCGTACATGTAGTTTCCGCGAGTTAATACTCACTTATCATGAAGGATTCTATGGAAGAATGTGTTCTAGAAAAGCCTTGCGATCCGTGAGGACCCCCGGTACAGGAAGTGTACTACCACAGAGATTTTGGAAGACATGCTGGAGGAATATCAGAAGGATAGAACTATCGAAAGTGCCGAGGAACGCGAGGAAATGATGCTCCGCTTCCACCGGGGAAACCTGGACTCGAGAAGGAGCGCCATCACGAAGTAGTTTACATTATGGTGTACAACCTGATATTATCTGCCATCTTTTTTACAGGAGTAAAGCTGTTCATAGAGTGCGGGGCATGAATTGGGATAATATCCCGGAATCATTCTCTCATCTTGAAGATAACACACGATTTCTGCAAGTGCAAACCCAAAGCCTGCACATATATTACTCTCAGAAAACAATAGAGGTAGCTTTCGAGTTCATTCTAAGTCTTCTGTGCTCCTGAATACTCGAGTTCCAGAAGGCATATCGTAACGGTTTGCATGCTCTAGTCGCAGACGGGGTACACAAGGTGTTACCGGAGCAGTTGGGGGACCATAGCCAGTTGTATACAATTCACGGAGTGTGTAATAACGGTTTAGAGGTAGCTGTACTTTTCAATTCCATGAGCCACAAATAACAAACTCCACAGATACATTTGCAGGTTCCTCTTCTGCACGCCCTGACAAGGAACAAAACGGAAGCGACATACAGAACCATTTTCGGGCGGTTGACAGATGAACTCGTCGCTTTAGGCGGGTTACCCAGTCTGCGACTAGTTGTCGACTTTGAAACAGCAGCAATCCGCGCCGCAAGAGCTGTATTTCCGAGCGTGAGTGTGGAAGGCTGTGCTTTCCATCTAGCACAAGCCTGGAATAGGAAGAGGGACTCGCTCGGCCTGAGACGCTACCTTGTAGGCCCACATCGGAGTAGACCGGTTTTGAAGTGGTGGAGACTGATAAAGGGACTACCATTTTTGCCTAAGCACCTTCACCGACGTCTTCCTGGACTAAACCGCCCATCCATTCCGTTGGGGCATGAGGCTTACCAGAAATGTGAAGAATTTCTGGGGTACCTGCACACGACATGGATGAGAGGCCCTTATGCTGATTTGTGGTGCAAATGGGGTATAACCGAACTTCGGACAACAAATCTTGCCGAAGCGTACCACAGGTAAGAAGACATCGCTATATGGTGACTACAATCAGGGTTGTATTTCAGCAAGTTACGCCGCATTTTCAAGAAAAAAAATGTGGATCTGGAGGTGGTTCTCGGAAGAATTCGAGCCTCAAACACAAGAGCATTCGGAGATCTTTGCGCGTTGGAGCGAGTAAATTTTGTTTCGACTTTTACTCCAGTCTTGATGAGACGTACCGAAATCCTTGTTTCAGCTACCTGACGTAGAACGGAGACTGAGAAGAAGAGATCGGGAAAGACGCATAAAAGTGGCCAGGGAGATGCGGCGTTTCGCAAGAGAACTAAGACGTGCATGTGTGACTACCTCCACCATCATTAAGTACTGCCGCAGAATGTCGCGATTCATTTCGGAAAAATCAATTTGAAGAATTGTATGGCTTTCGATTAAGTACGTAATACAAATAGAGAAGATTCTAAATGTCTCCTTCGAAGTTGACTAAATAAAGGTGGCCATTCTAACAACGCAGCAGCACTGAGCAAAAAAAAGCAAATGACGTATGTTAACAGTAGAGTTAAGCTATCCAGTTTCAGAACTGAAACCGTGCAGTTAGCAGGGAAGGGCCGTGAAAATGGTAGTAGTCAATAACCAATACCTTTGAACACACAATAAAGACTAAACAAACTTGAAGTGTCAGAGGATATTTAAAGAAAAGAAACGATTAAATGTGGGATAGTAGATTGGTTTCCAGCTTATGCGTGGAATATTCACTAATCATAAAGTGTTAGTGAACGACACCACCATGCACTGGCTGACCAAAACAGAAACAACCACGAGAAAGAAATGATAAGGGAAGCTCAACTTGGCTCATGATGAGAGCACAATTGCTTGCAAGGAAAATGCATCTAGAGCAAAAGGTTCCTATTAAAAATACTCACCCTCGTCCATAGCACTTGTGAAATAGAGTAGTAGAATATCTGCAGCCCATGGCGAGGAGGGAATAACAGGGGATCAGGAATTACGCAGGGTAACTGACGGTATGGGGGAATGCGAGAGTACGCCACCCGCTATTGATCGGAAGCGAGGGAGCGTTGGCAAAATGCCAGCAAATTGTTGTCATTGGAGCATAGTGGCGGCGGCGCAGGCCATTGCCAGCCTTTTCGCCGCGCGGCGGCGTGCGGCGGGGTGGACACGCGCTGCATACGCGCCGCCGGTGAGTTTTTCTCTCCCCCCAGGAAAAGGCCGTCCGCATTGGGTAAGGCGTGGTGTGGTAATTGATACTGAGTAAACTCAAGAAAAGGAATTCCGTTTGACCCAGTGAGCCCACGGTTTTACGCGCACATTGTCACAGCCAGCTGGTACATAATACGACAAGAACGCATGTGTGTCTCTTCTTGTCACGAAATTCATATTTGCGCCCCAGCAATGGTGAAGCCCTGACTTTCCGTTTGAGGGCCCGTGCGAAACGGAAATCAGATTGACTCTTCGCTGCAAGACCCCATAAATAATTGATATAAAAATACTCTGAATTTCAGTTTAACAGTCACGTTAGAGCTGATGATAATAACTTATTGTGATCCTTCATTATTTTTAAAATTCAAGACCTCGAAAAATCTGACAACCATTTCATTTTTACAAGCGTTTTAGGATTGCTACAAGAACATGAATGTTAGGTAATTTACATCTGATAATGGTTGATATGAGCGTCAAGAGGGAAATTTAACCATGCTTGATGCAATTTTTGGCAGCAAGGCGATGACACTTACAAGGATTATGTGTTGGCACAGGAACAGCGTTGGTGACTTACTCAAACCGATAATAACTGAAGACTGATAAGGAGCGTTGAAAGGTGAATGCCACCAAATCGTTGCGCTTTTGTAATTGATAGCACTCGAAGTTAATATGGGGGATTCGACGGGACACTAATAAAAAGCGGAAGGTTACAAATGATAACCTTTGGTAAGATCTGATAGGAGACAATGACAAGTAGGTCTGACGGAATCTGATTCACCGCCCACTACTCATATGGGACCACAACAGCTCAATGGTTAGATTAGTGACGGTGTACACCTTTCGTCGTTTTTCCTATACATATCAGCTATGGCAAAAGGCATCGACCGCTGAAATATATCAAAAGGAAGATAGGCATCAGTAAACACCCACAGTAGCTCGAGCATTCCATGGTCAGTAAGGTATGGCTCAAAGCTCACGATTCGCGCGTTTCAGGCGGGATGAAAAAAGTGATGTTGATCAAGCGATCCACGCGATTCAGACGATTTAGGTAGGAAGGATAAGATACGTATCGCTTGCGTGAATGATACGCCTGAATCACGTAAATCGCGCCACACGTGCGATTGCCTCGAACTTCAAACAACCCCCAAGTGGGCACATTACCTATCCCGATATAAATAGCATCGAAATTTCCGACCACTGGACTTTGTGAGCTCCTAAAAGAAGGTGGATATCTCTGTAGTTCTCTCTGTTGTCAATACTAATCTCTGACTAGCGCACAGTACTACCCGTATCACGCTGAATAAATACTAGGTTGTTGCGAAAGAAATGCAGGTTTCGATTTTTCTTGTATTCAACGCAAATTTGTTGTTACTGGAAAATGTTACATGTCAGTCGAAAGTTTATTTCATGGTCTTTTGGAGGTATTTGTTAAGAATCTATTAGAATGTTTTTTCTTCCAGTAATTTGGATTTCAATTGCAGATGTCGAAACGTGATTTTCGTAGTGTCTTCTATGAGTTCAAGTTAGGGCGTAATGCAGCTCAAACCGCTCGAAACATGAACGAACTCAGGGGTGAGGAAAGTGTCAACAAATCCACGATGCAGCGCTGGCATCAAAAGTTTCGTTCTGGCAATATCAGCCTGTAGGGCGAACACCATGACTTTTTGGTGGTCTGCAACCCGTCTTATCCATCACAGCCTTCTAAATTCGGGCGAAACGATTGTCGCAAAGAAGTACTGCCAACAACCTGAAGAATGCAGCGCTTCCACCCTCATCCGACCCTGCAAGGACGAGGCTGTGAGGCTCTACCTCATCCGTCATACACATCGAACCTCTCGCCCACCAACTACCACTTCTCAAGCACCTGGACAAAGTCCTTCATGAGAAATGCTTCAAAAACCAAGACGATGTCAAAAACGCCTTTGGACTTTCCTGCAAAACTGCGCATTTCTGTGCTAGCGGCACAAATAAACTTGTTTCTCTTTGGCAACAATTTTCTGATCCTAACGGTTCTTGTTTCGATTAATAAAGGTTATTCTGAGTTGAGTTACTTTCTTTCAAAGTTAGGAATTAAACACCTGCATTTCCTTTGCAACGACTATTATCAATCGGAATGTGAAAGAAAAAATATGAAACTCCAAAAGTTCATTCAAAAAACTCAAAAGGCTACAAAAGTTTGCTGAAATATTATTGCAATATTTCGATGCTTGGGACCCTGGTACTTCGTAAACACCGAAATATTACAATATATTTTAGAAAGCTCTCAACATTTTTGCAGCCTTCAAGTCTTCTGAGTAATCTCTGAAATCTCATACTGTTTTTTACACATTCAGATATTCATGAGACTTCGTAACAGCACCATACTAAATATCAATCTATTAACTCAGTACTGGTCAAGACCAGTACTGGCGCACGCAATAGTATGGTTTAGGATTATCGATGCATTCTGCTATATGTAATCCGCTAAATAGTATGTCTGTCTGTCTGTGTGCTTGTGTCCGTTTGCTTATCACGAAATTCATATCTCATGTCACAGCAAAGCGAACCCTGAATTTACAGGTGATAGGGGATGATAAGGGAACCCCGCGGTGATGGACCAAAAGTGATAGCAGCTGATAGGGGCTGATAAGGAGCCCAGAAAAGCGAACGAAATCAAGTCCGTTCCGCCTTTCAGGTTGATCTTAGAGCACCGACACTCATCGGTGTTGTGAGTGGTGGGACGAGGACATTAACGATGGATGATCCAAATTGATTATATTTGATAAGGTTCGGTAAGGAGCGTCAAAAAGCAAATGCCGCCAGGTCCGTTTCGCTTCTCAGTCCGGCAGTGAAATGTTTACATTCATAGGTAGCAGGGTACGTGGACCTTGATTATGACTTATCAGAATTGATGACGGCTTACAAGGGTCGATAAGAGCCGCTAGTAAGTGGATAGGATAAAATCCGATACACGCTTGCACTATTATACGACCGCTATAGTAAAAGCGTCTGATGCTCAGTGCCAATGGGTGAGCATATTTTGTTTATGTCTGTTATCGGTTGGCGATGCATAGACCGCTGAATTGCGTAGCGTTCCAAATAATGGTGTAAGGCAAAGCAAGGGATTCATTTTCTCATGGGGATACAGCAACAATACTGGGTATCAACCGCTAGACTATGCAAAATTCCAAATAGCGGTGCATGTTTACAAAAACGATAAGCATCGATAACTAGTATGTAGGCCTACCACCAACATGTAAGAATTAGATGCTCAGCAAGTGGATAAATTGTTATCAATCGATGCGATCGATCACAAAGCTATCGATCCGTGATGTGTCTGAACTCCCAACCACTTTAGACAGAGTGTCAAATGATTTGTGGATAAACACATCTTATTCTGATCCATTTACATGGTCGTCGATATCATTGTACAAGACATATCGGTCGCTAAGTCGTCTGAACCGCCGAAAAGTGATGGCTTCCTTCAATGGTGCGATATGCAGTAGAAAATGACTAGATTATCGACACTCAGTAGCTAGAGCTCCACGCTTTGCAAGTGAATATACATTGTACTCCGATATCAGTAGCAGCGGGATGTTTCGAATACTAAATTACGTGGAATTTCGAATAGTGATGAGGTATTTGTAGGGATACCACTTGGGCTAGCGCTCAGTACTGCGCTTATCACAACGTGGACTGTGCGATATAGAGTTCTTCGATATCGGTTGCTCAGTATGGACTGGAGGATAAAACACTGATTTATACATCGGCTGACCTTCGCAAGACACTGTATTAGCCAGTTTCCATACACATGTCACCGCGATTCTGAATGGAACTGGAATGCCGGCGCATCCTACAGAAGGGATTGATTACCGGCGACAACTTTATCCTTCATCCATTGGAATGCCCTAAAATCAAGTGTTAGCGGAGTCAAAGTGAAATTCGCTCAAACAGTAAATAGAGCCGTAATAAACTCATGAAACTGGAGGCAAAAGAAGAGGTTCCTTCATATATATCGGAGTTTTTGGCAGCGAAGTGCAATTCAAGTGGTAATTGTCATGCTGCGCCATTTTAATGCGAATAGGCTTTATAAACAGTGTTGTACTTCAATTGAGACTGAACGCATTTTTCAGCTTCCCGGCCAGTCTTTGTAGATACGCTTCTCTCAGTTCGCTGGGGTGACTGCTGCCCTAGCCTCTATGAATGAACTTATACTACTAGATAGATCTGGAATATTTCACTTTTATTGCATTGTCCTAACTTCGAAATATCAGCTCGACGCATAGTTGTCGGTCTTTTCAAGAATATTAGACATGAAATGGGTTGAAAAATTTGACCAGGGAGACTTCCTTGTTTTTTAAACTGCTGATGTTTGTCGCCGTACGATGCGTGTGTTGCTACGAAGGTGCTGAAGAGAGCAGGTTTCCTTTCCTTTTTGTTTTCTCTCTACGCTACTCCCTTCCCTTCTTCTTCCTTTCCCTTCTAACATTTTATGCTTTTTATCTTTCCTTTAATCACATTCTCTACTCGTAATACTTTCGCTATTCTTCATATCAATACTAGCAATTACAGTTCATTTTGGAGTGCGTGATAGGGCGTGGCCTACGGACTTGGTTGAGAGTGTGTCAAACTCTCTCACCCCGCCACACACTCTCACTCCTGCCACGCACTCTCACTCTCGCCACTCACCCATGTCCGTAGGCCACGCCCAATCAAGCACTCCGAAATGGAGTATACTTCATATTTATAACGACTCGTCTTTTCACCAGCCCCCTCACTGAGGAGCTTGAGGGCTTATGAAGACAGTGGTTCGTATGAGGGTATGAGGCAAAACGAACCATTTAAAAGTTTTAATTTGGAGTATACTTTTGAACGAATGTTTCACTCATTGAGACCTTTTCGAGGCTGAATTTTTAGTCCAAAGCTCAGCAACTTCGTCATGTCAAGCAATAGGATTTTTAACTATTTTTGCATTTCCGAGAAACGTTTTTTACATGTTTCTGCCTAAAATGTATTAGTTATAAAAAATAATATAACCATTGACAAATAATCCATTACAAGTACGCCTGGTCATCATAAATCGTCCTAGTAAGAAAAACACAAAGATCATTTTAACATACTGAATGCAGCTCCATCAGCGAAAAATTGAAATGTAAGTGAAATATAAGTTGTGAACTTTCTTGAAGTTTATTTTGGTTCAAGGCAGGCAAAAAATAGCCGGGATTGGCAGCCTTTTCATCAAACCGAGTGTAGGCTAGGACATCCGACCCGTCCGAATAGGCCATATCAACGTCGCCTCTTCGCGCGCGGTGACCCAGTCCGGGTGTCCAGACCACCCTCCCACCCGATAGGTGCATGATATCCGTGGATATTCCATATTTTACCTCTGTTGAACTTCAATGAAAAAATTTCACGCATTTTCCTGAGGGTGAGGACTATTGCAAGCTTTCTCACAACTCATGGCCGGCTCAGACAGTTATTATAAAGTGTGCAGAGGGCAGAAAGCGGATGGTGGACCTTACCATCACAGAGTACGCTGTTTAATCTGAGACTAATGAGTGGCACTGGTGGACGTGTGGAAGAGTGTGGATTCGACAAAGTTGCCAATGTCGTGTGACGCGCGAGGTACATCGCGTAGCGAAAACTGGTATGATTATAAGGTGCATTTGAAATCTAAAGTATTACGTGGAAATTCAATTCTGCTTGGTTGTTCATCTCTTAGGCTTCTATTTGATGCGAAAACTCTTTCATTGTGTATGGCTTGGTATTCGCACTTTTCCATACCACTTTCATTCTTCCCATACGATGGCGTAGACCTTTTGATGGGCACTTCGTTCAAATTAAGATTGACTACCTCGTTTTGTTGGCTCGAGTCATAAAAAATCTGTATTAATTCCAAATGTCGTTATTGGATGATTGCTTCACCATTAGAACTACTATTTACTTGTTTATTGCATTCATTTACTGCCAATACAACTCTTCGGAATTTTTTTGCTTTGTCCCTGAAAATTCATCATGCACGCTAATGGAAAGAGTGCTTGGGAGTGTAGTTCGTTCAGGAACTTTGTCAGGTCACTGGAGCTAATAGTGGTCACGCCCTCCAGTTGGGAGCCATTTCACAAGGAGCAGGGCATTTGTCGTGTGCGATGATTCGTTGCGGGGTGGTTACCCAACTCAAGTGTCCTGACCCTACCGTGGCGAATTTAGACGTACCGAAGAGCTTCCAGACGTACCGAAGAGCTTCCCAACCGTCGCCCTCCGGGAAACGTCTAATCTGACATGGAAAATCTACTGGGATGAAATGCTTCATGTTCAATTCGCGTAGCTTAACAAATAAGATCCACCACCTTCAATATTTTTTGGAATGCTTCAAGCCAGATTTGTTATTCTTCATGGGGACTTGGCTTTCTTCATATATTCGTGATCAAGAAAATTGTGTCTGGTTGCCCCTATACCATATTTCGCTCTGATCGCAAGAGTAAAGATAAAGAGGTGGGGGTGTTTGTTGTTTGGCGAAAGATTCTGTCAACTTGGTTACAGTTTCGTCCCCCTCTTGTCTGAAATTGAACGTGCTTTGCTCAGACGGTTCCGATGCCCTGTCGTCTCCATCCCTGAGGATGATTTTCGTCTACAGACCTCCCAGTTCCACTGCTCTTGATGATGAAACCTTGATTGACCTCCTAATAGAGCTTTGCCTAACTAGTAGGACATTACTAGTTTTGGCAGACTTTAACCTTGATATCAATTGGGACACGTATACTGCTGAAAACGCTGTCTCTAAAAAATTCAGAATTGTTTAAGTACTGTTTCCTGAATCAGCATGTCTTGAAAGCGGGCTAACTCGATTTTGAACATCATACTCGCCTCTGCACCTATTATTAGTGAAATCTCGATACTCCCACCGTTCTCTTCATCTAATCATAATACCGTTTCGTTTAAATTTCAAGAACCTGCTCCCACGTCTCTAGAAATTCCACTTCCAGATTTCAAAAGAGCAGACTATATTGCTCTATCCGAACCCTCAGAGATTTTCCACCTGTCTTCTGACTGGTGGAAAATCTTTGAGGGTTTCTATTCGATGGATGGCTGTTATAAAAGGTACTGTCGTATTATATACTTTGGAGTGGCGATGTCCGTCCCTTCAAGTTTCCAGAAAAGTTCATAGAAACGTTACCCTAAGCACATCTCTAATGTGATGAATCAAAAAGCTCGTTTACTTGAGAGGTTCCATGATTCTTCGTCACAGCCTGAGTACAACAGGTTATGCTTGGAGTTGAATCATCATCTAAGGAGATATTTGGCTAATAGAGAAAAAAGCGCTCCAGTGAGAACTGATAGTAAATCTGTTTTTTCTCTAGTTCGGAACAAAATGAAATCACATTCTAAAATTCCTGTAGTTTTAGATGAAGAAGGCACCAAATATACGAGCTATAGTGATAAAACCGAAGCTTTTCGCTTCAGTTTTTAGCTCCGAGAATGAAACTTAAAGAATTCACGGTGCTGTTCTCCGTTCCCAATATGTTACATTTCAACATGTAGACGTTTTGTCGGTACTAAGGTCATTGAAGAATTCCGTGTCTGCGAGTTTTGATGGAATCCCACATTGTTTACAAGAGATGAACCTTCGTTCTTTACAGACCACTTTCAGTGATGTTTAATATTTCTCTTCTCTATGGAGAAGTTTTCTCACTGTGGGAAAAAGCTATGTAACTGCCATCCCAAAGGCCGAGAATGCTTGTCTTCTCTGCTATGACACTCAAACCCGCTAAAGTCATGGAAAGACTTATAAGGGATATAATAATAAGTTGGTTGTCCGTAAGGAACGTTGTACCGATAGAGCAGCACGGCTTCACTGCTGGTACTTGTACCAAAACCCAACTGGCCGACTGTGTCTATGACTGGAGCCGTGCCTTGAGTAAAGGTAACTTTGTAGACGTCATCTATTTCGATCTTTCCAAGGCTTTTGACATCTCATCGACATCTCACCACAAATCAGTCATCGAAAGCTGCTCATGAAACTTGACGAGCTTGGCATAAACTCAACTTCACTGATCTGGATTCAATCGTATTTGAGTGATGGCAAGTATGCGTCAAAGTTGGAAATTCGTTCGCTAATTGCCATGTTTGTCCGAGTGGTGTGCCTAAAGGGGGGGGGGGTTGTTACTTCCTCTAGACTAAAACGCACCCCTCAATTTAAAGTGCAAATGTACGCTGACGATATCAAAATTTATGGGACTTATAATAACGGTAACCGCGATGAAGCACACTCAGCTCTTAACCTGTCTATCTCGCGTATGATGGACAGGGCAACAGCTAACGAAATACCTGCAAATTCAAACAAACATCTTTATTTCACATCGGAAGTGCCTTAAATATGGGATACGTTTCATCGATTACGCTCTTTAATCTCTCGAGGAGATACGAAAGATCGAAAAACGTATCTCCTCGAAAGACTTTCAAGAATGATCTGAAATTTGACATTCACATCGGGTCGTGAAAAGAGCGTATTCAGTTCTTCTCGTCATCTTTAGAAATGCTCGCTCTAATGTAGTTTCCACTTATATCAGATTATACGAAGCATATGTGATTCCAGTGCTGGAGTATGCGTCACAGATTCAGAGTCCGTTTACCAAAAAGTATGAGGCCACAATAGAAAAAGTTTAACAGGTGTTCACCGAAGTACTGCTCCATGAGACGTCTCCTAATTCCAACAATCAAAGCCTAACTCCATGTTATCGGGTAAGACTGAAACTTTTCAATCTTAAAAGCTTGCTTCATCGAAGAGTATTTCATGATGTCATTTTTTGCTTCAGAGTATTGAAGAACAAAACCAAATTAAAAGCCTCTGAATATTGGATTTTCAAGCCTTGCAGGGGCGTACTAGTTTTGTGGGCATTGAGAACACCTATGTGACAGGAAGGCATTACCGTATGGTTTATAACTCCCCATTTTTCCGTAGAGCTAAATGGCTTAATATGCTGCCATCGGATATTGAGTGCATCCAATGTATCCGTGTTCAGAGAAGCATCCAATGTATCCGTGTCAGAGAAACATTGAATCGGATTGCTCTTCTTTCTGTTCTTAATATTACAGATTATTGAGTACACAGCGTTGACTTTCAACAGCTTGTTTGATGTCTTGCACAATCCGTTATAGATCGACGTTGTGGATCAGGAATGTTACACCTAAATGTGCTGTTCTGCCGCAAAAGATTTGTTTCCTTACGTTTTTCTGTAGAAGTTACCAATTACCAATAGACTGGCTATTTCATTATAGTGAAAACGGCGTCAAAAAAAAAAACTAGACAGCGTGCTTGTTCTTGATTTTTCCTTCCACAGCTCAATATGGTCCGTATCCGTGCTTGCTGCGGATTGTTACTCACAACACTTGCGCCATGGACGGCCTGTCATCAGCAACCGACTACACTTCCTCTCATGACTTCGAGCTTCTATTTCCCTTCCTCATATAGGTTACATGGTCATATTCCTGGGCAGTTGGTCAATCTGTTTTATGTTGGCTTATGTATCAGCTCTAGCCTTCTCGGAAAATAGTTCCTTCGAAGGTTCCGCACTGGGTTTTCTTTTCTTCACCTTTTTCTCTTTCTTTAGAATTTTATCACCAACTTCAGAGTTTTATCACCAACTAACGATATCACGCTTCTAATTGATCGTTACTAACAGCTATCGTTGTGTTCATTGCGTTGGTTTGATCAAGAGTATTCTCGTCTCCAGCTGCCTCGTTTTTCTTTGTTTTTGTTGTTCGGCACAAGTAATTAAGTGTATCTTTTAATAAAAGTAGCGTGTCCCTGGGAGAGGCATATACTTACTGACTGCGGGGTTCTCCTCATTTCCATTCTGGACTTACCTTTCGCTTCTGGTGTCCACGAGTCTGGGTATCCAGCCTTTACTTGTTCTGTCTGTTCCACGAGGGCTGTCGGTATACTCGTGTTTCGGAGCTCAGACAAACTCATATGACCTCCCCATGGTGGCGTAAGGGCACCATTGCCGACTGGTGCAGGTATAGGACTTGGGTCCGACTCGTGCTTGCGTCTGGTTCGAAAGGAGGACCTGTTTGCCGTCGAGAATGATGCGCATGCTTTTCTGGTTGCTGAGTTCTATCCTGATCTTTGATCAAACGACCAGAGACTATGTTTACTTTGTATACTGCCGCTGTAACTGCACAAAAATTGGGCGTTAGTCTTCCTGACCAACCTTACCTCTTTGCTTTGTTCTTCCTTTTTCCTGTTGTTGCAAGCGGTGCCCCATGGGTGGCCCG
Source organism: Trichostrongylus colubriformis (assembly GCA_963978905.1). NCBI lineage: Eukaryota > Metazoa > Nematoda > Chromadorea > Rhabditida > Trichostrongylidae > Trichostrongylus > Trichostrongylus colubriformis. The sequence continues at coordinate 39,277,722 of OZ022259.1, forward strand.
CATTGATCGCAGACCGCGCCTAGCCTGCCCTCTCGGGGTCCTAGTGTGCGTGACAGAACTAGTAGGGGAAGTGAAAACTGCGTTAGCCAGGCTGACGCCTGGGAACTTTCCTCAATGACACAGATAGCACAATGACATTAAAATGGAACGATACTAATATATGCCGTGCAAGAAAGATTGAGGAATCTCCTTCAGAGGCACTCAAAAGGAATTACACGAAAGAAGCAATAAGCTTATATGAACTATTTACTTAACCGAATACGACGTGAGAACTGTATTATAATGCAACTCACGCCGGGCTCTCGCTACGAGCCCCGTCCGACGACATTGCACGACATTTCAGGTTGATCCAGAGATTAGGGACAGATCCAACACTTGTTCTAAGGGCTCAAGCCCCGTAGTGCCGCCGCCGGCCTTAAAAGGGAGGCCCGTGTGGTTGGATGGAACAGACGAACATGTCACACGATTCGATGAACCAAGAGAAGACGACTGCTCGGATGGTCCTGCGGCCATCGCACGTTGCCGCGCGATCACGGAATATGAATATGGGTTGTGGCTGTGGGGGTAAGTCTAGAGGAACTATTAGGTTGGTGCAAAAGGAATGCGACAATGACGCGCGTTACATGACCTCATCGTGAGCTTTATTGTGGGCCAATGGGGTTGTGGCTGTGGGGATAAGTCTAGAGGAACTATCAGGTTGGTGCAAAAAGAATGTGGGTTTTTAATTTTTTGTATTTGAGCAGATTTATTGTTTCGAGGTTAAGTGCTATATCTTATAGAAAGCGTATATCATGCTCTTCCGAAAATAATTCTCTGAAATTTATTCTAATGTTTTTTCCTGTCAATAATTTGGGTTTTAATTGCAGATGACAAAACGTGTTGTCCGCAATGTTTTTCATGAGTAGAAGCTAGGATGTAATGTGGCCCAAACCGTTAGAAACATCGGCGAAGTTAGGGAAGAGGGAAGCCTTAACAAATTCAAGGTGCAGCGCCAGTAACAAAAGTTTCGCTCTGGAAGTATCAGCCTGGAGGATGAGCCCCGTGACTTTTTGGTGGTTTGCAGCGATTCTCACCCATCAAAGAGAACTGAACCCGGGCGAAATGATCACGGCGGATGAGAACTGCCAACGAATCGACGAAATGCACCAGAAGCTCTGACGTATGTGGCCGAAGTGTGTCCGATGTTAGTCGTTATGAAGAGACCGATACGCACAACCGACCCTGCAAAAATTGAACTGATTGCGCTACGAGACTCTACCTCATCCGCCACACTCATCGGACCTCTCGCCACGACTCTCCCTTCTCAAGCATCTGGACAACTTCCTTTGGAGTATTTCTCGTGAAGTCGATGTCAAAAACACCTTCGCCGACTTCATCGCCTCCAGAACCCCTTTCAATGCTAGCGGCACAAATAAACTTGTTTCCTGTTGGTAAAAATGTGCTGATTTTTTTTCGATTATTGAAGTTTATCATGAGCTAAGTTAACTGTTCGTCAATCCTTGACAGAGTTTGAAGATGTAGATTATTCTCTGAATTTGCGTGTACCGGGACACCGCGCATCACTCCATTAGGTCGATAGCGCGTTCGATAGCTGAACTCATGCTCGTCCAGTTGGCTAGAGTAGAAGTCTCCGAAGCATGTCTCGAGAGAAGTCAGTGAAATCATACCTCCTAAGTACTCCCTCAGTGTACTTTGACGCTGTCCAATTTTCCCTCCCCTCTTTGCTTTTTTGCCAGACCATGAGGTATGCTTTAATTTTGAGGTTCCTCGCAGTCGAGAGAGCTTGAAAAATGAAGCGAGACTAATGAATCTCGCTTATTCACATTTCCATACGAACGCAAATTCTGCTTTTCCACAAAAACGCACTTTTCATAATTCTTTTTATCGATGCCCAACCAATTTGTTTTCCATCATTAGAATGCTGTTTATTGCTCTGGATAGCATCAGTTCTACACCGCGAGTCATCATATTTATGTAGACAGCCATCAACACTTGGAACTCAGTATACTAGTTCAGCCACTGAAACATTTCCTTGCAACATTTACCGGAGCAGCTAATGCATTCACTTTATGAGCATCTGATTTTTGGGCCTGCGTTCGAAGGCGGAATATGCCTAACTACCGATCTCTTGGGAGTTGATGTGTAAAGGTCGTGCTGTAGTACCATGACAAGCAGTCTCGGTTCAATGCGAATAGCACATCAGATTCGAAGACTTCTGCACAATGACGCTATTTTTACCAACTGATTGCCTGTTATCACTCTGGCCACTCAATAGTAGTGTTCCTGTTTCACCACTAGTGGCACCTATGTCCACGCTTCACTTTCAAACAGAATTCGAGGATTTGGAGCGGCTTGCCCGCGTACATAACTTATTCCTGTTTTCACATACTATTACTGTGCTACTCTATCACTCACTCATCCAATATTTCTGCGTGACAGCGCTCTAATGTCAATACGAAGAGTAAGTTTAGCGAGATCTGCTCTTATCGGTCCTTATCAGTTGCTATCAGCTGCTATGAGCGCTCCGGTCCACCCTACAGGACATTTGTGAGCGGTAACCATGACGAGCAGTCTAGGTTTTTCAGGTTTTCAGAAGTTTCGATCACCTATCGCTATTGTTGTCGTACCACTCTACATAAAAGCCATGGGGCCATCGTTCTCAACCAGAAACGGGTAACGCATTTGGTGGTTCCCGTCTTCCAACGCTCTCAACCAACCTCTAACGAGTTTTTCAACGAAAGAATAAACAAGGACGCGAAAAAGAGTGTGTTTGGTAATTGCAGTAGACTATCAAAGATATTCAACAACAACAGCGATGAAGGAAAGAGCAGATGAACAAAAGGAAAAATTTGAGAGAAATGAGCAAGACCTGAAAACTATTGGAAAAGAAGACTACGACATGAAGAGCTTTTGAAAAGCTGGGGTTTGATGGGAGAAAACCCTCTGGCTATCTCTGTTTAGAGTGTGACCGATGGTGGTTCTTAGACGATGCTGCTAATGGAGCGAGAACACATATACGATTTCTAGACCTTCGCAACATAGTTGGAAGTGTTAAAGATTCTGATATCATTTTTTTCTCATCAGAGTTTGTGCACAGATTTTCTTCCAATGGTATCATCAAATGACGTCTGCGCAAGTCGTCGAAGATGTGCACGTTTAGACATCAACTGCCTCCTGAGCGGTAGTCGTAAACACGGATAAGTACTTCTCATGAAGGCTCTTCACAGCCACATGCTTATACTCAACCCATGCTTACTAATCTAATATATACACACGCAAAACAAAAACGGCAATCCAATGGCAATCAAATGAAAAATTTCATTCAACGGGCCTCCAAAATGTACGTAGAAAAATTGAAAGGCGGTGTTAAATACGGACAAGCTGACGGTTTCACTAAAGACCAACTCTCCTCCTTTGGCTTTTCTCAGGTTTGAAATGAAACAAAGCAGGGAAACTCGCCTCCGATTGACTATTTTAGATTTGATTTTGAAAATACCGGAACCTGGCGGGCTCTGTCTTCAGCAGTTTCCAGAATAGAAGCAAGAAAAGGAATGGTGCAAAGTATAAGCGTTCTGGGATAGACGCAAAAGACGAGAAGCCCATGACTATTTTAAAAAATTTATCAACAGTTATCAGTTTGGGTCATCCACAGCTAATGTCTCCGTTCCATCCCGTAAATTAACTATGAGCGTCATCATTCTAGGATCAAAAAGAAGCCCAACTAGTATTCAAAATTCATGGTCCCAGCTTTGCAGTGACGCGAGATATCAATTTCCCGGCATCGCCTTTCTAGGCCCTTTATCAGCACTTATTAGCAGCTATCACTTTCGGCCTACACTTGCGAAATTCAGGGTCCCATCTTTGGTGTGACGCGTGATGTGAATTTTGTGTTAGGCAGAAGGACACACGCACACACGTACCACACACACAGCGCACAGACCAAACACACACCGAACACACACCACACTTAGACCACATACGCACCACAAACACCGCACTCAGTGTAAGTTACAGCACTTCCTAAGGGGATCAGTATCAACCAGGAGTTCAATCTTCATGCAATTCCTTCGTGACTCCTCAGCATTCCAGACCGCGCAATATATCAGATATATCAAAAAGGCGGAGGTTGGGATCGATAGTCAAGAGGAGAAATGTATCGCAGTCCTGTCGAGCCTCGGGCTCGACCGTCAGATAATGCGGCAAGATCACACGTGCATTGAAAATTCAATGGCATTTTGGAATCAAACTTCGCGGATTGATTCTAACTATCAGAACTATCTACTACAAACATGAAAATTTGAACTCAGCCCTTCAGGCCTTCGACAAATGCTTCGCATGTGGCACGCAGGTACAGATCATAAATTTTGTCCCAGGATTTCAGAGGCACTTTTTCAAGAGATTTTTCTCTAAGATGGCCCACACAGAATAATCCATCGGGTTGTCAGGAGAACTGGAAGGCCATTCGTCGTGCGTGATGAGGTCAGGCAGCTGCTTGGCTCACCAGTCCTGGACCACCTTCGCTTTGTGTGCTGGGGCAGAATTTCGTGAAAGCACCAGTAGGTCTCTCTGAAGTGGAAATCGGCCCACGGCTCGAGAAATTGCTCTAGAATATCCTTGTAATCCGCTGCGTTGATTTTCACTCCAGCTTTAATGAAAACAAGTTACGTTTTTTTCTGAAGATGTGACTCCTCTTCAAATCGCACCGGATTGAGGCTGTTTCGCATTTTCTCAAAGTCGTCCTTTGGGTGTAGTATCAGCAAGCAATTTTCCAAGGATCCTCTCATTTTTGGAGTTGAGTACTGGATTCAACGTGAGAACTTTTCATCGCTAAAGACGATGTCTCGAGCGCGTGCCACAAAGAATCGTTTCATCTTTTTCACCTTTCCAATTGCCTCTTCTTCATAGTATCCGTCAGAGTTGGCATTTCTGCGGACGATAAGGGAACTTCTTAAGCTTTCCTCTGACTATCTTCCTTATTGACCTTTCGCTCACTCCTACGACTTTTGCCATGTGGCGCATCAATCTCCTAACGTTCTTTCTGATTTTCTCTCACGAATTTCCCATTTTTTTGGTTCCTGTCGTATCTGTCGTGGAACGTTCCCTTCTTTTTTTATCCTCTTCAGTCTTCAAGCGCCTTGCTGTATCCTGAAGTGTGCTTCGAGACGCGGAAACGACTTTTACAATATCTTGTTTGCTTGTCGACCTCATGAAGTTTGCAATTGTACTCGGCAGCTTGGAACGCCTGAACATGTTGTACTCAGGTACGTATGAGCTCCACAATTTTCAGTCAACATATATTATGGCGAGTGAAGCGGAAGAATTTCTAAGAAAATTTGAAGGATTTGAAGTGTTCACCTGCATGGGTAATTTTTGCTGTACTCTGTAGTATACCGTGTAGCTTTGTTCTGTAATTGCTACTCGGTCTGTGCGCATGTCTAGTGGACAGATGAACTCTTTGTATTGTTTTATCGACAGCTGAGTGGTCAGCAGATAGACGACAGACTAACAGGCCAAACTGATAGTTGCGACGGCAACCCACCGGGGAGGTACAGTGCGATTTAGTCTTCTCCCCTTACTCTTGATGCTTCATTTTCTTTCCCTTCGTTTTTACCTTATTGTCTGATTTATCAAAAGAGATTGCCTAAGTTTTCCTTCTTTCCTTCACCTTCCAAGGTTGTTCGAGTAAGGCTGTACATCGACCACTCAACTCCATTTGCTAGCCACAGTGGTCACTCCATTTCCTACAGTACTTTCAAAACTATTGAATTCCAAAGCTTTCGATAGCCGGCATAACAGTTTTTAAATTTCCAGTTGGAATATTTACACACTACAAAAGCCATCCAAATTTTCTTGTTGTGACAAGACTGCCAGCCTCAGGACTTTCTAATATCTAAAAAGCATCACCTTTCTTTGTCGGCATGTTATTAGGCATGTTTAATCACTAAACACATTGTCTTACGCAGGATTTTGGCATTCCACCACTTTCCCCATTATTTAGCCATGAGCAACCTTCCGGTAATCTCTCTCACCCACCATCTGGTTCTGAAGCCATTTAGATGGTAGCAAGGTAGGGTTATAGTCAAGGTAAGTGTTGGATACTGTAGGTATTGACTATTTCAGGCGCCAAGGCGCCCCGACCTTTGGTCTCGCGCCTGAACGTAGCGTGGACGTAACGACTGGCGACCAGGATCCCAGGACTCATGGACCGACTCGCGGAGATTCTTGTCACTATGCAGTCCCAACTCGAGCTGATGGAACGGCAGCAGAAGGAAACGTCCGACTCATTCCTTCGAACGCTGGAGAAAATGGAGGCACGTATTTCCGGATCGAGCCCAGCTACGACGAAACACCATATTCGACTCGCTGTGCCGGCGTATCGACAAACTCAGCTTCAATCAAGAAAATGGAGGGACGTTTGACAGCTGGTACAAGCGGTTCAAAGACGTCTTCGATAACGATGCACAGAGCTCAGCGACAAGGAGAAGACCCGGTTACTGGTCAGCCGTCTAGATAAAGATTGTCATCAACTGTTCTGCGGATCAATTGCGCCCAAGACTCCTTCTGACCTGACATGGGACGAGGCCCTGGCCACGATGGATCGACTGTTTGGCTCAGCCAAAACACTATTTCGCCGTCGATTCGAGTGCCTGAAAATCCAGTACGATCACCAGGACTTCAACAGCTACGAGACACTCATGCGGACGCGCTGTTCTGATGCGAAGTTCGACTCCATCGACTTCGATGGCCTTCAATGCCTAGTCTACGTCGCCGGAATCCAGGGGCCCGAGTTCGCCGACTACAGAACGCACCCCTTGAGGAAACTGGATTTGGACGATAAGATCTCGATCAAAGACCCGACAGCCGAGTGCCAGCTCATAAAATCCTACAAAGAAGACGCAAGGATGCTGGAAAACGCCGCTGCTTCCAGTGCTACGATCAATTATGTCGCCAAAAGGAGGAAAAGAAGAAACTTCAAGCTCAAGAAGTGGAAGACCAAGGAAGAGAACGATGCGCTTCCCCACACGTCACGATCTGGAAATCAGGAATCAACGTCACCGTCGCGTCCACGGACCAGACGTCACGGTGCCAGGAGTCACCAGATCAAGAGCATTGAAGCCGCACTACGTAAGGACGCCCAGCCGCATTTAGAAGTCGAAGTCAACGGACGTCCCCTGAACTTGTTACTCGACACTGCCGCAATGATCACGCTGATCTCGAAGTCGAGCTGGAAGAAACTTGGAAGGCCACAGCTAAAGAAGTACACGCCATCGTCAATGCCGCTAATGGGACAAGGATAGCGACGATCGGACGTACTATGGTCGACTTCACATTGAAGAGCTCTGCTGGAATACGCCGTGACGGACGAGGACATTGCTACGTCACCAAAGACCTAGACATCTTCGGCTGGGAATGGATTCCAGCAAATTTCAGAGCTGGTGAACCCACTGCAGAAGTATATCGCCAACGTAACTATACTTGCAGATCCCGCTGCAACCTGCCGAAAAGAGATTGTCGCTAAACTGAAGGTCACTCATGCCGAGGTATTCAAGACAGGACTCGGACGATGCTCAAAGACCAAAGCGACACTTCAGCTGAAGCCCAATGCTCATCCTGTCTTCAAAAAGAAGCGCCCCGTGCCGTACGCCTATATAGCCGCTCTGGATGAAGAGATCGAGCGATTGCTTGCAGAAGGGGTTCTTTCTCCAGTCGACTACTCCGCCTGGGCAGCACCCGTCGTCGTCGTCAAGAAGCCTAATGGAACAATACGCCTCTGTGCGGACTTTTCTACTGGACTGATCGTCGCGCTGATGTTACATCAGCATCCGCTGCCTACTCCGGACGACATTTTCACCAAGCTGAACGGCGGCACGACATTCCCGCAGATTGACTTCGCAGACGCTTATCTACAGATCGAGTCGACGAGGAGGCGAAGGAGCTACTCACCATTCGACGACGTCATCGTCACCGGCTGCACTATCGAGGAGCACGTCGCCAACTTGGAAGCCCTCTTTAAAAGTATATTCGACTACGGCTTCCGCTTCCGGATCGAAAAGGTAATTTCTTGATGCCTCAACTCCGATACCTAGGACACATCATCGATTCCACCGGACGCCGACCCGATCCTGCCAAGATCGAGGTGATCCGCAAGATGCCACACCCCACGGACATCACACAAGTACGATCGTTCCTGGGAATGCTCACCTACTACGGTCACTTCGTCAGCGAGATGCGACAACTGCGTGCATCGTTGGACAATTTCCTGAAGAAGAACACACCGTTCGAATGGTCCGCCGAGTGCCAAGAAGCCTTCCAACGCGCCAAGGATGTGCTTGCCTCGGACCTCCTGCTCACCCACTACGATCCCACAAAGGAGATCGTTATTGCGGCCGATGCATCGGAGTACGGGATAGGAGCAGTGATCAGACACCGTCTTCCGAATGGAACGGAGAAAGCGATTCACCATGCTTGCCGTTCCCTAACAGCTGCCGAGAAGAAATACGGACAGGTCGAGAAAGAGGCTCTCGCCATAACGTTCGCCCTACGGAAGTTTCACCGTTACATATACGGGCGCCGCTTCAAGCTGTTAACCGACCACAAGCCGCTCCTCGCCATTTTCGGAAGTAACAAAGGAGTGCCAGTACACACTGCAAATCGACTTCAACGATGGCCAGTATATACTGCAAATCGACTTCAACGATGGGCTTTGATAGTGAAGAACTACGACTTCAACATTGAGTACCAACGCTCCACGAGTTTCAGGCAAGCGGACGCCCTTTCTCGCCTCATCGCGGAACAATCGACCTCCCAAGAAGATTTAGTCATTGCAGCGATCGAAAAGGATTCGTCCGCCGTTTTCATCAATGCGACGTTCAAGCTACCAATCGATGCCCAGTGGATAGCCGAAGAAACTTCAAAGGATTCAGTCCTGAAGAGCATCCTCGAATATGTGCAATGTGGAGAATGGCCGAAGGAATCGGATGCCGCAAACCGGTCCAGAAGCCTGAGGGGATCACTCTCAACGCAGAATGTATGCCTATTTGTGGGTGATCGCATTGTGATTCCAGATAGCCTTCACTGTGCTTTACTCTCCGAACTTCATGACGGACACCCAGGGATGACGCGGATGAAGATGCTCGCCAGAAACTATGTCTTTTGGATGAACATCAACAGCGACATCAAAAACTTCGTGAAGACGTGCATTCCCTGTCAGGAAACTGCAAAGAGTCCAGTAAAAGCAAAACTTTGTTCATGGCCGATGGAGAATAAGCCGTGGCACCGCGCACATGCTGGCTTCGCTGGGCCGATGGACGGAAAAATGCCTCGTCATCGTCGACGCCTACTCGAAATGGCCCGAGATTGTCGAGATGTCATCCACAACGGCAACCAGCACAGTAAAAGAGTTACGCCGCCTCTTCGCCCAATTTGGCAATCCGCAGACGCTGGTAACGGACAATGGACCGCAATTTGCAGCCCAGGAATTTAACGACTACTGCCACAGAAATGGTATCAGGCACATCACGTCGCCACAATTTCACCCTCAGTCCAATGGACAGGCAGAGCGCTTCGTGACGGCTTTAAGAGGAGCTTCAAGAAGATGAGGAAGCACTTATCTCCGACGGAAGCACTGCAGGAATTTCTTTTAGAATACCATCGGAGTCCCTGCCCTTCCGGCCGGGAGGACAGTCAACAGCTGAGGCTTTCCTGGGGAGACAAATCAGAACCACACTCAGTCTCCTCATGCCACCTGCCACCCAAAAGAGCGAGAACCGAAACCGAGAAATGGAGGACCAGCATAATCGTCATCACGGAGCTCGACACAAACAGTTCACCGTGGGCGACTTCATGTGGACAATGGACTACTGTTCAAGAACGCCACGGCAGGTCCGTGGACGGATTCAACAACGCCATGGTAAAAGGCCCTACGATGTACTGGTCGAGGGACAAATATGGAGGCGACATTCCAACCAATTGCGATTATGTGCGAATAAAGTCCCATCTGTTACAGACTCACAGTCAGAATTAGCGGACCTACCACTGCTACCATGCTCCAGGCAACAGCAGGCACCGGCAGCATCAAGGAAAACACAGCCCACCGCGTCAGCTACCCTACAGAACACTTCGACAACAACGCGTCCACGACTGAGGAAGTCTCTAGAGAGCGACGATCAAGACCACGCCGTGCACCAGACCGATTGAACGTCGACCCCAGGAAGAAGACGTACACCTTGTGTCCATCTTAGGGGGGAGGTGTTGGATACTGTAGGTACTGACTATTTCAGGCGCCAAGACGCCCCGATCTTTGGTCTCGCGCCTGATGATACTTTTACCCTAAGGGGGTATATAATGTCTTGTTGATTTGTTATGCTCAGTTTATTCTCTTCTGTTCTGAATAAATCTTCTAACTCGCCGTGGACGTAACAGTAAGAGGCCTTATATCAGTTCCATTATCACGTCTGTCATTATCACGTGTCAAGAGTGAGGATGGATCCTTCAGTTCGTGTTGCGATGAATTGGATGCAGTCTTATGAGCAAGATATGCGCATCATAGAAAGCCGCTCCTTCTCCTTTTAGATCTAAGCACTGTGGAATACGGTATCATGAAATCACGTTTGCGAAGACGGTCAATTATACTTGTTCCAGGCCTTGACCGTTTCGGCTCTCGGGGAGAGCCAGATTATCTTGGTTGGTTTTCGCATTGTTACTAGCACTCCAAAAGAGGGAACCGACTAATCGATACCAGTGGAAGCTCTAGAGCGTGATATCTGCAGTGGCATGAGCCAGTAAAAGTGGTATCGATGTAAACACCTACCACTACCTGGGAGCTCAAAGATAGCAGTCGAAATATTTTGTTTCAACTGATATCGAAGTAGGTTGCGTGTTCACTAAGAGCTCACTTAAATTTGATTGTTTATTACTGTTTGTCATGTTACTGCGGCGGTCTAGTATCTGTTCCGCTGCACATAATATAGCAATAGGAACGAAATGTGTTTACCAACTGATCACAAGATTGGCCTATGGTGGTCCTTCAGTGGTTGTGAGCAGCGTGTCGGGTTTCGTTTGAGTGACTTCTATCGATTCTCATCAAACTTTATTGAAGTCATCACTTGCCATCTCTCGCGAAGCGCAACTGCTTTGGTGCCATACGAATTACAACCAGGTTCAAGCCTTTCCTAAGGATCCTCGACGAGGGTGGGATCGTAGTTGGTCCGCTGGGAGGGAGAGTGTCGTACTCGTTGAGGTAGGCAGTGACTAACGGAATTTCTCAGGCTGAGGGTCCAAAGCGTAAAGGGGAGATGTGATAAAACCGACTAACTAGATTCAAACCCAAAACTAATATTTGATTTAATCCACACCCAGAGACAGTGTTAGGGGAAATTCGATTGTTTTATTCCTTCCTATCTTTGATATGACCGGTGGACGTGTTCACCACGAAAGCTGGCACGTCAAGTACCACGTCATTTCGATCAATACGGCATTAATACGATACGATGAGTATTATTCTGCTGCAACGCTTATTACTCTGCACCTCAGTCATTCCTCGCCAAAGTCGACCTCAGAAGGCGCAGTCGATCATCCAACGGGGTCAGGTGTTATCTGTTATGCCGTCACTACATTTCGGGGGCGCGCTTTTCGACGAGGATCTCGCCATAAGTAAGCTTCTCAGGCCCATAGTTTCCATGTGAGTGACTTCTTTTAGGGATTTTCCACTAACCATATCATTCTGAAGCTATCTTCAAAAACTCGAAGAACATATAGAAAGCGGCTCCCACAAAAAGAAAACAAGGCAGGACACAAAAGCTTTGAGATAAGTTCTTAAGGCGATATTGTGGAGTGATGAGCGTACGGACAACGCAAAAGATAAACAGATTCAAAAGACACGCTGTTTCCTTGGTCCTCTTGGAGTTGCGGGCTGCAAACAAGGTGTCAAGCTTGAGCAATCAAACGCGCATAACTTATGCTGTGGAGCGAGGCCGATACTAGATACCTTGTCCACACATTACAATTCCATCACGACCTATTGAATAGTGTATCCTCCGATCTTAGCCTGTCGACAAAGTCCCATATGTGGCGCGTCCCACAACGATGCCGACCAACGTTAATCTCCCTCCCATTGGTCTGCTGGGATCGAAAACGTACAAAAGGACTTTCCACATTCAACGCCCAGCTGTGGGGCGCGTCACTCGTTAATTCCAAGACGATCACGGTAATAGTGTCCTCTTTAACCTGGCCTCATGCATGGCGCGACTTACCACAAAGCCGGCCAACGCCAATAGCTCTTTCGTTGGTCCACTGGCAGCGAAAGCACGCACAACCACGAAATTCAATGTAGTCGTGGAGAAGCGGAACCTATCCACGGGTTGCACCATGGGAGAGTTCTCAAAAAACTATGGAATGAAAACGAAGAGTTAGCTGTTATGTTACCTTACCACGATTACAAGAACGCAAACTGGTACGCGAGCCACTATACGGACCGGGTAAGTGTTTGTATTACCAATAATGTGGATGAAATACCCATGCATGGCGCACCCCACAACGAGGTGGGGCAACTCTAGTCGTCATGCTGTCGAACCTTTGAGTGCAAAGGATATGCAGTGCAAGCACTTCGGACACAATGGATCATTTTTCCAAAGATTCGTGATGACATTTCGCCACTTCGAAGAAAAAATCCCTGACTGGCTTCCTTCAAAACAACTTCTTTTTTTGGAGATATGGTAAAGCACAAATGGTTGCTAGAAAGCGGCAACCTCGCAAACCTCGCATCGCAGTTTTGCACTCACAAGTTTAAGTTTGAAGGGAGCTACGACCATTCTAAGTTAAATACTTCGGAATTTTTTTCGAAATTTCCTCGACTGGACTTCCATATAGAGAACTACGCAACCATTAGGGAAACCAAGGGGTCAATATATTAGTCCAGGAAGGCCATTAGAAAAAAATTCACAGCACTTTAAAAGATGGAGTTTTATGAAATCTACAAGCAAAAAATGCTCCAACTTATTACTGACGATACCGCCGTCATCGCGATCGCTTCGGCACCGTTGCAATGCGATGCGGCAATGCAGTGGAGCGCATTACATGGCTTCGTTTCGGTTTATAACTTTTTAAACTTTTCTTTTTATTCTTTATCCCTGCCGCGTAACTTGCATAACTTTCAACCCGTTTGCACGGTCATCAGAGGACAACACATAACCCCTGGTCGACGACACGTTCGCTTGAGAATCTAAGTATAGAATTTTGTCAGGATTATTTTTCTCGCTTTGTCACGAATTTAGCCTCATTTTTTTAAAGTAGGCTCTTGACTTCCTTGATGAATCACGTTGACTGAGTAGAAACCACAGAAACAGCGGAAAGGGGGTCATATGGAGGCCCCTTCTTAAGAAGTCGTGTTTTTTGAAAACTTTACTCCACGTCACGCCTGATCCTGATAACCACGCACATTATGAGCCTTATCAAATTAGCAAGTTGGATCATCCTCAATCAATGCAGTCTCGGCACCGATCACTACAATGACAGTGAGAGTAAATGCTTTATTGTGTACCCGAAAAACGTGACATTCTGCACTCGCCTATCGGCTTCTCTTATCACACTTCATCAATTGTCATCATATTAGATCCTACATTAATGATGTTCCCGTCCGACTTTTCAAAAACCCTGTTAGAGCAAGCTCAGGGGCCAACGCGAGAATAGCAACGATTGGCCTTCAACACTTCTTAGTAGTCTAAATGTGTGTAAGACAATGTGAGACTTCCAAAATTTAATCCAAAAGACTCAAAACAGCTTTCACAAAAGCCGGTTGCAAAAATGGTTGCAAAAGATATTTGAGCCTTATAGGCAAACTTTCGGCGCCTAGCGCTTTTATCAAGCCTGAAAATGTACAAACCAGATGTTATTTATAGACTCTGTTTCAGAGTCTACAAGGTATTTGTACTTTATTAACTTACTGCTGCCACAGGACCACTGTACTTACCGCCAATGTGTGTCCCTTGTGCTAGAGCAGAATTCTTGCCTATAAGGCTCAAATATCTTTTGCAACCATTTTTGCAACCGGCTCTTGTGAAAGCTGTTTTGAGTCTTTTGTAATAAATTTTGGAAGTCTCATATTGTCTCACACACATTCAGATCAACATGAGGCTTCGGGACAAGACAATGCTTAAGTACCTCTTAGTAGTCTTTATCCTTATATTCTTCATCCTTCTATTGTTATACCTTCTCGTCTCTCGCGACTGATGTTCTCGTCTCACCTCACGTAAGACTGGTGATTGTCAACGTTTCAGGGTAAGCATGAAACACGCGAAAAATCTTGTGAGAGATGTCTCCCAAAACTCCTTATCACCCCTTGCCAGTTACTATCAGGACCGATGACCCACAATCACGTGTCATTCTTACATCACGTGCAAAAATCAAGGTTCGGTTTTGTTGCGACGTGAGATATGAATTTTGTGACAAACAGATAGACACACGTACATTCACACAAGCATTGGGTGGATTCTATATAGTAGGATTACCTACACCGTGGCTTCATTGTAAAAAGGGCTACAGATTCCGCGACGCCTGCCTTCTGATGCTCCTTATCAGCCTCATAAGCCACTACCAGCTACGTTCCCCTATCAGTGGTGTTTTGGTACCAACCCTCCCCAAATTCAGTGCTCGCCATTGCTATACGCCAGTTATAAACCTCTTGGCAAACGAATGGACGCTCACGCACACAGACAGGGTGGATTACATGTTCAGTGAGACTAACGTCAATCTTCGAAGTGTCCTGATCAAAGTAGATGGAGGTCAGGCATGTCAAATTGTCGGAGTCCACAGTAAGCCAGCAGGCGATAGGAAAAGATAACGATCCATTATCAAGTAAAAAAGCTCCCTGGACATTCATTCTACATCAGTGGTGGCCTGCAGAAGGTTAGTGGTTCGACTACACTCTCTCATGAGTACACTGGTGTTCGAGTTAGTAATGAACTCGAGGACCATTGTGCACCCTAACAACGGAACAGTCACTGCTCATCTCGTCTATTTGCCACAGTGAACTGAGAATCCCACTATTTTTGGAACCCCTCCAAACTTGCTCATTGTTCCGCCAAAGAGGGTATGATGGAGTCCACTTTCGTGCTTTGGCGTCGACGGCGATGCCGGGCGTCGACGGCGATGCCGGCCGCTGATAATATCGTCACTACTGCGAGGCGCTCTATTTACAACGCCGACCGAACCATGCCACAGTGTGATGATTGCAGCGAGAGCTCGTGTGAATTTACGACGAACTCGAATCTCGGAACAGTGCCAGACTGTGGCAGAATTCGGTGGCTTTCTGCAGCAGATTCTCACCTGCAGGATATCGTCACAATCATCATACTATAGTATGGTTCAGTTGAAAACCGATAAATAGAGCGCCTTGCACTTGTGCAGGCATTGCCGGAAGCGGACTTTCGGTTGCCGCCGTGGACGCTGATGCCTGCGCCAGTGCCGCAAAGTATGAAAGCGGCCGAATGGTGAAAATAGTTTTTCGATGACAAGGTTAGCCAACGATGTGTCTTCGCACTATGACCACAGCATGTCCCTCACATTTGCTGGGAACGGTGCTACTGCAATAAGGTGTGGGGAGGAGGGAGGCACGATGGTCGGTAAACGGACAAAGGTAAGGAGGGAAGCCATCTCGCCACGAACGGGCTCACCCCGTCGCGGCTTCCGCCATTGGTGCGTTTAGCATGCTTACACAAGGACGAATACGCTCCCTATGTATTCTGCACAGCATGCTCATGTAACCGCTTCTCGAGTACCTATGTTTGATCTTCTAAGGATGACAAGAAACAATAATCGCATAATTATCTTCGTCAAATCTTGTGAAAAATAGAGTAGCTTTGGGGCTCCTTATCTCATCGGGCAAAGGTTTTCGTGAGCAGCATATGAGATTTTCACCCACCACGGTGCAAACAGGCGACACTTAGCACGCCGCCTTAGCAGCAAGCCAGGAGTCGACCAGCACGCTTCTTGCGCATTGCAAGGGAAGGAAGGTCCGACGATGGGGTAACGCAAAAATCGCTGCCCAGCTCGCGACACTGCTGTAAACTGCGACGCTTACCCCTGGTAGAGCAGTGCCCCAAAGTTAGCTTGAACTGAGAAAAAGCGAGCCTCGTGACAACAGTCCCGGACTACACCAAAAATCTACGGTTGAGAATCCCTGGTCGGGATAACAACCGATTATCCTCGCTGATCCACAGCTTTCACCCAATTCTTGGTGGGTGAGGCTACTTACGCCAGATAATCGCGTGGCCGCCCGCGGCGAGTGCGAGTCCTGTGGCAGGGCATGGCAGTCTTCAAGCGAGACAGTGTGGCATGGGTGGAGGAGGCAGGGAGGCGTGAGTGCAGGAGGCAGTGTGGCATGGGTGGAAACATAGAGGTGGCGCAGCCACGCTCTGCCGGGCTCCCAAGGGCAATCGATTTGCAAGTCGTACTGGTAGCCCCGCGAGTGCAATTTTCTGGCGTAAGTAGCCTCACCCATTTTCGGTGAGCCATCCAATTTCTGGCAAGCCGTCCTTCAATGTTGGCTCCCCTACCAGTCATGCGTAGTACACTCCGCTTGTAGGCGGCCGTATGCTTTCTCGCGGAGTGCGCAGACAGAGCGACGAAGAGGGAGAAGATGTGCAAGTGATGACAACTAACCACCTACCGTACAAATGTGCGAAAGAACACCTGCCGCCGAAGCGCAATGCAAGCTCGCGCGTCGCGGTAGGTGTTCCTTCCGCACATTTGTTCGTTAACCATTCCTCGGGGGTTGGGGAGGGCATCCCTTTATGGACGAAAATTTAATCTAAACCTTGGAAGTGAAAGGATTTTCTCCATTCATTCACTAGGGCTTGAGCAAGAATGTAAGTTGTGCAGATTTACCCTACAACAGACTCAGATATGCTTGGGCTTGCAAATTTTATGAGTGGTTCTCTTTCATCACGATAGCACCTTGACTGCTATTGCTATGAGCGTTTTTACAACGGTGCAAAGAGTGCGTAAACATTCTCAGATACGGACTCAAACCCGACTGTCGTTTGCAATCTTCGGACGCAAAACTATTGAGACGAATCTCCCGTTGAATCAACATTATCTTTGCCGCAGCTTAGCACTACTTTGAACTAGAACTTAATGAGCTGGTTGGGTACCGCCAAAGACAACGGACTGCGTAATATGAGTGCTTGGAAAAGCCGAATGTTGTCTACAGAAGTCTGAGGGAACTAGTTGAGGCAGTTCGTGATAATAAACGTGCTTTAATCCTGAGCATTATACAAGCCCTTCGATACTGTCGCATCGCTACGATTCTTTTATGAACAGATCGACCTGGGCTTTCTTGGTTGGCCGTGGCGCGCATTATCTCTTGGGAGGTCACAACTTGGGCTTACACATAGGTCATGCGGTGTTGATGAAAAGTGGGCTACTTTATATAGCAATGACTGCAAGCGCATAGACTAGTCCTACCGCTGCGTAGTTCGCAAGCGCTGGTGTTTGCATTAAGTGCTGCTAGCATTTTAGGTACATGAATCTTTTCCCAATAAATAATGGAAAGTTTCACCATTACAACAAAAAATTCAATGCAGAAAAAAAGAAAACGATTCTTCCTTCGTTCTTTGAAAAGTTAAGGCGCTCTAGCTCCAGCAGCGACGTATTGCGCACTATTACGTCCTGAACACCCAACCCACGACAAACATACTCCTCTCTCACATGCAGCGCTATATTCAAGTTGTATACGGGATCATATCGAACTTATGCATTCCGCAAAATGTGCCTCTGACTCGGTATTCTTGTGGCATTTAAGATTTGAGACTGTGAGGAAAGGGAGCTGTTGTGAGAGCGCAAAGCATGGACGCAGTTGCAAAGGTTTCGGAAAAATTGCATTCGCGCTCAACATACAAACGGTGCACAAACACGCAACTTTTATTTCGATAAGCTAAGATTTACCGATGATCACTCCAAGTCAACACTTGATCCACTTGTTACATTACGACTTTTCCGACAGAACTGAGGAAAAATCTTTGAAAATGAGAAAAAAATTACTGGGAAATTCACTCGTTACAATGCCTTTTTCGACAGAACTCAGGAAATCTCCCTATCCTTGAAAGCGGAAAGCGAAAAATTACTGGAAATCCCCGCCCTGGATGAAACCATATGGCGTGATATTTTAATTTTTTTGATAACTGCTGTTAACAGCAGAAACAGCAGTTATCGAAAAAAAATAAAATATCAAAATCATTACTAAAGCTTTCAGCTTCACGGTTCGATGCCGATATTGGCCAACCGGCTCAACACGTTATACGTGTGAGTACTGATAAACTATGGTAAATATACCATTCAAAAAGCTGAGTTAAAGTGAAGGTGGTGTCGGTAGTGTAATGGATTAGCACATATCCCCGGAAAGGATGAAGTGCGGGTTCGAGTCCCGTCCTTCACCAAAGCTTTTGCCCATAACTCAGCATCCTCGTAGTAACATATGGCGTGAGTGTGCATGCATTGTGTTACGAAGGGCTCTGCAATGGATAAGATGCCCACTCAAAACTCGATTTTTATTGAAATTTTCCTCGAAATGGGTGTCGGGTATCGCCATGTAAAAGCACATTTGACTCATTTCTCCATCAAAGAATGACCACACGAGCAAGGTGTTCAGATACAGAGTTCTGCTCAGACATCAGCTTCAAAACGTAGAAAATACCAGCGATCAGCCAGCGTCCTTTCCGTGAGAGTGTCCTTTTTTCATGGGGTTGCACACTACCACTTGAAAATCATGGATTGTTTGAGCGGCGCTTCTCAACTGTAGATTGATTCATGTGCTGTACTCCTGTTTATTGCCGGTGACTATATAGGATAGCTACGAAAAAGTGCAATTGAAAGTGAAAAGGATTGATGCGAGGTAAAGTCCTGGGTTGTGCTTATGCAGGCAAGCACATGTGGGAAACAAAGTCCTTTTTCATACCATTCATACGTCGTGAGCATGGCTCAGTGTGGTGACTTTGCAGCGAGATGGGAGATGTTTCAATGTGTCCATGATCATCGTAAAAAAACTATTCTCAGTTAAATGGTTTAGCGGTACACTACCAGGCGAGATATTGTACAGTACCGCTCACAATTTTTGAAAAATCGACTCCTCGCGACGGATTAATCGCGAACCAATCGTCGCACCGTCATAACATCGTTCGAAGTGAATAAAATGGAAAGATATTAGGACCATTGGATTCGCCTCGACGCGACGAGTTCAAAATGTATAAAGCCGAATTTCGATAAGTAATAATCTTGAAATTTACGTAAAAACGCATTTTGTTGTTTTTTCGCTATAAGTCGAGTGATTGTTGATTTTATTTATCGGACTTGTACACATTTTCGGTATAAGCTCCTCGAACTATACAAGAAAGAACTACAAGTTTTTGATATCCATGAACTCGATGATAGGCCATTTTTCACATTCTGAAAAATTTGAGGGAAATGATCTTCGAAACCTAATGAGCTGGCAATAAAATTTTCCCATATTTTGATCTAGGCTCACAGTCGTGTAGGAATTTTGAAATTTCGTTCATTTCAGATGAGCCCCTGTTCCTTGATGTGGCCCTAAACAGCGTCTCCGTGTATACACTACTGAAAAAAAAACCATTGCTCAACTCATCTTTAAACTCAAATTTCCCTATGAGATGTACGCCGTTCGATTCCCCAGGAAAAATGCTGTCGAATAATAAGAATAAAAATCTTGATGGTGATAAATTTGTTAATTTTCTCATTTCCAGCCTTTTCTTTGTTGTTAATCGACGTTTCGAATGTTTACCGGTCGCGTGCGATTCACGTACACGGCCGTGGGAGAGCAGTCACGACTGATGGAGTCATCGCGAGCGCCGAGCACTTTCCACGGCCGTGCACGTGAATAGCGCGGTGCCATCACGATGTCTCCACAGCTTTCCCGTGGCCGTGCACGTGAACCACACGCTGCCAAAAGGAGCTTGAAAACGCGGCCAACGAGAGCTTGAGACGTCGATCAACAACAAAGAAAAGGCTGAAATGAGAAAAATAACAAATTTATCACCATCAAGATTTTTTCTTGGGGAATCGAACGGCGTACATCTCATAGGAAAATTTGCGCTTGAAGATGAGTTGAGCGATGGTTTTTTCAATAGTGTATACACGGAGACGCTGTTTAGGGTCACATCAAGAAAAATTCCTACACATCTGTGAGCCTGGATTGAGAATATGAAAAACATTTTTGCCAGCTTAATAGGTTTCAAAGAAAATTTCTCTCACACATTGTGAAAAATGGTCTATTATCCAGTTCGAGAAAACCTAGAACTTGTGGTTCTACTTTGTAGAGCTCGACGATCCACTTTGAACGATCGACGGTTTGTTTGCAATTAGTCGCGAGACGTTGATTTTCCAAAAGATGTGAGCTGTATTGTACCTTCCTGCACTTCGTGGTTGGTGCTGTCCATAATCTGTTCGCCGAGCAGCCGCAATAAAGGAGTAGCTCAGGCAGTTGTCCAAGGACTTACTCACCCCATGAAAGTAAGCCATTTACCTGATTAACGCGTGGTGCCCCTTTAAACCTGAAGAACTCCTAGATATAGAATCAAAATGGAGGGCTTCATCCTCGATGTTTTCCGCATTTCTTTCACTGTTTTTAAACCGTCATGCAGAATGTTCTGACAGATTCCTTTTTGATAGAAGCAACACACATTCAATTCTATGAGTGTTTTCAGTGAAGGAATTATGACTAACGTTAAACAATGCAGACCATATTTTCTAGCACAGCACCGCGGGCATCACATGGTGAAACTGTATGGAAACTGATACTGATGGAAGTTCTACAGGGTGCAACACTGCGCGTCAGCAAGTGGTGTCACTACAAACCACTCTTAGGGAGCTTATGGAGTGTGAATGCTAAAATATTTTATTGCTACTGACAGTGTGCTCTCTGAGCACTCAACCTTGTGAGTATCAAAGCTCTATACTTGACCAAATCCAGTGCCATTTGCTCTGAGGCCGCTATCAGGTGTATTTACCAAGCGTTATGACTTCCAATCTACCCCCCCCCCCCCCCAATGCCCTCTTCCTATCCAATACAGCACCTACCGAATACCTTTGGTGCGACGTGAGTATGAAAACACAAAGACGACAAAAACATACAAATACACAGACATAAGCAGCGGATTTCTTATATTAGGATCGTATACAATGTCGTCACATCCTTCAACACAGGCTTATGAATAAATGTGATGTTTCAGCATGCTTTTTGTACTCCTGGCTCTTTTTTTGCATATCGACAGCTTTGAGTACTCTAATCCATGCGCGGAACCTCCACGAACTGAAGACACAGCACGTTTTTCTGAGCTCATTCATTATTTAAACTACTCCCTGAACTACAAGGTGGGTCACTTTCACGATTATTGCTAGCGAATCATGTAAGAGAAGTTCAAGAATCCTTCGCGATGTGAATGTAGCCCGTGATGATCTCGGAAAAAGAATGTTAATGTTCAGCTCACACACTGTAGGAAAAAAGTGCCTGAAGTTTTGCCACTCGAAAGATCAGTTCAGGTAGATCCATGTGAAGACTTTTATCAGTTTGCATGTGGAAATTGGATAGCCGCCCATGCAAATACCACACTAGAGCACTGGGGGGAAATATCAACGTTTCGAAAAATGGAGGACCGTTTTGTGAAGGAACAAAGAAGTTAGTAAGTTCAGCAGCAAAACTTCTTCTACGCTGCTGGAGTTTGGTCAACTTTTTAAGGTCAAGATTTAGATATTTTAGACTAAACTTCCTTGTATTTTGATGTCAATCCAAGTGCACATATCTCGGCTCCAAAGATGTATGTTGTTCGAGATAAAACCAATGCATCCAGCATGCCTATGCAGACTTGCTCATTCTAATTGCATAAAATCCCATAATTTCGGACGCTGTGTTAAATTGTTCTATTCTTCTCCTCGGTGACGTACATGAACTTGTGTTTTGACTAACATTCGTTGCTGCGGAGTAGTGCCGACTCCGCTGTCGTGTGGTATACCTTGATCCTAAGCGCCTTGACTCTCGCAGGGACTCACTTCATATCATCCGAGCTGGCTGGAATTTTTTGACCTTCATTGCATGATATCTCGTAGTGATGTTAGGGCATCCTAGGTACGAGAGCTTCAACATGGCTTTGATTCTTTTCCCATGGCTGTCCACGTTCAATCCCGTGCACTCCATAAAAATGGGTAGTCCTACTATATATAATCGGCCAAGTGTGAGTGAGTGAGTGAGTGAGTGAGTGAGCCGGTTGCATCTAGTTCCCTTCTCTTGAAGACGCTCTTCTCCTATAAGTGCACTTTCACCTTCAGATTCCTCGGTGAAAGCTCACCCTTTTTTCTCGAAAATGTCAAGGACCAGGACAGCCCTCTGCTGAGTGGTCATTCACTCTGCTGGAGTAATTTCAAATTTTGAGTGCTTACTTTCATGCGGGTACACGGTCATATCGAGTTGTCACCTCCTAGTTACTTCGACCTCCCTTCCCAGAAGGAGCGTATGGCAAATTGTCATGTCAGAAACATGCCAAAATTCTCCTCCTGTGCGTGTCTGACTTAGTTTCTCTCCTCTGCGTACCTATCCTAATTCTGTTTTGGCTCTGTCGAAGTGGCTTCAGATACGTTGCAGCGTGGGTGAACAAACCGATCGCTCCATCAAAGCTCAGATAGAGCCACTAGAAGAGCTTTTGAAAGAGGCCTTCACAGATTAGATGAAATCAAGACGAACTCAATTATGGAACTGCTCTGAATTCGCAGTATACGACATTTCAGAAGTACTGACATCGAAAGAAAAATCAAAATCTGAAGCAATAACGCAGGCCCGCAATTTCTATAAGAGCTGCGTTCAAGCTGAACAGCAATGGAGCCTTTCTGGGATTTCAGGCATTAATTACGTCATGGGTAAAGTCAAAGTGAGTTCTGTGAATTTTGTTCTTCATTCATTGTCTGAAGTCAACTATTCGCCCATCACAAAACGCCGTGTATCTTTGGTGGTTTATTCGGAACTGTGGGTGACAACCTCGACAAATAGTGCATACAGTCGCTCGTGGAGGAAAACTTATTCAAATGTCTCAAGCTGTTTCAAGCTGCTATGTGTTACGTTATCGGTGCCCCATAACAACTGACACATCAAATGAGAAGAGTTTGCTCTTTTGTATATAACCATATCCGTTTATACACATGGGTGAGTTTCAGAGTTTTGGCATCTTTCCGATGTTGAGCGAGGAACCTTTCGATGAGGCTCTTTTCAACAAGAACTTCGATTTCACGTGGTTACTAGCGTACTTCAATCAAAATAAAACGGTGCTCCATATGATTGCTCCCAGAATCGTTTACAGACGTTCCATGGAGCGTGCGATTATCTCGGCGAGTTTTGATCAATATACTAGACTCTTTTCTGTTATTCAACACGCATGCACAGATATCCCTTCTGATTAGGTTATTATCGACAGCAAGGCGGTAATTTGGTTTCCCTCCGATACTGAAGGTAGGGCTCGTAGACGATGGGTTGCAAAAAAAATGAAAATGACAAGTAATCTAAGTCAATGTCTGACAGTCTTTCAAAATAGTGTTCATTCAATAAACTCGAAGGACCCTCAAAAGTCTCGAGAGTTTTTGAATACTTAATACCTTCTTCAGGCTAGAGCAGTGGAGTTTTGTTGAATTATATTACACAAGTTATCGCACGGTACTGTGCGAACTGCACAATGGAATTATGTAATGGAGAAATGGTCGGTACTGACCAACCAACATCATAGAAGCCCATATCGCACTGTTTCACATTGTGGTAACGCAGTCCTGAGCGCTACTCCGGTATCTATACAAATACTCATAGCTGGTATCTCTACAAATACCTATCACTATTTGGAATATCAGGTGGTTTACGCCCCGTAATGAAACAGAGCATAAGGTATATTCAGCAAAAAGTCTGAGCGTTGAGTTCTTGAGGTATGGGGTGTCGATGCTGTAGTTATCTACTATTTCATTTCGCAAGATCACCGCTTTACAGCGGTCCTAATGATTTAGCCTGTCAATACCTTTTATTGCAGTAATATCGACTACCAATGTAAATGGATCAGAAGTGAAATGTGTAAATGGATCAGTAGTGAAATGTGTTTATTCGCTGATCATTTAGCATTTTGACTGGTAACTATTGGCGGCTTATATAGTCTGAGGATCGATTTTTAGATTGGATTGCATTAATTAGTGGCAATCTGTCCACTTGCTGAGCATCTATTAAGTTGTCGCATTGAAATTCTCACTTTTTTATGTTATCCTATAGTTTCGTCTAAAAAGTCCCAAAACATTTCCTGGCTAGTGGTGTATGAGGGTGAGGTCTCGCACAATCGATACTGTCAGTGTTATCCGCTCACGCATTCTAACCTGTTAATAATGAGCCTTTCACGCAACCAAGTCCGTTTCCTTCTAATTCACGAACATTACAGCAGCTGAAGCACATCGGAACATTCGCAGTACGATGGGCGAGTCCAGCCCCTCCTACAAGATAGCCTTGAACTGGTTCAACAAGTTCGACGATGGGGACTACGAGCTCGAAGCCCCGTACGCCGTGTATCCATCAGTCTGGAATGCCTACGGGAAGCTGTAGAAGCGGACCCTAGAATTTCTATCCACGCTCTGACGAAGGCATTTCAGTGTCATCACTGCACACTAGCTAGACATCTCCATCAAATTGGAAAGTAGCACAAATGGGGATCTTGGATATCCCATCAACTGACTGCAAGCCATCAGTAGCAGCGCATCGAGGCCTGCATGGCAAACCTGTCCGCACACAGGAACTCGAGCTGGCTCTCCAATTTGGCTACCGGTGATGAGTCATGGGTGATGTACGTCAACCATAGCCGCAAGCGCCAGTGGTTCGGAGAATGCGAGAAAGGAGTGCCAACACCACGACCTGAACAAGGAGCTCGGAAGGTGATGTTGTCTTTCTGGTGGAATATGCGCAGAGTGATTCACTGGGAGCTGCTAGCGGACAATACTGCTGTCACCAAGGATTATTACTCTAAGCAGCTGAATCGCATGAGCGATGAACTCAGAACGCAGAAGGATCGGATTCACTTTTTGCATGACAATGCCAGACCCCATGTAGCTGTAGCCATTCGCCAAAAAATCCTGAGTTTGTGCTGAAATACCGTGGTACACCCTCCGTACTCACCCGACCTAGCCCCAACAGACTACCACCTTTTCAGTTTCCTGAAGGCATTCCTAGCTGAAAAACAAGACGATTCTCGAGAGGACCTCGAATCCGACCTTGCGGAATTTTTCGCTCCTAAGTCTTCAGATTTTTACCGTGATGGCCTATTAAATCTACCTCGTCGTTGGCAGAGAGTTATTGATTTTACTGGAATGAATTTTGAATGAATCGATCTGATTTGTTGTAGATAAATTGAACTGAATTTTTTGCTAATCAAGTGAAAATTCCAATGCGACAACCTAATATATGTTGATGGTAAATCCAAATGCCAGATATCGATGCTTATAGTTTTTGACATGCACTAATATTTGGAGTTTTGCATAGCGAAGCGGTCGATGGTCATTGTCGTTGCTTGCTGGTACAGCATGAGAAAATGGATAACTTGTTTTGCTATCACAAATCTAGATCGTATCTTGATCATCCATGTAATGCATCGACAACTGACATCAGAACGACAGAATGTTTACCCAATGGCACTGGTTGTGAGCATTAGACGGTTTTACTATAGCGGTCGCATAGTGGTGTGAGCGGTGTACCGGGTTTTGTCCCATCCACTTCCTAATAGCTCGTATCAACCCCTGTAAGTCGTTATCAGTTTCTATAAGACCCCATTGTAGTGTCCTACTGCCTTGTCCGGTGTCGCGACAGCGGAAGTATTGATTTGTTTATTTAGTGAATAGATAGAAAAGACTAACAGTACAAGGCGACGAATATGGCGGGATCCGAGGTGCAGTTTGAAGTCGCTGGGCAGATAGACGACCGGAAGATCGTCACTACCGGATACCGGATAACTGAACATCCTCCCGTCCCGAGGTCTATATAGGCTGTTGATTTTCGCACGATTACAAGGTCGATAAGATCACTGTCATTTGTGATTACATGACCACTAGTATACACAACACCTCCCCCAGTAGAAAGAAATGGGTACAGTACAGTTAACTTTCTACTTATACAATTCAAAAAGAAAGACAACACTCAACGATTAATCTAACGAGGCGCATCTGGGTACCTTTGTACCGGTCTTCTCATCCTCGTCGAACGTCATAGTGGCACTTCGGCTTTGTGAGCTTGTTGTCCTTGAACAACAGCATCTGTAGCTTGGGCGATCCCCTCTTGTCGCTTCCACACGTCGTCCAAGTCGAGCTTCTCGAGCAGAATCAACAACGACTTGTCTCCATATTTTGCAGGTGCTTTCGCTTCACGACGGCGCAACTGATTTGCGTGCTTCCTCGTTGTTCTTCCACTAAGATAATTTCGTAGTTCACCTTGTCGATTCTTCTCTTGATGATACCTTCTTTCCATATAAAACGCGGGAACGCGGTGCTTCCAAAACGCTTCACCAACCACCAATTCTTTCGGAACAGCATTGTTTCTTTTGTTGAACTGTTCAATCATTTTCTTCCGATTTCCTTGTGACGGTGGTGTAGTTGATCCTTCCATAGGGCGTAGCAGACTCAAGCGTGTGCGGAGTTCTCTTCCTAAAAACGCTTTAGCTGGTGTTCCGTTGTGCAAGAATCGTTTGGAGTTGTCCTGTATGCTTGAAGGATCACGTCCAGCGTCTCTTCCGACCGCTTCTCCTCCCCCTTCAGTTTCTTGATACTTCGTTTCAGTGTATCAACGAAACGTTCGACCTGCACATTTGACTGCGGGTAGTAGGGAGCAGTTCTAACGTGCGTAATTCCTCCTTCTTCGCACATCGTCTTGGATTGTTTCGACGTGAATTGGGTTCCACTATCGCTAACGATAGTTTCCGGGATTCCATATCTTGCAAAAATCTTCTTTAGTTCCTTTACCGTTTGACCTGCAGAGATACTTGTCATCTCGATAATCGAATCTACAACAACCACATAAAATGATCCGCAAACAGGTCCTGCGAAGTCTACGTGAATCCTTTGCCACACATAAGTTGGAGTTGGCCAATTTTCCAAAGGAACCTTGATGGGACTCTTCGCATATTCTGAACATCTTGAACAATTTCGTACTATTTCTTCACAATCCTTGTTGAGGTTTGGCCAATAAACATAACTTCTGGCAAGCTTCTTCATCCGTGCGACTCCTGGATGACCATCGTGCAGTTCCTTCAGAACCTTGATTTGTGGTTCTTCTGGGATGACAATTCTTTCCGCCCTCATGAGGCATCCGTCCACGATCGATAGTGTTTCTTTTGTATTGAAAAACGGCGACATTTTCAAGCTGACCTTTGGCCATCTTCCGGAATTCACATATGACATGATATCCTTATGTAAAGAGTCCTTCGCGGTGCTATCTCTGACATGCTCATGGGTCAGTTGTAGTTTTCTGATGCTATCCTTAAGCGATCTGGAAACATCATTTTCCACTGTTGCCACTACGGCATCTTCGCGTGAATTTTGTGCTTCTGCACCAGTCTTGAAAGATCATCCACTTGTCTGAGCTGCGTGGTTTTGACATACTCAATGTCAAAATCGTAACCGAGCAAAATCGTTGCCCGTATCATAAGCCGATTTGCGGAGTAAACCGGAACTCCATTCTTGTCTCCAAAAATTGCCAACAATGGCTTATGATCTGTCAACAGTAAAAACTTTCTTTCGAATAAGTACTTGTGAAATTCCTGACCGCAAATACAAGTTTAAGAGCTTCATTCCCAATTTGTGAGTACTTCTTCTCAGCCTCGGGAAGTGACCTTGGAGCATGCACAATAGGTTTCTCCGAACTGGCTGCGTATCTATGAGAAATAATGCATCCAATACCATAATCACAGGCATCAGCTGCTACAACACTCCCTTGTTGAGTGAGCAAGGTTGACGTCGCTTGACAAGGCTTCCTTCAAGTCTTCAAATGCTTTATGTTCTTTCGAAGTCCATGTCCATTTCACATTCTTTTTGAGTAACACATCTAACGGTCCATGGAGGCTCTTCATAGATTGCACAAATGCAGAGTAGTACGTAGTCATTCCCAGAAAAGATCTCAAATGCGCAATATTCTCCGGTTCATCTGTGTTCTTGATGGCTCCAATTTTTCTGGATTGGGTCTTCTCCCATTTTTGTCTAGAATAAAACCAAGATAATGTATTTCTGGCTTGGAAAATGCACATTTGTCTAGACGGACCTTGAATTCATAGTCAGCTATTCTTCTGAATACTGCAAGCAGCTTTTCTTCATGCTCTTGCTCGTTTCTGCCGCTCACTAAGATATCGTCGAGATAGGTGGCTACACCTTGTAATCCCGTCACCATCTTGTTCTAACTTTCTGGAAGATTCCTGGTGTGGTCTAGATTCCAAAGGGTGATCGATTGTATCTGAATAATCGTATTTATGACGACTTTCTTCTTCGATACTTCTGAAAGTTCCAACTATAGGTATGCGTCTGATAAATCGATTCGCGAGAAGATCGTCCCTCTGTTTAGGGATGCGAAAGTATTTTCTGGCATAGGTTCTCATAATCGAAAGACTGCAAGGCTCTGTTTAGCCCACTTGAGAAATAAGCACATATTCTCAACATTCCATTCTGCTTCCTGACACAAACAATGGGAGCGGCCTATTCTCTATGACTTACTGGTGCAGTGACAACCTTTCGCACGAGTCTGTCTAATTCTGCGTTCACAGCTTCTGGGGTTGCATGGGGTACCGGACGACTATTGCACAACACTGGGCGCACATTGTTGTTGAGCTGCAATTCAACCTCTTCTTTGTTGCAGCGTCCGAATTCTTCTTCGAAAACTTCCGTATAAGTCTTCCTCAATTCTCCTTCGATTAAGGCGATGGATGCCATTTTTACTTCCGCTGTCATCATCTCCAAGTGATACTTCATGTCCTCATTCTCTCGTTTCCACTCTAGGCCAATGAGCGAGTTATACGGTGTCACGTAGGCTAACCATCGGTTTCGACGCCCTTCATTTTGATCTTGCATTTCAACTTCCCATGAATCTTCATGTGTTCTCCGCTGGCATTCTTCACAACGATATTTGTTCCCTCCAATGCTGGGATCCCATCTTTTTCGGATCCTGTATCCAGCGGAAATCCGACCTGTTAGTTATTCACTAGTACGTCCACGCGAAGAGAGTTTGCTTCGAGTGCCGCGTTTGAAATCTGGACTGTTCGGACTTGTCTTCTTGAAGCCTTCCTTTGCTCCTTGCCTTCGCGGTTGCTGTTTCACATCTTCTCCGTCGCTTCTTCTTGAGCGCCTGGCTTCTTCTGTTGCAGAAGTCACAAAACTTCTCCTTGTGACTAGTTTGTCTGCACTTCTTGCAGTACCAGGGCTTGGATTTGCACTAACGTGCATAATGGTTGCCTCCACAGCTCCAGCATTCCACTTCATGCCGCTTTTCTACGGTCGTTGCTTCAACAGTCTTCGTACTTCCTGCAACAATTTTACTGTCTCTTCTAAGATTCAAGAAATTTTCGCATTTTTGATGCAACTCGTGCAAGGATACGCTTCTTCCAGCGTTGTGCTCTCGATCAGTGTTGCAATCAGTCTTTGCCTGATTTTTGCTTCTTGCTGCGATTTTAGGCCAAAAATCCACAGGAGACATTCGATCCCATCTGAGTCTAATTCGTGGATCTTCGCCCTTTTACAGAATTCATTAACGCGACCATTATGCGATAGGTAATCCTCAGCGTCGCTTTTCTCTAGCTCGAGGCACTGATATCTTGTGGTGAACAGTGACGTCTTGTGATCAAAGAGCTGCTTCAATGCTTCTACCGTCTCATCGAATCCGATTTGGGAAACATTCCTGGGTAGGACATGACTCTGGTACCTGTCGAATGTCACTGAATCCAATTTCTCAAATAGTAGCCTCACCTTGCTACTCTCTGTGAGCTGTTTTGCGTCTTCGGAACACACCTTGTATCTTGAGTAACACTTCGAGAAGCTCATGTCAGCTGTCAGCATCAGTGTCAAAAACGAATTTCTCGATTCGGTTGCTCAAGGCTGCCATCACATTCAGGGGTGTCACTTGCTCTTCTGGCTTGACGGCTCCTTGGTCACGCTGTGAGGCACGATCCATAATCTTCGAAATGATGTCCCTCTGTTCCTTCATCATTAAAGAGGCAAGGTTCCTTTGCTCTTCGATCAGTTGCTTGAACATCGATAAAACTGTGGCTGGATCCATTGCTCCACCAACAGGTGAAACAGGCGCAAAGTTTCTTCTTTCGTGCAGGTGGGGCTTGTCCCACTCGAGTGCCGCTGAAAGTGTTCTCTAGGTCCGCTTGTTGAAGCCGGATATGAGGAAAGTCGTCGAGCCAAATCTCGAGTCGTAGCTATCCAAGCGCAGTCCTTCGGAGATCCTGAACGACACTGTAGTGTCCTATTGCATTGTCCGGTGTCGCAACAGCAGAAGTATTGTTTTGTTTATTTAGTGAATAGATAGAAAAGACTAACAGTACAAGGCGACGAGTACTGCGGGATCGGTGGTGCAGTTTGAGGTCGCTGGGCAGGTAGACGACCGGAAGACCGAATCACTGAATACCGAATAACTAGACATTCCTCCGTCCCAGAGTTTATTAGGCTGTTTATTTTTGCACGATTACAAGGTAGATATGATCTATCATTTGTGATCACATGACCACCGATACACACAACACCCATTAAGCTCTACGCACCCAGCATTACCTGTCACTGCCAGCCTTCCACTGCCAACCCGAAAAAAGAAATGACTTGGCGACATTTGCTTTTAACGCTCCTTATCAAATCTTGTCAACCGTTATCAATTCGAATCACGCAAGACCAGTGTTCCCGTCCTACCCCTCAAAACACATAAAAACACTCTAGAATCATTTATAATTTTCTAGTGTGCCAACGAGGTTGTTAGGTGGAAACTTTATTATCGGCCTAACAATCTGAAAGTAATCTAGAATCAATCTGAAAGAAGGAACGGATTCAAAGACCCTTGCCTTCGACGCTTATCGAATCTAATTATTAATTTGGATTACCTACCCACTAGTGATGTCCTCGTCCTACCCTGCTGAACATCTATGAGTGCCACCGCTCCAGGATCAACGTGATGACGAAACAAATGTGATGACACTCGCCTTCCGAGGCTCTTTATGAGCCCTTCTTCTGGTTCACCACCGCTGAGGTTTGCGTAACACAACACTCATCAATTGTAAAGTTTAGGATTTCAGTTTTCCTGCCAAACGATATGCGACTTCCGTGACCTACAGACGTACACACACAGACAGACTGACACGTTCCTTGCCCTGAAAAAATTTCCGGCGTGACCCGACTCTCCTAAAAAGCGTACGGAGCAAAAATGACTACCTCACCCGGCTGCACAATTAAATAGTATAGGACGCCAGGAGACTGCCTTGACACTTGACATAAAAAAGAATATACCGTCACGAAGAATAATTACTGTGGGCAAGTGAAGATGTGAAGAATGTCATGTGGTTCGCCTTTGCTATCTATTCTGGTGAACGTTTTGCGGTGTAACACTTCAATGATACGTGTTGGGATGGTTCATGGGCCTATGCTCTTGTACGTGTGTGGAGAAGCTGTTGTTAGGTGAAGAGGATGGACACTAATGCTTCGCAGTGTTCGTCAACGCGTTTGTAGAGCAGCCTCTTATTTCTCCAAAATATTTTTGCACACAGTTCACACATTCTATCAGGTATACCGTCCTCCGAAGCTGGAATTTTTGTGGTTGGCACAGTACTTACGGCCCTCCCTACCACATCTTTCCTCGTAAAGCATTGAATATATGAGTTGAAAATTCCCCACCACAGAATCCACTTTTTCCGATTGTTGGCTATATATTTTATATTTGTCTTCACCAGGTTTTGGATGACTAAAAAGCTAATAGAAAGGGAGAGAAAGGTAAGATAGAGCGTAGGGAGTAAATGTGGAGGTTTCGTCGTGCTAACCGGGATAGTGAAAAGGCAGTCAAAATGCATTTTGGATGAGAATGAATACTTCTCTTAATCGTTTGAATGTGTCGCAAAAAGACTCAAGAAACCCATCGAAACGGTGTTGGGTAGAAAGGTAGAGGAAAATGCAGTAAGACTACTCATATCGTCTTTACCATGCAACACAGCTTAGTACTCACTCGTCAAAACCCATGACATTGCGGTTACTAACTGCATTAACGATCTCAAATTAGCTGGTCACTCGTTACGATGTTTTCCCTGCTCCTGCGCTATATCGCATCACATCTGACAAACAGCGGAATTTGATTGCTTATATCAGCTTCCGTCAGAGTTAAGCTATGCCAGCTTTGATGCTGTATTTTTGTATAACGTCAAAACTGTTGAGCAACTGAGGCCTTCATAACCATTCAGAAACAATACAAAAGGGAGTTTACTTTCTTGTTCTCAAAGAGGATACCTTAGAGAGTTGTTCAAAGCAACTCTGAAATGCAACACTTTCCAATACACATGCAATGCATTTCAGTAGGAGGCACTATGAACAATCACGTGACATGGTCATGGGCTTAAGAACAGCTCTGTTACTGGCCATTGCAAATCGTGACCGCATAGAACGAAGAGAGTAATGTTTTACAAAAAGCATACAGACGACGTGTTCATTACTGGTTCATCGTTTAAAGACACCGGTAGGAGAAAATTTGGCAATGGGAGATTACGAAAGTAGAGGTGCTCAGCAATGTAATTGTAGAGAAAGAACGACATAAAACTGCGAAAAAATCAAGGAATAAGGACCCGAAAGTCCCCTTCTCTCTCGTCCTCTGCGTCACCAGCCGGAGTGGACTGAAGACAGGCCAGAGTCTGAACCACCGGACCGGGATCGTTGTCCCGCCCCGTCACATGTGGTGAAAATCGCCTAATAAGAACGCGGCTTGGGGTCTTATGGCGAGCCCACAGCACGGCATGCCGTTATGCTTCCATGCGCCCGGGCGAGTTGCCATAGAAGGGCGAGACAACGATCGCGGTCCGCTGGCTCAATCCTGGCCTGTTTTCAGTCCACTCGAGAGAGAAGGGGTATTTTCAGGTTCCTATTCCTCGATTTTTTCTCAGTTTTATGTCGTTCTTTCTCTACTATTACATTGCTGAGCACTTACTTTCGTGATCTCCAAATTTGCCAAATTTACTCCTACCGGTGTCGTTAAGGAATTAGATGAAACCTTTCTTAATTGGAACTCGCTGGACCCCGCTATCACTGTGAAGAAGCCAAATGAGGAGGAATACCTCACATGCTTAAACACAAAGGTGCGCATCAATAATGGAACCGAAGAATTACTTCGGTATAAACCGTCATCTTCTGATGCATGCCAGAAATTGTCATGCCACATATATAACGCCAACATCGTCCAAAACCTGGTGAAGACCAAAGATGAAATCTGTAGCCATAAACCGTATAGAGTGGATTTAGAGGTAATGTATTGAGCGAGAACGGTTATACGACCAAGCAGAGCTGACATGAAGGCCGTATTTCACACCAGATGGAATTTTCAACAAATGTCAAAGGAAGACCGGCATCAAAAGGAACAGGGCGGTCGGAGTTCAATGCTCCCAATACGATTATTATTCCGCCCTTCGCCGAATTTGAAGCACATACATGTTGAAGGCTCCACGAGGAATGATGTGGTAGGGAGGGTGTAGTTACTGAGGTAACCACAAACTATGCCATTTTCGGAGGACAGTATACCTGATAGGATAACAAAATCGAGGGGAAAAAAACTCGTTGGAGAAACTAAGAGGCCGCTGTACAAACGCTTTGACGCACCGCAAAGCACTGGAATATCGATCGAACAAAAGTATTTATATGCTTATGAAGCATCCCCACACTCACTATTAAGGTGCTACACCGCATGATAGAGAACCCTGTAAGGAAGAGAATACCAGAGGCTCTCGAAATAAAACGGTTCCACTAGAAATAAATAGTTTAGAGAACTACGTGCCATTCTACAGCTGTCTTGATCACAGTATTTTATGATCTTTCTTATATCACTTGTCAAAGCAGTTGAGTAGCGTCCCAGAATATTCGAGGGTGCGGTGAAGTGAGACTGTTCCGTACGCTTTTTGGCAGGCTAAGGTCATGGCGGCAATTTTTCGCTATTGATATACAACGTATATCATATAGTCTAGCAAAACTCCACTGTTTCAGGCCTTAAGAAGGTAATATGCACCGAAATATTGAAAGATATTACCAAAACTTTCGAGACTTTCGAAGGAACTTTTGGGTTTTGAAAACAAAAACACATTTTGGAGCATCAGTCGTTATTGGAATTCAGATCACCAAGGCTCAGGAGCTGTACAATACTAATCTAGTACTCCGTTCATTCTTGCTCATGCATTCTTTTGCGGCGTGCTCGTCTGCTTAAGGAATTAGCACATGGAGAGTTTGTCTGCCCACGGAGGGCCCAAAGGTTTTGAGCATGTCTTCCACAGAGAATGGCGTCACATGCCCTCTCCTTGTGACCTGTTGCTGCCCTTCACGGTCAAAATAATCTTTCACTGATCTTTCTGAAAAGCTGGATTTTATCCTGCAGCCCTTCATCCTCGACAGACGAAACATTTCATGGCGTTTGGTTCAAATAGATTACAAGGCTGTAAGAAGTAATTCTTAGCAGTGTATGACTTTCGTTTTGGTTCTCTATATTACGAAAACCCAAGATGTCAAAATAAGAGGATCAATAATAACAAATTTTATCCGTGTTCTATGAAACAACCTACTTTCTGGAGAAGAACAGTTTTTAGTTTCATCCATCGACGAGTTTATTCTCATTTCTGGGCCAGTACTTCACCCAAAGTTTGCAGAGGATTTTCACTGAATTTCTGATTCGCTTGGTAAGAAGTTCGGAAGCATTATCGAAAAAAGTACATTTTTACGCTTTTTGGTCTTCCATACATATACAACAGTTACCCCTACTTGTGAGGATACCAATTATTGCACTCCCCGATGCACCACTGCGCCAGAGTGCTCAGATAAAAAGGCTAGACGTCACATAGTGCTTCCAAATGGCAGGCAACGAATTGACACTTTTGGAGCAAACACCAGCCATTGTCTGAGCAACGCCGCCTCCTGGAGCTAATAGCCACCCCTACCATTTGTTAACATCGCTTAGCTATTAGGTTGTCCAGAGAGTTCTCAGCGTTCTGTGTTACTATTTTTTGTACTGTTTGTACTTGTACTTGCACGTACGTGTACTTCTGTACTAGTGCTGATTCAAATATTATCACTTGCATCTCTGTAGTGCATCTTGAAGAGAATTTTCACGCTATCTGATGGTATAATTGCCGTTTACCATTGCTTAATAAACCCCCTTTCCCCAAAACCTTTCGAAGCATGTCAAAAGGGCAACTTCGAACGATATTTTTCTTCAGCTTCAATATGGGTCAATCCGCAGTCGAGACAGCTCGATAAATTAACCAGGTGTGGGAGCCCAGTGGAGTTGAAGAAACTCCGTGTGGCAATGGTTCAGCTAATTCCGTTTTGGAGATTACAGTCTTGAAGATGAATCTCGTTCCGGTCGACCTTAAGCAGTACCTGACGAGGATCTGAAGGCTTTCTTGGAGGATGTCCCATCCCAAACAAACTGAGAGATTGCAGAAGAGCTAGGCGCTGGCAAATCCACTATTGCGGATGGTCTGAAACGTATTGGGAAGATGAAAATTTCGATAGGTGGGTGCCCCACAAATTGAGTGACCGACAGAAATTGGCAAGTCTCTAGGTCCCTTCTTCACTGGTTTTAGGCAACAGAGATCGAGTAGTCACTTGCGATGAAAAGTGGATCCTGTATGATAAGAAGACGTTTCGGACAGTATCTGGATGCCAACGAACCACCGAGGCAATTCCAAAGCCGGGGGTTTGATTCTTTGGCATGACAACGCCCGCCCAGACGGCCATATTCTCCAGACCCTCCACCAAGCGACTATCACCTTTTCAAACATTTTTAGAACATCATGCTGGAATATAGTACTTCAGCAATAAGGACAAGGCAAAAAAGGCCTTCGTGGATTCAGTGGATTCTCAGCCACCTTTTTTCTTGAATCGGACTTGTCGACTGATATCACATTGGCAAAAGTGTGCTAATTCGGATGGTACTTCGATTGAATCCGATGGGTATTATGAAAGCTATGATCGTTTGAAGTGGAACACTCGAACGCTGAGGACTATCCGGACAACCTACTATTACGGAACAGTGCTATGAAGTCATTCAATGTTGACACTCACTAACATCGTCAATTTGCGTAATCCTCAGACTGGAAAGTAACCGGCCGAGTGCAGCCCCAGGATTGGAACTTTCGACTAGAACTGCACCACTGAATTTGCTCGACTTCAAGTAATAAGCGCATGAACCAACAAGCTGTGCTCTCATCACATGGAGTAATAACGTGATGTGCTGTTAGCCAACACTTATCCATCGATATCAATGTATATCAGAGTTCTAGACGCGATGCGCGCCACATGCTTACCAAAGTGTTATCTCTATGAATGCTCGCTACTCCTTGGGAGCTCAGTCACTTTATAGTCGAAACACTTACATTCAGTAACTGAACAGCAGCAGGTTCACCTGCTCAGCACTGGATGTTCGAGCTAGTACAAATTGTTTAATACTGTTTACTACTTTAGAGGCATTCTTCTAGTACATGAACCACTTGATTGTGGCATTTCGGTGTATGTCTGTCTGTCCATCCGCAAATGAACGATATGATAAGGGAGTTGCCAGAGAAATACAACCACTAGCGAAAGTGAGCAGCTTAATTGTCTCGCAGTATCAGTTTGCGGCTGTGCACACTTACCTTTTATTTAAACGCCTGCTTAGTACACTCGCATTCACTCTGCGTTGCGATGAAGCTGCACTAGGTGTCAGCACAGAAGAAAGATGCCATAGAAATGTGAAAGTGTTAGAAGAAAATACGATCCTACTCTATATAATTCGCTTAGTATGTCTGTGCGTGTGTGTATGTGTGTGTGTGTCCGTCTGTCTGTCTGTCACGAAATTCATATCTCGCTTCGCAGCAAAGCTGGGACGCTGAATTTCACAAATGATATAGGGGGTGGTAAGTGGACCTAGGCGGTGGTGGACCGAAAGTGATAGCAGCTGATACGCGCTATAAGGAGCCTCAAAAGGCGAATGTCACTAAAGTCGTTTCGTCTTTCGGGTTGATCGTAGAGCGCTGCTACACATAGGTGTTTTGCGTGATGGGGCGGGGACATTTATGGTGGGTGAGCCCACTTAATGACGGTTGACAAGATACGATAAGGAACGTGAAATGGCTAGAGTCGTCGAATCAGTTACGCTTTTCGCATTGATCCTGGAGCACTAAAACTCGTAGGGGTTGGGCAGGGTGGTCCAGGGACTTTAATGGTGGGTGGTCCACATTGATAATGTTTGATAAGATTTGATAAGGAGCATGAGAAGACAAATGTGTTATATTCGTTTCGCCTTTCGGGTTGACCCCAGTGCGTCGATATCCATAGGTGTTCTGAGTCTTGAGACAGGGACATTAATGGTGGTTCACACGCATTGATAACGGTTGATAAGATTCGATAAGGAGCGTAAAGAGGCTAGAGTCGTCGAATCCGTTTTGTCTATCGCGTTGACCCTACATCGCTGACACTCATGGGTGTCTTGCGGGATGGGGCGGGGACATAAAAAGTGGGTTAGCCAACTTGATAACGGTTAATAAGATACGATAAGGAGCGTGAAAGGCAAATGTCGTCAAACTCGTGTCGCGTTTTGCGTCGATCCAAGAGCGCTGACATTCATAGGTGTTTAGCAGGGCAAATTTGATACCGGCTGATAAGATTCGATAGGGAGCGGCGGGAGGCAAATGTCGTCTAGGCCGGTACACTTTGTTGGCTAGCAATGGGATGTTCACATTCGAAGGTATTGTGGGGTGCAGGGACCTCAATGGTACTGTTGGGTACAGGGCCTCAGTGAAACTGATAACGGCTTACGGTGGCTGATTGGAACCGTTAGGAATTGGAGGGGATGAAATCTTTTACACCGCTTACTACTGCAATACGACCGCTTCAGCAAAAGCGTCTGATGCTTAGTTTCATTAGGTGAACATATTTTGTTTATGTTCTGATATCACTGACCGATGTATCGACCGCTGAATTGCCTAGCGCGATCTAAATTGATAATCATGATACAACCTATATTTGTGATAGCAGAGCAAGCGTTTCACTCAGAATCATTTTCTACTTCGGTACTGGCAGCAACATTGGGTATCGACCGCTAGACTATGCAAAATTCCAAGTATTGAAGCATGTTCACAAAAACTATAAACATTGATAATCGGGATATGGATCTACCATCAATCTGTAGGAATTATATGCTCAGCAAGTGAACAAATTGTTACCAGTCGATGCAATCAAATACAAAACTATCAATGTCTAAACTATCCAATTTCCCAATGATGACTCAAACAAGTTGGCTCGCGCACACTGCTGCGCGCGATTCGGGTTGATGACGTGCAAAATGGGTTCCGTGCAAAGCGACTGAAGTATAAAATGCTTTTTCATCACGCCATCTTCTCTGCTTTTATCCAATTAAATAGCTCAACTGAAGGAAGAGGAAAGGAGATTCCATTTTAACGGCATACAACTGTGGTCGTGCCGATCAAACATATTCTGCACAACATCGCTAGAATCGCGCGCAAAAGTGTGCGCGAGCCGTCCTACTATATATAATTCGCTTAGTATGTCTGTGTGTCTGTGTGTGTCTGTGTGTGTGTGTTTGTCCGTCTGTCACGAAATTCATATCTCGCGTCGCAGTAAAGCTGGGACCATGAATTTTACAAGTGATGTAGGGGGTGGCTAGGGAACACTAATGGTGGTGGACCGAAAGTGATAGCAACTGAGAAGGGCTGATAAGGAGCCTCGGAAGACAAATGTCGCCAAATCCGTTTCGCCTTTCACGTTGATCCAGGAGCGCTGAAACTCACAGATATCTAGCAGGGTGAGCCAGGGACATTGATGGTGGGTGACTCGCATTGATAACGGTTGATAAGATTTAATAAGGAGCTCAAAAAGGCTAGAGTCGTCGAATTCGTTTCGCCTTCCGCGTTGATCCAAGAGCGCTGACATTCATGAGTGCTCAGCAGGGTGGGCCAGGGACATTAATGGTGGGTGATCCAGCTTGATAGCGGTTGATAAGATTTGATAATGAACGTAAAAAGGTTAGAGCCGTCTAATCCATTACGCTTTTTCCGTTGATTCCAGAGCGCCGATATTCATGGGTGTTGCGAGTGTTGGGAAAGGAACATCAGTGGTGGGTGATCCAGCTTGATAGCGGTTGATAAGATTTGATAAGGAGCATGAGAAGGCAAATGTCGTCAAATTTGTTTCGCCTTTCGCGTTGATCCAAGAGCTCTGACATTCTTGAGTGTTTAGTAGGGTGGGCCAGGGACATTAATGTTGGGTGATCCAGCTTGATAGCGGTTGATAAGATTTGGTAATGAACGTAAAAAGGTTAGAGCCGTCTAATCCATTACGCCTTTCCTGTTGATCCCAGAGCGCCGTTATTCATGGGTGTTGCGAGTGTTGGGAAAGGAACATCAGTGGTGGGTGATCCAAACTGATAATAGTTGATAAGATTCGAGGCGAAGAGACGTGAGAAGGGAAAAGTTACCATGGCCGGTTCGCTTTTGCGGCCAACAGTGGAATGTTCACATTCGCAGGTATTGTAGGGTAAAGGGACCTCAATGGCATTGTTGGGTACAGGGGCCTCAATGAAGCTGATAACAGCTTACGGTGGCTGATAAGGACCGTGAGGAAGTGAAAGGGATGAAATCCTTTACATCGTTCGCTACTACCATACGACCGCTTTAGCAAAATGCTCAGTGCCTTTGGGTGAACATATTTTGTTTATGTTGATATCACTGGCCGATGTATCGACCGTTGAATTGCCTAGCCTCCTATAAAATGGTGCATTTTTTTAGATACTGCGATCTACACTGCTAATCGCGATACAACGCATAATTGTGATAGCAAAGCAAGCGGTTCACTCGGAATCATTTTCTAATGCGATACTGGCAGCAACAGTATCGACCGCTAGAACATGTCAAATGCCAAAGAGTGAAGCATGTTTACGAAAACGATAAACATCGATAATTGGGATATGAATCTACTATTAATGCGTAGGAATTAGATGCTCAGCAAGTGAACAATATGTGAATCAATGCAATCGAATGCAAAACTATCGATCTCTAAACTATCCAAAGCCAATGATGACCTAAACCAGTTGGCTGGCGCACACTACTGCGCGCGATTCGTGTCGATGACGTGCAAAATGGCTTCGATGCAAAGCCAATAAAGAATATTAATACCGGAATGCTTCTTCATCACGCCATTTTCTCTGCATTCTTCCAATTCGATAGCTCAGCTGAAAGCGAAGGAAAGGGAGTTTCCGCTCAATTCCATACACAACTGTTGTCGGGCCGATCAAGCGCGTATTGCACAACATGCTGAATCGCGCGCAGTACTGTGCGCCAGCCAACTGGTTATATATAATTCGCATAGTATGTCTGTGTGTGTTTGTCCGTCTGTCACGAAATTCATATCTCGCGTCGCAGCAAAGCTGGGACGCTGAATTTTACAAGTTATATAGGGGGCACCAAGGGGACCCCAGCGGTGGTGGACGGAAAGTGATAGCAGCTGATAAGGGCTGATAAGAAGCCTCGGAAGGCAAATGTCACCTTATCCGTTTCGCCTTTCGCGTTGATCCAAGAGCGCTGACACTCACAGGTGTTGTGCAGGGTGGGACGGGGACATTAATGGTGGGTGACCCGCACTGACAACGGTTGATAAGATTAGATAAGAAGCGTAAAAAGGCTAGAGTGGTCAAACCCGTTTCGCTTTTCGCATTGATCCCGGAGCGTTCATACTTACAGGTGTTTTGCGGTGCGGGACGGGGACATTGATGGTGGGTGATCCAGCTTGGTGACTGGTTGATAAGATTTGATAAGGAGCATGAGAAGGCAATTGTCGTCAAATTCGTTTTGCCTTTCTCGTTGATCCAAGAGCGCCGACACTCACACACTAGCGATTCAGCAGAGTGGGACGGGGACATTAATAGTGGGTGGTCCAAACTGATAATGGTTGATAAGATTCCATCAGGAGCGTGAAAAAGGAAATGTCATCAGGGCCGGTTCGCTTATACGGTTAACAGTGGGATGTTCACATTTGCAGGTACTGTAGGGTAAGGGGACCTCAATGGCACTGTTGGGTACAAGGGCCTCAATGATACGGCTTACAGTGGCTGATAAGAACCGTTAGGAATTGGATGGGATGAAATTCTTTACATCGCTTGATACTACTATACCACCGCTTTAGCGAAAGCGTCTGATGCTCAGTGTCATTAGGTGAACATATC
The DNA here is from genome assembly GCA_963978905.1 of Trichostrongylus colubriformis. Lineage (NCBI taxonomy): Eukaryota > Metazoa > Nematoda > Chromadorea > Rhabditida > Trichostrongylidae > Trichostrongylus > Trichostrongylus colubriformis. Next base: position 39,319,204 of record OZ022259.1, read on the forward strand.
CTGTTTATGTTCTGACATCACTGCCGTGCATCGACCGCTGAATTGCCTAGCGTTCCAAAAAATGGAGCATTTCTTCTGATACTGCGACCTACATTGATAATCATGATACAACTTATATTTGTGATAGCAAAACAAGCGTTCCACTCGGAATCATTTTCTAATGCTATACTGGCAGCAACACTGGGTATCGACCGCTAGTCTATGTAAAATTCCAAATAGTGAAGTATGTTTACGATGTTTACGAGAACGATACCCATCGATAAGCGGGATATGGATCTACCATTGATGTGTAGGAATTAGATGCTTACAAGGGAGGATTCTAGGTCGAAGTGGCCATTCGGAGTGGGATACATATTTTCTGACGTATTTTTAGACGCTAATCTCGAACCTGCATTCCATATTTGCTATCCGATTCTCTGAGCGGAGTTATGGAGGGTTTTTTTTTTTGAAAAACCAATGCTATTATATGGTAGGTTTGAAAGCCCGTAGCACGCGAGGCGGACATTCTCGCGCAAAACTAGTGCGAATTTCGGGTTTAGGGGACCAAACTGCCCTATGGAACATGTTTTTAGCCAATTCGAGAATTTGACCGAATTTCGGAAAAATTCTTGGCCTACCGAGAATTTGACCAAATTTCGGAAAAACTCTTGGCCTACCCAATAGGCCTCGAACTGGCTAAAAACAAGTCCCATAGGGCAGGTTGGTCCCCTGAAAACGAAAATTGCACTAGTTTTGCGCGAGAACGTCTGGCTCGCGTGCTATGGGCTTCCAAACCTACCATATAATAGCATTGTTTTTTCAAAAAACCACCATAATTCTGCTTAGAGAATCGGACAGCAAATTTGGAATGCAGGTTCGAGATCAGCGTCCGAAAATACTTCAGACAATATATATTCCATTCCGAAAGGCCACTTCGACCTAGAACCCTTCCCTTGTTAGCAAGTGAACAAATCGTGACCAATCGATGCAGTCGAATACAAAACTATCGATCTCTGAACAATCCATTTTCCCAATGATGACCGAAACCAGTTGGCTCGCGCACACTACCGCGTGCGATTCGTGTCGATGACGTGCAATTGGGTTCGATGCAAAGCGACTGAAGTATATCAGTACCGAAATGCTTTTTATCACGCCATCTTCTCTGTTTTTTTCCAATTCAATAGCTAAGCTGAAAGAGAGGAAAGGAAATTCCTGTTCAATTCCATACACAACTGTGGTCGGGCCGATCAAACCTATTTTGAACAACATCGTCATGAATCGCGCGCAGTAGTGTGCGCCCGCCAACTGGTTTGGAATAAGTCAGTTAGAGGAAATCAAGCAAATGAAAATGACTGCAAGTCTTCCAATAAGTCATGGTCAGCTTTAACTGTCATCAGACTGATAGACTATGCGCAAAGGGCCAGAAACTGGTAGTGAGCTTACCATCAAGGGGCAAAACATCAAGATCTATAAATGATGTTTCGCATCTACGGGTGAATCCATCTGCATAAGTGTTAACTCTGTGAAAATGTACACTGCTTTTGCTAAGCCACATCGCTGAGCACTCCTGTTCATTTGCGTAGCCTGCTCCCAGAAGTGTCGAGCGACGCGCAATCGCGCAGCTAGAAGTTGAACAAAGACAGTAGTGAGCGCTGTATCAAAGTCCGTCGAGCTCACCTATCATCAGTCTTTATCAAATTATATCGAAAGGTGTCACCACCAGCACTACTCGCTTTCAGTGTCTGCTTCCCAATCTCCAAACCATTGTGGAAGGCACACTTGGCGAAATCAGATGGGTCAACTCATCTTTTTAAAACAGTAGATCCTTGGGTAATTAGGCAGGGTGCACCTTTCTCGCGTGGCCTCGGTGCGCTGTCACAGCACCTCACGGCACGGCCTCGAATCCTCTCCGACGCCACCCTCTTGAGCTCCTTTATTGGTCAACTGAGCAAAATTGGGGGCCTAGAAGTGGATTCGAGCAGGTGTAGCCTCGTGATAGCTCACCTAGGCGACGCGAATTAAGTGCAGCCTGACTAGATACCCAAGGATCTACTGCTCCCAGAAGGTAGGCCGGCTCATCTGATTATCGCAAAATGTGCTTTTGAATTCAACATGCTGTAGTCAAAGTGATAAGAAATTGCCTAACTTTTCTTGGTAGAAGTCTGTCGATTTGTTTTGTGCGAAACCGTGAAGGCGGATCATTGAAGATGCTGAACATTACCCTACAAAAGCTACTAGCATCTTAACTTCATTGTCAATTTTGATGATGTAACAACAACGCGAAAAACAAAATTTATGACAGATAGAAGGACTGACACACTGATGCACACGCATTATATACATATCAGTTTGGCCATCGCACAGCACTGCGTGCAACGGACGGTAATGTAATCATGAAACAGCACTGATTAATGAACATCGAAGAAAGTTTTACAGCGTTATTGTGCGCTCGTCTAATTGGTATTTTCAAAAGCACCCATCGAGCGACTGATTTGGTGGTCTGCGGTTTCCGACACATACATATTATAAGTTCATCAATTGGGCTATCGCACAGTACTGCGGGAGTTCAGATAGTTAAGGGATCGATGGTTTTGTGTTCGATTGCTCCGATTGGGAGCCAATTTTTTACTAAGTGAGCACCAATTCTTGCATGTTGGTAGTAGGTCCGTATGCCAGTTATCGAGGCTTATCGTTTTTGTAAGCATGTACCACTATTTCAAATTTTGCATAGTCTAGCGATCGACACACAGCAGTGTTGCTTGTACCACATGAGGAAATGATTCACTTAGATCGTATCTCGATTATGAAATGTAGAACGCAGTATCAAGAGACGCGTATCATTATCCGGATGTTGGGCAATTTAGCGGTCGATACATGTAACTGATATCAGAATAATCAAAATATTAGGTTGTCCCAAAAATTTTGTCGTATTTTTTTCGACCATCACTTTTTATTTTTTTCGTCCAACAAACAACAAATAGGCAACAACGAAGTGACCATTGTTATCGGCAACCCTCTGCTACTTTATAGAAAAATCGTTGATTCCCTCCTCCCAGAACTCTGGGTTCTGAGAGTCGAAGAAGTCAGCGATCGCCTTCGAGTCATAATTATGGAATTTCCTCTTGGCCAGGGAGGATTCGAGGGGATGGGTAAGGCGTTGGTCAGAAAGGGCAATGTCTGGAGTGTATGGGGGGGGGGCAGGATATCCCGGCCGAGCTCCTGTAGCTTGGCCTGGGCACTTTTCGCGAAATCGGAGGAAATTGGAGCGGGCGTCGTCATGTAGGAGGGTGACCGTGGACCTTTTTCGGCGCTTTTCTCGAACAGCGATGGCGAGCTGCTGGAGCTGGTGGGTGCATACGGTAGCGGTGATTGTTTCGCCTTGTACCAGCACCTCGCGGAAAAGCATTCCTTCCGCGTCCCAGAATCAGCACAGTCCCAAGCGTGGTTTGTCTCTCATGTCAATCTCGCCGTTGCTGAAGCTGATGAACCAGCGGCGCACGGTCACGTAGCTCGCACATCTCTTGTCCAATGCACCGCTTATGGAGTGGCAAGCTTCCGTTGTTTTGGTGCCGCAAGACCGCTCATAATAGATGACACCGCGAGTTGGGTGGGTATCGACAACGGGCACTGTAGCTCTCTCCACGGGATCTGGTGGGTCAATATGAATTTTCCTAGAAAGCCTAGAGAACGTTCTACCATATTTCTGAACCGCCTGGACCTGCCTCGAAGTGAGCAAGAGTTACTGATTTTTTTTTTGGAAAAATACGACAAGACTTTTGGGACAACCTAATATGTTCACCCAAATGCACTGTTCATCGGACGCTTTTATGTAGCGGTCGTGTAGTAGGATTCGGCGGTGTACTACATTTTACCCGACCTACTTCCTGATTGATATTATCAGTGCTGAACAGTCGTTACAGGTTCTATCCGTTACTAATAGGATCTCCGTACCACCTCCCACAACAACTATTAGTTTGGACACTTCACTATCTGTTGAGAGAAGAAGCGGATTTCAAGACATTGCCTTTTGACCCTCCTTATCTATCATATCAACCGCTATCAAGCTGAATTGTCCACTATCAATGTTCCCGTCCCACTCTGCAGAACACCTGTGAGCATGAAAGCTTTGGGATCAATGCAGTGGAACGGATTCGACGACTCTAACCTTTTTGCGCTCCTTATCCAATTTTATCAACCGTTATCAAACTGGATCAATCATCATTATTGTCCTCGTACCATCCCGCACAACAACTTTGAGGGCTACCGCTCTAGGGTGAGTGCGAAGAGGGGAACGGGCTCGACGACTCTAACCTTTTGACGCTTCTTATCCAATCTTAGCAACCCTTATCGATTTGGGTCATCCGCCATTGATGTCCCAGTTCCCACCCCTTAAAACACCTATGAATATCGGCGCTCTCAATCAAACGGAAGGAGAAAGGCATTTGACGGCATTGGCCTTTTTACGCTCCTTATCATATCTTATTGATCGTTATCAAGCTGAATCACCCTCCATTAATGTACCCGTCCCAACCCTCGGAATACCTATGAGTATCGGCGCTCTGGAATCAACTCGAAAGACGAAACGGATTTGCAAAATTCGTCTTTCGAGGCTCCTTATCAACCTTTATCAGTTGTTATCAGAACCGGTTCCTCACCATTACATACATACATACATACATACATACATTGGTGTCTCCTTTCCACCCTCCACATCACCTGCAAAAATCACGGTTCCAGCTTTAGATATGAATTTCGTGACATACATACATACATACATACATACATACATACATACATACATACATACATACATACATACATACATACATACATACATACATACATACATACATACATACATACATACATACATACATACATACATACATACATACATACATACATACATACATACATACATACATACATACATACATACATACATACATACATACATACATACATACATACATACATACATACATACATACATACATACATACATACATACATACATACATACATACATACATACATACATACATACATACATACATACATACATACATACATACATACATACATACATACATACATACATACATACATACATACATACATACATACATACATACATACATACATACATACATACATACATACATACATACATACATACATACATACATACATACATACATACATACATACATACATACATACATACATACATACATACATACATACATATTACATACATATCATATTACATATTACATACATACATACATAGACAGACATACATACATACATACATACATACATACATACATACATACATACATACATACATACATACATACATACATACATACATACATACATACATACATACATACATACATACATACATACATACATACATACATACATACATACATATTACATACATACATACACACACAGGGACAGACAGACATACATACATACATACATACATACATACATACATACATACATACATACATACATACATACATACATACATATTACATACATACATACACACACAGGGACAGACAGACAGACAGACAGACAGACAGACATACATACATACATACATACATACATACATACACACACAGGGACAGACAGACAGACAGACAGACATACATACATACATACATACATACATACATACATACATACATACATACATACATACATACATACATACATACATACATACATACATACATACATACATACATACATACATACACACACAGGGACAGACAGACAGACATACATACATACATACATACATACATACATACATACATACATACATACATACATACATACATACATACATACATACATACATACATATTACATACATACATACACACACAGGGACAGACAGACAGACAGACATACTTAGCGGATTATATATAGTAGGATCATTTGTCATCAATTAGCATCATCCACCATCGACGTTCCCGTACCACCTCTGCGATAACGGTGATTGACAATGCTCTGCAGGCCACAGTACGATGGCTTTCGCTTTTCTACTCATCTTATTGGCCCTTGTCATTTGATGTCGCTTTGAAAACTCCACTACTGGTGCACCTGTCCCACCTTTTAAAACTCTTTATGACTATTAAGGCTTCACGATTAACGTGAAAAGCGCTGCGAATTCAGTGGCATTTACTACTTAAAGGAATCGTCCACGGAAAAATGAGTTTTTGTGTTACCCATGTATTTATGTTGTATTTGCCCAATGTTGGCCTCATGCAAAATTTCACGCGAAAAAATGTGAATCTGGCTGAGATACAGCCCCACAAAGTGCGGTCCCAGTGGGCGGGGCCTCCGTGTAAAAGCCTCGTATCGTGTCCGACGTGGTCGGAGGAACGCATTGTAGGAACAGAAGGTTACGTAAACAGTCCTGTTTTCCGTTCCCAACGACGGCGGAAGACGGGACGAGGCTTTTACACGGAGGCCCCGCCCACTGGGACCGCACTTTGTAGTGCTGTATCTCAGACAGATTCACATTTTTTCACGTGAAATTTGGCATGAGGCCAACATTAGGCAAATACAACATAAACATATGGGTAACACAAAAACTCATTTTCCTTGGACGATTCCTTTAAGGACCCACTTGCTCTAAGAAAGTAAGCAACTGATCTGGTCATCGCGTGGTGTGCCTTTAACACACTGTCACTCGCTCCTTATACGCGAATGTCACACATGTGACCTTGGCGTACTACATACTCGACTACAAAACAAGAAAATTATGACTCAGCTTCAGGATATCAAATACTTCCAAGGGGACTCGGGAAACACAGCGTGGTTCTCGATACCAATAAGCGGGAACTTACCTGAAACATTATTTGTTTTACAGAAATATGATGCTCTTTTTCTCTGGATACATGGATCATCACATGTTATGTTATGCCATAATCTAAACATTAAGCAGAGGAGATCGAATAACTTCTTCTTAAACATAATCGCGTAAATAATTATTGCGCAAATTGATCTACAAAATGCTAATCGAGAGAAGTATCTCAAGCACCTTAAATTGAATCGAGGTTTGGCTATCATCACTATGGGCAACCACTGTGTGATTTTGAAGACCCATAAACTTGTTGTCTTGAATAGCAAAAAGTATCGGTGATATTACTCCCCTTGAGGGACACTACTGACCATCAAAAACGTGCAGATATGAAGAGTTTACGCGTATTTAGAATGTCCTGTCAAAAATGAATTCCTCCTGTAAACAGTCGCATGAAGTCTCAGCTTATCTAGTTTGCTTAAAAGCTTTTGGTGACTTACTTTGTCAAAAGCCTTGGTGAAATCAAAGTAGATAACGTCAACACACTTCTTACTGTCTAGAACGGTTGTCCAATCATTAAACGATTCGAGTAAATTTGTAACCACAAAAATTCCTTCCCTTTGACAAAACCATGCTGCGTTACCGGTATTTCACTGTCCTCCTCTGAGTGGTAGAGGAGATGTTTTTTTTTGTTAAAGAGTTTTGAGAAAAATGAGGTAACACTAATGGTCCTACAATTCAGAAAATATCCGAGGAAGAAGAGCACTTTTGAACTGGAATAACATAGGAATGGTTCCATAGTAGAGGGACCTGCGTGTACATGATGGATTGGATGATAAACACATATGGAAAGGGAATAAGCGATAGGATAAGCAACGTTTTTCACAAATAGGAAAGGGATCTCATCGGGAGTAGTCGAGTGCGAAGATGGTCATTTCACTAGGGCTTAATAAATGTCTTTGGGATCGAAGTAAGAAAAGGTTCGCGCTTCATAGTGAATGGTTGTTGTGAACACCGGTAGATTTTACTCATAATTCTGCAATGCCTTAGAAAATTCGATTACAAAGGTATTGACTTTATCCTTATCATTCAGCAAAAGTTGAGCTTGTTATCTGGAATCCGAGAAGTGGGATATTTCTTGCAACCTAGATTGCATGAATTTGAAAAACCGATGTTTGTCTATGGACACGCTGCTTTTCCCTTCCATGTTTGAGTCTGTTCGATTCCTTAGAAAATTCAGCGAAAAAGCTTTGAATTCTGACCAATCACCGCTGATTTTATTCCGCAGAAGGCAATCTTTGTGACTTAACATGTTCTAGAGATAAAAGGGCAGATTAGGCCTAGATGGGAAGACGTGTCCGCAAGGAACGAAAAGATTTATGGTGCGCTTGAGATTGGCGAGAAACAGTCATACCTTTCGTCAATACAGGAGACATGATAACACAGTGAACATGAGTCATCGGACGGCCTTATAGTTAACGTACGCGCGCTGACCCGAAAAGTGTCTTTCAGTCCCAACCCATGCAAAAGGCAAAGGCACCACCAGCAGTAAGGAGGAAGTAAGACTGGGACGATATGTACTCTGTAAATGATCATTCGAGTTCAGAAAGAAATGACAGTGGCGAAACTTGCACTGAAAAAGCGCGCCTTTGATCTCCATCACGATCTCGCTGCGTTGCCACTCACGCAGTCTCGTGTTCGTTGGCGAAATTCCGTGTGCGGAACAACGTTTACGGCTGGCTGGCGGAGGCCCGCCGTATTCATCTACCCCTCTGCGACTGGCGATGCCGAGGAGGCGAAAGGGAAGGAGTGAAAAGTGGGATTTCCGGGCCTTTACTGTTGAGGGATTTGGCTGTTTGATTCCGTTATTTATCTATTATTGGGTACTATCGCAATTAGGGCGGCGGGGACATTGCACATCTGAGTATTTAAGGATCTCTGAGGGTTTCCAAGGACGATTCCTTTAACACTTCTTATCTTAGCTTTATCGGTTGTTATTACTGTAACCATCCTCACCACCGATGTTTCCTCCCTACGCCTTATATCAAATATGAATATCGGCTTTCTACTTCTAACCCAAGAAGTGCACCAAACTCAGTGAACGTTGCTTTCCAACGCACCTTGATAGACATCTTCAGATGCTGTCGATTTGGTTTACTCATCATTCATGTTCCTTACTAACCGCTAGATCACTCGTAAAATGAAAGCCAAATCATTGCTGTGACAAAAGTACGAATTTCGTGATCATTGGACAGACAAATATACAGAGATATAGACAGAAATACCTAACAGATCACATAGAGTGGAATAGTGGGGTATAATATACATTAGTAAGCACAACCTTTCGACATTGATTGAATGGTTCGTGAACTTTAGCAAACTAGAAGTGAAAATCTGAGTTCTCAAACCCGGTTCTGCTCTCCAACATTTCTTAGTTCCTTAAAGGCACAATTCACGATAATTTTCGTGCCCCGTCGCACTCCATGAAGACTCTGTGAGTGCTAAAGAACACAAGTGTGGAGAAGAAACGAAGAACCTTTTCGAAAACCTTGAAAATGAAGTGTTCCTGATCTTTGTATTCGACGAGTTTGCAGCTTAAAAGCAAGTAATATTTGGACAAGTTTTTACGTGATAATATCCGATAAGGTTGTTTTTACAATGGGAGTGTTTCCTATCATTTCTTATCGCAGTCGATATCATGCTTCTCATTCACGTAAAAGTCACCGCTCACCAGCTGCTTGAATCGAAGATGGGTGTGGGGCATCTTGAGGCGGTGGCCGTCATCTTATTTACATGTTCCTTACGCGTTAAGCACCCACCCTCGCGCCGTGATGATGGCACACGCTCTGCCCTTGTGAAAGGGGCTATCTACTAGCTGATGGAAGCAGGGTACTCATATTATCGTGAACTGTGCCTTTAAAGGCACATTCCAGGATTATTGGGATATCACATCTCCTGCTGTGAGTGGATAGTTCGACCCAAGCCACGTAGGCTGTACCTTTACCGAGGCGTGGATGTCAAATCCTGGAGCGTGTAGAGCAAAAGAATCTGGCTAAACAGCTCGGCCCCGCCCACCCCAGCCGGGGGTGTGCAGAAAGTGTTCCGGTGCCTAGTGTGTGGTAAGGTCTCACAGTAGTGGGTTTGGCGATTGGTTTATTGCCAATTTCAAGATTTTGGCTAGTAGCTGGTCTACCTATGTGAAAAATAAGAGTCCAAGAGTAAAGGCAGACCCTCGGCTGGGGTCGGCGGGGCCGAGCTGTTGCGCTAGATTCTGGCTTTGCACGCTCCAGGAACTGATACCCACGCCTCGGTAAGGGAACAGCCTACGTGGCTTGGGTCGAACTACCCATCCACGGCAGGAGAGTGATATCCCAGTAATCCTGGAATGTGCCTTTGAATTTTTTGCTTAATGGCCGATGCCTTTGGAGACTTTCCAATCGCCTGAAAATGTTTATGGAATGCAATGAATCAGAAGCAGCTCGATCTTACTATTACTGAATATTTTGGAGTGAAGTATTCAGTAGTGCTGTCGTGAGTTCAAAGGAGTTTCCTATACCATCGTCCGCAAGATCGCAGCCGAGAAAGACTCCGTTGTTCGGGGTGCAGATTTTTCGATTCCCGAGGGAGTAGCCGTAAAAGCGACTACATTTTCCTGTCAAAGCTTTGCTGCTTCGAACGAGGGTGAGAGTTTTCATCGGTATCAAGCCGTGTCATGCTGCTCGTACGAAGTTCATAAGAGCCCTTCTTATTCTTTGCAAGCACGTCTTTGTCGGTTTACTTTGGAATGCGGCAGTGATGAGCGGAGACTAACACGTGCCCAACCTATTTTTCTATCCACGTGTCTAAGCAAAAGGAAATCACCGTAATTTCTCAGCTCTTCATCGTAGTAGTTTATTTTCAATAGTGGTGCACTGTGAATGCTCCAATCATATTTGCAAGGTGGCCCACATCTGCTGCCGTTGTAAGATGAGTGGTGCTTGTCCACAGGATACTTTCTACTAAATGTATTTTCTCTAGTACCAGTGTTGCATTAGGAGACGTTAACATTATTCCGAAAAAGATGTCGCCGCTTTCGGTTCACGTCGATACGAAGGAACAGCACCCTCACTATGCCGCACTTAAAGCAAGAAAAAAGATTTGAGCAAAAGGTCGTGTAGGCTGTGATAATCAAAGGTAGCGGTGAATGAATGGTCGCTATAGTTAACGGTTATGCGTGCATTTTATCTATTAGTGATGCGATACAAAAATAATACACCACTTATCCTTTTGATATATTCATGTGAACTCGAAAGGAATTTAAATGACCGGGATACATTGAGACTCTTGACTTTGATATAAAGTTGTTTCAAATCCACGGAAGCATATTATATGGTTCTCTTGAAAAAGCTAATTCAGATGAAATTGATTGCTGCTGACACAGGTGTAAACGTCAGCAACACCAATGTAGCACCAGATATCTTGGCCCTGAGGACTTTCATGGAGAAACTGTATTCGATTGCCGTTCCAAATATGGCGTACATAGCAAAACACGACGACGACCCACTCGGATCATTATTCGTGAGGCTAAGCCAGATTGATGAGACGACGTACAAGGTAAAACACTAACAAATATGTAATCTCTGTGAAGACAGCAACCGAATGCTATTCGGAAAAGGGTACACGCCTTTTAGCCAACACATCAATGCAAAGGCTACAGTTTTTTATATAACAAAACACGAGGTGCCAGTTGCCGGCAACTAACACCTCTTGTTTTGTTACCCATTGCCGGTCCAATACCTGAGAAATTTTGAAAAATGCTGAAATTCAATATTTACTTTATGGTTCCCTGAATCCTCGAAAACCTATTCTTTTGATTGTCTCTGGTGTGTGCTTGAAGAAGGAGAGGGGTAGAGTCCTAAGTTTCATGTGATATAGGAGTGGCACAGAGAAAATAAAAGAGGGTGACCCCCTCTGATGACAGCTGACAGTGGCGGATAGAGAAAGTTAGAAGGCGAGCGCCACCACATGTGATGTGCTTTTTGAATAGCGCTGACTTTCGCAGGTGTTATGTGGGATGGTTGGGAAACATCAGCGGTGAGTGGACCAAAGTGGTAACAGCTTACAAAGTGCATCCGAGTGCATCGAATTCATAGAACCAGTGGAGATGACAGTGTAGCGCTGATACTCACAAGTGGTAGAAGAGTGTGCAAGCACGTTGGCACAGAGTGTCCGGAGTCACGTTTAATAGCAATAATTAGCTCATAGGAGATTATAACATTTGAGTGTGACGGAACCCAAGGATCACTGCTGTAATATTAAGCGATCAGAGGGTCAACAAATCTCGTTCCTGATGCGATATCAGTCGTTACCAAAGACATAGACCGCTAGATCATACAGACTTCCGAACAGTGGTGAATGTGTGAAGCAGTGGTAATCGACAGAATTTTAAACTTCTAATATGAGCTAAGCACTGAGTGCTCAGCAAGTGAGCATACGTGCACAGGTGTTGGTAGCACAGGAATATTCCGACCGCTATACTAAATTTCAGAATAATGATAGGTGTGTGTTGTTCCATTGCGTGTAATTTCGAATAGTGCTAGGTGTCACATACCACTTGAGCCAGCGCTCTAGCGCTCATCATAGTGTGGAATTATGCGTTGGATGTCTTGAATTTTGGTTGAGCAGTATAGGCCACTTTCACGTTACCGCACATCATTGGGCAATAGCTCAACTGGTTAAAAAGAAAAAATCACTAAGCATAGATCAAATGGTGAGATATTGTGGACAAGTGACAAAATGTCATGTGTGACGGCTTTCAGCAAGTCCAACTCTTGCTAACCTAATTTCTTTCGAGTAAATTGAACAAAATCAAGTCCACCACCTAAAATGTTACTCACCCCATAGGAAGCAGCATTATGGGAAACGAAATGTTGTCCCACCAGTTCTGCGCGTGGGGAAATTCTCATTCAAAAATTCGGGATCAGTTTGAGTTTAGGTTCCCCACAATACTGAATGGCCGGACAGATGACTGTTCCTTGTTTGCTTAGATACCGATGGCATTACTCGCAACTTGGGGAAACTCAGTACAGTGCTTGACGGGTCTTTGTAATAGCAATAGTCGTACTAGTGCAATACCCCTTCGGGGAAGAGAAAAGGAGCCCACACAGCCGACGCTTCTGCACAAAAAATATCTGATGTTCTTGTCGAACTATCATTTCCGAGCTTATATCCTCAGGGATATTACTGGTTGTTCAAGAAATTTCGAGTCGCCGGAGTATGTTTACGGTCAGAGAGAAGCATACATGCATCAATCAATGCATTAACGCAAAAACCTTCAATTCTTCTCTGAACAAGACTTCAAAGAGGGTTTAGAAAAAGATCAAAAGCAAGAAAGCCAGCACCAAACCTTGTTTATTTGTTCCATGTTAATCCTATTCTATTACCGTCTACTGGTACTTCTAAAATAATTTTTAGGTGAACTGGACGGAATACTTCTTTCTCGTAACACCACCCATTGCTCATTCTTTAATATTGGAAGATCCACTGGTAGCAGTTCCAAGTACTGAATATGTCGAAATGTAAGAAATTAATGGCGTGAACGGAGAGGTGTCCTCGATGTCCTTAATGATATTTAAAGACATCGAGGCTCTATGAGGCACTCCTTTACAGGGTTACCCGAGTGCTTGATGAAACCTCACCAAGAACTTTAACTAATTACGTAATGGTTCAGTATATACTTTCGTGGCTACCACTACTAGAAAAGAAATATCTTGATTTGATAGAGGTAGAAAATCAGTTGTTGTTTCAAACAGCAAAATGAATTCAGTCCATATAAAGCTAGCAACCGTCCAAAGAAATTTTCGAGTAAAACAGCGTGAGGACTAAAAGAAGAAATTGGAAATGGGAATACATAATCACTTTAGACGGTGGGCTCATTTTTAAAGGGATGACCTACGGCGATATCTGCATTTTGAAGAGTTCTGTGGTAAGATGCTACTTATCGGTTGTAGGACAGCTTCAGTTTGACATCTCCTCATGGCCACGCTACTTAACATCTAGGTTGTTCATATTCGGGCATCCAGAGATCAAGTCAAGGAGAATAAATAATCGCACGGAGCTTCCATATTCCTTAATCGGCCTGAATCACCTCCAACGGTGACTTTGAAGGCAGTGGTCAGGGTATTCGATCGCATCATTCATTCCGATCTTTGATGCTGACCGGTCGACGTTTTCACCGCGAAAGCTTACACGTCAAGCACCGCATCATTTCGATCATTACGGCTTTGATACGACTCGATAAGTATCATTCTGCTATCATCTCATAACATTACACCTCAGTCATTCCTCGGCAAAGTCGACCCTAGAAGGCGGACCGAGCCAAGAAAGGAGGCTGGAGCTAGAAAAGGCGCCTCTGCCGCAGCTCCGGGGTGCTTTTTTCGTGGGGATTTCGCCGTAGATAGGATTCCTAGACCCCTAGTTTTTACGTGAATGTCTTCGCTTGAGGGTTCCTTATCACCCACATTAGCCCTATCACTGTCTTTGAACTATACGAAGACTTCCTTCTTTTAACTCCAACTTTGACAATGCTCGCGATAAGGCGTTTCATGTCACTGAGATTTTCAGTGGTTTTCTGCGAAGCTCGATCACAACCCCCCTCAGAACAGAAGTGAAATATGCTATGGTGAAACTAGCAAATACTACTCAGTGGCTATGCTAGCCATGTACGCACGGTCTAGGTCTTCTGAGGTAAGCGCTGTTTCTCTGTTCTTCGAATGCACGCGTTCGTAAGCTGCAAAACTGCACCTTGCAAAATGTGCACGATCGCATTTCCGTGTGCATGTGCTGCTGGCTACATGTGCTCGCTCTCCTTCCCTAGCGACGTAGTTGTTACCACTCACGGCGAGCTAATTGATCCTACCCTTTGGATCGATCTTAAGTCATGCTTAATACAGCTGCAAATGAGCTGCAAAATACCAGCAACTTAACAGAAAAGGACGAAATAGTGCTCCCTGTGATGTGATGCCGTGTTTAGTGGCTGCCAAAACTTCCAGGAGGAGGCTTTGCTACAGTAACTGTATAAATTATGAGGAACCATTTTTAGGCCCTAAGGCCGCTAGCAGAAGGTATGGTTAGGGCGATTATAGATGAGTTGACAGATCAAATCAAGGAGAATGAATGGATGGAAGAAGCTTTCAAAAAGGTATGCACACTTCTATGTATGATGAGCATTGGCGCAAGGAAAGGAAGTACCTATTAATCAGCCCACACAACAGTTACAGAGTAGCTGGCGTCATGACGATTTTGGTCTGATGTCGACCTTCTATGCGAAACATTAATGCGGAGCTGATGTGATATCAGGAGGAGACGTTCCCACTCCCGATATCCAGATTTTCAACCAGAGCTAATACCTGCCCAAATGACTATGACCTTCATTTCTGCAGGGTCAATGGTTTGATACTCTTTCAGTAGAAAAATAGCTGGTTGTCAACGTCGGCCCTCAGGTACTTCGTTGAAGTGATTGCATAATAACACCGTTCTCATATCAGCGCTGTATAAAAGGACGCTTTTCTTTTGAGTACTTGTCAATTTTATTGTTGATACCAGTAAATGATTATTCGGGCATCTTTTGGAGACACATCTTGCGGCGACCAGTATCTACGACCAGAACGCAGAAGTCATCTGAAAGTGGATCCAAGTCTGCTTCCACTGCACCTAGGAGTACTGCTTCAAAGACTGGCACAGCAGCTACAAATTCAGCACAAGAAAGGAGGCGTTGTTCCTTCCCTTGCGATCCGCAAAGAAAGCTATGCGTTTGTGCAGAATACTCAGAATGTTCATTAGGACAGGGAGCAGAAAGTTGTCTCGAATGAGGCCGGATGCATGTTCCTCTATAGGTGCAAAAGATATGGACCGATTAGATAATCTAGTACCTGGAAGGAAGGAAGAGAGATCTATCGAAAGTCGAAGAGAAGCCTATCGTAAGTTAGATGATGTGATATGCAACTGCATGAGATTAATTTTATTACAACGGGAAAGTCTTAAAAATTTATTTGCATACGGAAAACTTTGATTCGCTGAAGACGTGAGTGCCTAGAAATGACATTTAGCAGTTTTCACAGCATCAACGTCAGATAGCGCTCGTCACGAAAAGAGAAAATTTTTAAAAATTTGAGGTTGGATAACGCTAAAATGGGCTCTAGCAATGATATGAACTCTGTAAAAAGAAGAAAATGAAGAGCTACAGATGTGGGAGGGAGCGCACCAGCCTACCCCGAAGCGTCTGTCCACTTCTCAACCAAAATTCTGAGAATCAAAACAGGCAGCATCACTACCACAAAAATATAGCAACCTTCGCTGCCGAAGCATGAGTACCTACATCGAAGTAAATGTAAGGGGATATTATTCAAGCTCCAGCTAGAGCATGGCAGAAGTTTTGACTACCACCCCACCACCGTATCATGTTCGTCAAGAGGCGGATTGATCACCAATAAAGCTGATGACAGATTTTTCAACTTTGACCGCGTCACCGAAACACAACCTAAGGTGACGGTTAATGGTGAAGCAGCTGGCACAAAGTGCTCGATTTGTAATGGAGCACAAGACAGAAAAACTTTGAATGAAAGTACGACTTCCTGAAGTTCAGCGAATGAGTGTCACACCTCCACTCGCTGTAGATTTGAGTAGCGACTGGAGGTGTCTTCCGATTGTGAGCTCAGTTGATGCAGTCAGAGAGGGCAAAGTTGCCTCTAAAGGAACGTTATGCCAAATTCCGAGGAAAACGATCAGTCTCTTCGATTTCCACAGATGCTGAGATTGATCAGATCAACGATGGATTGAGTGATCATAGCGGTCGAAAAGAGCAGCACCCATTCATAAAAAAAGCAGAAAAGACAACAAGATTCGCTCGTGTGCCAACTTTTTGACAAGATCGCACGATACCTTACACTTACATGAGCGTCTATTATCTTCGGTAAAAAAGGCAAAAGTTGAATGGAGGACAATTTTGATCGAATCTACTTACCAGGCGAGAATACGCAGTGCAAGTGGAGGCAAAAGCCTACGTTGGCAATAAATACACAAGAAAACTTTACTGGCTATAATCGCCTACCCTGCATAGTTAAAGGCAGTGGCAGGGGTGATTCGATTGCATCATTCATTCCAATCTTTGATTCTGACCGGTGGACGTGTTTACCATGAAAGCTGGCTCGTCAAGCACCACGTTATATCGATCAATACGGTTGCAATACGATACGATAAGTATCATTCAGCTGTCATGCTCAATACTCTACACCTCAGCCTTTCCTCTACAAGGTCCACCCTAAGAGATGGAGCGAGCCAAAAGTGGCTGGAGCTAAAAAGGCCGCCTCCGCCACAGCTCAAGGGAGTTTTTTTTTGTGGAGAATACGCCGCCAGATAGGCTTCCTGGACCACTAGTTTCTAGGTGAATATCTTTTTTTGGAGTTATCACCCACATTATCCCTATCGCTGTCTTTGAACCAGCGGTGGACACTGTTCAACAAATCACGGATTGATTCGACTTCACGGCGTTATCCTACATAGGGATATCATTGCCACAGGCCGAAGGAATGAAAAACATTGCAATAATTTGCACAGATTTTGATAGAAAACTGTGACGCTCATTACAAATATCGATTGCTTAGATCACTCCATCGGAAAAGAGTCGCTCAATTTTTGATCAAACTCCTAGATGTGGTTCCCATATCCGCTTGATTAGAAGCCGTTTTCCATGGAGATTCTCTATCTCATATATAAAGAAAGATGAATGTCGCTCGCACTTAGAGAAAACCGAGGTACTTCGCTAGACCCCAGTACCACGCAACGCCGCAGTGCTAGCTCGCTCCTGGGAATGATCAGACTATGAATCATTTTTGGCCAAAATACGCTACATACACGTGCCGCTTCATGATCATTTCCTGAAGAATGTTGTTGATTACGCGAAGAAGTTTTTCTAGAGGCTGAGGAAGTAATATCGTTAGACCCGCTTTTGACACATCGATCCCAATTTTGAAATAATAGTTGCTGCCGATGCACTGAATTACTGATTTGGAGCCGCCATATTTCACAAAATGTCGAATGGTGCGGAAAGGCGATATGCCATGCCTCTAGAACTTTACAGCTACAGAAACGGATTATTGTCAGATCGAGAAACAAGAACTTGTTTCGATATTTGCTTGCGAATACTCTATAGTCACACGTATGGACGTAGATTCGTTGATGACAGCTCAAAAGCTGTCACAGCACATTTTCAATGGCACGTAACTGAGTGGCAGACAGATTCCAGCGATGGAAGTTGACACAGATAAGATGCAACTCAGTCGTACAGAAACAAATGACTTCAACAAACCGATGGATTATCGTGGCTTACGCCTCCACGGCCATGTAGGACTGAAAATACTGTTAAACTAAATGAAACAGACTATCGTTTCCGCATACGAAGCTCCCATGAGCGAACTATCAGCAATCAGACTTCGATCCCGGAATCTAGAGGGACAACGAGATACTGAAGATTTTTTTGCTATGCCAAGTCTGGGAGATAATATATGAGCAGCTGGAAAGCTCGGTCCGCACTTTGTTGTTTCTGTGAGCGTCAGCACACATGTTGAGCGACTAAATTCGATTACCGAATTATTCTGAATCCCAGTGCTGAAACAACTGCACGATGGACATTTAGAAAGAAGACGATCACCAGAGAATATGTCTATTGGACAAATATCAATCAAGACGTCGGAGAAAGTGGTAGCAGTGTCTTTACTGTCAATAAATAGCAAAAAGAAATTGTTCTGAGTTTGCTTGGTCGGATGCAAATGGTGCGGATTGCGGATGCAAATTCTTATTGACCATGCCACCATGCCGGACCACACCACATCCATGAGGAAAAGTACCTTGTGATAGTCAATTCATAGAAAAGTGGCCAGAAGTTTTCAAAATGACCCCCTAAAACAAACTTATAAAGAGACTTACTGGAATGAGGGTAGTCAAGAAGGGTTGAAAGAGTCTCAGTGCAGCAAAAAGCAGGACTTCGAAACCAATGATGACGCCGTGGATCGAGCTACAGCCACAGCCCTGTGATAGGCCGTACATAGAAGGAGCCAGCCATCACGGAGTGAGCACGAAGAAGAAGACTTATGGGATACATCCGTCAAGCAGGGATGGAAGGTGATGGTGAATGATAAAAGTGACTATAATGACTCGCATCAGCGCTGTTCAGAAGGCGTTCTTTTGGATAACATTTGATCCTTATATGATCTCGGTGAACGCTCTCTTGTACGAATATACGACTTGTGTGATCCAGATCATCCGTCTTTTGACCATTTGAAGATACAACAAGTAGTATGGGTCAAATTGCATTTGCAATTTATGTGATTACCAGCTGGCGGGCGCACACTACTGCGCGCGATTTATGGCGATGGCGTGCAAAATGGGTTTGATTGGCACGACCACAGCTGTGTATAGAGTTAGAGAAAACTTCCTTTCCTCAGCTTTCAGCTGTGATATTCATATGGATAAAAGCAGAGAAGATGGCGTGATAAAAAACATTTCAGTGTTATCATGCTTCAGTCGCTTTGCACGAATCCGTTTTACACGTCAGCCACACGAATCGCGCGCAGTAGTGTGCGCGAGCCAGCTGGTTTAGTCATCATTGGGAGTTTAAATATTAGGTTGATTCATAATAAATCGGACAAATGGTAGTGATGAAAATCGGACAAATGGTAGTGATGATTTCTAGAGATCATAACTCAGTAACGAATTAACGAAAATGGACGCGCGAGGTACCATTGGAATGAGTATGAAAAGCTCTTCAAAGTACCGCAAAATAATCACTCCAAAGTGAATTCATTCCGCCACAATGCCGCACGATTTCAAGCGGTCCAGAGACCACATCCGCAACGTCATACTATTTATATCGCTATCTGGCCAGGAACCCGCGGATATCGGCAGACGTCTGATAGAAGTTCACAAGGAGCATGCCCCCGGCAGAAGTACACTGTAGTTGTAGCATTCGAAGTTTGCGTCAGGCGACTATTCCATCGAAGACGAAAACCGCGGTTGGTGCAGCGTACACGGCGTAGAGTACTGGGAGCTGCTCGATGAAGGAACCACAGTATCCGCCGACGTCTAAGTTCGTCAATTACGAGAATTGAAGGCCAATGTCCAAAGTTCGCTACGGCGGCGGTCACATGTCTACTTCCAGCACGACAACGTGTCTGCTTCCACAGACCGCACTTCGCAAGATCGACCAAGGCCGAGCTGCTGTCGTACAGTTGGACTTCTACACCCACCGCACTCCCCAGACCTGGTCCCTTTCCACCTTTTCTGCCACAGCCAACGCCACCTGGACTGCCAAGACTTCAAAACTCGCGACGAGATCAAGGCGGCACTCGGCAACTTCTTCGAGTTTCAGCTTCCGGCCTTCTGGAGCAAGGGCATCCATGATCTGCATATACCGTGGCAGAAGGTCATCGATAAAGATAGAGTGTATTTCAAGTGAATCCCTGCTGTCGTAAAAAAGTTGTACGACAATGATTAAAATTGGTCAATTTGTCCGATTTATTATGAATCAACCTAATAGTTTGACATCGACAGTTTTGTATTCGATTGCATCAATTGGTAAAAAGTTGCTTACTTGCTGAGCATGTAATTCCTACACATTGATGGTAGATCCATATCCCGCTTATCGATGTTTATCGTTTTCGTAAACACCCTTCATTACTTGGAATTTTACACAGTCTAGCGGTCGATACCTTGTGTTGCTGCCAGACCGCATTAGGAAATGATTCCGAGTGAACCGCTTGTTACTATCACAAATATAGATTGTATCATGCTTATCAATGTAGATCGCAGTATCAAAAGAAATGCGCCATTTGTGGAACGCTAGGCAATTCAGCGGTTCATACATCGGTCAGTGATATCACACAAACAAAATATGTTCACTCAATGGCATGAGCATCAGACGCTTTTGCTTAAGCGGTCGTATAGTAGTATCAAGCGATGTAAAAGATTTCATCCCATCCGATTCCTAACGGTTCAGCCCCTGTAAGCCGTTATCAGTTTCAATGAGGCCCCTGTACCTACCAATACCATTGAGGTCCCCGTACCCTATAATACTGCGAATATGAACATTCAACTGTTAGCGCAAAAGCGTACCGGCTCAGGTGAAACCCTCCTTCTCACGCTCCTAATTGAATCTTACAACCATTATCAGTTTGGGTCACTCTCTTATAAATGTTCCCATTCCACCCTGCTTAACACCCATGAGTGACAGCACATATGAATCAACGCAAAAGGCGAACCGAATTCGACGGCATTCGCCTTCTCTCCTTATCAAATCTTATCAACCCTTATCAAGCTGGATCACCCACCAACAATGTCCCCGTCTTACCCCGCAAAACACCTGTGGGTATGAACGCTCCGGGACCGATGCGAAAAGCTAAACGAATTCGACGACTTTGGCTTTTTTACGCTCCTTATCGAATCTTATCAACCGTTATCGAATCTTATCAACCGTTATCAAGCTGGATCACCCACCATTAATGTCCCCGTCTTACCTCGCAAAACACTTGTGAGTATGAACGCTTCGGGACCAATGCGAAAAGAGAAATGGATTTGACGACTCTAGCTTTTTTGCGCTCCTTATCAAATCTTATCAGCCGTTATCAAGGTGGAGCGCCCACCATTAATGTCCCCGTCTTACCCCGCAAAACACCCAAAAGTGTCAGCGCTCTAGGATCAACCCAAGAGGCGAAACGGCTTTGGTGACTCTCACCTTTTAAGGCTCCTTATCAACGCGTATCAGCTGCCATCCACCCCCTATATCATTTGTAAAATTCAGCGTCCCAGACAGACGGACGGACGGACACACACACACACACACACACACACACACACACACACACACACACACACACACACACACACACACACACACACACACACACACACACACACACACACACACACACACACACACACACACACACACACACACACACACACACACACACACACACACACACACACACACACACACACACACACACACACACACACACACACACACACACACACACACACACACACACACACACACACACACACACACACACACACACACACACACACACACACACACACACACACACACACACACACACACACACACACACACACACACACACACACACACACACACACACACACACACACACACACACACACACACACACACACACACACACACACACACACACACACACACACACACACACACACACACACACACACACACACACACACACACACACACACACACACACACACACACACACACACACACACACACACACACACACACACACACACACACACACACACACACACACACACACACACACACACACACACACACACACACACACACACACACACACACACACACACACACACACACACACACACACACACACACACACACACACACACACACACACACACACACACACACACACACACACACACACACACACACACACACACACACACACACACACACACACACACACACACACACACACACACACACACACACACACACACACACACACACACACACACACACACACACACACACACACACACACACACACACACACACACACACACACACACACACACACACACACACACACACACACACACACACACACACACACACACACACACACACACACACACACACACACACACACACACACACACACACACACACACACACACACACACACACACACACACACACACACACACACACACACACACACACACACACACACACACACACACACACACACACACACACACACACACACACACACACACACACACACACACACACACACACACACACACACACACACACACACACACACACACACACACACACACACACACACACACACACACACACACACACACACACACACACACACACACACACACACACACACATACACACACAGAGACAGACAGACAGACAGACAGACAGACAGACAGACAGACAGATAGACATACTAAGCGACTTATATAGAGTAAGATGAATAGGAGTATCACGCACGGCATATATCGAAAAGAGATTGTGACCAAGGAATCAACGTCTCAATGCTCACACATATGCAGCATAGGTCACTTTGAGTGTACTCAGCTAATAAAAAATCTATCAGCTCGTTCAAGCAAAGCAATGCATTCAATGGGTAACGCAAACAAAACGTGGGGTGAAGGCAAGAACCATATTAGACTCTCTACCCTTTCAATCTATAGGGTTCACGATCGAAGCTGCCCCTAAAGATAACAACGAAAGATTCCTGACAATAAGAAGCTTACAAGAGTACCTGGAGAGAAGTGGTTTATCCTCCTCAGAGCTCGTTCCCTTCAACATAAGCAGAACTCATACCTAAACATTTTCGTGGAACATCCTCTTTTCATTAAAAAAAACCCTTTGGTTTGTCGTAGAATGGGAATGGAGCAGGCAGTTGCAGCGATTTTTCTTTGGCGTCAGGTGTCCATGGCGAAGAACGGCTATTGTATCACAATATATAGCGGTTCCCTTCTCTTTTGTAGATTACTTCTTGAAATACTCAGATTTGTAGGCTGTGTTAAGAAAGGTTAGCCGCATTTCTTGGAGCCTGCTTCATGATGATCTATTTATCAATGATACGGCTTTAGATGAACTATACGCTGCGGTGAGATAAACGAATGATCTTCTTCGCATGGCAAGTCATTGTGGGAAAGACCTTTTCATTCAGCACTACGGCCTATCGGATCGACCTTTTCTCGATATGCTTGAAGAAATAACTCATATTCAAAAGACACAAGCATACCTAAAACTTATCGAGCGATTCGATGTAAAGTCAAACATGAAGAAATTCAGCGTCAGGGGCTATGAAGTCAATGCATTCTACTTGCGATACCCAAACAGCATAGGTAGGTCTGCTTACAGTATCATCTCCATTAAGGAACAGGGACTCCACTGAATAACTCTTCTGAGAATAATGATATTATTCCGTGGTGTGAAAGGCAAATGTTCAGTGTTGCGAGGAGTGAAAGCAGAAATCGTGAGTAGGAAATTAGAAAAGATACTCACCGAAGGAAACTTGACCGAAGGCCATGAGAGGCGATGAGAGAAAAGAAAAGGGTGTCTGCCTATATGAACGTTCTAAGAAACATCTCGGCCTGGATCCACCATTCAACTTTGGGTTCTATTTCAAACGTGGCGCTACTTCGAGCAAGGCATGGTTTGAAAACCACTTTACGCTTCCCTTCATCCTGTTCATCAAAGTTTCAAAACGTCGAAGAAATCGAAACCCGCATGTAATTTCAATGCTTCATGGCAATGGTGTGGGCCACTGTGGCTGGTGCGACAACAGGTGTACTGCAAGATTAGCTGACGCGTCACAGCGAAGTGTTAAAGAGTAACGTGGACTACAATTTCGGTGAAGTAATGATCGCGGTAAAGAATGAAAGCGAAGCATTGCTCAGCGTGACGCCGCCTTAGCTCCTCCTGACGGCACAATGCGACAGTGGCTTATCCATCAAAAGAGTTGGAAATGGTAAATGGAGTTCTCCGCAAATCTGATTTAACGTATCCTAGGTTATTTCAGTGGTACCGCTACCGTTCCTAGAGTTCCCTGTTTTCCATGAATCGTTCCCAAGGTAAGTGATATGTAGCTGGTTCAAAGGACATCACACTACGCAGGTATATGTAGTAGTAAGGTAGAAGAGTAACCGCTATGAGCATTTTAATTTGAAATGAGAAATGGTTTTCCCGTAAATGGTTTGACCCGCTGCGAAGGAGTTTGGCAGCAACTACATACATACTGCAGATGACTTGCAGCGGTCAGAAATTTATTTGAGCGCGCAATTTGGATCGAAGGTAGACCACTAGGTAAAGGCTTAGTGTAGAGGTTCAGACGAGCTCTGCTGCTCAATGGCGCTCACACGAATAAGAGTTGGACCGCAAGTACAGTTTTAGAAGTTTAGGTCATCTATGGAAAAAAAACCAAACTTACTCAACCCATAAAAACCCATAAGGAAATCCTGAATTTCGCATGTTTATAAATTGATCAAGCCCAGATCATCTATGGTGCTCCTTGTGACTGGAGAACACTCTATTTAAGTATTTGCAGATCCTTTCTGCACGGTAGTATTGGATCTATTATTGGCCATGAAATCTCTCACAGTCTCGATGTGAAAGGTAACTGCTGATGCTTTATGTTCAACAATACCTCACGTCTTACCTCAAACCAACCTCTATGTTTCTCTCTCATCACTGTTGATGTAAGCTTTGTGGGGATCAAATACGCTGTGCATCAGTTGAATTTATCATAGAACTAAGAAAGTTTAAGAGTGGTAGATGCGCAAGAATCAGCCGTCGCTTTTCTCATCACAAAATTTCTGCCTTGCAGGTAATGCTTGGAGATCCACCATAGGTAAACCTCAGTTACGCTCTGATTACGTGGTCCGACGTATTGTTATTCATAAATCCTCTTCCAAGTCCAATCAGTCCTCTTTGAGATAGCCAATATGCGCTCTCATCTCATGAGCCGAGAACACAATAAGAGAGCGAACTTCATGCGACAGTGTGGTGAGAGTGGTGGAAAACCCGGGAGGAGATACTACGACGGATTAATCCGCTGATAACATTCAAACGGAAACTGGCAAGCCATGGTCAGCTTATACAGCCATCATAGCGTGTGTATAGGGCGTGAAGCAATTAGTGGACCTCACCACCAAGAGCACTCTGTCCGATTTCTATGACTAATGGGTGGCACCAATGGATGCGAGGATAAGTGTGAATTCAATGAAGTTATACGCTTATCCTTGCTAGACCACATCGCTGAGTAGCTCCTACTAACATTATCGTCTACATACCGTCGGATTGCCGAGCTGCTGTTGGGCGTCCCTCCTTCTTAGGGTTGTCCCTTCTCCATCTTTCAAAAATTCACTTTTCTGTGAATGTTACTCACCGTCTACATGCAGGGCGTCACTGGTTATTACTCTTCTACAATGCTTCGTTCTTTGAGGTTGCAGCATCGGCTCTGCCAAAATTATATGAGTTTGCTTCCGTGTCGATCGACACATGAGATGACAAATGATCGAATCTGATGAAATTCCTTCACGCACTTATGCCGGCTATGGATCATGTGCCTTTCTGAAAGCAGTCATGAGTGCCATTTATGCATGTCCCACCTTTAGAGAGCAGCGTGAAGTTGCTTTTTGAGAATGCCAGCAGTATGAGAAGATGGGATGAAGTATCGTTAAATTAATTTTTGATAAAACAATGTCCTCAATAATGCCAAGATGTTTCACTAGGTTTATCTCAATCAGACGTATAGCCATAATGTGTTCTCTTTCGCTGTCTGTCGAAGTGGGATAAAGGCAGCATTAGGGGAAAGTCGGACGAAAAGTAAAAGAAATAGTGAATATGAAAGTCGAGATGCCTAGTAACAGGACAGTGGAGAAAAAACGGATGAAGAGAAATAGGACCCCCTTCCCACCATTGTATCTCGATCAGGACGACCTTCCCGTCAAGAGGCGGGCAGTCTGATCTAGTTTCCCATTGGCATGTTGCCAAGTAAAAACAAGGGAATGTTTGGAAATACGACAGGATCTACTTTCTGGAGAGAGCTTCAAGCTGAAACTGCGAAAGCGCGCCGCAAAATCTTCGATCCTGTCGCATCTTCTTGGCCGCCCCCACCCCAATCAATCGGGAGTCACGTCATTGGGAGGCGGGACCGCTGTGTCCAAGAGGCGGAACCGCTGTATGGTTGCGGCGTTTTGCAGGGTTTCTACAGCTTGGAGGGGCGTTTCTTCACCGGGATTTCGCCACAGATAGCCTTCTTAGGCCCAGGACTACCATGTAAGTGACATCTTGTAGGGATTTACCCATTACCGCATTACTCCTCATACTGTCTTTAAAGGAATCGTCCACGGGAAATGAGTTTTTGTGTTACCCACTATTTATGCTGTATTTGCCTAATGTTGGCCTCATGCAAAATTTCACTCGAAAAAATGTGAATCTGGCTGAGATACAGCACCACAAAGTGCGGTCCCAGTGGGCGGGGCCTCCGTGTAAAAGCCTCGTACCGCGTCCGCCGTGGTCGGAGACGCATTGTAGGAACAAACAGGAGGTCACGTAAACAGTCCTACTCTCCGTTCCCAACGGCAGCGGAAGGCGGGACGAGGCTTTTACACGGAGGCCCCGCCCACTGGGACCGCACTTTGTGGTGCTGTATCTCAGCCAGATTCACATTTTTTCGCGTGAAATTTTGCATGAGGCCAACATTAGGCAAATACAACATAAACATATGGGTAACACAAAAACTCATTTTCCGTGGACGATTCCTTTAAGTGAGGTCTTTGCGCTGAGGTATGCGCTTTTCCCATTCTGGTCAGTGTGCTCCGAACAATTACCATATATCACCCTCCGAACAATCATATATCACCCTGAATTTTTATCACCAAGCGCCCTTGTTGGTATCCATATCAGTAATAACTGCTGACACCATGTATGTGTAGAGTCCGTAAAACCCATTTATAGAAAAAATGACCTGACCCGGCGAAGCCGGGCCTTTCGGAGAAGGAGGACTGGCCGGCGGCAGCTGGCAGATCCGACTTGTCAAATGAAATAACAAAACCATCTTGACAACTATAAAATCTATGTAATTTGTACACATGATATACTTATAAATCTATGCAATTTTGTATACGGGCCCCGAATTTCTCCACGAACATACGAGGAAAGGATACCAGGTCGAAGCGGCCATTTGCAATAGGACACATATCATCCGACGCACTTTTTGATGCTGAATTGAAATCTGCATTGAGACTTTGCATAACTATTCTCCGATTGTAGTCATTGAGGTTTTTCTGAAAAATTATACAACTACGTGATCCTACTCTATATAAGCGGCTCAGTTTGTCTGTTGGCGTGTGTATGCGTTTGTGTGTGCCTGATTGATCGGAAATTCATGTGTCTCGTCGCAGCAAAGCTGGGACACTGACGTTTACAAATGATAGGCCGCCGTCAGACTTCGCGATTTTGCGGTGTCGCACTTTCTCACGAGATACTACAACCTTAAGATCGTGCAATCGCGTGCGAAGCCGCGACACCGCAAAATCGCGAATCGCAGAATCGCAAAAACGCAAAATCGTAAAATCGCGAAATCTGACGGCGGCCATATAGCCGTGGTGGGGATACCATAGCGGTAGTGTACCGAAAGTGATGGCAGGTGATAAGGGCTGATAAGGAGCCTTGAAAGGCAAATGTCGCCAAATCCGTTCCGCCCCTCGCATTGAATCTAGAGCGCCGACACTCAAAGGTACTTCGAGAGGTGGGACATTGACATTGATAGAGGGTGATCCAAATTGATAACGGTTGATAAGATTCGATAAGGAGCGTAGGTAGACGAATGTCATCAAGTCCGTTTCGCTTTTCCGCCCGACAGTGGAATGTTCTCATTCACAGATATTGTGGGGTACAGGTACCATCATGGTGAGTTATCAAAAGTGATTACGGCTTGCTAGGGCTGTTAAAAGCCATTAGGAAGGTGATGGGAGAAAATCCGGTACATTGCTCGGTCTACTACACAACCTCTATAGTAAAAACGTCTGATGCTCAGTGCCATTGGTTGAGCATATTTTGCTTATTTTCTGAAATCAGTTGCCGTCTTGCCGGGATGATTAAGATACGGTCCAAATCAGTAATAGCAAAGCAAAAAATTCATTCTCTCATGCGGTACTAGCAAAATACTGGACATCGACGGCTAGACTATACAAATCCAAATAGCATGTTTACAGCATGTTTACAAAAACGATGAGCACCGCTGGCTTGGATCTACCAATCGTTGCAATCGAACACAAAACAATCTATACCTAAACTGTCTAAACTCCCAATATTGACCACATTCTCCAAATAAACACATTTCATCCCTGATCCATTTACGTTAGTCGTCGATATTCTTGTGATGACAAAAGGTAAATACAGTTAGATCATCTAGACCTACGCAAAATGGTGGCCTTCTCAAAGGTGCGATATACGGTGGTAAATTACTAATTACCAACAACCAATAGCTTAAGCATGATTAGCAGTGACATGTTTCGCACTCCAATTCAGTTGTAACGGGATATTTCGACCGATGATCTGTGCGGGATTCAAAATAGTAATAGGTATTTGTTGAAATACCAGTTGCAGTGGCGCACATTACTGCGCGCTTCGAACAGGGAAGCTGATAGCCTTGATTTTTATCGATTGATAAGGGAAAAGATGAAGTTCACGGAAATTTAACTTCACATTCCCTTTTCTGCGTGGCGTCTTTTTTTTTGCATACCGTTCGAGTGATGATACCGATCAATAGATATCAATGAAGACCATTTTGCATGCTCCCCTGTTTGATGCGTGCAGTAGTGTGCGCCAAACCAACTTCTAAGATTGGATCCACAATACGCTAGCCAAGAATTTGTGTGGAACCAGTATGATTTTCGTGTTCGGAAAAACCAGTTTTAGTTTTTTTGACCCTTTTAGTTTCGCGACTTCCACCAAATTTCTGGAAATTCATGAGCCTTGGGGATGGCAACACATTGAGCGGAAGAAAGGTTGCTGATCCTTTCCAAGGGAATGCTTTTGGTCCTTGTTACGTGTATTTGGTGTTATGGGCATCTGTATTGAGTATGTTTGAATTATCTTTGTCACCATTTCGTCTATCGCACAGTAGTGCGTGAATAACACAACAAAATTATGATGGGAAAATGGTCTGATCAACCGATATCAACGAAGGTCATATCGCTAAGTCCCATTGTGATAAGCGCAGTATTGAGCACTAGCCCAACTGGTATCCATACAAATACCTATCATTATTCGAAATTCAACGTAATTTTGCACCACTTTTCAAAGGTTCAGATGTTTTCGATCGATACCTCTTGTTACAATGAATCTTAATGGATCTGGAATGGAATGTGTGCATCCACTAATCACTGGTCAGTGGCAGGGTTAAGCCTCCGTTGAGGAATCCCCAGCAGGGGGATCGTAATTGGCCCGCTAGGAAGGGGCGGGCCGTAATCGTTGAGGTAGGCAGTGATCAACAGAATTTCTCAGGCTGAGACTCTGAAGTGTAAGGGGAGAAATGATAAAACTGGGTTTGAACCCGAAACTGGTTTAAATTAATCATCATTGAAATCGCATGCATGACGCGATCCGCAACGAAATCCGAAATTACGTACAGAGACACCTCCAGAATTCACCGATTAAAGGCTATCCTCGCGATAAATTCATGAGAGTTATCGCGCGTATTACTGGACGTAAAGGCCCTGCTTTACACACCAGTGAAGAAAAATGTAACAAATCGCCTTACAACCACAAACAAACTCCCTGTATTCAGTCCTCGTACGAGTATTGGAGACAGTGAAAGAGCTTTTGCTCGAGATATCGCGCAAAATGCTACGATATCTCCCGTTCTTCCCTGTTGAAGCTGCCTTCACCACTGATATCGTTGCGTTATCTTGTCTTATCGCAACTTTCCTTCTCCACGCAAAAGCCATGTTGGAAATTTGTTCGTCTAAGGCCAGGAGTGATTCGGCTCGATGGGCTCAACTCGGCTCGGGTAGAGCGCGCCTATCGCGCGCCTATGGAAAGCGATATCTACCAAGGGGTACTACCGCCACGAGGATGCACGATCAAGTCGCAAAAAGAGTGCAGCCTGAGCACCTATCTATCTACTGTCTAAGGACCTACTTGCCCCAAGAAAGAAAGCCACTAATATGACTATCGCGTGGTGTGCCTTCAACCTGGAAAGCGATATCTACCAAGGGGTACTACCGTGGATGGACACTCCAGAAACAATGGGATGAAAACGAAAAATCAGCTGATATGGACTTCTTTCACATCTTACTACGATTGCAATTACGTAATCTCATGTTAGCGACCACTATGCAGACCGGAAAAACGTTTGTATTCATTGAGAATGTGGATGAAATCCTCATGCATGGCGCATCGCACAGAGAAGCTGATCGACTCTTCTCGCCCTCCCACTAGGCCTTCTAAAGCGAAAGATGCATACTAATAAGATTTCAGTAACAATGAATCGATTTTTCGGAAGAATCGTGGGAAGATCTCGCAGAATTAGACGAAAAAAGTTGTCCTCAACTAGCTTTCCTCGAGTTTCTCCTTTCGTTTTGAAGATATGTCATATTTGGGTAAGCATTCGGAAGCGGCAACCTCGAAGACCCTGAGTATCCTAGAGCGCACCCATATGGTTAAGTTTGAAGGAAGTTATGACCATTTGAAGTGAAACACTTCGAAATTTTCTGAGATTTTCCTCAACTGGAGACCCATATCAGACACTACGCAACCATTAGGGAAACCAAGCGGCAAATAGATGGGTCTAAGGGAGTAATAAGGAAAGCAGTTTACAGCTGTTTAGATGGGCTCTAGGTAAAGTTTGAAGTATTCAAAACTGTCCAAATTTAGTATGGAGGAGATACCGCGCTTCAACTTGATCGCCGCGCCGCAGCCGCAGCGGCTACCCGCGACCAGATGAGGCGCTGTGGAGCGTATGACATGGCTCTTTGCTTTTCTTTTACCTTCTATTCTTACTTTTCATCCTTTATCTCTGCCCCATAACTTGCATGACTATTAAGCCTTCTCCTTTGTCGTCACAGGACGAGCACAGTACCAGTGGTCGGCAACGCTTTCGTTCCGGAATATAAATATTGGAATTGTTGGGTTCTTATCTTAGACTATTTCGTTTTGGAATATGAGTACTGAGTTTTATCTCTCTCTTTTGTCAGGAGTTTGGTTTGGACTCACTGTTTTTGGATTGGTAGAAACCACAGAAGGAGCGGAACCTGAAGAAGGAGGGGGGGGGGTCGTATCGAGGCCCTCTTCTGGAGGGGGGGGGTGGTCGTATTTTTTGAAAGTTTCCTCAGCTGAACGCTTGACCCTGGTCAGTGGTTACCACTGGGGGAGCAGATAGCCTAGAGATTGATAGTCAACCTCTGAGCACCTAATTCCTACATAACGGGTAGCTCCATATGCCAATTATCGATGATTACCGTTTTGTAAATATGCGCTACCATTTGGATTTTTGTATCCAGTAGTCACGCGGTCGATATTCAGTATTTTGTTAGTACCGCATGAGAAAATAAATCTCTTGTTCTGCTATTACAAATCTGGGCCGTATTCTAATCATCCTGGCAGAACGGCAACTGATATCAGAAACTAGGCAAAATATGCTTACCAATGGCACTGAGCATCGACGCTTTTACTATAGCGGTTGCGTAGTAGAATAAGCGGTGTGCCGGAATTTATCCCATTCCCTTCCTAACGGCTCGATCAGCTCGGTGTTGGACGTAATCAGTTTTGAGCATTGTCTTGTCCTGGAGCCTCATGTTGATCAAAATATGTATTGAACAATGTGAGATTTGCAAAGTTTATTCCAAAAAGCCTTTCTAAGTCTTTCAGAATAAATTTTGCAGGTCTCACATTGTTCAATTCATATTCAGTAATCAGTTTTGATATGTCACTATTAAGGTCCCCGCACCCCACAATACCTGTAAATACAAACATTCCACCGTCGGCCGGAAAAGCGAAACAGATTTGGTGACATTTGTCATTCTTTTTGACGCTCTTTAAGATTAGGTAACATTTGCTTTTGACGCTCTTTATCAAATCTATCAACGCTATCAATTTGGATCATCCTCCGTTAATGTCCCCGTCCTACATCTCAAAATACCTTTGAGTGTCGGCGCTCTAGGATCGACTCGAAAGGCGAAACGGATCTGGCAACATTATCCGTTTGACGCTCCTTATCATCTTATCAACCGCTATCAATTTGGATCACCCAACCTTATTTTTCCCCGTTTTACCCTGCCAAACATCTATGAGCGTCGTCGCTCTAGTCGACGCGAAAAGCGAAATCAATTTGATGATATTCGACTTTTGAGACTCCTTATCAGCCCTTATTAGCTGCTATCAATTAGCTGCTATCACCTTCGGCCCACCACCGCTAGGGTCCGTTTACCACCCCACCCCCTACATCACTTGTAAAACGTCGCAGCAAAGATTCCAGCTTTACTAATTCCCCACGTTTTACTTATTAGGTGGTCATTGTTGCGAAGTGATTAAAACGTGGAGGTGTAGAGATTCGTTCGAGATTACACTGATCATTGATAGTGTTGCACTGAACACGTTTTATGAAAAAGGACAGTAGTCCGAAATGTATCCGAGGTGAGTCGTCATCAGGGATATATGTACCTGTCCCTTGAAGACATCGTTAGAATTGTTCTGCTGACCACAGGGCTTGGTTTTGTTTTCGTATATTGCTGGATTTAAAGAACTTTGAACTCCATCCCATGGTCTTTTCAAATGGCCATCTAGAATGCCCGGATCTCGGGCCAATCGACTATTCGATTTCCAGCACCTGGGAGCGCAAAGGCTGCTCTACTAATACCTCACTCTTCATTCGTCTCTGGCCTACTTACACGGAAGCATGAGACGATTCGCACGACTCACCCGCAATCCCCATGGAAGGTTCTTTCCCACGTCTTTTTAAGGTAAGAAATTGTCTAGAGAAATTCCATGATTCCAACTCCTTTCAAGGCCTTTAAATTGCTCGCTCAATGTTCATCTGCTTCCCACTGCGCGCCTCTGACCTCACGACCGTGGCCTTTTTGTTCTTAGAGCCCTTGCGTCTCCCCGGACGCCCCTCCTCGTCGGACATTACCTTGAGGAGGATGTATCTCGCCGTATTCTCGTTTTTAAACTTTGTATGTGGCTCGTGGTATGCAAATACAACATGCATATATATGAGTAAAAAAAAACTCAAACTGAACGATTTCTCCAACCTCCAACAAGGCAATCTCATCAAATTCTGGGAGCGCACTGTTGAATGTTTGCTGGAAGTTTATGTACCATACTTCATGCTGGTATTTTCTCCCTTATCAGTGTGGTTCGGCTTTGTGAGACAAGTTATATACAAAACGCAGACAGCCTTGAATGAGTCTCGAGCCTACGCTTATGCTTTCTGCGGTACCTTCTTTGCACGGAACTACTCTTGTCGCGGATCAAAGGTATCCTTTTGACATCGCGTGTTGCATCGTCCCAGCGCACACAAACCTCTCACGTCCAGGACCCCCAGACGCCCTTACCGGAGACACCCCGGCGGCCGCCACAACGGCCGGCAGGGCGGACCCTCCCCTGGGGACCAAGGGGGATTACCGACCTGTTCCCTACACCACCCGTTACGCCGGTTGAGGGCTGTCGAACCCTGAACGTCACGTCACTGACAACCTGCCCCCAGTGCTAAACATGGCAAGACACAACATGGATATATAACATATGGACTACATATAAACTACATGACAGAAATATACGACACACATTTATCACGCAATAACGATAATACAGCATATCATACCTGACTCCCACAAGTCGCCTTCGCTAGGGCGACTCCTGACAGTCGGCTAACGTATTAGACCCCCATCCGGCTGGGATCACGCAGCCGTATGGCCGACGGTGTCTGGTATGGGGATCCAACCACGGCTGCTCCCAGTCGGGGAGCAGGGGTAGACACCGGCCAACTCATGTGCCAGCGCTCCACTACCCGAGAGCCAAGGGTGCACCGCACCCCCAGTCCTCGGGCAGCATCATGGCGTTGCCCGGTGAAAGCCGACTGACAGTTGGCAGCCGGCCCTTATATACCGGCTTCGACCACAGAGGGCGGAGCCACCGCGTGTCGCATGACGCGACGAGCGGCGCCGCAACGCGGACGGGCCGGAGAGCGCGGTGCCCCCAAGGCCATCGCCGTGGCGATCCGCGACAACTCTACTGCATAGCAAAGGATTAATGCAATACGGCGTTACGTATTTAGGTAGGATGTATGATGAGAATGGAAATTGGCGAACATGGTGGAAAAAGAAGTGGACAGAAGAGTATGACAAAAGAGCATACTGCTACGTAGAACAGTACGGAAACATTAAAGTAAGCGGTTACCGTGTGATTCACTGCAATTCTCTTGAATGGATGGGGAGGAAAAAATAAAAGGAAGGTGAGTTCATTTTACATCGGCGATAATTTTCTCATAAATCTGCTGTCAGCGGTGTTTATTACGAAAATCGTAAGAGCAATGCAGATAATGATGAAGTAAACCACGAAGACTTCATGCTCAACTCTTTTATCTTGGCATGAATAGACTCAGTGGATAATTTTATTTAAACCTTTTCAAGATTTGCGATATTTATGTGAGGCTAACGTTTTGATGTCTCACCTTGTTGAGATCCGGAGACGTCGAGAAACCTTGAGACTCAATACATTCGAGTCTTCAACAATCTCAAGAACATTGCTCATAGAATACTTAACCAGCTTTTGCAAAAGGTACCGATTATTCGGCATGTGCCACAAGGCCTACCGTGGTGTTTTGTGACCGGGCGCAAGATGGATGAGTTTTTACTAAACTGAATAGCATCACCTTCATCTATTCGACGACCTCTTGGTAGGTCAAATCTAACAGAGCCCACGGAAGGGGCTGCAGACCTGGCAAATAAAAAAGTGGACTGCACCCAGTTTTAGGCAGTCATCTTTCTTGTTAAAGGGCAGACCACGCAATCAGGAGTGGAACAAGTGTTATTGCTTACTTTTTTTGTTGAATCTTCGTTTAACTTGAAATTGGTTGAAGACAGCATTCGAGGTAATGTGGTAATGGAGAAATCCCTGCAACAATGGTAGTTTTGGGCCTAAGAAGGCTATCTGTGGCGAAATCCCGGTGAAAAAGCGTCCCTCCGACATGTAGAAGAGCTGCAGAACGCCGCAACCGTCCAACTGTTCCGCCTCTTGATACAACGATCCCACCTCCCGACGATGCAATTCCCGATGGAATGGGGTGGGAGCGGCCAAGGAGATGCGGCAGGATCGAGAGTTTTGCGGCGCGCTTTCGCAGTTTTAGTTTGAAGCTCATTCCAAAAAGTAGACGCTGTTGTATTTCCAAACATTCTCTTGTGTTTACTTGGCAACATACCAATGGAAAACTAGATCAGACTACTCTCCTCTCGACGGACAGGTCGTCCGCATCGAGAATCAACAGTGGAAAGGGTGTCCTATTTCTCGGGTTTTTGGCCATTTTCCCCCATTTTTTCTCCACTGTCCTGTTACTAGGCGTCTTGACTTTCATATGCACTACTGCTTTTACTTTTCGTTCGACTTTCCCCTGGTGCTGCCTTCAACAGTGACATCTTACAAACATCACTTATTCTTAAAACAGTTACTCCTTCCATTTGATTCGCAACTCCTTTCTGGGCTTCCTGGAATGATTACTGTTTTCATAGCCATGCTCAGCTTAACGCCATTTCCTTCCTATAATTAATCGATGTTTTTTATTTATTTATTTTATTTATTTATTTATTTACGTACTCACTAGGAGTGCACCAATATTCTCGTGTTAACAAAACCAATGGAACAAAACAATGGTGAACAGAAAAGTTAATGGCAAGAGGCAAAGTTGGCAAGAAATTCGTCCACAGCTGGAGATTGTTGAAAGTGAAAATACATTTATTCATTCGCCATGCCAGCACGTTGTGGCAGCAGAACAGCCACTAGTGAGATTTAAAGTAAGCGAGCAAGTACCCTCACCACTTGGCCATGGTGCCTTGACATATGCGATAATATATGGAACAGGTCGGAGCTTCGTCACACGGGTATGCCAACCTCCCACGTGGAACCGACCTGCTGGGTACGAGCATAGTCAGAAGCAAAGCTCTCTTGGCAGCATACTGGCAGCACAAAGTAACAGGCATGACAGGAAGGAGGATTCTATGTGGTCAGAAGAAGCTAGTGGATCTTACCTCCCAACTTCACCTGTAGAGGGAGAAAAAGATTACAATTGAAACAATTCTAACTTTTAGTAAGAAAACCAACACGAACCAACAATTCAGAACACTTTTAGCCCGAATCTGGACATGAGGTAGTATGGAGCAAGGGGAGTGGAAGCAACAAACGGCAAAGAAACAACGATTGCCATTACGAGAGCTAATAGGAAAGTTCCGATCGAAGGGGAGGTAGTAGAGTGTGAAAATCAGAAGGAAGAACGAGTCTCTGATACGACTATCATCAGCATAGAGAACCACTCAGGTAGCTCCATTTCCTGGTGTGACCAGCTATGAACGTGAGACCGTACCACAACCTGTACAACAACTACCAAAGAAGTAACTGAAAGTAGAGAGTTAAGAAACCATGTCGCATACATTCACTTATACTCCTTTATCCTCAGAGTGTGCAAGAAGTCAAGCTTGCGCAGCCTATTTTTGAATACCTTGCTGTTAGTGCTCGGAGGACATGAGGCGGCAGAAGCTGGAACCACCTTGCGCAACGATAGAAAAGCATATTATACATTGAGGAGTAGCTTCTAGATCGTATGGTAGCGTAGATTAGGTTAAACCCACCAAGACGTTCACTTGTTGGCCTGAAACACCAGTACTTACTCGCACCAAGCCGTGTCTCCTTCCTTAGGGTCCGGAAACAGAACACTAAGCCCAACATTGCTCGCCTATATTGCAAAGTATGAAGTGAAAACAATTGCAACCGAGTACTGTACGAGGGCATATCGGGCCTAGGAACGTTAGATTGGGACCTATACCAGAGAAACCGTGTAAATACATGTTGGACTTTTTCAATCTTTATAATACCTTTTTTTACGGATGGACTCCACAGCTGCGAGCAGTACTCAAGATGCGGCAAAACATACGTTTTGTAAAGGCGTAGTAGTATCAGAGGATCTGAGCATTGCGTATTTCTAATTATCACGAATAGAGCAGCAAATGCTTTCTTGACAACATCGTCGATGTGGATAGAAAATTTCGTGTCAGATTGAAAAATCACTCCGAGATCCTTAACACATTGTGATCTTGTTAGGGTAATTCCGTCAACAACAACATACTCAGTTGCTGCAGCGTTCCCAAAATGCATGACCAAACACTTATTCAGGTTCAGAGGGATATCCCATGGAGTCGACCACTCACTCATTTTCATTACTGATGACCTTAGCGCTTGCTGTACGATTTCACTGTTATAATCGTCATAGGCAGCATATACTTTGATATCATCTGCGTACAACTGCACGTGGACTTCGCAATGTGTTTTGAGTAACTGTGGCAGCTCTATGGAATAGATCAGGAAAAGCAGGGGAGACAACACACCACCCTGGAGGACTCCACGGTGCAAGCGAAATATTCAGAGTAACTGGATCCCACACGAACTATCATGGTCCTGCCATTGAGATATGACGTCAGTCAAGTAAGAGTCCTGCCACGAATACCGTACTGATCTAGCTTGGAAATCAGTTTGGGATGACAGACCTTATCGAAGGCCTTAGAAAGATCGAAGTGGATAACATCCACCGACTTTCCACAGTTAATAGCCTTGCAGACGTCATAGAAGGTGTCAATAAGATTGGTGCAGGTAGAAGCTCCAGGTAGGAATCCGTGTTGTTCGGATGGAATGAGGTGAAATCTATCAAACCAAGCCAACAACTTATCATAGATGACCTTTTCCATCACCTTAACAGGAGTAGGTGTGAGGCTAATGGGCCTAAAGTCACTGACTTTATAAGATCCTGGACTTTTGGAGACAGCCGTTATAATTGCCTTCTTCCATAGCTGCGGAACGTCCTCTAGAAGATAAGAAATGTTGAAGAGATGCGCGAGGGGCCTACACAAGGAGTTGCATTTTCTAAAAACTATTTGAGGAATCCCATCAATTGGCACACTCACGGAAGGCTTCAGATCTTTCAATACAGAGGAAACAGCAGTAGGACTGAAAAAAGGTCTGAAAACGACATTGTATCCTCTTTGAACTGTGGTCCGGAGTATTCTTTTGTGATGTGGGAGGAAAGTAGACAGTGGTGAAATACCTACCTAGAGCTTCAGCCTTTGCAGAGTCAGTGTAGAGCTTAACACCAGTCTGATCTTCTGATATGGGTAAGGATGCCTCAGATTTGAAATTACTCCGGAGAAACAGATGAAGGCGTTTCATCGTTTTTGGGATCCAAGGCGGCGCTCGAAATTTGCAATGAACTTTTTCAAATGCCGATCCAAATCTGAGCACACTTTCTTATAAAAGGGGCATTCCAATGGATGTTCCAGTTGATGGAAGAGGCGCTCTTTCTGACCCAGCAAATTTCTAATATGCAGTGGGTATTTCACAGGACGATGCTCAGGAAGCCTCATTGGGACAAATATTTCAAATGCGCTATGGAGAACCCTATAAAATCTGTTATAAATATCATCAATAGAGCTGTATTGATCAAAAACGTTGAGCCAATCCACATTCGAGAAGTACTCATCAAAGCACTTATAATCAACGCTTGAAAAATCCCGAAAATCCCAATACTTGAGAAAAAAATAGGGGTTGCAACTACTGATTTAATTACTCCTATTAGGACGAACCGGACGGAGGCATGGTCAGAACTCGACAGAGGAGACGATATGGAAACATCACGTATATTAGGAATCGTAGACAACACTAAATCGAGAATATTTTTTCCATGAGTCGGCAGAGAAACATAATGTTTAAAGTCTCCCTGTTGGAGGAAAATCTAGGAATGGTACTGAGGCCGAATTCAGGGGGCTTAAGTTTTTCCATTCAACAGATAGGTTGAGGTCACCTAAGATTACGTTATTGGCTTGCGTTGATATAATGTCGCGAAGTAAGTCAATCAACTCTTCATCATCTTTTTTATTCGAGTTTGGTGGCCGGTAAAAACAGTAAGTCGTGTTCGTGATACCTCGAGAGGGCAGATAAGCTCAAACGAGAGCACGTCAGCATTTATTGTAGGAGCCAGTTCGACGGGAGTAGTGAGAAGGTTACCCTTGGTCAGACAACATACCCCACCACCTCTGCGATCATTCCTATCTGAACGATAAACTAAGTAAGGGAAGGCAGCCAAAATCTCAGAGTCACAGATATTAGGCGTGAGCCATGTCTCAGTAATGAAAATGAGGTCGGGCTGTTGGTGGCTAATTAATGCATGCAAAAGGTCAAGCTTGTTAGACAGACTGCGGGCATTCATTAGATAACAGGTGAGGGCACATGCACCGTGCGCTACTAGGCCTTTACCGAACGTTTGTGTGGCAATTCAGATGTGTGCTTGAGCTGGCTTGATAGACGACAAATTCACGGACATCTTTGCCCTTAATGCGCACTTCAGCCTCTTTGCGGAGCTCATATTCGCGTTTCCTCTCATCCTCTGTCATACTACGGCGAATAAAGACGTTCTGCATCCCAGCACTCCGAAGAAGGCGTGCATTAGCGAGTGCTCGACGCAAGTGGGATTTGGCTGGCAAGACGACCTTGACGAGACGAGGGCGGCCCTTGTCAGGCACTTCACGTCCAATACATCGAGAACTCCACATACCTTGTCCTCTAGGTCTCCCTGACGAGCCGACGGGGGTAGGTTACCTTGGGGTTCCTCAAGACCAGAAATGACGATGCTGCGTCCACGCTCATCACTCTCAAGTAGCTGAGAAAATTCCATAGGAATCTTCTCTGACAGAGCAATCATTCTAGTCTCAATCGCTGATTAAGTTCGATGATGTTCTTTAAAAGCTCCATAGCTGACATGTTTTCAAAGTTTTGCGGCTCAGAGATGGAAGCGGACTGCATGCCTACACCGCTACCCGACCACTGAGAGGAGGTTAACTTGTCTGTGTTGCCACGTCGTGCCTTGAGTCGATAATCGATATACAAAACAACTACCACCTGAACTAAGCGGGGAAAAAACGAAATTTCACCGTCAAAGATGACTCAGTATGTTAAAAGTAAGGTGGGAAGATATGTAAGAAACCGAAAAAGAAAACTGTGAAGGAAGAACACCTGAAAAAGTAAAAAGAGGAGAAACGGGAACAACCCACCAGAGCTCTCAAAAACACGACCGGCCGACAGGCGCGCACGCGATTATGCCATATTTATGCACTTATTTAATTTTATATTTATTGATCCTTTTCGCCTTCATTTTTTCCTTCCTGAGTCATCTTCGCCGTCATTAGGTTTTCTGATTTGCACGAACCTCACTTGAGTTCTATCCTGAATTTGAAGTTTAATTGATTTATCTGTCTTTCCTTACTCACGCACCTTTACATTTATGTTTCCGTCTTTGACAACAACTCCCTTATAGGAGTGCCGTTCCAATCGGATAGTCCAACCCCAATTTCACCGCCAATCCAGTAGATTCAAATTTCTCAATGACGTAACATGTGCCTACTAGTTTGGGATCTTAAGAAGATTATAACATGAATAACCAGGTTGCATACTGCAAACAACTTCCCAGTAATTCTTGGGATCTCCTTGTTTTACTCCACATCATCGAATTTTTTGCAGTTATTTCTGGGGAAGCCGTCTTCAATCGGATACATGCGTCTCTAATTTTCCTCCTTAGAACAATCAAAATATTAGAATTGAGTCACTCATTGAGTAAAAGACAAGAAATAGCTTATCCACCTTAGGTTGTCAGAGTTGTTGACCTTCACCGTCTGACTACGGATAACCTTTACCTTTATTCCGCTTTATTCCATCTGATGAATTCTGAAAAGTTCGTTTTCCCTTTCAAAATAAAGTACCAAAAACAGTGTGACATTTCCGCCTGAATTTGTACGTTAATATGGAAACGTCATGAAGGTTATACACTTAAAACTGCACGTCTCCATTATTGCCAGCGTGTTTATATCATGAAGGCGGATTAGGGTGGTCTCAAGCACGTACCTAAATCGAATAATTACACTCCAGTAATTGACTAAGGTTTTTTGCTTACCTCACCGATTCTTTTACGAATTTCGGCACTACTTCCTTAGAAGGTAACTTTGCACCACTGGGCACGACCAAAACCTTTATTAGCTTGGGCTGAATAACACTATTAACGTTTTTTGCGAATTTTCCATTCTTTTCTTTTGAGAGACATTTTCCACATCGAATCCTTTTCTCTGGGAAGTATAGTTATTAATTTTATTCGCTACTTTGAAATATTCTGAACATACATAAACACACTTACCAAATCCATGTTTGAGGTACACGTATCCAACAAAATCTGACCTAGTTCCTTCCATTTTAGGTTAGACCAATAAGATTATCGAATTGGTTCCTGCATGGGAC
Source organism: Trichostrongylus colubriformis (assembly GCA_963978905.1). NCBI lineage: Eukaryota > Metazoa > Nematoda > Chromadorea > Rhabditida > Trichostrongylidae > Trichostrongylus > Trichostrongylus colubriformis. Next base: position 39,361,197 of record OZ022259.1, read on the forward strand.
CTTTTTCTAAGATACGGTAGTGTGTCAAATACATCCTTACACAACCTACCTACTGCCAACTGCCCCTAACCAAACTAAATTGTAAACACGCTCAATTACCATAACCCTCGTCTCTACCTCATATACCTCCTCTTCTCGAATACCTTACCATTTTAAATATGTATATGCGGATGCAAACATTTGTTATAAGGGTTGTGTATACATGTACATTCACATATATTATTATACACATGCTTGCTATAGTAATTGACGGCATAGTTACGCGCAAGTTATTACACTTGCATATACTTTCACTTTGCATACCCATACATCCTGCTAGGGACGTATGGATATGTGCGATGATTACAAGTGCCTATCCAAGCACGCATACCCATACGCGGTTCCTTATCCACTCCCTACCCATATCCATACACATTCTCCTGCTCATACCATACCCATACACACACCAACACCCATACCCATACCCTTACCCAAACCCATACCTATATCCATATTCTTGTCCAGACACATACACATATCCATACCTGTTCCCGTACCTTGCTTTAAATATAATATATCTCTCACATTACTACTCATTTACTGATTTATTTATTTGAATGTTTCACAACAATTGAGGCTCCAAAATATTTATTCAAAAACTCAAAAGACCCCTCGAAAAATTTTGAGACAGGGACAGTAGATTATTGATAGATAACCTATATCATATAACAACATATCTCCACTGTTTCAGGCCTGAAGAAGGTGTTAGACACCGAAATATAGCAAAAATATTCTAGAAACTTTTAGACTTTCGAGGGGTCTTTTGAGTTTTTGAATAAATATTTTTGAGCCTCAATTGTTGTGAAACATCAGATATCCATGAGACTCCGGAACAGCACAATATTAAAGGATTTATTTATTGTTTACTTTGACACTATTCCCTTTAAAATTTGATCACATAAGTGATTGTGTTGACATGTGTCCCGCAATGACTCATTTAACTTGTTCTTACTCATACTGGTGATTCTGCTAACTCTGCATTCGTTCCACATCCCCTACCAAATTTGTTTTCACCTACTTAGGAGTACTATACTCCTATAAAGAGTATAGTTGCAGATTAATCGACCAGGTTAAATAGTCACTTACTAGGACCATAGTTGGCTCCTACTATTCAATACATATATAAATAAAATTTAAAAAATGTAGCCAAAATTAAAGGAGGGGTATGAGACAGATCCCCATGTCCGATGCAATTATTCTCATTCACTAGAAAGGAGGGTCGTAATTCCTAATAAAAATAGGGACCAGCGCTCATGGGTTTTATACAAGTCAAAAATGGCTTGATATGGCAACATTGGCTCCTCCAGCGTTTTTCTTTTCGAAAGGAGCAGACGGAGACAGCCCTGCCAAACCTTTTTAGGAAGTGCCCTCTTCGCGTTTGGGATAGACCGTTTATACGCTCAGAAATTCGGTCTAGAAACAATTTTAACAATCAAAGTTTTGATTATTTCACCAAAACTAATTTTGTTCAAGTAATGGACCAAACTATCATCTGCAAAATTTTGGTAACAACATCAGAGGATGTAATTCTGGAAAGGAATGTAGAGTTTGCAGAGCCACAAACATGGACATAGCAGTATATAGTATTACATGTTAGTATCACATGTTATCATATATCTATATAGTATCACATGTTACTGGTTTACACATCAATACAAATAGAGAAGCTAGTACAAGTTGTGGTACCAAAGGTGTTATCTAGTGTTTAACATGCAATAACTGCGGAATACAATATGTAGGAATGACATTTAGGAAAGTTGAAAGAGCAAGTATATGACCACTTTTATAAATGTGACAAAGGAATTACTGTACGTATTTTGAACTTTATAAAAGAAAATGACAGGAATATACTGACAAAAAAAGAATAGCTCTATCAAATTACACATGACGCCTTATCCATTTGGTCTAAACGACAACATAAAAGAGTATGGTAACATCACAAATATAGATAATCCTTTAAGTCGCGAAACGTTGAAAATCTTCGACAGTTCCTGCGTTAAAAATCACAAAATTGCGTATCAACCGCAGAAAAAAAGAAGACAAAATCAATATAGCTTTTGATAGAATTGTGTAATATAGAATTGTTCACAATCTTCCAGTACATTTTTGCAGTCATCCCTCTTAGTAGAATTATCAATTCGAAGGAGGTAAAACCCATAATAAATGTGGAAGAAAAGTTTTTGTATCTATATGGATTATATACAGGTGTAGTAATGCTGTATCAAGCTCCATATATAACTATAACAAAGTTTTAATAATATGAATAAAAATAAGTTGGAAGAAATCTTATTGCGTGTGCAGCAATACGACTGTCCGAAATCATTATAATCAGCATTACGACCACTTTTATAAATGTGAAGGAATTACTGTACGTATTTTGAACTTCATAAAAGAAAATGACAGGAATATACTGACAAAAAAAGAATAGCTCTATCAAATTACACATGACGCCTTATCCATTTGGTCTAAACGACAACATAAAAGGGTATGGTAACAGGGAGTCTGAACGTAACTAAGGAGTGCGAATAGATCCCTCCTGAATAAAGGCACTAACTTCAGAATAGACCCATTGGCAGACAAGATATTGAAGACTTGTATGAGGACATGATACAAAAAGTGATAAATTCTTCTGTAAATAAATAAAAATCAATGATTACAAAGTAAGTTTATTGGAACAACATTTTCAATACTGTCAGCGTGGACAAATCAAACCACCGCTGAAAAAAGGAAACTCAAAATTTTTTAACGCTTCACTTTCAATATTATGAAAAGGTACCATGAACGTTTTTTTTTGCCCTTCAGGTAAGGCTAGCCATAACTATAGTGTCATATGCAAAAAATTCTACTTACTGAGCCTTATGAAAGGAATGGGCTTCTGCTATGATTTAATTGATGGAACCTATATACAGTCTGGCACAAATAACATCTATGAAATTGCATAGAGCGGTAGAAAGTACCCAATGAATTTCAAACATAAGTTCCTAGGCATTTGCATCAATTTCAAATTAGATATGAATGCGGATTTACCTATTACATACACTTTGCCTAAAATTCGTAAAAACCCCATTGAATCAAGATTCATCACAGGAGCGCAGAACAGCAGCGAAGCCATCAGCTCAGGAGTTACATATTATATTGACTCATTTGACAAAGCATTTCATCAATTACAGTAGGGTAATTCAAAACAAAACTAGGACCATCAAAAATTATTGGTATGAATAATATCAATATCAGTTGAGAACTCAGTAACAGTCAATATAAAAATCTTGAAGTCTACACAACAGATTTTACTGATATGTTTACAAATTTGGAGCATGAACTCCTCCATAGTAACATAAAAGAACTAATGAAAATTTGTTTTAAGAATGCCCGCAAGTCTATAGTAAACACAGATGGATACCGTGCATTTCACACCGGTGGGGAATTAATTAAGACTACGACATTAATGATTTACTGAAGATGCTACGATATTAATGATTTACTTTATCTGACTGGATATTATTGAGCAGCAGCTATCGTGCTTTTGCTGGTAACATATATAAGCAGAATGAGGGTGTACCCCAAGGAAGTATTTTCAGCCCATTGTTAGCTGATTTAGCTTTATCGGTGTTAGAGTAAACTATGCTAAACAACAAAAGTTTGATGGAAGGAATTTATACATCCCTTATGGATACTATACTGATGATCATCTAATCATACATAACCAGTCGGTAAAAGTAGTGAAAGCATATTAAAAGTGATGCACAACTACTATACATATGTTGGGATTAAAAAAGACTATTATAACAGATCTGAGTAGCAATTTTATTTGGATCCGAAAATTGATATAATAAATGGAAAATTGAAACTACACTGTATAATAAAACAAATGATTTTGATTTGAATGTCATAAGGTTTCCTCACAACAACACTTATATTTCCAAAACCGTGAAAGGCTCCGTTGTTATAATACAGAAACGCTAGGAACTGCAAAAACATGCTCTAGCATAGATAATGAATATTCAGACTCAGTCATAACTAATATTAGTATATATAAGAATAAGTATGTATGTTATAAATTTTCTACAGGAAATAGTGTAAGAGCAATCAACGACTTCGTTAAAAAGTTCCTTTCTTGTTTTGGTAATCAATAGTGTCAATGATTGCTATTTTCGTAACAAATTACTAATATAAGCTTCAGTAACACCTCATGGGATAGGTTGTATATATTCATAACCTTTTAATACATTCTAAACCTATCCTGTAATGAGCACCGGCACTTCATTCTATCATTGATTCGCTGCCTCACTGCCACTCCACTGACACTATCTCCACTGCGTATCAACCTACATTTTCTTATCATAACACTTAACTTTATGACAGTGTAAAACTTTCGCCTTTCTCCTCTTCTTTTCCCCTTTTTTCTTTTTTCTCCTTTCTTTCCTTTTTCCCTCCTTTTTTTCCTCTTTCTTCTATTTCCTTTTTTCTTGCTTAGTCTGTACTCTAATCTTTTCCCCTATTGCTCCTTTCCCTCCTAACCTATTATGTTTTTATCTCGTCTTAAACCTCGTTCTCTTATGCTATCATTCACGCTATCTCTTTATATCAGTACTAACAGTAATTTCACTTCATATCTATTACGGCTCGCTTTTTCTCACCTCACTGAAAAGCCTCGGGGGCTGATAAGGACAGTGGGTCATATTGGGTTGTTGCATAAGTTTTGCGAACACTTGACAAATTGCTTGTGTGCTGCTTTTGAACCGTGTCAGCTTTGAATTACCATAGTGAGTTTGAGCATGCTCCATGATTCCCTAAACATGTATACAACGTGTTCCGTTACATTACAGCAATGATCGGCAAATTCATAGCCCCACCCTTCGCCCTATCCTGCTATATATAATTCGCTTAGTATGTCTGTGTGTGTGTCTGTGTGTGTTTGTCCGTCTGTCACGAAATTCATATCTCGCGTCGCAGCAAAGCTGGGACGCTGAATTTTACAAGTGATATAGGGGTGCCAAAGGAACCTTAGCGGTGGTGGACCGAAAGTGATAGCAGCTGATAAGGGCTGATAAGGAGCCTCGGATGGCAAATGTCACCAAATCCGTTTCGTCTTTGGGGTTGATCCTAAAGCGGTGACACCCATAGGTGTTTTGCGGGATGGGACGGGGACATTAATGGTGGATGACCAGCATTGATAACGGTTGATAAGATTCGATAAGGAGCGTAAAAAGGCTAGAGTCGTCAAATCCGTTTCGCTTTTCGCGTTGATCCAAGAGCACTGACACTCATGGATATTTAGCAGGGTGGGTCAGGGACGTTAATGGTGGGTGATCCAAGTTGATAATGGTTGATGAGATTTGATAATGAGCACGAGAAGGCAAATGTTGTCGAATTCGTTTTGCCTTTCGCGTTGATCCAAGAGCGCTGACATTTATAAGTGTTTTGCGGGATGGGGCAGGAACATTAATGGTGGGTGACCCGCACTGGTAATGGTTGATAAGATTCGATAAGGGGCGTAAAAAGGCTAGAGTCGTTCAAATTCGTTTTGCCTTTCGCGATGATCCAGGAGCGCTGACACTCATGGGTGTTTAGATGGGTGGGACGGGGACATTAATAGTGGGTGATCCAAACTGATAATGGTTGATAAGCTTCGATTAGGAGCGGGAGAAAGGGAAATGTCACCGAAGCCGGCTTGCTTCTACGGCTAACAGTGGAATGTTCATATTCGCAGGAATTGTAAGGTACGGGTACCTCAATGGTACTGTTGGGTAGAGGAGCCTCAGTGAAACTGATAACGGCTTACAGTGACTGATAAGAACCGTTAGGAATTGAATGGGATGAAATCCTTGCTAACATTGTACGACCGCTTTAGCAGAAGCGTCTGATGCGCAGTGGCACCGGGTGAACATATTTTGTTTATGTTCTCATATCACTGACCGATGTATCGACCGCTGAATGCCTGGCGTTCCAAAAATGGTGCGTTTCTCTTGATGATGCGATCTCCATTGATAATCATGATACAACCTAATTTTGTAATAGCAAAGCAAGCGGTCCACTCGGAATCATTTTCTAATGCGGTACTTGCAGCAACACTGGGTATCGACCGCTAAACTATGTAAAATTTCAAGTAGTGAAGCATGTTTACGAAAACGATGAACATCGATAAGCGGGATATGGCCTACCATCAATGTGTACGAATTAGATTCTCAGCAAGTGATCTATTTGTTACCAATCGATGCAATCAAATACAAAACTATCGATTTCCAAACTACCCAAACTCCCAATGATGACCAGTTGGCTGGCGCACACTACTGCGCGCGATTCATGTGGATTACGTGCAAAATGGGTTCCATGCAAAGCGATTGAAGTATACTGATACCAAAATGCTTTTTTATCACGCCATCTTCTCTGCTTTTTTGCAATTTAATAGCTCAGCTGAAAGCAGAGGGAAGGAAATCTCCGCTCCGCTGTGGTCGAGCCGAACACACCCATTTTGCACAACATCGCCATGAATCGCGCGCAGTAATCTGCGCCAGCCAACTGGTCAGAATTGAAATGAATGACACAACCGAAGTTTCCTTGCCGCTGCTTCTGAAGGCACATTTCAGGATCACTGGGGTATTGCAGCTCCCGCCTTGGTCAGATAGTTCGACCCAAGCCACGTAGCATATACCTTTACCGAGGTGTGAATGTGAGATCCTGGAGCTTGCAGCCGAGGAAGCAAGCGCGATTCCACCATGAAACCCATGTCCGCCCATTCCACACGATTGTTGGCAATGACGGTGGCGACGGTGGCAACGACGTAGCAAATCACACCTACGATTTGTGTGATATCCCCGCTAACTATAATAATTTATAACCAGCGTTTCCAGGATTCCTGGTCACGAACTGATCTGCTATCACTCACGCTTCACTCAGTATTTATGCTATCTATCATTCCACAATGACCCGCTGCTCCACCGGTTTTGGGTTAGGAGATCCGAATCTCGTAATTTATCCACCCATAGGTGGTCGGACGCCCACTAGACAGGATGATATCCTCCAAGGTTTGAGTGTGAATCCATATGCCGCCAGGCTATAGGTCGTTGCAGTGGTATCGGTTGGCACAATTCTGCTTGTGGCATTCTCAAGGAAATCTGGAGCTCTTGGAGGAATCTCGAAATCCAGTCAGTGCTACACCTAGAGACGATATTCCATTCACCACCAGTGATGCACTTTCTTATGTTTAACATAGTGGAGCCAGCTTTCCTTTGCAATTCAAATTTTCCGAGAGCCTTTTGTTGGCCGAGGACGTACAGCGAAGATTGTGGCCACTCATACTGATGCCTGGTCTGACTCACTGTATTGATAACGCACGCAAATTGCCTGTAGTCCCTGGAAGCCATGATTATTCGAAAATCTGCCCATTGTAGTAAGGGTACAGTATGCTCTTCCCTATTGCATGGTGACCATCGGATTCATTTTCAAAACTCCAAAAATATCATTTTCTTCAATGAGCATCTTACTACGTGTGGGCGAGTGCACGAGGTTTGTATCTACTGATATAAACGAATGGATCAGCGAAACACTGTATGGTTAAGATGGCATTCACCATGAGTCAGCATGCAGCACAAATATTAGCAGCTATTTCCCAAGGTAGGGACCCTGAAAAAACTTGTAAAAATTACCGGCCAAACTATAGTATTTTGAATTTGAGCCGATTTTCGTTACTACTGAGCAAAACCTCTTCAAATATATTTTGAGAAAATCATCGGAGCATGCTTAAACTGACCTTGTCATTAATACTTGATCAAATTCGGGAGCGGTAAAACCACAACAAATTTTGCAGGTGTTGTAAGACTTATGCACTAGACTAATATAGCTGCGCAGGATATGTATCATCGATTACGTGGATGTCTGTGGTTTTAGATTCCGAAATTCAACATATCTCTGAATGGAACATTGACTCTCGGGGAAACCACTGCAGACAACGAAGGCCTAAAAATTGCTTACAGGGTAACGTTTTCCAGAAACATTTTCCGAACAATATTTTTGTGTGAGGAATGATTTAGCAAGAGTATGTGTATATTTCATTTTTACAACCTTTAAACAGAAGAGGTTTTAAAGTAGAACATGAAACATGAATTATATGTGAATAGCAGAGATTTAAAATTGGAGAAGCCTGTTTCGCTAGCAAGACTTCGAATGAAGAATATCAATCGAGTCGGTGAAAAGCTCACAGTCATCGGTAAGACCAAGAGTGACAGGAAGTGAGCAGGAGTACATCTCAGGAGTTTATCAACCAAGTTGCTTCATGACGGAAGCAATAGATTGGAAGGGAAAAGTAGATTGTCAAAGAGACCTATCGAGTCGTAAACAAAAATTCTGCCGCTTACATTGCTTATTGCATCCTTTTCGACAAAATAATTCGTGTTTCGTTTTGGCATTTAGATACCGCACTGTATAAGATAATAAATTTCTGGGAGCTGCCAAAAAAAAAACGTTGTTATGGCGGTTTCGAAACTATGGAAATCCACGACCTTTCGCTTTCGGCAGCCGATGCCTTGGAAGCTCAACCGAGTGTGTCACTGTTACCAGGACTTGGTGAACTCGAACTTCATTCGAAGCTCTATTACAGTGATAATCGGATTACGGTTATAGAATTCACAAAACGGGTGGACAGGAACGAGCTTCTACGATGAAACTCAGAGCCCGCATAGGCTCTGGTAATTTATAGTGCGAGCAGCTTCTTGAACCAGTTCCATGAACAAGTTCAGTCTTGTTGTGTCTTGCATCAGAGCCTACAATGAGGTAACCATAAATGACTGGACATGAACATATGCGATTCCTTTCAGTGAGCCAGCTGATTCCCGTCCTCTGCACCATGACACAGAATTCAAAAACTGTCTTCCAACGCATTCTGGATTTTAATGATAGGGATAGGGGTCATATGTTTTATAAGAACTCCTGATGTATGTAAGTCATCCAAATAAAATCTACGGCTCTGGGAAGACTCTATGTGACTAAATTCCAGGTCAGATGAGCGCATTTGAACTTTGGAAGAGGCGCTTTTTTAAAGGCATCTTTATCCCAGCCCTTTTGAAAATCAAGGACGGAAAGAGGGTTTTATTCTCGGATTCTTGAACGTTTCATTCAGTTTTTTCTCCACGTTTATACGAGTGAGCATTCCGCTTTCATGTTCAATAACTTTGCACATCCGGGCATTGTCCCTATCATGCACATCCGGGCATTGTCCCTATCACTGCTTTTGAGAAATCACACTCCTACACATGGGAATAAACCAACTAGGATTTAGGGACCGGTGACAAAAGCCTGCTTAATCTGACACGGTGAGATCCTTTTCCGTATCGGAAGGTTGAACGTATTTGAGCGCATTTTGGCAGAGTTTGATTTTTTAATTTGTGGATTCACATTTGCGGATGCTGATTCTTAAGCTTTTTTTTGAACAATCTGATATATAAGAATGGCAGAACAAGCAAAAAGGAATTGTATATGTATATGCGGAAATTTTGGAGACGTGTATAGAAGATGGTACAGTAAACACCCTAAATGTTCAAAAACTAAAAAATAGCAAACCGAACACTTTCGAAATTTTCTCGAAAAACACATTGAACCTACGCAAGACAAGTAGTGTCTAGAGCTGTGAAAACCCTAATTTGACCCCTCTATTTCTTATAGTACCAGCAGACACTCATTAGGCGATGCTGGATATCTATAACCACAAAACATGCCAGTACTGAAAGAATTCGGTGAATTAACTGAGAGGTGTCTATTTTGAGAAGGACAACTTATTGAGCAGCGTGTTTTTCGGAATATGCCCATTTTGTACCCACCGCGACTTTCGACTCGCCGCTAGCGCGGTGAGCCGACTTTCGCACTGTAGCAGGAATAGGCCCTGATATGGATAGTAGTGCGGCTTGTATATTGTAAGCAAACCTCCAACCTCATCGGCTTTGATCGAAACTAGGAGACACCATACCCACCTATAACCCTTGCCCACTAAAGGTAGATCCCCTTTAAAGACAGCATTAGGGGTAATGTGACTATAGAGAAACCCCTGAAAAAGTTACTTACATGGAAACTATGAGCCTAAGAAGGGTAAGTGTGGCGAAATTCGGGTGAAAAAGTGCGCCTAGGAGTTGTAGAAACTGCGCAAGGATAAGAGCTGCCGCCTTTGGATAATCGACTCCGCCTCCAAGCGACGTGTTTCGTGGTCGGCTATGATGAAAGAGGTCAAGGATATGCGAAGAGATTGAAGGTATTTCGGGGCGCTTTCTCAGTTTCTCAGCATGAAGCTCACTCCAGAAAATAGATGCCGTCGTATTCCCAAACATTCCCTTGTGTTTATTAGCGACATGCCGATGGAAATCTCTTTCGCACTACCCGTCTCCTGATGGAAAGGTCGTCCACGCTTAGAACCAATGGTGGGAGGGGGTTCTATTTCTCGGGTTTTTGGCCATTTCCATCTGCTTTTTCTTCACTATCTTGTTACTAGGCATATCGACTTTCCCATTCACTACTTCGTCTACTCTTCGTCCGAATTTCACCTAATGCTGCTTTTAAGGAATGGCAGGAATTATTCGAACACAAAAAGAAAATTGAAGCATTTAGTAGTACAAAAGTAGGTAAGATGGAGCGGAATGGTCAAAAAATTCAAGAAACAATACCTTCTTCTCATCATTGATCCAAGTATGTAAGGCACAATCGAAGAGGGGCAAGCCACGTTAAAAGGAGCGGCAGCAGTTGGAGGTGTCCCTTCGTGAGCTCGGAGGCGCTACGTAGTGGTTGATTTTTGAGGATTGAAAGCTTCAAAAGGACCTGCGTGTATCAGTTCCAGAAGAGATATCGGCCTCAACTGAATGCAACACATCACTTACTAATGGTAACAGAGGACAAGCAGCTACTCAGTGAGTGTGGTACTAATATTGGAATTATGGAGGAGCTAGGCTTAGAATTTATGTACTCCGTACACATGGGTTGGCTCCCCTCCCATCCCAACTTGCCCGACCTCTCCAGGCCCGTTCCTAATTTGTTCGTTGTGTTCTCTACACTTTGGTCAGTCCCTACCCAATTCTTACTCGCGCGACCTCAACAGACCCATTCCTGATCTTCCCGACTTTTGGAACCCAAGCGAGGACTTAAATTTGAGCACCCATTGATTTTGGCCTACCGTGTGCGGAGCTAGGCTTAGAACTCATGCGCTCTGTACATAAGGATCGTCCCATACCCAATCCTAACTTGCAGGACCTCTCCAGGCCCCTTCCCGAAATGTTTCTTGTGTGTTCCGTATACTTTAGGTGGTCCCTATCGAATCATAACTCACCCGACTTCTCCAGCCCCTTTCGTAACTTGCCCGATTTTTAGCACCTCGAGAACCTTAATTTGAGCACCCATCGATACCGGCGCAAGCTCCGCCCATGGTGTGCGTAGATAGGCTCAGAACTTATGTGCTCTGTACATATGGGTCGGCCCCGACCCAATCCTAACCTGCCCGACCTCTTCAGGCCCATTCCTAATTCCCCCCATTTTTGGCCATTTCAGCGCAAGCCCCCGCCGTGGGCGGAGCTAGGCTCTGCTCTTATAAGATCCATACACTTTGGCCAGCGCTTATCCACTCCTAACTTGCCCGACCCCTCCAAGCTGCAGTTGAGTTAAAGACAGTGTTTGGGGTAATGTGGGTGATAAGGAATCCCAAAAGGAGTCATTTAGTGATAAACTACGGGTCTGAAAGGCCTATGCATGGCGAAATCCCTCGCGGAAGGCGCCCCCTTGAGCTGTGTCGGAGGCGGCCTGGTTAGGACAAGGCCTTGGTTTAAGGCAGCTCGCCTCCAGGCGACGTGATTAGTGGTTGGTCACGCTGTGGTTGGTCAAGGAAATCGGCAGGATTGGAAGTATGGCAGCGCGTTTTCCCACTTTTAGCTCGAAGCTCACCATATAAAATTAGATGCTTTCGCTATTCCGAACATCCCTTCATGTTTATGTCTTGGTAATGCCAATGGAAAATCTATGCGGACTACACGCTTCTTGACGGAAAGGTCGTCCGCGCCTAGAAACAACAGTGGGAAGGGGTCCCATTTCTCGGGTTTTTGGCCATTACCATCCGTTTTTTCTTCACTGTCCTGTTACTAGTCATTTCGGCTTTCATATTCACTACTTCTGTTACTTTTCGTCCGACTTTCCCCTAAAGCTGCTTTTAAGGCCATTCCGAATCCTAACGTGCCCGATTTCTACTGGCCCACTCTCGATTTAGCCGATTTTTTGACCACTGGCTTATAATAGTTTTTTATGAGCTTCGTGCACTTCTGTCAACCCCTACCCATCCCCAACTTGCCCGACCTCTCCACGTTGCAGTTGAGTTGAGAGTGGATTATGTGACAAACAAATGGACACACACACAAACACAAACACACCAAACTTCTTTATATATAAGTAATGGATTCCATTCCTAACTTGCCTCTCATGTGCTCCGTACATTTTGGCTTAGGATTTTGGCCTTAACCCATTCCTAGCTTGCCCGACCTCTACAGACCCATTCCTAGCGTGCCTGATTTTTGCAACCTAAGCGTGGACTTAAATTTGAACACCGGTCGTTTCCGCGCAAGCCCCGCCCACGGTGGGCGGAGCTGAGCTTAGTTCTTATGTGCTCTGTACGCTTATGTAGGTTAGCCCCTACCCAATTCTACCTGCCCGACCTCTCCAGACTGCAGTTCAGTTAAGAATGCATTATGCGGTGAGCGGACAGGCAGACAGACAGACACACAGACAAACAAACACACCGAGCTTCTGGTTTATATATAGGGTATGATTATTACTTAGGCGGCTGTCCATTCACGGCTCTCGATATATTGCATTGTTATGCCACGAAAACCTCAGGAGGCTGTTATTAAAACTTCACGAAAAACTTCAGGGTAGCCAAGAAGATATTGTGTAAAGGTGAAAGATACTGCACTCCTAAATAATACAAATTATACGGTGTTACCGTATAATTTGTATTATTTAGGAGTGCAGTATCTTTCACCTTTACACAATATCTTCTTGGCTACCCTGAAGTATTTAGGAGTGCAGTATCTTTCACCTTTAGGTATGGTTCACCTTAGGCCGATCGGTTCTTCACTTCGCCCCTTCTAGCACTTCCTGCGTGCGACGCCAGTTAACGGCTTGCGTTTGCCACTTTTTCTAAAAAGCATGGGAACCCAGATAGACTATAAAATGTCGGAATAAAATGATGCAGATACAAAGGAGGAAGGAACTGGTGCGAATGTCATGAAAAAAATCATGAAAAATGCGTACCCACGTGCTGTATTCCTAATTCATACAAACACTAAAGTAGGGATTTGGCTCTCAGCCTTACTATTAATGATCACTGATCATGAGTGCGCAACAAAATTCGTCTTTGTCAGACATTTTGCGGTACGATGTACAAACCTACAGACGGTTTAGCTCGTGCCTCTTTGTCTTTAATCACTTGCATATTCCTTTGGAATACATAAATGCATAAGTTGATTAAGTACCCGTAAACAGAAGTTTAAAAGTTACAAGAAAAAATCTAAAGCAAAAACAAACGGAAAACTCTTCCTCTGTTTTTGATTGATTCAGAATTCCATTGCAGTGGTCCTCTTCAGAACTTGCCGCTACTGCAGCAGAAGCGTGCTGCGATGGGATTCACTACCCTCTCACTGAAAGGAAAACTGATGGGTATTGGAGTCTAGGGCCATGTTATCATTGTGATAGCACCTGCTACTCACATGGCCGTCCATAGAGAATCTTGCAGCCATTGTGGAAGATGCTGTAGAAGCACTACATCCCAGCACTGAAGAAACATATAGGAGACGAAAAGGTTGTCGGTGAACAGCACAGTTAGGCTACACCGGTCAAAATTGTGGGAATTTAGAAACATAGTTCGCGGTTCTCCTAACAAGTCATCAGACAGCCATGATATAGTGCACACAGGAACGCAACTAGCAATGAGCCACAATACAATACTCTTAGGAACGATAAAGTGAAGTGATATTGAGCCAGGGAAGAGGATCCAGGAATGAAACATATCCGCGGATGAATGAGCTACTATTACTATGGAGCACCTGTGGAGCAACCTCGATATCCTCCACATAGCTTCACAAATATGTTTCCGAGTAGTCCGATTGTCATGAGCTCAGTTGCTAACTTAATCAGAAACTTCAATTTTTATATTTATTGTGGGTCGCACCAACGGCTAAGTGCACTCACTTGAGTGTGAATTCCATAAAGTTACGACCATAGTTGACTGAGCATGCGGCGTAACTTCTGTTATTAATATTATATTATGCGCACAGCTCCTCACCAGTGCCGTGTGACGTGCGGGTACATTGCGTAGCTACCACTGGTGGAGGTAATACTGATTTCTACCTTACAACCAAATCAATTTAGAGCTGACAATTCTGGCACCAGTAAATATTCCTTCCTTGTTCAGAAAGTCTTACGAGTTTTTCAAGTCCAAGTTTCCACCACGTGGATAGTTCATTTTCGGGTGCTGCTCAACATTCACCCGATACGGAAAGAGGTACAGAGACGACGCAGGCAACGATACAGGGTGGTATGGGCAGAAATTCGTACTAGGGAAGTGTTTCAACTTCCCATGGAACTTTGAAATGAGATCCGGGGAGGATCGATAGAGCTCCGAATACTGATTATAACTGTGAAAACAAAATCCTAAATGGCATTCTGAAACGAGTTAAGGGAGGTCAAAGTTTGCCTGTGACACCTCATTGGCGAGGCACTTTGCCATCAGCACGGCCGTGCTAAGCCAGCATCGACCACCGTGGCTTACTGGTAGTGTTCAACTCGATCCTGCACATCTGGAACATTACCAGTAAGCCTCGGTGGTCGATACTGGCTTAGCAACGGCCATGCTGATGGCAAAGTGCCCCGCCAATGAGGTGTCACAGGCAAATTTTGACTCCTCGTAACTCGCTTCAGAATGCCACTTAGCAATTTTGGTTTCCACAGTTATAATCAGTATTCGGAGCTCTATCGATTCCCCTGGATCTCATTCAAAGTTCCATGGGAAGTTGAAACCCTTCCCTAGTTAGACACGCAGCCGCGCAGCCACGCGCTGCCGGCGGCACCTTATGTGAGGGCAGCCTTAGGTTACTTTAGTGTGTGCTTGTTTTACCCGATAAATACTTGTGTGGTACACCATTGTCTAACGACTGCTACACAATACTGCACTACATACTTGTGTGGTACACCATTTTCTAACGATAATGATTGCTACACAATACTGCACTGGGTTTGTTGGACATTATGTATAATAATAAGCCTTGTGATATAATAAGCTGTTTTTTTGTATTTGCAATGCTTCTAAGATTTCGTAACCCTCGCTGTTCGTGTGCTTCACAAGGTTGAAAACTCAAGTGCTCGAGTATTACACGAAACCCACCAGAACCGATCGATTAGGACCTACTCTTTCTGAGCACTACGAAGTGTTTTAGCAAAGTACAGAAGTTGTGGCTCGTTCATTCACCTCTTATAAAAGTGATTATTCCGTGAGATTTGCGATTAGAAAATGAGAAATGTTTGATTAATATTATAGACGGTATCAAGGACGACACTCTTTGCTGTACAGCTGACGCTGTAATTGTTTGTGTGCGAAAAATCCTCAGTTCACAAGCTTGGAAACCAGTGCAGCCAATACAACACCCGCCCTAAGTGTACAAAAACAAAAACGGGGAATGCCGACCGCGTTTTTCGTTAAAACTCTATTTCTATACACAATTTCTAAATAACTGTATATACCATTTTACCCACCTGTCAAGGTCTACCACATGGTCACTTCAGACTAGAAAATCGTGATATTACTTCACTGCCTCGAAGTGCAAAGGGCACTCTCACCGAAACTATGACCAGCAGATAAATGCTTCCACTGATAGTATTCCGTAATTTTGGAACAGGTATATTATACTGAATAGAACCCAGACAGATCGTGGTATTTTCCAGGCTGTGCAGCTGTTTCGATGCCAGCTTTTCCCAAAGACGACAATTAGTTCAAGGCCTCCGTCTGCAGACTAATGCTACTTTTATGCTGACATGATAATTCTAGGAAAAACCGTAGTTTGAATTCTTAGAAGGGGCCTTTTACAAGGCTCTCCATAACTCGCGGAACTGTTACGGGTCGTCACCCGAGTCCGAGCCCTCGATCTCCACGTAATTATTAGGTTGGCAACTAAGTAATTGCGGATTTTTGTTAGAAAATCAAAGATCTTTTTTTCATAGAAATAAATCACCTTGTACTGTAATGTATTGCCCGTTTTTATCAATGACCTTTTGCCATCTTTCAGGTAGCATCATAATTCCGCGTTTATAAAACTTCTAGTTTTTATCAGTAAAAAACTGAGTCAGGTGCGATTTGACCTCATCATCACTACTGAAATTTTTACCACTCAAAGAGTTTTGCAATGATCAAAACAAAAAGTAATCTGATGGTGCAAGGTCAGGACTTTATGGTGGATGTGTCAAAACATCCCAACCAAAATCCATTAGTTTTTGCCAAGCGGCCAAAGATGTGTGTGACCTTGCATTGTCATGACGGAATACAACACTTTTTCGGTTTAATGATTCGAGTCGCTTTTCTTGAATTGCATTGTTTGATTTTGTCAATCGTGCAATGTAGACATCAGAATTGATCGTTCGGTTGGATGGTAGGAGTTCGAAGTAGACAATTCCTTTGTAATCCCACCACACTGACAACAAAACCTTCTTTTGGTTAATATCAACTTTTGCTCTTGTTTGAGCTGGTTCACCTGGGCGGCTCCACGATCTTTTTCGCTGGACATTATTGTAAGCAACCCATTTTCCATCGCCAGTGATCATTCTTCTTAAAATGGATCATTTTTACTACGTTTCTTTGGGTGTGGGCAAATATTCCAGCGAATCGCTTCGCGGCGTACCGCTCGCGGCGCCATCGGCACGACTTGCCGAATCGATTTTGCTGTTGGGAGCCCGGCAGAGCGTGGCTGCACTCCACCCATGCCACACTGTCTCCCCAGCCATGCCGTCCCGCGTCCTCCATCCGTGCCACACTGCCTCGCTTGAACCCTGCCATGCTCTGCCACTGGACTGGCACTCGTCACGCCGCTCGCCGCGGGCGGCCACGCGATTCGCTGGAATATTTGCCCACACCCCGTTTCTTTAGCAAATCGCAGATGTTAATGCGTTGCATTAAATGCGGTCCCTTCAGTTCCTGAGGATCCCATGTATCCAGTTTGAAACGTACCCAAGTTGTTTTAAATGCTTTTCAATACATGTATGTGATACCTGTAGTCTCTCTAAAATCTCGCGTGTTGTACTGTGACGATCAAGTATTGCCTTAATTGAGTCGTTGTCAACTCCTACTGGACGACCAGAGCGTTTCTCATCTTCGAGAGAAAAATCACCAGAACGAAATTAGGCAAACCAATTTTGCACTGCCGATCTTTTAAGGTTTCGGCACCATAAACAGCACATAACTTTTTGTGAGCTTGCGATGCGTTTTTCCCTTCAAGGAAATAATAAAGAAAATATGACGAAAATGAATGCTTTGATTCTCCATTTTTCAGCACACGCCAAACGAAAATAATGCAACCGATCAAGAAACTTTCTTTACTGAGTGATAGCAGGACTGCCTACTATTAGATTACCATATGTGTTTAACATTTGGCCTACGCCAGTAAAGCTAAATATTCAACTAAAGCCATCTATGAGTGAAATCCGCAATGACTTAGTTGCCGACCTAATAGTTGGCCCTCGACGGTTGAGTCAGTGCACCGATTGAATTCTTACTGTGGTATCTCCATTATCAAGTAGAATTATATCTTAATGAGGATTCCCATGGTATGTGGCAGCTTATAACAATTTGACAGCCAGTTAGCGAATGCTCTGCGAGCTCCACCTCATACGTGAAGCCCATTGGAATTTGAACAAAGATTTTTCCTGCAGTTCTTATTTCATCAAAAAAAAAAATAGAATGTCTCCAGAGGCCTAAAAAAGACAGCCGTCTCTTGAAAAAATCTATTATCGAGAACATCCTACCCTCTGAAAAACAGCACCGACCTGTAAGGTGCGTTCATGCTTTGCTTACCGGCGCCGCCGGCGGCAGAACCATGTGCACGCCGTATGCCGAGATTCCAATTCCATTTCGTGGGCTCTCGCCACGATCATCATACGTGGGCTCTCGCCACGATCATGGTGTGGTTGGGTTGAGCGTTTCACAAACGGAGCGCGTCACCGGAGTGCCGCTGGTCAACGGCGGCCAGACAATTTTGACAATTTTGTTGCCGTCGTGGTGTCGGCGCCGGTGCGCAAAGTACAAACGCCGCACAGCGCACTTGCCGCTTGCCTGCTGATATAACAAAGACGTGTGCTTGCCAATAAGTACCCGCTTGCGCTCTGAACCTGCTAGCTGTACTATTCGGAAGGCCTACAAAAAAAAAAGCACTAGCAAAGCTGATTGCTTAGTGATCAAAATTCAACTTTTTATATATGGTTTGTCGCACCGAGAAGAAGTTAAAAATGTTAAGAGTGTTACACACCCCGTGGGGGGTACTCTTTTCGGGCCTCCATGCGGTAGCACAGATAATGGAGCACGTAAGACATCAACTGCAAGTAACAGATGATGAGTAAATAACGTACTATTCCGCAGGCTCACCAAAAGTACCTTTCGAAAGTGAATGATAGTGCAAAAACCGAAACGGTGGACGGTTTCACTCAGGACCAGCTGTTTTTCCTCGGATTCTCTCAGGTAATAGTTAGATTTCTATTGTAAAAGTCTTTTTAAGATTGCTTTTCTAGATTCAGGCAAAAAATCATTCCTGCTATCCCTACTACATAGAAAACATTTGTCTGTACGTCCGTCCCTCTGTCACGAAATTGAGTGTTATATGATAAACGACCTGTGGAGATGGGGACAAGTGTGGGATGAGTAGAGGACAAGAAGTAAAGACCACACATGGACCAAGTTGGGCGGAGCGTGCAGTGGAATATTCCGTGAAATTGTTAACGGGTTTCCAATATGACTCAAACGTGGGGGGGGGGGGGGGGAAGATCGATAAAAGTAAGGGATGAGTTTTTTAAAGTTGTGAAAGAGGCCTGGGAACAGTGGGGAGCATTTGTGGTGTGGGCGGAGCTTGGACGTTACATGAAAAATCACCTGTGGAGGTGGGGAAAAGTTTGCTATGGGTAAGGTATGGGACACAAAAGTAAGGAGCACACATGGACCAAGTTAAGTTAAGCACAGACCACATGGAGTCCGCCCACGATGGGCGATGCGTGCACCTAATTTCCACTTTCAGACCAAAAAATTATTAATTGCGCTTCAGTATGACCCAGACATGAGGGAAAGGTAAATCAAGGTCAGGGATGAGTTACTGGAAGTCATATTGGGCAGAGCGCATCCCGAATGGGAGTACGCTTTGCCCAATATAAAAAGCCTCTTACATAACTGGAGATCTGTACAACAAAAATTCATAACTCGGTTCCAACGCAGCCTTGAGATCAGGAAAAAATCGGTAGAAATGATCATCGAAGCTATTTTGAGGGGAAACGGGGTGGAACGGAGGCATTAATGGTGAGTGATCCAAGCTCATAACCTTTGATAAGGTTCAATGAGGAACGACAGAAGGTAAATGTCACCAAGTCCGTTTCGCTTCCAGGGTGACAGTGGAAGCTCACATTTAAAGGTATTGCAGGGTACGAAGACTTTGATGGTGACTTATCAAAACTGATAGCAGCTCATAGGAGTTGCTGGGAAAAGGATGGGATAAAACCTGGTACACTGCTTACTACTTCTATACGACAGCCTTAATAAAAGCTTCTGATGCTCAGTGTCATTAGGTAAACATAATTTGTCTATGTTCTAATATCATGTGCCGATGTATGGACCGCAAAATTGGCTAGCGTTAAAAATAATGGTGGGGGTCAGACTATGTAAAATTCGAGCTAGTGATGCAGATTTGCGAAAACGACAACCATCGATAAGTGGCATATGGATCTAACACCAATATTATGGAACAGATGCTCAAGAAGTGGACAAATTGCGAACACAAAATTGTCGATTTCTAAACAATCTAAACTACCGATAGTAATCGCTTCAGCCTAAGTGATAAATGATTAGTGGGCAAATTTATTTCATTCAGGATCCATTTACATTGATCGTAGAAATCACTGTAGCAAGAGGAACCGGACGTTAAATCGTCTGAGCAGCCAAAAAGTGGTGGCCTTCTTCAGCAGTGTGATATGCAGTTTCAAATGCATAGATTATCAACAGCCCTGATCTTGATTGGAATTTTGGTGCTATTTCAGTGGCAACCAATCTAATTATGGTGTGCGGTTGTATTCTGATCTTGTTACTTATGACGAAATAACAGACGGCTATGCGAGAGTTCTATTGAAATACGAAACGTTGTTCTCATGAACCGTAGATGCTCGAATTCACAGGTTGATTTGTCTTTTAGTAACATTAATTTCTCCTCCTTCTTTTTTCTGTCCCTCATATACCCAAGCAGTACTGCGGGCAAACTTGTAACATCGCCGTTATTTCTCATCGGTTGGACTAGCGCACACTACTGCATGCGTTGCATAATAGACGTCAGTGGGTCGATCGGACTTGCGTTTTTCTATGGAATTAGTCAGTACCCATTACCATATCAGCTACGCCCACTTTGGACGGGTCCCCGCTCGCTTCAAGTATGTTCGAGATGGCTTCCACGTTGGTTATTTTTACCTATTTTTCGTGGTCTTAGACTGCGTTGGAACCAAGTTATGGATTTTCGCTGTACGGACACCCATTCGGGGTGCGCTCCGCCCACTGTGCCCAGGCTACTTTCACGACTTTCGAATATTCATAGCTGACCTTAACCCATGTTTTGACTACTCTGGAGCCTGATTAACAATCTTCGATTCGAGTGCCAAAATTTCGGCGCACCCTCCCTATACCATGAGTGGAGCTTACCTGGTTCATGTCTGCTCCTCACTTCTGTCCCATGCCCTACCCACCCCAGTACTGTCCCATCTCCACAGGTTGTTTTTCATGTTATGCCCCATTTCGTGACAGAGGGACGGACGGACGGGTTGGCGCACACTACTGTACGCATCATACCATGGGCGTCAGTAGGTCGATCGGAATTGATCCGTAAAACATCAGTGAGTGTCAGTGCTCTAGAAGAAACACCAAAAACAAAACAGAAACGGATTTAGCGACATTTACT
This sequence comes from Trichostrongylus colubriformis, assembly GCA_963978905.1. Taxonomy (NCBI): domain Eukaryota; kingdom Metazoa; phylum Nematoda; class Chromadorea; order Rhabditida; family Trichostrongylidae; genus Trichostrongylus; species Trichostrongylus colubriformis. The sequence continues at coordinate 39,382,433 of OZ022259.1, forward strand.
TTTTGACACCCTTTATCAAGTTTTATCGACCGCTGTCACTTTAGATAAGCCGCTATTGATATCTCAGTCCAATCCTGGTAAACACCTGTGAGTGTCACAGCTCTAAGATAAACGTGACAGGCGAAATGAATTTGGCGACATCTGCCTTTTCACGCTATTTATCGAATATTATCAAACGCTATCGATATCAATCTAAATTTAGATGCCACTCAAGCACCTCTAACTCAGCGAACTCTGAAAGTTCAGAAACTAAATACTCGCTGAAGCGGCAGTGCACTATCGGCTAGTAAAATTAGTGGGAAAGTCTAAAAATAACAATTCTGAAATAAAGTAGTTAATGAGTGGTGAAGGGAGATGGTCCATTGGGGAATACGTAATTCGTTTTTGCATTTATGCGAAATATCTTTAGTCTGCTGTTCATGTCAAGTCCTTTAGGCATCATAAAGTTTACTAAAATAAATCAGAGTTAGGAAGACATGTTTTCTGTAAGTGAAATTCAGATCTCGATTATATGCAGCGAAACTCGCGTTGAAGACGTTTTCGGCATTTTGCACTTGCTGTGCTGTGTTTCTGTGAGGGGGGACAACCTTTATGGCTGACTGGCATAGCCCTCATCGTCTGCATTACGCTTTCAACTGATAGTGATGCAGAGGGTGCGAAAGCATGTAAACCAATGTGTGAAGGGTGGGTCTGCTTTTGGAATTTCAACCTTTTCCTTCCATGGTTCCTCTGCTGCTTCTGAGCACCTCGACGGTCTTATTTCAACATTATCCCACAGTCGGTTAAGATTAGCGTCAACGATGGCTCTAAGTTTATCACCCCGTCCTCGAAAAGCGCAGCGCACCCTGTTCCCAATCTGTGTTGGAGACACTCAGGATTAGTGGTTGGCTTTTCGTAATCGCTTTAAAGACCAGTTGATGCCCCACTATTAGTATCAAAGCTGTGTAAGCTTAGGTATGCGCCATTAGTACCACATTAACTTGCTAAGGCACCGGGAGTGGGGCAGAGGGGTAAAGCGTGCGTAGAAACACTGTTCTGTGCAAACGAGCATTTGAGCCCAGAAGAGACAGCGCATAGTGAAAGCGTTGAAAGACGCGCCTATGAGACGCTATAGCGATCCTAGCACGTTTCACGTAGAACTGCATGCTTGAGTGACCGAGTTGTCTGTCGGCGGCCGACAAAGAGGGCTGAATGGATTTCTTCCTTAAAGGAATCGTCCACGGAAAATGAGTTTTTGTGTTACCCATATATTTATGTTGTATTTGCCTAATGTTGGCCTCATGCAAAGTTTCACGCGAAAAAATGTGAATCTGGCTGAGATACAGCACCACAAAGTGCGGTCCCAGTGGGCGGGGCCTCCGTGTAAAAGCCTCGTACCGCGTCCGCCGTGGTCTGAGACGCATTGTAGGAACAGAAGGTTACGTAAACAGTCCCACTCTCCGTTCCCAACGGCGGCGGAAGACGGGACGAGGCTTTTACACGGAGGCCCCGCCCACTGGGACCGCACTTTGTGGTGCTGTATCTCAGCCAGATTCACATTTTTTCGCGTGAAATTTTGCATGAGGACAACATTAGGCAAATACAACATAAATATATGGGTAGCACAAAAACTCATTTTCCGTGGACGATTCCTTTAACGATGTTGAACAAGTGAAACAGCAAATAGAAACAAGCAAGTGAAGCCCTGCAAGGGAGAAGAGGCGAAGAAGTATGAAAAAAACATGCTATGTTTTGAAACATCCAATGGTTCAGCGCTTGACGTCTTAGTAAGGCGTAGTGTTTGCAGTAGCCTAACTACAAGCAGTACCGTAGGCCGGAATTGCGTTCTCCGCTTCTTTACCTCCTTACCATCAGTCTCTTCTGATGATAGGCAAAAGGCCCCATCGCAGTAATATAAGCAGCGAACATTGTCGGTAAGTAAATTTCTGTAAAAAAAAAACGCCCACGAGCAGTACTGTTAGTAAGAAGCTGGTTTTTTACAAGAGTTTTCCAGATCTGGTGCAGCAAAACGGCCGAGTTCACCCTATATGAGCAACTGTTTGGCGCACATCCACCGGGAGAGTACCGGTCAGTCAGTATTTACGAAGTGAATCTTAAAAAGCGTATACAATGCTCCGCGATAGCAGAATCTGACTTCCACTTTACGAAATGGAGGTCAAAGCAGGTCACTGCCAGACTATGAAGCATGGCACACTTTATAACATACCATTTTCAATATATGTTTCAGATTGAACATGGCTGTTTCAAATTCTCGTTCCTTTGCTACTGCATTCCACTGCTCATCAAAGTCCAAAATGAATCCAAAGCACCGGTGCTCTATATGGTGATGGCAGTCGTTACAGGATTTGTGCAAATCATTATCTGAAATCATTTGCAATTATAAGGTTTTTCGAGCATAGCTGAGATGTTTTACTCCCCATAGTAAAGCATTTTGATAGTAGAAGTGTGAAAATTTTTTGAGGTGAATTACTTTCAAGTTCCTGGAGATGTGTATTACGAAGGAGCGCTTGTGAGAAATGACTGTGAAACTGTGGGGAAGAACTGCAGGTGCTGTGTGATCTTGAGGTTGCATAAAGGCACACCACGCGATAATCAGATTGATGGCCCACTTTCTTGGGGTGAGTAGGTCCTTAGTCAACTGCTTAGTCTGCACCTTTGTTGCAACTGCACGGTGCACCCCCACGGTGTGTGTCTGCTTGAACACAGCCGAGCCACGCCCACCCAACAGAATCGCACCTGGCGATAGGCGAACAAAATTGTAACGTGGCGCACCCATGGAGATAGAAACTTGTTATAAGATAAAATATTTCAATGTAACAGCCATTTCGATGATGAAAGTAGCATCCACAGGAGAATGATAAACGGACAAACGTGCGGAGGTACTCACTATCGTAACGAGTGAGCTTGCGTCGCGGTTCGTCGTCAGTGGGCGCAGACATTCTCCCGTTTCGTCGCTCCGTCTGCGCACTCCTCGTAAGAGAGTGCACGTGGCTAGATACTCGCAGAGTGTACTACGCATGATTGGTATGGAAGCCAACGTTGATCTCATCGGATAGTCCAACGAGACGGAGGAGACTGTGGGGCAGCTGTGAAGTAGAGGAGGATGATCCTTGTCATTGCGATTGAGGTTCCAAATCGTCAATTTAGTAACTGCGGGAGCCTTCGGTTCCCGCTGTTGTAGGGTCGGCGCACTTTAGTGGCGAATACAGAGTTGCTCCCGTCTCACCGATACTAGCTCAACAACGATATTTGGCGACACCCCATATTAGCCCCCACGTCGGGGTTTCCTTCCCTTGCAGGCTTAGGTTAAAATATACACTTGAGTATACATTCTCTGATGACAAGTGTCGCTTTCTTCTCACCGATGTCATAAACTCAACAACGATTTTTGGCGACGGCCCATATTAGCCCCCATGTCGAGGCGCATGCGCGCGAAGCGCGCGCGACTTTTGGCTTGCCGCTTTAGCGGCGGGTTAAGAGTCACTTTTTTACACACACCGTAGTAGTCGAAGATCTCATGTGCTGCTCATGAAGAGCCTTGCCCGATGAGATAAGAAGTCCTAGAGCTCATAAGCATGCCAGCGCGCGCCATGATGGAGGCCGGGCGCGTGAGCTCATGCGTCGCGGCAGTGAGTACCGCTGCACATTTGCGCGTTCACCGACACTCGCATCCACATTGGGTATTGTTAGTCTGAAGCCAGGTGTGATTTGGTTGGGTGGGCGTGGCTCGGTTGTATTCAAGCATGCACTACACCGTGAGGGTGCACCGTGCAGCCGCAAAAAAAAGATGCAGTCTGAGCAGTCACCCAAGGACCTACTTGCCCCAATAAAGTAAACCACTAATGATTATCGCGTGGTGTGCCTATAAGTGATAGACAAGTAATATGATAGATCGTTATCGGGTATGCAATTTCCTTCACTGATCGTGCCAGCTGAGGCAGTCCCAGACAAGGGACGATGCGAGAGATGGCACTCTGTTCGACACCGTCGTCAGACGACTTTTCCATCAGGATCATATCTGCTCTCCCGCACTACCTTTGATCTCAATCAGTGTTTGTGTATGGGAGTGTGTAAGGCTTTATACACTTCGGTGGACCTGCGATTTATCCGTGTAGTCTGACATAATCATTACTGAACGCACCATAGCCGATTATCCAGCGGAGGTATGCCACGTTATACTTCGCGCACCGGCAACGACGGCAAGATCATGTCTTCATTGTATACCAACATTAGAGTTCGAATTTTGGCTCTCACCACGATCATCATGCATAGTTTGGCACCATGCCAAGTTTCGAATTCGAGTTAGTGCTTTCCCCACGACCACCATACTGTAGTGTGTCGGGCCGAGCGTTTTACAAACGGAGCACGTCACCAGAGCGCCTTCGTTGTCGCAATGGACACATGATTTTGCCGCCGTTGCGCAAGGTGTGAAGGCGGCCCAAGTCGTTTTCTTTAAAACTCCAGGTCCACAGTTTCCTCCGCTCTTCGTTTTATTTTTCGCGGGACGAACCGATGGCTGTAAACGTGCCTTCTGAGGTTATTCCGTTGTTAGGCATTTTCGGTCCCATTCCATTTTCGGGTATCGGTCAAGGTTTCAGTTTTCCAGTTCTTTAGGTTTTTTTCTGCGAATGGTGATCGTCAAGACTCATTACTGCATTCGAACTTTTTCAAACAGCCTGACTTTTTTCCTTAAGTGGAACGTCTTCAAAAACTTCATTTTCTTCCTCTATCAATGTTCGTCGCTTCGCCACAGGATCTTCCTATAGTATGTGAGACCAACGACCGGAGTAATAGGTTTTAAGTTGTTGCAAAATTAATTTCGGAAATGGACCGCATACTTCAAACTACTCAGCTTAAACACAAGTTTATTAATCGAAGTAAAAACCATCAGAATCTACACACTTTTGCCAACGAACAGGCAATAAATCTAAGCCTTCACTGTAAAAACTACTATCACGAGAGTTATGGGCAAAAGCTTCGGTGGCGGACGGGACTCGAACCCGCACTTTATCCTTTCCGGGGATATGTGCTAATCCATTACACTACCGACACCACCTTCACCCTAACTCAGCTTTCTGAATGGTATATTTACCATAGCTTATCAGCACTCACACGTATAACGTGTTGAGCCGGTTGGCCAATATCGGCATCGAACCGTGAAGCTGAAAGCTTTCGCATCGCGAGCTGCGGCGATAAACAGCAGTTATCAAAAATTAAAAGTATCACTATCACGAGAATCAACGAAGTCAAGGAAGGCACATTCAACATCGTCTAAATTAGTAAATTGTTTCTGACGCAGATGAGAATTGAGGGTTCGAAAAAAGTGACAGTCTGTTGGGGAAAGGTCGGGAGAATACGCTGGGTGAGGGAGAACTTCTATACCCAAGTGAGTCAATTTTTGCCGAGTGATTTGTGAGGTGTGTGGCCTTGCGTTGTCCTGCAACAGGATCGGCCCTCCTCTATTCACCACCGCCGGCCACAATTTTTGCAACTTTCTATACATTTGCTCCAAATCACAACAGTAAGACTCTGCTGTGACTGGCTGACCAGGTTGCAAGAAACTGTAATGGATTACACCTTTACAACACCACCACACAGTAATCATAACCTTTTTAGGGTGAAGGTCGGGTTTAGGAAAAGTTTTTGGAGGAGCATCCTTATCTACCCAGACTAATCCCCGCTTCCTGTTATCATAAAGAACCCATTTTTCATCTACAGTTATAATACGGTTTACAAATGGCTCATTTTTATGGCGAACTAGGAGATTAGAGCAGGTGTCGAAACGTGCCAGACGCTGCTCATCGGTCAGGTCATGAGGCACCCACTTCGACATCTTCTTCACCTTGCCGATGTCTGGCCACTGTAGAGTAATGTACGCCTAGGTCTTCTGCTAACGTACGAGTATTCGTCTCCGGATTTGCTTCGACGGCTCTCCTTAAATCTTGATCATTAAGCGATGACCTGCGGCCGCGACCCGACTTCTCTTCGAGATCAAAATCGCCAGAAGCAAACTTTTTAAACCAGGGCTCCACTGTCCGTTCGCAAGGACAATTCGTCCAAAAAACACTGCTGAGATTATGAGCTGCCTCCGCTGCGGAGTGTTCCAATTTAAACCCATAAAGCATGATGACTCGATAGTCGCGTCGGTTCATGATTATACGCAGCCCTGGAAAGGGCCGGATGGAAAACTTAGAGCGACATTCATAGGAGTTTCTGAAAGAGCAGGAAAAACCCACCAAATTGTATGCCTGGCGTTTCTTGGGATGGAATAGTTCAGGGTAAAAAATCTACTTATTTATACATACCTTAAAACCGAAATTAATTTTGCAACAACCTAATACATGGATTTATCACAAACTGATGACGCAATAACATATCGAGGAGGCTCGGAGATCCTTGGGGTCGAGGTCTGGCGATTGAAAGGTGATCGGCCACGAGTGTACGTCGACGGCCGCGGCTCCACTCACTGCCCGAGGAGGCGGTGTCTGTCCTTAAATGCATATATTAGGTTGTCCGAAAAGTAATGAGACAAATGCAGTGGTGAGATTCAACATTAAGTATTTTTGGACGTCGAAGTCGTGAGAGGACAAAATTCTGGAATTTAGTGTTTCAAGTCCAGTACATATATGCCACCAAGGGCATATGGTGCATACTGTTTTCATCTTTCACAAACGTGCTAAAGATGGATGAGAAAAAAAAGCTGTATCGGGCAGCTCTCCTTCTACACTATCGTTCAGGTAAATCCGCGGATGAGGCCCATCGGCTTTTGCTGGAAGGAATGAAGGATCAAGCACCTTCTCGAGCGACGTGCTTCAGATGGTACGGCAAGTTCGACAAAGGAGGGAAATGTCTCGAAGACTGTAGTCGTTCAGGATGTCCACTGACGCGAAAGAAGCAGCTCATACTTGCCATCTGTGAGGAACGACCTAACGTTACAGTGCGCGAGCTTGCCACCTCCTCGGGTGCTCCTAAATCCACGGTACACGATGTTCTTCGTGCGTCAGGTAAAGTGGCAAAGTTGCCTCGGGTTCTCCCGCACGCTCTCAGCCCTCACGACAAGAAGAAGCGTGTTGAAGTGCGCACTTCTCTGCTCAGCCGTCATCGCACGCTTTCCTGGATCGACTCCATCGTTACCATGTATGAGAAGTATTGTGTCTACGATAACACGGTGCGCCGAAAACATTGGGTCGACTTCGATGAATTGCCGAAACCACAGCCGAAACATCCCGATCATGACAAGAAGGAGTTGCTCTCATTCTGGTAGGATATTAAAGGCCCGGTGTTTTGGGAACTGGTTCCAACTGGTTCTATGGTCGACTCTGAAAGATTCTGTACTCAGCTGGAAAGAGTAGCTGAAATTCTGCGTAGTCGCCGTCGTGGGAGAGGCAAAATCCTACTCCTCATGGATAACGCCAGGCCACACACGTCGAAAAGGACTCAGAGTAAGCTGAGAGCGCTGGAGATCGAACTTGTACCCCATCCAACGTACTCACCAGATCTCGCTCCATCAGACTTCCACATATTTCGTTCTCTTCAATCCTCTTTTGCTGGAAAAAAATTCACCAATCGGGAGGACGTCGAATTAGCTGTCAACAACTTCTTGAAGTCGAAGCCTCCGGAGTTCTTTGCTAATGGAATCAGATCTCTGCCGCAAAGATGGCAGTATGTGAAGGAACACAATGGCGAATATTATAGTAAATGATATTGATTTGTAATAAAGTTACCGACGAATCACTGCACTACGACATTTGTCTCATTACTTTTCGGACAACCTAATAAGTATTACCGTGACTTCGAGAAATGGAGATGATTCACCTGGTACGTGGCGAGAGAGATACAGCGGATCCTTACACTCTCATGGCTTGATTCGGCTCACAATTCACGCCTACATTTCTTCAAACTTCTCTTGTGGGATGAAATATAACAGCCACTCTTTTTTCCATCCATCACACTTTGTGCCCGTTCTTTTTTCGAGTAACACCCACGTTTTTTTGCTTATGGTCCACTTATTTTTCGAATCCCTGCCTGCTTTCTACGATCGACACCCTAGTGCACTTTCCTTGCTGTGGCTCCTTCTTCTTCCACAATGCCAAAATCACATCAGGGGTCTCTTGGTCTTTTTTCTCGGAGACATTTCTACAAGGCACTCGATTGTTTCTCTCGTAACCTAGTCATTTTTCATTCGCAGATCATCAGGGGACCTTTATAGTCAACTATCTGACACACACAGTTGTATTCATGTGAATTTCCTGAAGCAACTATACGGAGAATAATACCCCCATCTCGAATGTGACTTATTAACAGTGTTAGTACGGAAGGGCAAGGAGTATGGAGTTTCAGGGTGAAGTAGTTGCACGCGGCAACTCTTGGATGAGAAGGCAAAAATAATATACCAATATAAAATTGATCACAGGCTCTTTTAGCGCAGCTTTTTTTATTGCCACTGTCAGCAGAACCTAGGCCTAATGTTGATGTCGCATTCGTGTGGCCGCATAACCACTCCCTTCAGTGCTGTAGTGTAGTGTCCAGGTTATATGCCCCAAAGTAGGACAGGCGAAGAGAGAAACGACGAATTTATTAACAAAAAATACAACACAACAACAGGGGTAATATTTAAAACGTGGGGGTCGACGGCGAGGAGAAGGCGTACTGATGCTGATGGACCTGCTTAAATACAGTTCTCAGCCCGCGTGATCTTGGATGGTCAGTTCAACCACACATGGTCTCTTTGACCCTTCCCCCTAAGATCTATTGCCGTATCCTTACGCGGCTCCCCTATGATCTGTTACGCTATCCACACATGCCTCCCCTCCCCGCTAGAAGCTGCTCCACTCAGCCTCTGTACGTTCTTCTCCTCGACGTTTGGGCCCACTGCCCGCGGGCCATATTGCCATTTTTCCTAAAACTGCGTCTGTACTCGCTTCTAAAGTGCGGCTGATAGTACAGATTTCCGGGAGGAAGGTAGCTTCTGTAGTGGGAGACGGTTGTCGCTCTGGCATGATTTCTTTGCCTTGGCTGCACGTGATACTATGAGGTTTCGGTCATGCTTTTTACTCTGTAGTACGGTGTCAGTCTCAGATGTCTCATATAGAATTCGCGTGTGGCCTCATAAAATTTTTTTACTGCACTTGCTGTGTAAAATCGAGGCTGGGGTCCCGTTTTATCCGCGATGACGTTACAAAGGTGAGTAGGAAGGCTTTCCTCGGCCTTGGTCATCAGTAGGCATTTGATCCGAGCTTGCAGTTTTGGGCGTTGGGCCACTGTCTCCTCACACAAGTCTCGCAATCCGTCGACCACTTTAGGCCACTGCTTGTTGTCTGTGGAAGTCCCCAGAACGAAATACTCTACTCCATTTGAAATCATGCCTAAAATGAGCTGCCATGCCTCGGCCCACGCTGAGCTATTAAAAGCTTTTGACGGACTAAAGAGTACTACAGCTGAGAATTCATCTTGGCACCAACTCTCCTGAACATCGTCTGGCTTTGCATACACGCGCACCATTTGGCAGTGCGATTGAATCGACAGGACATGCTCCTTGAAGTCAGATGGCAGCAATACCCAGGTCTTCTTGGGAGAAGGATTCTTCCATAGCTCCATGCTCCATGGGTGGGCCTGTGCCCAGCTACACGCGTAATCGAATAAGCTCGGCAAATCGTATGGATTCCCTTGAGTGCGAAGTGGGTGGGCTTCCTAGTGCTGATGTTCCGTGGAATTTCGTACCTGCATGGCCTGCATCACGTGTAAGCATTTCGCTGGAAAAAAACGATATTGCATATCCAAGTCCGGTGGGTGACAACGCGTCATACTTGGAGTCCAGTATGCTAGCAACCCTCATTTCGGGGGTAGTGTGTGTCTGCGACACTATGGTAGCTACGCGAGCCAACTTATACACAGAATCAAACGTCAGCGTATCAACTGGGGACCCTCTTGATCCTGTTATTTCACTCCATGTCATATTTGACGAGCACGGCAGTCTTTGTCCATCAATTGATAAGCCTCCCGAACAAATGAAGTCGATGTGCAACGGATTTGCAGTCGTCATTGACCTCTCTCTGAAAATTGCTGAATAACGAATCATCTTACAGCATCCTGACGCCAATTTGAATCTACGACCCCGTCGTCCGCGACAGCCTTACGTCCTCAGAGGCGTGTCGGCTATCGCTGGTGGTATCTTTACCAGGTGGTCAAACTGCACTCTTGATGGTTCCTTGTTTTGACCGATGAGGGTCACTAGTGCTGAGTTCGCACTGCTCCCTATAACTCTATAAGGACCCGACTAATCCGTAGTCAACTTTGGAAAAGAGGCTTTTCCTTTTTTTCTGCGGGATTTTCACGTAAGCGCGATCTCCCTTATTGAATTTCGAAAACTTTTCAGTTTTGAAACGTTTGTCGTACTGTTCCTTCATCTTTTCACGGTAATTCTCAGAGTGAGAAGAAATGCACTCACGCGCGAGTTGCAGTCCTGCCAGAAATTCCGTTTTGTACTGGTCATAATCCACTATGCAGGGCGACAAGAGGTCCCCAGGAATTATCTGCGATTGGATCCTGTCCGTATGAAAGAAAGTGGGGACTTTCCCTGGTCGCTTCGTGTGGGCATGCATTGTAGGCATACACGACTGTAGGCAATATGACATCCCACTCAGCGGGTACCATCGTCTTTTTTTCTCAACATACGAATAATTGTTCCGTTAACGCTTTCGGTTATCCCATTCTCTCTGGGGCAGTATCCTTTGGTAAACTGCTGCTTAATGCCCATTACTTCGCATAACGCATTCACTATGCTATTCTCAAATTCTGTTCCTCGATCTGACAGTATCACCTCAGGCCACCTCCCTGCTCCACAAATCCATTGACTGAACAAAACTTCTGCTACCGTTTCTGCCTTTTTATTCGGCACTGGGTATGCCCCAAGAAACCTTGTAAAATGATCGATTATTGTGACTATATACCTGTTCCCTAGGCTTGATGTACCCATCTCAAGCAGGTCAATGCCTATTATTTCAAATGGCTTAGACACGATCACTGGTTTCAGCAGAGGGGTGTTAACCTTATGCGTGTTGTTGATGAAGCACTTTAGGCACTCTTGGCACCACTTTGCGATGTCTTGCATCATTTTTGGCCAGAATGCAACTTTTTCCAGTTGCGAGAACATTTTCCTAGCGTTAAAGTGCCCGCCCATGATTCCATGGGGTGCTTCCGTGAAAATTTCCTTTCGTCTGCTTCGGGGTACAACATTTACCTTGCTGCCATTCTCGCGAATCAACCGCAGTTCACCATCGCTAACTTCGAAGTCTGCTGTGGTAAGCTTCTTACCATATTGCGCGAACCTACCTTCGTCCACCTTTCCCGATTCCAAAGACTCAATTATTGTCCTAAACTCTTCATCGCTCCTTAACTCTTCCAGCCAATCACCGTCTTTAACGAGCGCATCGATTTTCTCGTTCTCTATGTATTTGGATTCCACTACGTCCTCCAATGAGACCGTTCCCCTGGAGAGCGCGTCTGCAACACTATTAGCTGCACCTTTCACATACTCGATCTCTAGGTCATAACGTTGAAGCTCCAACGCCCATCTGAGTACACGTGGAGAAACGTTGGTCCGTTTGAACAAGGACGCCAACGCAGCGTGGTCGGTTTTCACAAGTGTACGAACGCCATAAATGAAATAGTGAAATTTCTTCACTGCAAACATCACAGCCAATGCCTCCTGATCAGTGATGTGATGGTTCCGCTCTGCTCTAGGTAACCCTCTAGACGCAAAATGCAAGCGATGGATGAGTTTGTCGTCCCCTTCTTGCGCTAAAACCGCGCCATTCCAGTGCGACTAGCATCTGTATTATGTAGAAAGGCCGTGTCCCTCTACTGGCACCCTCGATACCTGGCTGACCCTAAACCGGCGCCTTAGTCAGGAGTTCTTTTAAGGTTGTGAACGCCTTTGTATGCGCTTCTGTCCGCACGAATAGGGACTTCGTACTTGTGAGGTCGTATAACGGTTGTGCCATGGATGCGTAGCGCAAAATGAATTTTCGGTAATAACCAGCCATGCCTAGAAAGGTTCTGAGCTGGGCTAAAGTAAGTGGCTGTGGGTAGCCATGGATTTTCCCCACTTTGAGGGTCAGTGCGTAACCCCTCTTGATCGATTACGTGTCCTAGGAACTCCGCAGAGGTCTCCAATATTCGGCATTTCTGCGGTTTCAACTTCAAGTGCGCCTTGCGTAATGCCTGGAACACCTGCTCCAAAACCCCTAAGTGGCGCTCCACTGTCTCTGTCGCTACCAGCATATCATCAATGTATACCGACACTTCCGAACCCATGAGTGATCCTAGGACCTTTTCCACTAATCTTTGGAAAACGGCTGGCGCCGTGGACAGTCCAAACGGAAGAACTCGAAACTGGAAGAGTCCAGCCATTGTCGAGAATGCGCTAATCTCATTGGCTTCCGCAGTCCAAAGTATCTGCCAGTAGCCGCTTGCAAGATCAAGAGACGTGAAGTAGCGTTTTCCGCGAAGATTCTGGAGTGTCACGTCTATCGGCGGAAGGGGATAGCTATCCTTCTTAATCACTTTGTTAACTTCCCTATAATCAACACACAGTAGGATGAACCTATCCTTCTTAGCCACTAGCACTATTGGTGAGGCCCAAGATGAAGCGTTGTCCTCAGTGATGTTTCTCCTTTTAAGATCATCTAGCATTTCACACACCTGGCTACGCAGGGCATACGGCACTGGTCGAACGCGTTGTTTGATCGGGGGACTATCCCCAACATCTATGCTGTGATGCATCAAATCGGTTTGAGTCAATTCTAAATCAGACATTGCGAACACGTCTTCTTACGTAGCTATGAGACCCTTCCACTGTTCCGTATACTGCTCTGTTTTACGGTTACTCGCAAGCATTCCTCAACTCAATTCGCCTGTAGCTCCGGAAAATTCCGAGACAATTCCAACATATCGCCCGTGAGCTCTCTCGTTCTGGGATCGTGCCACCTCTCTCGTTCCAAGTGCCTAGAGTTTCCCCTTTTCGGATAACCCAAGGCTCACCAGTACAGTTTCTGACAGACACCAAAGCTTCGCCATGTGTTACCTTCCACACCCCGGAAGCTATGCGACTGTCGTTGGACCAGAGGATGCACTCGTCTGATCCAACTCCTCCTGACACTGGTACTGTGGTTATCCCTCCTGTTGGGATTATGTGCCTGTGAATGGAACGTACTGAACCACAAACTACGCTGTCCGGCTGACGGTTTATTGATTCCACTACCGACCCTCCAAACCGTATATGGATGCCTAACGCTCTCAGCGCATTCGTTCCGAGCAATACTACGTTTTTCTTACTCTTGTGAATGTGCAACTGTACGCGAGCCCGGCTTGCCCCCCGTACATTCACTTCAGTGGCGACAAGCATCAAAAGTTCATAGCATTTCCTGAGGCGTCAACCACTCTTTGGGAGTTACCATCCCCCATCATGGTTACCATACTATCGAGATCGATCATCCTCTTCTTTGCCTCCAATAGCAAACCAAGGGGGATAATGGATACCACCGATCCCGTGTCGATCATTGCATCAACTGTCATGCCTAACATGTCCACTTTACATGCAAAGGGCTTTCCATATGCCTCAGTAACTAAATCCTTGCTGTCCTCCTTGATAACAGCGCCGCACCATTTTTCTAGGTGTGTCGAAAACGATCCAGACGGTTCGCGCTCTCACGCTCCCCGTTTTTGCCTATTCTCGCTACGTGGGGGTGACTCTTGGCTCTTAGCTTTTGGACAATTCCTCGCAAAGTGCCTGATGCCTCCACATTTATAACACTTACTTCCTACCGTGGTAAGATTTTCCCCCGCTGTCCTGCTGCCTGAGTCCTCCTTATTCTCCTTACCAAGGCCTTATGCTTAAGGCGATCCGCCTTGTCCCTTTCTTGGACCCCTTGTGATTGTGGCTGCTTTGGTTGCCATGTCTCACGGGCACGTTCCAGTCTCAGGGCTGCCTGACGCACTGATGGTATACCATACCCGTAGGTGCCTCCAGTGCCGCTAACAGGTGATAGGAATCTCTCCATTCCGACAAACAGGCATGCAGCTTCGATCCCAAAAGGAAGTCTCGGTCACTATCCTTATGGATTTCCCTTGATATTCTTTCCATTTTGTAGCAGAACTCCTCTACTGTTTCGTTTTCCCTTTTGCGCAGCCTATCCCACTCCTCAACTTTTTTTAGCTTCTATATGGGTCTCTTCTGGCTCTCTCTAGAGCCTCTATCACATCCTCAAATGATTCTTCCTGGATCCTCTTAGGCAAGTTGCTGAACAGCATTTTTGCGGGTCCATCCAGTAATGTTACCAAGGTATCGCGCCGCTCTCGGTTGCTCCAAAATTCCCTTGGGTACTTGATTTCGAAGCCCCTAAGAAAATCGCTCAGGGAGTTTTTACCTATATACCTATATACCTCTCTACAATTGCAGCTGTCTGGGCTCTCCACATGGCCTTGAAAACGCCCCATAAATCGGAGGGACTGGCATTCGCGTTGGACGGTGGGCCGTTCTCCACATATTTTTGAGAATCAGAAGATGTTTCCGACTCACTCGTCCTCTCGATACGGAAACGCCTTGTCGTTCCATCTGCCGATCTTTCTTGCCAGTCCAGTCTCGGGTTCCTCGCCCCATCTTTCCTCGTCGTGCTGATGAACACCATCTTCCTGTATAAACTCATCCTTTACTTCGATTGAAGCCATCAAGCGTTCACCCAGTCTCCTCCATGAATAATTCTTACCTTGCTTTTCTTCGCAAGGCTTTTGCTGCGTTTCCGTCTTGTTTTGATCTAGTTGATCCTGCAAAACAGATATCTGAGCCACCAACCGACTCCTTTCCTCTTTTAGGCTGACCACGCCCCTGACCAGATGGGCTCGTCCACATCCAAGTTCTCCGGCCAGTGCTTCAATTAACCCCAGTTTGGTCTCCGCGTCCCTGAGGATCGATCGCAGGTGTGCCACGCCCAACCCTATCTCCGTCAAAAATCCGCTTCTGCCCTTACCGACACTACTGCAGCCGCTACTGCGTCCAAAATAGCAGTCCGTTTACTCTCCGCCAGCTTCCTTATCTGACCATCTAGGGCTTCATCGCAAACCCTCCTTATTGCTGCCCACCCTACTAGTAGCGGTGGTTCTGCTCCTCTTGGGTCGAGTGAATCACTCACCTGATCTTCGACGTACATCTCGTCCTCGCTCATGTCCTCTTTGGGTGACTTGGCACCCATGTCGCATTCGTGTGGCCGCACAACCACACCCTTCAATGCTGTAGTGTAGTGTCCAGGTTATATGCCCCAAAGTAGGATGAGTGCAGGCGAAGAGAGAAACGACGAATTTATTAACAAAAAAATACAACACAACAACAGGGGTAATATTTGAAACGTGGGGGGGAGGGGGGGGGGGTCGACGGCGAGGAGAAGGCGTCCTGATACTGATGGACCTGCTTAAAGGAATCGTCCACGGAAAATGAGTTTTTGTGTTACTCATGTGTTTATGTTGTATTTGCCTAATGTTGGCCTCATGCAAAATTTCACGTGAAAAAATGTAAATCTGGCTGAGATACAGCACCGCAAAGTGCGATCCAGGTGGGCGGGGCCTCCGTGTAAAAGCCTCGTCCCGTCGTCCGCCGCCGTTGGGAACGGAGAGTGGGACTGTTTACGTAACCTTCTGTTCCTACAATACGTCTCCTACCACGGCGGACGACGGGACGAGGCTTTTAACGGGGGCCCCGCCCACCTGGACCGCACTTTGTGGTGCTGTATCTCAGCCAGATTCACATTTTTTCACGTGAAATTTTGCATGAGGCCAACATTAGGCAAATACAACATAAACACATGAGTAACACAAAAACTCATTTTCCGTGGACGATTCCTTTAAATACAGTTCTCAGCCCGCGCGATCTTGGGTGGTCAGTTCAACCACACACGGTCTCTTTGGCCCTTCCCCCTAAGATCTAATACCGTATCCTTACATGGCTCCCCTATGATCTGTTACGGTACCCTCACATTGATCATTTTCAGTCTTTAGTATGCGTACAAGGGCTGCTTGGCCCCCCCCCCCCCCATCGTGTCACGAAATGAACATGTCTCAGGAAAGCAGTGTTTTTCCAATATTTTCAGATCCACGGTCAGAACTCCGTCACTATGGTAGACAAAACCGTTGGCTAGTCGGCTAGCCGTCCAACACATTGGTTGCCGGATTCCGCACTGAACGACTTTCCGGCCGTTACTTTTCAGTATCACGGCGATGCCCAACTCATCCCAGTATATTGCTTCATATCCATTTCTTTTCAAGATACCACAAGCCGTCACATTTGAGTTCCACATTCACCATAGTATAATTTTAAATGTACCATATTGGTATCTGCTCAACGGTTCTTCTCACGTCATCCTTACCTCGTACTGTAAAGGGTGTGTAAAGAACCTCACAGAGAAATTCAACTTGAATACCTAAAAACAGTGACATGAGTAATGGGGACAGTGAGGAAAACTTGAAGTGATCAATCCAAATGAATACTGGAGGTCTAAAGGACCGTATGTTGCAAATCTTCGGTGAAATGAGCATCCCTGAGAATGGGAAGTGGCATTGCATCTAACAGGCTCCGCCTTCCATAAAAGTATTGGCCTCTAAGGGTCGACATCGCCAACAATGACTATGTGTAGAGTTTTGAAAACGACAGCGTAGTGATTATCGTACCGCGTTACTGGCATTGATCGAATTAAGTGGTGCTTGACATGTTGACTTTCATGGCAAAAACGTCCACCGATCAGTATTACAGATTGGTATGAATGATACAGCAGGATTATGCCTACCACTGTGTTCAAATGCGGCAAAAATTACCCAATTTCAACACTATCTGACATCTTGCTGCAAATTTTTGATTAAGGCTCCGCTCACCTTTGCGCTGACCCATTCCCAGTAGAAGTAATGCCTCTCACTCTTATTCATCTTTTTTCCTTCTCCAAACTTTTTGGGCCTCCATTACGATTGCGAGGTAAGGCTCGTACCTTTGGAATCTGCTTTTCTTCTATAGCTCTAGCAGCTACTGACCATTCCCACTTTTTTCTGGTCTCTAAGCCAGTCTACAAATGAATTACACTTTTTACACTTTTACACAATTACCCTGGATTAACATCCGATTAGTAAAAGGCCATGCCCGTTAAGGGCCATTCGCTGCTTACTTCAAGCATGTTCAAGATTGTTTGGACGTCCCATCTCTACAGGCTTTTCCTTGACTGTATGCCATGTTGGAACCAAATTATTACTTTTTACTGCAACCTCCCATTCAGTGTGAGATCCGCTCACGGAACATGGCCTCTTTCATGCCTGTCAACAACCCATCACAAACCTTGACCTGTCCCTTCCCCACGTCTGAGCAGTTTTGGAACCCAAATAACATTTTTTGGTCTGAGGAACGAACATTTTATACACGCCCCGCCCCACCGTGAGAGGAGCTTAGCTTAGTTTATGCGTGCTCCCTACTTCTTGTCCGATGCCCTATCCGTCCCCAACATGTTCCCATCTCCACAGGTTGGTCTTCATGCAATTCCCATTTAGTGACAGAGAGAGAAACGGAGGGACCAACGTACAGGCACAGACATACAAAAAGTTTACATATGGTAGGGCTAATAACTTAGAGTTTCAAGGGAATTTTCCTAGTCGAGAAAACTACATGGTTTACGGAATGACCCTTCACATTTGCACATACTTTAATCAGTCTAAGGAGCACAGTATATCAACTGGTCGTATTTGGCGCTCGTCCAAATTCCGACTCATCTCGTAAAGGCACAAAAGTGGTCAGAACATGTATTCGTAACTTTACTTCTGTTTAAAAATGCTTTGACCCTTTCTGTCGGAAGGCATAGCAGGCTTCAGTGCTTCCTCTGGTGTGTACTCTTATGTCAGGATTTCGCTTCCGAGGGGGGGGGGGTCGTTCGAGTTATTTGCCCTCGGTGGCAATCGCGTGTGAGAAAGGCGGCGACCGTATCCACGCCTACTTTACTCATTTTGCCGCTATTCTACGCTTGTTTACAAGTTATTTTGATATCAACATACAGAATTTTCTTGAATTTGGTTGTGTTCAATTTTTTAAACGTTCACTCTTGGTTAATGATAGCGTTTTGCATGCACTTATTCCATTTCCTGTACTATGTATCATCCTTACTCGCATATCAACACGAGGATATTAGAAAATTACATAAACTTTTGCTCCAGCCTAGAGAAAAGGAGCCCGAGTTGAGCGAGACCATTTACTTGCGCTAGAACGAACTTTCGCAGTACGGGGAAAATGAGTCACTTATCGCAAAGCTTCTTGCCCCCAGACCGAGCTGTGCAAACGCCCGATGCGCACTGCGTCTCACTTCTATATAATATAAAATATGCCATTTATGTTATAACACTACGTAAAAAGCAAAAAAGTCCGGTCGAGCAAAAGTGATGCTTATAAGGAAGGTGCAGAGCATAGAAAATGGAATGATTACGTGAAGAACGTTATTATCAATCATGGATGAACTGAACACATTCGAAATGAACTAAATGTAACCGAATTCTGCTTATTGAAATGAATGCAATTTGAAGAGAAGCCCAATACAACGGTAAAATATATAAATGAAAACAGGCGTAAACACAGTCGCCGCCCTCTTTACGCAATTAGACGCGATTCTCATCGAGGGCAGTCACTTCGCGCGCAAATGTCGCGCGGAGAACGTCGCAACCCGAAATCCTAACATAAGAGTTGCGACCTGACATCCATACATCCCCAAGCCTTAATTTGAGGTAAATTAGTCTTCTGCAAGATCAGATAGCTGTTGCCCTCTTGCGTTCACCAGGAAATGAAGATAACACAACAGTAATACAGCTCTGGCAAGTGGAAATCAAAAGTGATGAGAAAACACGACGTGGTTGTATCATGATGCAGTGTAGTGAATTATGTATTTTTAAAATAAATAAAGGAAAGTTTTGTATTATCCGCGCTGTGCCATAGCTCAATTGGAGTAAAATTGAAAAATGTTAGCGGCAGCAGGAGCGTTAATATAGCACGGAACGCATCTCTAGGTTGTACCAAAGCCTAGTTCTGAAGTTTTCCATCAAGCACCGCCCACTCGGGATGCTCGCCGCCCACTGTGAACGGACTCCTTGAACTTCCCAGAAGTTCTTATCAGTTTTCTTGTGACTGTTTCCGACTTCTGCTTTATTCAGTAACGTGACATGAAATTTTCCACCGAGGCGCGGAACATTTCAACGCGGAACATTTCAACGGGCTCCGCCCGCTTAGGGCGTTTAAAGCTTAGTTTCATGTGCGCCCTACATCTTGGACCATGCCCGACGGATCCATTGCTCGTTTCGACCTCCAAATTGCACTTCAGGTAGCACAGACTTTCGTGACTGACGGCCAAATCATATCCAGTAGTTAGGTGGATGTGCGTATTTATGGAGGGGCATTGTTGTATATTGAGACAAAGAACACGTAAGAATGATATGTAAATAACAAGAAGAAGCCAAACAGCAGAGACAAATAATGTTGTAGTTTCATAGGTCCAACACCCATAAAACTATAACGAAACTAACTTAATTCTTTTTGTTTGAAGAGCTTGATCAGGTCTTCTGCCCTGATGATGTGAGCCATTATAATCACGTCGAGTGACTTTTCGTACAAGGTTTGGGTAATCGTACAAGTGAATAAAGTCAGTTCCATCAGTGTTCATCCCCATGACGTGCAGTGACCACTGTATTAGCTAGTGGGTCATTTCTCCGTGGATAACGTCGGCTTGGGTGTGAACGTTGACGCCCATGACGACTGGAATACAGGAAGAGGAGTCCGTTGTCGACCAGTTCTCGTGAAAGACGAGAAGTGTGACAGGTTGCCCACTGAATGTCAGCGGACGCTTTGTCTTGCGACACTTAACGCTTCGGGCGATTCACTCTTGATCATTGCAGTATTTTCCTTGTCATGTCACACATCTTTAAACGGCACTTCTGATGTCTCATCTCTCATGTCTGTTTATGATATGACATGTGGTCCAAAAAGCATAGTGAATCTGTTGATGCTGATTGTAAACTAATTGTTACGGTCTTTTATTATTATCTCAGGCAACAGATTGCCTGAATGGACTGGGAGAGAACGTTTTTGCCCCCTCCCCTCCCCCCCCCCCCCCCTCATCAAAGTTGGCTTGTCATCCTTGACAGGAAGAAGTGGACGCGACTCTTTGAAGGAACATTTGTCGTTCGGTGGTCACGTGAAAGGCTTTGTCACCGATAATTATCTCGAATCCCCTCTTAGAATAGCGTAAAAGACGAAAATTTGTCGGGAAGATCCTTTCTGGAATGCGCCATGAAATCTGCTTCCTTCTACGACTAGAACAATTTTCAAATAGGACTGAATCATAGAATAACTTAAGAGGAGCGGCCGATATAAGAGTCAATGCTTCTATTATCCCAAACGGTTCTGATGCGAGTTGGTCTACCCAGCGCCGAATTTAAAGGCACATTTCAGAATTACCTTGAGCGGGAGTGGGTTAAAGCGCTGAATTATGAAATTAAAGGTGCTGAGGAATACGTCGACAAAGAAAAATCCGAAATTAGCTCACGAAAAGGTAAAAATAAGGCTTCCTGACATCTGGCTTTGGAAGAGATTACTGCATGAAAACGAGGCTTTGAATCAGTTCTCGCTGGATGATATCATAAGAGCCTCTGAAAAATCACCTGTTTCATCATTTCAACGTCTCCTCTACCATTGGCATCTCTTTCTCATCTTATATTATCGCACAAATCGTAAGCCTCATTTGCCCCCTTGTTGCTACCGTCATTGCCAACAACCAGGTCTGGGCTGGTCGGGCCTGGGCTGCTTGATGAAGTCCCGCTTCCTTCTTAGGATTCGCACGCTCCAGCAACTAACACCCACACCTCAGTAGAATACCAGTCATTGTTCGGCAAAGTCGACCCTAGAAGGCGGGGTGGATTATCCAAGGCGTCACGTGTTATCCGTTACGCCATCGCTACAGCTATGGGGCGCGCTTTTCGACGGGGACTTTGCCATAAATAAGCTTCTCAGGGCCATAGTTCTATGTGAGTGACTTCTTTTAGGGATTTTCCATTAACCATATTATCCTTACTGCGGTCTTTAGAGGAATCGTCAACGAAAACTCCATTGTTTTGATTCGTTTGAAATTACCGTATTAGATAGGATATTCCGAAACAGAAATAGAAAGCTAAAACAAGAGCAATGCGCTTGAATTGCAGCCGAGCACTCTTCGGGGAGCTGTTGGCGGGAAGAGCGCAGTTCGAGGTTTCGCGCTCAATGCTAATTTACCTTCTACGTTGCGTCCTCGATTACGTGATCCTCGTCCCTTTGATCCTAGTGTGCTCACTGTCCCGTCTTTACAGATAGCCCCACCTTGTCGGACATTACTTTGAGGAGCTGTATCACAGTTGAATTCTTTTTTTTTTCACGTGAAACTAGCAAGTGACCTTTGGTAAGCAAATATAGCATCCATATGTGGAGAATTGAGAAAGTCAAATTTTCATGGGCGATCCCTTTGATGAATTCCAGTAGTAATTGGGGACTGTGGAGTGTCTCCTACAAAGGTATGAATAGTTATAGCCTTATCCTCCTGTGACGTGATTCTAAGAACTGGAACAAAGGCATTAGCACATATGTTTCGGCATTTGCATTGCGATTTTCCGCAAGCAATGACGCAACTTCCCTTATTCCCAAACGATCCGAATTAAGTTCACGACGAGTTTTCGGCTTGAAACAGCTTGACAAGCTGAAAAGCGTTATATGAGCGTGTAGCTCGAAATTGATCGCGCTATCATGGCTTATCCTGTGGGCTTTTCATAATCCTTTTTTGTTCCTTCTTTCATAACTTCTTCCAAGAGTCGCTCTTGCACCGATAAAACTATTTCTGGTCCAGTCAAGCAAGGGTTTTCTACCGATTTTTTTTTCAGTTTAAGTGATGTCATCTTTTCATTACTTCCTCCTTGTCATCGCGGTTCCTTTCACAACAGCCACTAAGTTGAACAAATGTCGCGACACAGACATGAATTGTGCTGTTTGGGTGAGTCTTTCATGGTCATTGGGATCGATCAAACAGGAATGCAGGAGCTTATAAGCTGAACTGCGAGAAATTTCTAGCGTTTTTGTGATCAAGAGCTATCGCTACGCTTTCCGTTGAGTGTAACTATTGGTTCTATTAATGACGATGGTGATTGGGGCAATCCGCGCCACACCCACGTCGAGCTAGACGGTTGTGCGACAAGACACTCGGACTCGGTCAGCGTCAAAAAGTCGAACAAGAGCCTTGCTGATCCCGATGAAAGTGGTCCCGCGACAAGGGGGTGACTGCCGCCTCTTTGTGTGATATGACCCATTTCGAGTATCTTGTTGCATGCTTGCGTCATACGCTGCTCTGGAGGAATCAGTTTCCTAGTCGTCAGTTCTAATGATTCCTCAAGTCGTGGTCTTATTTCGCCTGAAATGTAGCTAACATAAGTGTAAAGCTATGCAATTTGTTGCGCTGCAATGTGCAAACCCTTGGACAATCGAAGCTTCCATACACTTCAACTCCGTAGGACTTGACAATGAATACATGGAGTTAGCCGTAGCGCTTGCGTAAAGGGATGGTCATCTGAGACATCGCGTTACGCGAATTTGGTAAGCTTGCGCGACAGGTCCCCTGCTGGTCCCGTTGTGCATTGGCTCAATCCCAAAAAAAAAGTTTACGCGCCGTCACTTATCCCAGTGGCTGGGCAGGCGTATTGAGGGTCCTTTAGAGCAAAGAGGGTAATATGAGTACAGCCTTCTATTGGGTTGAGGAATAAGTTTCCGCGGTTCTTTTAAACCCCGTTTTCCACATTGTTTCCTTTATCTTTCGACAAAGCTTATATATGACTTCGATGAAGCTTTTTTGCTCTACAAAATGCTACTATCTGTTTTTCGATTCCTCGGACTACCTAATATTTATGAGGTTTGGAAATGAAATATGCTAAAGGCGAAAATCGACACTCTAGACACCTCATCTTCCTAGCCTACCATCGCGATCAAAAAATGCAAGTAAATATGATTTCGATAGAGCCTTTCCAGCTCTATAGAATGGTACCACTTTTTATTCAAATCGCTCAACTTTTTGCTGTCTTTAGGACTCAGAAATACAGTACTCACGAAAGTGTGCACTTGGGTGTCTTCTCTTCCTCGCCTACCATCGAGATCGAAGAGAATGTTTAGGTAAGCATTCGATAGAGCTTTCCTTGCTCTACAAGATGGTACCATTCTTCTTTTGTATCCTCTCATATTTCAGCATGTAGGGATAAGCTTTCGTCTGTTTTTCAATTCAAAATTGCATAATGAATATGAATTTTTGGCAGAGTGTTCTAGGGGAATGGTAAACAGACAAATGTGCGGAGGTACTCACTACCGCAACGCGTGAGCTTGCGTCGCGGTTCGTCGTCGGTGGGCACAGGCTTTCTCCCGTTTCTTCGCTCCGTCTGCGCACTCCGCGTGAGAGAGAGCACGTGGCGAGATACTCGCAGAGTGTACTACGCATGATTGGTAGGGAAGCCAACGTTGCTCTTACTGGGTAGTTCGACGAGATGGAGGGTACAGTGGGGCAGCGATGAAGAAGAGGAGGATGATCCGTTGTCATTGCTATTGGGGTTCCAAATCGCGATTTTGGTTATTGCGAGAGCCTCCGATTCCCCTTGTTGGGTCGGCGCGACTTAGCGGCGAATGTAGAGTTGTTTCCGTCTCACCGATACTAGCTCAACAACGATATTTGGCGACATTCAATATTAGCCCCCACGTCGGGGCCTCCTTCCCTCGCAGGCTTAGGTTAAGATATACACTTGAGTATACATTCTGTGATGACAAGTGTCGCTTTGTTCTCACCGATGTCATAAACTCAACAGCGATATTTGGAGACATCCCATATTAGCCCCCACGTCGGGGCTTCCTTCCCTCAGGCTTAGGTTAAGATATACACATGAGTATACATTCTGTGATGACAAGTGTCGCTTTCTTCTCACCGATGTCATAAACCCAACGGGGATATTTGGCGACGGCCCATATTAACCCCACGTCGGGGCTTCCTTCCCTTGCAGGCTTAGGTCAAAATATAGACTTCAGTATACATTCTGTGGTGACAAGTGTCGCTTTTTTCTCACCGATGTCATAAACCACAACAACGATATTCGGCGACGGCCCATATCAGCCCTCACGTCGGGGCGTCCTTGGCTCGCCGCTTTAGTGGCCAGTTAGGAGTCACTTATTTACACACACCTTAGTAGTCGAAGATCTCAAGTGCTCCTCACCAAGAGCTCTGCCCGATGAGATAAGAAGACCTAGAGCTCATAAGCATGCCAACGCGCGCCATGATGGAGGCCGCGACGCGCGAACTCACGCGTCGCGGCAGTGAGTACCGCCGCACATTTGTCCGTTTACCGACACTCGAGTGTTCTATACCATTCGATAGAGCTCTTTCCGCTCTACAAGATAATGTTTACGGTTTTTGTACGAACAAATTTTTGACAATTTTTAGATCATTTAAAAGTCGACGAAATCGAGCATTTTTGACACCATGTGACGAAAATGCTCGATTTCGTCGACTTTTGAATGATCTAAAAAATGTCAAAAGTCTATTCGTACAGAAACCGTAAACAATGTCTTGTAGAGCGGAAAGAGCTCTATCGAATGATACAAAACTGTGCCAGAATAATTCGTATTCATTATGCAATTTTGAATTGAAAAACAGACGAAAGCTTATCCCTACACGTCAAAATATGAGAGGATACAAAAGAAGAATGGTACCATCTTGTAGAGCAAGGGAAGCTCTATCGAATGCATACCTAAACATTCTCTTCGATCTCGATGGTAGGCGAGGAAGAGAAGATACCCAAAGTGCACACTTTTGCGAGTACTGCATTTCTGAGTCCTAAAAACAGCAAAAAGTTGAGCGATTTGAATAAAAAGTCGTACCATTCTATAGAGCTGGAAAAGCTCTATCGAAATCATATATACATGCATTTTTTGATCGCGAAGGTAGACTAGGAAGATGAGGTGTCGAGAGTGCCAATTTTTGCCTTTAGCATATTTCATTTCCAAACCTCATAAATATTAGGTAGTCCGAGGAAACGAAAAACAGATAGTAGCATTTTGTAGAGCAAAAAAAGCTTCATCGAAGTCATATATAAGCTTTGTCGAAAGATAAAGGAAACAATTAAAGGCAGCATAGGGGAAAGTCGGACGAAAAGAATGTGAAAAACGGGGTTTAAAAAAACCGCGGGAACTTATTCCTCAACCCAATACCTTCAAACCGTAAATTTATTAGCACCGCTTTTGTCGTCTTGGGACTCCCAAGTTATCTTATGCATCCTTCTCGGACAAAGACGCCCATGATTAGGTCTCCAGGTTAAATCTTAAAGGCAGCATTAGGGGAAAGTCGGACGAAAAGTAAAAGAAATAGTGCATATGAAAGTCGAGATGCTTAGTAACAGGATAGTGGAGAAAAAACGGATGGAAATGGCTCAAAACCCGAGAAATAGGACCCCCTTTCCACTGTTGATTCTCGACACGGACGACCTGTCCGTCGAGAGGGGAGTAGTCTGAGTTTTCCATTGACGTGTTGCCAAGTAAACACAGGGGAATGTTTGGAAATACGACAACATCTATCTTTTTGAGTGAGCTTCAAGCTAAAACTGCGAAAGCGCGCCGCAAAACCCCCAATCCTGCCCCATCTTCTTGGCCGCTCCCACCCCAATCAATCGGGAATTAAGTCATCGGGAGGCGGGACCGCTGTGTCCAAGAGGCGGAACCGCTGCATGATTGCGGCGTTTTGCAGGGTTTCTACAGCTTGGATGGGCGCTTTTTCACCGGGATTTCGCCACAGATAGCCTTCTTAGGCCCAGGACTACCATGTAAGTGACTTCTTTTAGGGATTTCTCCATTACCGCATTACCCCTAAGGATGTCTTTAAGCGAAATGTTAACACAAAACCCATACAGGATCTACAAAATCGTTATAGGTTTATGTAAAAATGCCCAATCTCACTTCCAACCGATGGGCCGAATATATTTGAAAAACGAATGTCAATTGCCGAAAAGGCAGTGTTCAGAGTTCACGTCCAGAAAATTCGGCGATCAAGCGTTTCCCATATCGACTACATATCTCATCCTACGTCTGTATCCTCTGCCCAATCGTCTAATCGCCTTCAGCGTTTGCGATTGCGTCTACGTTTGAGGCGATCGGGCCCTTGGACAAAATGAATAGGGTGCATAGGTTATCATGCGGCAAGCAATAGAGTTATCGATCGGGAATGAAACGTGTGATCGCCTGATTCGTCTGGTTGCTTGATCGATATATATCTTTCCCTTTCCGCCTGATCACCCGAATCACGAACTCTTAACAATGCTTAAGATAGTATTCGGAGTTGGGGATCGCACCAATACTTTATGCGATCGAGAGATTAAGCGATTGGGCAAATGAATATGATATAAGTCAATTGGATAGCTAGGCGATCAGGCAATCAGGTGATCAAGCGATCAGGCGAGAAGGATCCTACTAAATATAATTCGCTTAGTATGTCTCTGTGTGTGTGTCCGTCTGTTTGTCTCGAAATTCATATCTCGCGTCGCAGCAAAGCTGGGACGCTGAGTTTCACAAGTGATATAGGGGGGGGGGGCAAGGGAACCCCAGCGGTGGTGGACCGAAAGTGATAGCAGCTGGTAAGGACTGATATGGAGCCTCGGAAGGCATGTGTCGCCAAATCCGTTTCGCCCTTCGCGTTGATCCAAGAGCGCTCATAGAGGTTTTGCGGGGTGGGATGGGGACATTAATGGTGGGTAATCCAGCTTGATAGCGGTCAATATTGATAAGGAACATAAAAAGTCTAGAGTCGTCGCATCCGTTTCGCTTTTCGCACTGGTCCTGGAACGTTCATACTCACGGGTGTTTTGCGGAGTGAGACAGGGCATTAATGGTGGGTGATTTAAACAGAAAACGGTTGATGAGATTCGATAAGGAGCATGAGAAGGCGAATGTTGTCAGATTCGTTTCGTCTTTTGCGTTGATCCAAGTGCGCCGACACTCATCGGTGTTTGGAAGAGTGGGACGGGGACATCAGTAAGGGGGGATCCAAACTGATAATGGTTGATAAGATTTGATCAGGAGCGTGAGAAAGAAAATGTCACCAAGGCCGGTACGCTTTTGCGGCTAACAGTGGAATCTTCACATTCGCAGGTATTGTAGGGTACAGAGACCTCAAGCTACTCTTGGATACAGGGACGTCAGTGATAACGGCTTACAGTGGCTGATAAGAGCCAATAAGAAATGGGGAAAGGATAAAATTCCTGCATAGCGCTCACTACCACTACACTACTGTTATGGTATATGCGTCTGATGCTCATTGTCAGTACCATTGGGTGTACTTATTTTGTTTATGTTCTGATATCCCTGACCGATGTATCGACCGCTGAATTTCCTAGCGTTCCAAAAAGTGGTGCATTAGTTTTAATAAGGTATATTTTGATTGGGCGAATGGTACGCCTGATCGCCTAATCGCGTATCGCTTGAATCGCGAACTCTGTGCAATGCTCATGTGGTCATTTCATTCCCCCTTTTCCTAAGGCATTAATCATAGTTCTCGATGCAGGCGATCGCGCGATCGATATGTATCTTTTTCCTCCCGTTTGAATCGCGAACTCTGAACAATACCTAATGAATTATTAAACCATTCTGTTTAAAAATTCGATTGCTCAAAATCAGATCGGTTCAAATTTTCCGATTCCATGAGATAGTTTTTGTTCAGTTTTTATTATACGCACAGTATCTTATAAGAAAATGATAGGGTCCATGGGAGCTTTATAATTTTTACGTTATTTAACACTTGTGAGGGAAAGTGCAATCCAATGAAGTTTACAAAAGTGGAGCCGTCCTATTGGAGACCGCTTCTTCTAGATCGCTTCCAATCGTTCGTCTTGTGATGAATCAGGCTTGGTTATGGAACATTGTCCACGGATGTGTCAAAAATGTGGAGAAGTCGTAGATCCAAGTGGGAGGCTTATTTTGGCCTTTGATCCGGTATAGTATCAGAAAAAATCGAACGTGTACTATTTGTAGAATATGATATCCGACGAGTGCCTCCTGAATTGCAATCTATCGCTTGGATGATCGGCAGGTACGCTAGGTTTTTTCTTGCTGAATTGGATCCCGATTTGACCCACTTCGCGTTCTCCGCAGGGGGGACCCAATACGACCCCTCCCCCTTTTAGTGTCCAGCGATCTCCCCTCCAATCGGTCGGGACGGTCGCTGCAGGGTCTGTGTCTACACTTGAGCAGTCTACCTAAAAAAAGCGTCAAACGATAAACACACTGCTGCCACCTAATACGAAGTATGGTTATCGATTTTTCGACGATTTTCTGTAAGAGATCGACTAACAGTCGAAAATTTTCTCCACGGTCACGGGGGGATACTCCTCAAAAGTGCGTGGGTGTCGACGGTTTGTCGATGGAGTTTTTGAAAATTTCAACCTCCTTCCAACCCAAAAAACGGCCCCGCCCTTCAGCCCAAAATATTACCCTCTTCGAGAAATCTTCGACGGAGGTGTGAGCTTGGCTGGGCTTTGCAAATGGTTCGAAAAGGGGCGGCAGCGACGCGCCGATGGTTTAGCGTATGCTTTTTCATTTTCATGCAATTATTGCTAGGAAATCGCAAGCATCGCTCTTGGATTACAATCATCATATCTTGCCTTATCGCTCATCCCATACTTATCCATTGTTGTAGTGACATTTGGGCACTATTCAACTATTCTAACCCCAGATACCGCGTGTTGGTCAAAAAAGAAATAATTTACGCTGAAACTTCGCCCAAGGAGGTTATTTGGAGTGCTGATTACGAATACGACATCCGTTTTTGGCGTTTGCGCCAAATTGGTGCAACAACTGTTTTTCTCCAATTTTGGCTAAAATTGCCATCCTGGGGGCTATTCAGGATGCTGATCAGGGATACGACATGGGTTTCCAGTTTTCGCCTAAGCTTTGAAGGGGAAGGAAAGGTTCCGTTCCATCCTAAGACTTAGGCAAACCTTACAGGAGCAGTGTGGTGCCTCTACCATATTGGCTTGAACTAAACGACGCTAATGCCTCAAACGGATGTCATATTCGTGATCAGCACCCCAAATAACCCCCTGGGCAAAGTTTCAGCGAATATGGTAAAAACGAGTTGTTACATCAAGTTGGTGCAATTGCACCAATTCGGCGCAAACTCCAAAAACGGATATCATATTCGTGATTAGCACCCCAAATAACCCCCCGAGGCGAAGTTCCAGCAAAAATTATTTTTTGACCAACTCGCGGTATCTGGGCTTGGAATAGTTGAATAGTGCCGAAATTTGCAAGGATAATCTGTCAATTTTTCTCCCATTCTTTTCACACGAACCATTTTTTACAGTATCCGCTTTTCCATCATTTCGATTAGTCTTACGGTCGCTGGTCAACACTTCCAAAAGCTGGGCGGAAATGCGTTAGGCTGCAGTCACTTCTCGCATTCTTAATCACGAAAACGCTGGATCAGGACCCAGCCCATCATCATCCGGTCTTTCTGCCTTGAAGGCTCGCTCTATGTATATTTTAAATTCTCGTATATGCCCATTGCCCTGCGCTACTCACTATCCCAGTTCAAAGCGCGTCTTCGTGGACCACTGCGCTACGGTGACTGAAAAGAACCCTTACGATAGCTGGTCCATACCTTAAGGGCGCAACTAGACCTGTCAGTGAAATCGCGACTAATAAGGTAAAGAGATCACCGGATCGCAAGAGGGATCAGCTTATAAGTTCAGGATACCATGAATGGTGTACCGTAATCAAACCAAAAGCAAGCAACGAGGCTTACATTAGACTCACAAGTAGTTACAGTCCATTTCCCAAAAACTGAGTAGGCGTGTCCTACGGACTTGTATAAACGTGTATCAAACTCTCTCAATTCTCTCACTTCGCCGCACACTCTCACTCTCGCCACGTACTCTCACTCTCACCATTCACCCAAGTTCGAAGGACACGCCCAATCAGTTCTGGGGAGATGGACTATACAAGGAAAAATATAAACATCACGCAGTTCTCGCCCCTGCGCTTCCGCCAATTACGTAATTAGGCGACCCGGCGAAGTGAATTAGATATCAATCGATTAGGAGATCAGGCGATCAAGCGGAACGACTAGGATGCGGAACGATCAAGCGGTCAGGCGATCAGATGATTATACGATGGGGCGGAGACGATAAGATATGTACTGATTAGATGATACGCCTGATCGCCTAACCTCCTAAGTGCCTAATCGCCGGATTGCCTGGTCGCTTGAATCCTGACTCTAATCAATACCCGGAATTACGAAATTTTTTTTTCGTGTGATGGAGCGCATTGAATTCACCTACGGCAAATGACATCTACGTAAAACTACCAGGCATCAATTCGATAGCATGTAATACCAGATTTTATTTTATGCCTGACTTTAATCATAAGGCACCTTATATTGGTTACGATATACCGTTTATTACATCCTGAGATCGCGTTCTGTCGTTTTTAATAGGTTAATTATGGCAGCCTAAAATCGATCCCAAGGCGGAAATGAGCTTGGGCAATGAGCTTTGTGAGATTTCCATGATTTTTGAGCTTTTTCTGTGAACGAAGGCTATCTCCACTTTGAACACCCCGACTGTTGAGTCGCTTTGGTAAGGGGTACATTATGGGGGGAGGGGGTGGGGGGGACCACAACCAATTTAGCCCCGTTGGTGTTTATAACTCTTGATAACGTTTTTGATATATAATGTGGGGTATTCTCTTAAATTGAGCTTTACAGATGGAGGTCGGAATTCGGTGGCAAAGCTTTCTTTCCCACAATACCGAAGTTCACCTATGGAGAGCAAATCGACATCTCTCTGAGTGACCTCACCACTAAAGGAAAACCTGCTCTGAACTACACGTGAATAATTTTTGGTTCGAAAATTGGAAATCCTGGTTTTAGCACTTGAGAATTTGGATTAAGGGCTTTTGCATGGGATTTGAGTGTGCCCGAAACCGAGTTGGTCGAAATCCATAGCGAAAGCGGATACATCATCGTGACCAAAGACGAAAAAACACAGGCGGACGTCGTCTCATTGACCACCGCGATGAGTAATGGTGAGTTCCCACAAAGTACTTCTTCATTCCTAATGTACTGAATCAAGGCAGATTCCTGGTCGCTGAAAGGAGATTGCAGCTGGATCATCATTAGCTGGAGAGCTTGATGAGCGTTTTCGCCACGCCCCCTAATGTGTAAAAAAGCAAACCCGACACGCTCCCACGCTCTTCTGTCAATGATCATCCAGAAAGTCAAGCGCTAGAAAGCGAATTCAGGAGAGACGTGTATCACGCTGTAAGTATGATGGGCTTTCATAGGTACTGATTGGATTGCCTGGTATCGAAGTTTATTTACATATATATTCTACACTATCCAAATACATATTCTACACCATCCACAAGTGAACTTTGGTGCAAGGTCCTTTCAAGGCCGCCCTCAGATTCCGTGATTTTGCGACTTTGCGTTTTTGCGATCTTGCTATTTTGCGGCATCACACTACCGCACCTTGATATCTTAAATTGCCGTAATTTTGCGTGCGGGGCCGCGACACCGCAGAATCGTAGAATTGCGTCCCTCAAAATTGCAATACCCCAAAACGCGGGTCTGACGGCGACCTAATTAGTGCTAGAAAGAATCTCTGAGGTTAAGTAAATGCTTATAGTATTGGCTTGCGTATAGCCAAACCCTATAACCCTGTTTCTTAGAGAATCAAGTGTTTCGAAAGATTCTAAAGAGGAATTTACTTCAAAGCTACTTTGAAGCAATTCTGTGACATGATGCTGGCTTCAGTGCAATTTTGAAAGTTCCTAATCTTTCTGTGGACCCCTCGACTACGTGAAATCTCCGTTTTTGGCATGCAGCTACTAAGCGATCAGTTTGTTAAATAATCTTCAGTATACATAGAAATCTAGGTACCCCCCCCCTCCTCCTCCTCCCTAGTGTCTTTCACTGGTTCAGTTGACTGGACATCCACGTTTCAAATCATTACTTAGGCTCTACTGGCTTATTGCTCCACCTATACCGATTGCTCATAGGTAATATGATAGACTAAATAAAAAAAGGGTTTTTGGAAATCCTCGCGCCAGCGGTGCCGTAGATCATCTTCCATTGAGTGCTGTGGTCGTGGTGAGTCGCTTTCACCAGCCAGGAATTTTGCTAAATAATCGGTCTTATTCAGGCCTCATCGCTGATAGTTCTGTAAAGAGTAGGTATGATTGGAAAGTCCATCATTCAATTACTATTATATACGGTATGGCCAGGCACAATACTTGTAGGCTTATGGGTTTTGCCTAGGTTTGAGCAGAATGGAGGAACTACAGGGTATGATAACCATCGCATCCGCCGAGGAGTTGCCAGCGAGGGCGGGAACACGCCCACTGTAGGCTGATTTAGCCCATCGCCCGTCTGCAACCTTCCCTAACCGGGTAGTAACGCAGAGGTTTGCAAGATGAAGGGTGTCGAGTTTCTGCTTTTCGGGTTTTTGACCGTTTTTTGTTCATTATCTACTGTCACACTGGTGGCACGCGTGCTTTCGTATTCCTCAGCCACCATATTTACCCCTCCGGTGTCTTCAATTCAGTATTTAAGGTTGGCGATCACACATGCGTTCTGTGCGATTAGGCGAATCAGCGACTGGGTAAAGTGAATATGGTGCGAATCGATTAGGTGATTAAGCCATCAGACATATCGTCTACCTAATCAATACATATCTAATTCTCTCCGCTTGGTGGCTTGGTCGCTTAATCGCCTACTCGCCTAGTCGATGATTGGTATAATACCGTTTCCACCTGATTGCCTCATCATCTACACAATATACATCCTTACCTTTGCCCCGATTCGTCTGATCTCCTACCTCTCAACAATGCTTAACAAATAAGGAGGGGCATGTTAACCGAGTTGGTCGAGAACCGCAGTGTGAGTAATGGGACATTCTCACAGAGCATTAATATTGACTTCAAACCACCCGAAGGCATATTCCACGTTTCCCGGAAAAACAGGCCTCGGCTTTGTCATCATTGGTCGAAGAGCTTTTCGTAGGCGTTTCCTTCACAGCTCTTTGCGTGTAAGGGGGCGGGATCTGCACGCATGCGGTACTTCTCCACCAATGGCCATGCCGATTGTTAATATTTGACAAGCCACGTCAATCATGCAAAGGTTTCAACGTCCGCTGAAATGCCCCCCCCCCCTCCTCATTATAGCACACTCACCATTCATTCTTATGCGAAGTTGAGACCAAAAGTTTTTCGAACACTTTATTCAACAATCAACATGTTATCCGTTTAATCACGAAGAGCATATAGTCCAACTGTGAGCTGTCCGAGGACATTTGGCATTGTGGGAAAAGCACTCTGCGGATCTTTAGCATTAGGCGGCATAACTGCATACATAACGATGAATTTGTCGCTTTTTGGAGGTCCTTTCTGGAACTTTATGGATTTGCTGCTGGGTACGGTCTTGTGGTTGATTGGGAGTGCATACCTTTCGTATAATTTCGATCCGCTGTGTTGCACCTGATTTGATGAAAGCATATACCGGCCGGAAGTGATATTCGGTGTTGTTCGATGTTCGTAGCTTCACCACAAGATCTGTCATGCCGGTGTTGACAAGCGTGAAGACCTGAGTCTCGCCGTTGGCATCCACCACAATCGATTGGGTTGATCCAATTAGAGACATCGACGCTAATAAACTGAACCTTACCGCAAGTGGGGCCTTATATACAGCCTATTGGTTGCTATCATAATCGCTTTATTGCTGATGTCATTCTTCGAAAAGGTGAAAACAACATTTCCAAGCTGCACTCACACATCGACTCGTGTCGTGGCCATATACGCAATGAATGAGTATTGATTGAGACGCTCAAAAGTGGTTCTCCTTTTTAGGCATGGATCCTTTAGCTTTTAAAGGGTACAAGAAAGGGTGAAAATGGGTCCCGACAAAGGAAGGGTTCCTAAAATATCAGAGAGTTCACCGTAAACCCCGGTATAGGCGGGGTGTGTTCCTTAACACGTTGGCGACTGCGCGTTTTTTTCGCGTGTCTGCCACGTGCGACATCGCGCGCTCGCCTATGCCGAGCATTGCGTCCCAGCATTTGGGTTTTTGATATGACCTTTCCAAACCCTCTGAATTTCGCCCGCACTTTGAGCGCTAATACAAAGTAGTGAGCGCTGCGAAACTTTAGATATCCTTCGAGAACTTGAAGAAGGGATTACTGCGTGGAAGTGATGGGAAGTGCTTAACCAGATGATGGGCATGTGAAAAAGTCGATGTCTCGCGAGTATAAGTATCTTGACTAAGAAATGAATGGCCACAAGTCTCTCAACTGACTATGGATTCCTGCGACAACTTCACAGAGCTGAATGCAAGTTTTAACGACCTGTTGATCGACAGCGATGATCACTAACCTGTGCTGGATGACGATTCAAAGCATGAAAAAAAAATTTATTGAAAAGATGTAAGCGGACCATGTTCACCCTAGACACCCTTGTGCATGTTGATCAAACTTAATTATTTGTGGATTTCATATCAGTTGAAAAAAGGACTTTTCTGTGCTGCATCCCAGCATCGGAACGCATTGTCCCACGCGGCAGAAAACGTGCGTCCCAGCACTGGGACGCAGTGTCGCCAACGTGTTAATGTTAGGATATCGCACCGCAGCATGCTGCGTGCGACCTAGCGCACCGTATGTAGTTGAGTCCTGATGCGATTACGCCTCATCATTCTAGGCATAAGACACAGCAATCGCTTCAACATCTAACTACATACTCCGCCCTTGGCTTGCACGCATTGCGTCGCACATCGATGGGAGATCATGACGTAAGGGTGCACACCATAGATGCCCAATGAGGCGCTGGAAATGGTTTGAAGCAGAGCGGGGTCATCCTCTCCAACAGGCTGTGAAGCCGAGGTGGGATGGCTGATTTTCATCATCGCGTGAGGCGAGCGGCAACCGTGGATAGCGCGTAGTGTGACAAATGTACACGTCCCGTCAACTGTACCAAACACTCTTGTCGGTCCTCAGCGTGTTCCGTTCACAATTGTTTCAGAATGATTTTGATATTTTTGATTTTTGATAACTGCTATTTATCGCCGCAGCTCGCGATGCGAAAGTTACTAATAGGATGCTGATTTGTGGGCAAAAGCTTCGGTGTCGGACGGGACTCGAACCCGGACTTCATCCTTTCCGGGGATATGTGCTAATCCATTACACTACCGACACCACCTTCACCTTAACTCAGCTTTTTGAATGGTATATTTACCATAGCTTATCAGCACTCACACGTATAACGTGTTGAGACGGTTGGCCAGTATTGGCATCGAACTGTGAAGCTGAAAGCTTTAGTATTGATTTTGATATTTTTGATTTTTGATAACTGCTGTTTATCGCCGCAGCTCGCGATGCGAAAGCCACTAATAGGATGCTGATTTGTGGGCAAAAGCTTCGGTGTCGGACGGGACTCGAACCCGGACTTCATCCTTTACGGTGATATGTGCTAATCCATTACACTACCGACACCACCTTAACCTTAAGGCAGTGTTCATAGTTCACGATTCAGGCGATCGCGCGATCGCGTGCTTTACGCGATCGCGTGATCGCTTGAATCACCCAATCAATATGTATCTTTTTCCTTCCGCCTGAATCGCGTGATCGCCTGAATCGTGAACTATGAACACTGCCTAACTCAGCTTTTTGAATGGTATATTTACCATAGCTTATCAACACTCACACGTATAACGTGTTGAGCCGGATGGCCAATATCGGCATCGAACTGTGAAGCTGAAAGCTTTAGTATTGATTTTGATATTTTTGATTTTTGATAACTGCTGTTTATCGCCGCAGCTCGCGATGCGAAAGTTACTAATAGGATGCTGATTTGTGGGCAAAAGCTTCGGTGTCGGACGCGACTCGAACCCGGACTTCATCCTTTACGGGGATATGTGCTAATCCATTACACTGCCGACACCACCTTAACCTTAAAGGCATCATTAGGGGAAGGTCGGACGAAAAGTAAAGAAATAGTGAATATGAAAGTCGAGATGCCTAGTAACAGGATAGTGGAGAAAAAGCGGATGGAAATGGCTAAAAACCCGAGGAATAGGACCTCCTTCCCAACGTTGATTCTCGACCCGGACGACCTTCCCGTCAAGAGGCGGTTAGTCTGATCTAGTTTCCCATTGGCATGTTGCCAAGTAAACACAAGGGAATGTTTGGAAATACGACAGGATCTACTTTTTGGAGTTAGTTTCAAGCTAAAACTGCGAAAGCACGCCGCAAAACCTTTGATCCTGCCGTATCTCCTTGGCCGCTCCCACTCCAGTCAATCCGGAATTACGTCATCGGGAGGCGGGACCGCTGTGTCCAAGAGGCGGAATCGCTGCATGGTTGCGGCGTTTTGCAGGGTTTCTACAGCTTGGAGGGGCGCTTTTTCACCGGGATTTCGCCACAGATAGCCTTCTTAGGCCCAGAACTACCATGTGAGTGACATCTTGTACGGATTTCTCCATTATCGCCTTACCCCTAATGCTGTCTTTAACTCAGCTTTTTGAATGGTATATTTACCATAGCTTATCAGCACTCACACGTATAACGTGTTGAGCCGGTTGGCCAATATCGGCATCGAACTGTGAAGCTGAAAGCTTTAGTATTGATTTTGATATTTTTGATTTTTGATAACTGCTGTTTATCGCCGCAGCTCGCGATGCGAAAGTTACTAATAGGATGCTGATTTGTGGTCGAAAGCTTCGGTGTCGGACGGGACTCGAACCCGGACTTCATCCTTTACGGGGATATGTGCTAATCCATTACACTACCGACACCACCTTGACCTTAACTCAGCTTTTTGAATGGTATAATTACCATAGCTTATCAGCACTCACACGTATAACGTGTTGAGCCGGTTGGCCAATATCCATCGAACTGTGAAGCTGAAAGCTTTAGTATTGATTTTGATATTTTTGATTTTTGATAACTGCTGTTTATCGCCGCAGTTTGTCATTTTGATATTTTTGATTTTTGATAACTGCTGTTTATCACTGTTTCAGAATGATTTGAACGGGTGTGAAGTGATTAATCACGGAAATTCCATTATTCTATTCTCTCGAATGACTCTACTGGGTACAGTACATGAACAGAAACAAACAGAAACACGAAGGGAATCGAGAAATTTTCTTCATTCCAAAGCAGAAATCGAAAAACTGGAAGAATAACTCAATCGAATTCCCGGCTCTTAGTAAATATTAGGTTGTTCCAAAAGTCTTGTAGTATTTTTTCCGATCATCACTTTTTTTTTTCGTCCAACAAATAACAATTAGGGAACAACGTATTGACCATTGTTATCGGCAACACTCTGCCACTTTATAGGAAAATCGTTGATTCGCTTCTCCCAGAACTCTGGGTTCTGAGAGTCGAAGAAGTCAGCGGTC
Organism: Trichostrongylus colubriformis; assembly: GCA_963978905.1. Lineage (NCBI taxonomy): Eukaryota > Metazoa > Nematoda > Chromadorea > Rhabditida > Trichostrongylidae > Trichostrongylus > Trichostrongylus colubriformis. Next base: position 39,419,971 of record OZ022259.1, read on the forward strand.
GCCTTCGCAAGCAAGTCATAATCAACGAATTTTCTCTTGGCCAGGAAGGATTCGAGAGGATGGGTAAGGTGATAGCCAGAAGGGGCAATGTCTGGGGAGTATGGCGGCTGGGGCAGCACATCCCAGCCGAGCTCCTATAACTTAGCCTGAGTACTTTTCGCGAAATGGGAGCGAAATGGGAGCGGGCGTCGTCATGTAGGAGGGTGACCGCGGACATTTTTCGGCGCTTTTCTCGAACAGCGACGGCGAGCTGCTGGAGCTGGTGGGTGCATATGGCAGCGGTGATTGTTTCGCCTTGTACCAGCACCTCGCGGAAAAGCATTCCTTCCGCGTCCCAGAACCAGCACAGTCCCAAGCGTGGTTTGTCTTTCATGTCAATCTCGCCGTTGCTGAAGCTGATGAGCCAGCGTTGCACGGTCTCGTAGCTCACACATCCCTTGCCCAATGCAGCGCTGATGGAGTGGCGAGCTTCCGTCGTTTTGGTGCCGCAAAACCGCTCATTTTTGATGACACCGCGAGTTGGGTGGGTATCGACAACGGGCACTGTAGCTCTCTCCACGGGATCTGGTGGGTTAATATATATTTTCCTAGAAAGATTAGGGAACGCTCTACCACATTCCTGAACCGCCTGGACCTGCCTCGAGGTGAACAAGAGTTACTGATTTTTTTTGGAAAAATACTACAAGACTTTTGGCACAAGCTAATAAATATGACATAGGCTCTTAGTAGATAACCAAGGTCTTAGTCAATAAATATAACATAGTCACATGGGTGACAAAGGAACTCAAATTTTCGTGGACGTTTCCCTTAATGCAAACAATGATGACTACGGACTTTGTTAGAGGTAATGAATTTTGTGAATTTTATCCATGCCTGGACAAAGGATTTGGGAGAAGATGATACGGCCAAGGATGGTACTTTCGATGATAGGCGGGATAACCCTAAATGATTCGATTCATAAGCCCTGTAGCCTCCGTTTCCATGAAATTACGGTCACTTAATTTTTATTCATTGTTTGCAATTACAGAAGCGAAAGAAGCGCTGTTTTTCAGAAATTTATTTACTCTTAATGCGAAGCTCTTCCACATGTAGTTCAGTATAGAATTTAGAAAATAATGACATGATTACGATCCATAAAGAACCCGTAGGAGATGCGGCGCATAGGGACATGTCGTTGTATTTTCGAGAATGTATGTGACGCCCATCCGCATTTCCCCAAGCAGTGGCCGGAGCCGCGATCGGCTCGGGTGAGTTCGAGGGGAATATATCAGTACCCAACCTCCCCTTGCATCCAGGATCTCAAGTTCCGCAGGGTGCATGCGCGGTTATGTAACATGTGTATCCCGTAGAAGAGAAGCTGATGATGAGTAGGGAATGGTTCTAAGAAGCGACTATCTTGAGTACCATAGGAATGATTCATCATGTTTTTATTATAATATTAATATCAGAGTGTGCTCCACAAAACTTGCAGAGAATGCACCTGCACTCTTCCAGCCTGGTTAACCAACGGGTCCATTATAGAGGCAAATGTGTACATTTCTTGAAATCGCATGTTGTTGTAATTGCTTGGTTGAAAAATACTAGCGACCGCTAGGTCACAACTTCGTTTTATCAATCACAATTTTCTTCGAAATTGAAAATAGTAGATGCTTTTCTGCCTAATAAAGGTATTGGGATGCGAAAGTTCATGTTGTAGAAAAATTTTTGCGAAGTTCTAGAAAAATTCTTTTTTCAAAACCTGTCTTCCACACCAAAAATGAAGCCTTCATTTTTTTAGAAAATATTTTTGTCATTTACATTTATTCATATTGATATGTCGAGATATAATTGATATTTGAAATTTGGAAACATTAAAAAAGTGAATTTTCAGATAGGAAGAAAAATAAAATAAAAACTTGAAGTCAGTTCATCGCTATGTGATCTCCATGATGTCGTCGTTCGTTTGAGGCTCAGGCGACACTCGTAGAGGAGGTGCACCAGAGTTGTCGAAAAAGTGCTGTTTCATCGCAAGCATAAAGATTCGAATAATCCAAAAAATTGTTAAGTATATTACGCGTGGAACCTACCACCACAAGTCTCTGGATGCTTTCGTGAAATTGCATGGAAAATGCCGCAAGAATTATCCTACAACCTGATATTTGAGCGTTTCAAAGTTTTCTGATTACAATTTGCCTCAATGACAAGGAGTAAGCGAAATAGCGCCAGTGACCATGGCTCAGTGACCCTCACGGGACGGCCTTAATGAGCGGATTCTTTGAAGTTGTTCCCCTTAGATCCTGTTCCACTCTTGACTACATAATATTGCAGGATTCATGACCGTGGAAGAAGCGGAGGTTGGCCCGAATCAATTACGCTTCAAACTTGTTCGCATAGGAAGAATCAGCTTCTCTCATGACTCAGCTGTCCGTCTGGTAGGTACACAAGTGTTGTATTCACAGCTCATTTATTGATTTATTGATTGTTTAGATGTTTCGTGAATGGACGTTGTTGGATGAGGAACGATTCGAGGCACGTTTACTGATGGCTACCACGGTCACTCGACGACTTATGGAGCATACATCGATTATTTACAAGAAAATCTATCCATGATAGGTTGCCATTGAATGATTTTTAATGTATGAGTGGAACTGTTTAGACTAGATGTGACTGAAAAATACAAAATAATCCACTAGGATTTTTCAATCGTCTACGAAACTTATACGTTTAATTGAATTTATGTGTCTAATTTCAAACCATGCTACTGTGTGGGAAGGGGCAAACGGGCGAGTGTATATCAGGATCGGCTAACTAGGTCATCGCGTCAAGGAATCTTATCATTATTTGTGCCAGGTGCCTTGCTGCTTCTGTCGTGAATTGGCTGCGTTCGAGGGGCACGGCGCTGCCGCCACAGGCTCGCGTGACCTGACTTAGTCAGTCGGTCCTAACCCACTCCTGCACTCATTTAAAAGCACACCACGCAATAATCAGATTAGTGACTTACTTTGTTGGGGCAAGTAGGTCCTTGGATAACTGTTCAGGCTGCACCTTTGTTGTGGCTACACGATGCACTCTAATGGTGTTGTGCCTGCGTGAGCACAAACTAGCCACGCCCAGCTAACTAAATCACACCTGGCCTTGGAGAGACCAATTTCCTAATAGGAAACTGTCTCCATCATCGAAATAGCTATTAAGTGTATGCAGAATAAATGGTCAAAACAGACCACTTTTTCAAAACGCCAAAACTTCGCTCGGACACAACTTTATTGATCGAAATAAAAACCATTCGAATCTACACTGCCAATCTGGTAAAGAAAGTATGCCAACATGATGAAATTCTGGATTGTAAAAATTAATAAAGTCAATGATGCATTTCCAACTGCATCGTATCGGCGAATCCTACTGACGCAGGTTTACATCGAGAACCCGGAAAAAGCGGTAATTCGTCACGGATAGGTCTGGGAAATAAGGGATGTGAGGGAGAGCCTTGATGCCTAGCTGCATCAGTTTCTGCCGGGTGACATGCGAAGTGTGGGGTTTTGCGTTGTTTTGCCCACCCGGCAAAAACTGATGCAGTTAGGCATCGAGACTCTCTCTCACCTCCCTTATTTCCTAGGCTTATCCCCAACGGCTTATACCACTTTTTCCGGGTTCTCGATGAAACCTGCGTCAGAAGAAGTTCCCTGATACCGTGCAGGGTGGAAATGCCATTGTTGACTTTATTAATCTCGCAATCCAGAATTTCATCATGGTAGCATATTTTCTCTAGCAGATCGTTGGCGAAGTTGTGTAGATTCGAATGGTTTTTATCTCGACAAATAAAGTTGTGTCTGAGCGAAGTTATGGCCAGTTATGTTCTGGCTATTTATTCTGCATACACCTAGAAATTCATTGAATTAACTTGTCTTATCGCAAGCTTCCTTGTTCACGTGAGGCCATGTTGAGTACCTGTTCGTCCAAGGGTAGGGTGATTCGGTTGGTTGGGCGTGGCTTGGTTGTGTTTGAGCAGGCACAACACTGTGACGGTGCACCGGGCAGCTGCAACAGAGTTGCATCCTGAGCAGTAGTCCAAAGACCTATTTGCTCCAAGAATGTAAGCCACTAATCTGATCATCGCGTGATGTGCCTTTCACTGGATAGGGTTGGAAGGTATCGCAAATACCGAAGCTCCTTCCGTTTCTAGGTCTAGGTAAAATCCCTACCTCGTGGCTCACAGCTATTTCATCATATCGCCTTACCATCTGCAGTGGCTTATAGTACTCTGTTTAGATATGGATTCAATGTATTCGCTCAAATAACCCTCACCATGGCGCCCAAATTTTTTTTTCTTCATTACATGCTTTTATTTCCGTTACGTTCCATACAATATTATTTTTCCATATTATTTCCATACTAGATGATATTTGAATAGCTGTCGTTCTCGGTGTATCGCGCTGCCTCCCGTTCATTTGGTGATCTCATCATGTCATTATGTATAAATTATTTCACTTCGCACTTTTTTCTTGTACTGTTGTTCAGAAATTTATCGCGTGCACTTCACTTCCAATACCGCTTCCCGTGGCTGTGCTAACACAATTAGCTTTATGTGCATATGATGGGGAGGAGCATTTTGCAAAGTCACAGCAAGCTATCAACTGTGTGGCAGTCGATGTAAAGGACTCATTGCGACGTAGTGTGCATGATTCTCCATCCTGCTTAGTGAAAGGGCTCCAGGAAAGGGTCGACCAATGGTGGAGCCCTAAGAAGGGTCGTATTCTGGGTTGGGAAGAAGGGGACCATTTTAGGTATTCCCGAAGATCACTGGATTTTGGTGATTTTTACGGGCGACCAGGGCATGGAGAGGGTTGAATTTTTCAGAAATTTCCCTGGAGAAAAAGCTTGATCTTACTCCGGGAAGGATGAACCACTTCTGTCCTCCCCCCTGTATTAATCCAGCCCCAAATGAATAATATTATCAAACAAAAATGAAAATGAAATGTATTACAATACATGTGGGCGGAGTTCATGTACATTGTGGCAGGTGGCGCGCATCCCTCTGGCGAGTTGGTACCAGACTCGTCTGGCAGGATGAAAGCACTGAGTTGTACATCGCCTAGCTCCCGCAAGTTATTGTATAGGCCAAATCACTTTCAACTGCCACCACGATCTTGAATGGAACTAAATTGCGTGGCGCAATCCACAGGAGGGATTGATTAATGCCAATTTTTTTATCCTTTCACTTTATATAATAAAGAGGGACAGCGATGTTATCACATGCTATGCCTACATAGTTTCTGCTTTGCCGTGGACGTATGACGATGATCCTTTGGTATACTGTGGTCCGTTTATGAGATAGAGGGGTGTACGCCGCAAGAACAGAAAGAGCGGCATCAGGCTTGCGGCGCGATGGGTGCCAGCTATGCGCGCCGCATTGGTTGGGTCCCTAAAATGATGACGGTCTCCCGCTCTTCATTGTAGGCATAATCCCTTTGAGACTCAACTTGGACGACACCTCTGGCTTGCACCCATCGCGTCGCGCGCCAGGTGCGACCACGTGATGTCCCAATGGCACCGCTCATTGACAGAGTCGATCAGTCGAATTTTCGCTTCGCGGCGTCGCACTCCCGGCGCCGTCAATACGATTCGTTTGGAATTCCGCTCAAGACGCAATGGATTGGTACCGTAAGGGATCTTTGAAAATTGCAAGTTGAAAGCTTCAGGAGTTCGCCTATGTTGTGGTTGTTTTCAAATCGTTTCCAAATCGCGGATGCGCATTGTTGCAGTTCCATGATCTTCTTCGGTTTGCCTTTTATGACGTTCAAGCGATGGTCAATCGCGAAAAAAAACTCGCACTCGCCGCGGGTGGCCGCGCGAATATTCGACCAGTCGGCACTCATCCTTGACAGAGCAACATTTCCATCAGGGTCAATGTCGTTTTCTCAACCCTGGACCAACATTTCAATTCCATATCTACTGGTTCTGGAGATCCTCGTGATGATTTTTCGCATAACAATCAGAAGCTTTTTGCAAAGCTTTTGCCCTCCAAATGTTGTGCCTGCTATCAAATCACATTTCAGTGAAATATGCGGAACGTTTTCCACGTCTCGCACTATTTATCTGCTGATCTAGTGCGATATTTTGATTTATGAAAGCACTATCGTCCTAAGGTTAGGCTAGAAAGATTAACCTAAGTCACAAAACCAGTCAGCTCTGTGCTATGAATCCGAGAATATATCGTGACTGCGGTGACTTCCTCTGTATGGCGCCGGCTGGACCACTGCACTCGTTACCCCTCAGGCAGTGATCAGATCTTATTTTCCGCTTGAATTGCGCAAGTCACGCGATCGCCTGAGTCACTTGATCGATACGTATCTTATTCCTTCCGCCTCAGGCGAGCGGGTCGCGCGAATAGCGAACTCTGAACAGAACCTAAAGATGAGTGGTAGCGGTAAACATACCCAGTGATGTGCTAACAAGGGAGGGTCATCAGGTCAGTCCGGCCTTTTGCGATGGGATGTATACCACTGTACTCGTCTTGGGACGAGAAACTCAAATCTGCCTTCCAAATTTGCGAAACGATCCTGTGAGCAAAGTTATGAAGGGTAGTCTCCCGACATGGTCGACTCTCTCTCTCGCATGTTCGCATGAGTGGACGTGGAATGCTAGCACAGCAAGGTGACTCAATTATTACGTCAACTCAATTATTGCTGTCGAGTGCAGCTTCCCGCAAAATAAACGAGAACTTTTCGATAACTTTTTGTTCCTTCCGAGAAGGCAGACGTCTCACTTCACAGAAACCGAAGTTCTTCAACAAGTACGCCAACACTAGCTTTGGGCAAAACATTGGGATTGAGTATGAGAGAAACTACCGTTTTTCTCTGCTAGACAACGCTACGTCACCTTATACCACATACTTATCTGTACAACTGTACGCTCTGCTCAAGTCTACAGGATATATATAACGTACCACATGCCCTCTATAAATGAAAGTCTTGAAAAAATGCATAAATCAGGAAACGTGAAATTTTGTCCCCTCTTGATGTTGAATGAAGAGGTAAACCTTTCAAATACTTACTAATACGCACTTTCTGGGTTCATATGAGCTGAAGGGAGAAAAAGCAAAAGAGCAGTCGCACAAAGGATCCCAACCTGCGACCCAACTCCTGTGAAACAACCATCGTATCCAGTACACCATAACTCACCTTGCTGAGCTAGCATTCCACGTCCACTCATGAGAACATGCGAGAGAGAGAGAGTCGACCATGTCGGGAGACTACCCTTCATAACTTTGCTCACAGAATCGTTTCGCAAATTTGGAAGGCAGATTTGAGTTTCTCGTCCCAAGACGAGTACAGTGGTATACATCCCATCGCGAAAGGCCGGACTGACCTGATGACCCTCCCTTGTAAGGACTATACAGACATTTACCTTTAACATTTTGTGGCTTGAGGGAGCTTGTTTCCTTTTTTGCCCTTTTTTCGTTGACGAATTTAGTTTTCGTGTGCTTTTTTGAAATATTTTTCTCTGTTCGTTTAGCACCTTTTTTGAGAACATTTTTTCTATTTGTTCTATGTAGTGAGATTGTTTTGTTCGTCAAGTCATGCTATTTAGCAAGTATTTTTATTGTTTTGGTTGAATGGAATTTATTAAAAGAAAAGTCGCAATCATTATGCATCAATCAAGTACATACGTTGCGCTATAAACTACCTTCGAATGATTATTTTCCAATCTTGCGGCTTCAATCTTTCAATGCGGCTTTTAATGCTGCATTTTTTTTATAGTGGACATTGACGTTTTGACGACTACCAAATGGGATGCAGTCCCCGACTGCGATGGTGAAATGCTCCTGAATAATCACACGTTTTTGCTGAGTTGTGATTCTTCTGGCTAAAGAAAATTGTTGAAAGGAGCCGCATTAATTATGCGTCGATTCAAAACGTTTGGAATGTCCTGAATCATTCATCACACTTGAATTGACCTTTTCATGGTACTCGAACCCGATAGATTTTTCATCATATTTCTGACATTTTTCAGGTTTTTCAAAAACAGATTTGATTAGGATTTCAACGGACAATGCCACTTAGGCATAGTGAATGACCTGGAAACTAAGCTATACCTTTCCACTGATGTTCTGTGTTAATGAAGTACTGCTGAACCAAGAATAATGCGTCGTTGATTATTATGACGATGGAGTACTTTTTAGAGGCTTGTGGCCTATTATGGGCTATTTGTGAATAAGTAAAAATTATATAAAAATTTGCACGGAGCGCAGCATGTACGAAACAAAATTACGGTTTGTATAGGACCACTTTCTCAGCCCATCAAATCAAGGTGAGCTTTTTCAAAACGGTTTTTTGCATTTTATAGGGTCACATACATGAAGCAAAAAACCGGTCTCAAATTTGGCTAAATGGTATTGGAGGGCCCAGAAAATGAGTGCCAAAAGTTGCATAGAAAGAAACTATTTATCGATTTAGTGAATGATACACCTGAACTGCGATCTCTGAACAATGCTTAAAGGCATCATTAGGGGGAAAGTCGGACGAAAAGTAAAAGAAATAGTGCATATGGAAGTCGAGATGTCTAGTAACAGAACAGTGGAGAAAAAACGGATGGAAATGGCCAAAAACCCGAGAAATGGGACCCCCTTCCCTCCGTTGGTTTCAGACGTGGACGACCTTCCCGTCAATACGCGGGTAATCTGATCTAGTTTTTCATTGGCATGTTGCCAAGTAAACACAAGGGAATGCTTGGAATTATGACAGCATCTATTGTTTGGAGTGAGCTTCAAGCTAAAACTGCGAAAGCGCGCCGCAAAACCTTCGATCTTGCCTCATCTCCCTGACCGCTCTCACCCCAGTCAATCGAGAACACGTCATCGGGAGGCGGGATTAACCTGTCAAGAGGCGGAACATAAGTGCGTCTGCGAAGTTTTGCGGCGTTTCTACAGCTCAGAGGGACGCTTTTTCACCGGGATTTCGCCACAGATAGCCATCTTAGGCCCAGAACTACTACGTGAGGGACTTCTTGTAGGGATTTCTCCATTGCTGCCTTACCCCTAATGATGTCTTTAAAGGGTCACGCTGAGTTGCAGTGCTTCAGCCGAGGCCATACAGAAGAAGTTACCGCGATCACGATATCTCGAATCCATAACACGGGACTGACTTTTGTGACTTAGGTTATGGGCACAGTTCGCGATAATTTGTGTGCCTTGTCGTGTTTCATAAAGACTCTGGGTGTCCTGAAAAATATAAAAGTGGAGAAAAGACAAGGAGGATCATCGAACTCTCTAAAAATGAGGTGTTTCTGAGCTTTGGCTTCGAGGAGTTTCCAATCAGAAGCAAGCATTTAAAGACACCGGTTGGAGTAAATTTGGCAAACTGGGGGATTACGAAAGTAGAGGTGTTCAGCAATATAACAGTAGAGGAAGAACGACATGAAACAGCAAAAAAAACCCAAGAAATAAGAACCCGAAAATCTTTCTTCTTTCTCTCCCTTCCTCTGCATCTCTAGCCGGAGTGGACTGAAGACAGGCCAGAGTCTGAACCAGCCGGCCGCTATTATTGTCCCGCCCCTCCACGGCGACTCTCCCGACCGGGCCAGTAGGTCCTTGAACAGCTGCTCAAGTATGCAACTTGGCTGCGGCTACCCGGTGCATCCACGTGGTGTTGTGCCCCCGTGAACATGAGCAAGCCCAACCAAATCACCCCTGGTCTTACTAGGAGAGGGTGTCAAATTCCCATGGAACTTTGAAATGAGACGCACGAAATGGATCGATAGAGCTCAGAATACTGATTATAACTGTGAAAACAAAAATTGCTGAATGGCATTCCGAAGCGAGTTATGAGGGGTAAAGATTGCCTGTGATGCCTCACTGGTGAGGCACGTTGTCATCAGCATGGCCGTTGCTAAGCTAGCAGCGGCCACCGTGGCTCATTGGTGGTGTTCTCGCAACTAGTCTTTTCCGCCTGAAATGCGTGAGTCGCGCGACCACTTGAACCACTTGATCGATACGTATCTTTTTTTTCTCCTGCCTGAATCGGGCGGGTCGTGCGATTTGCGAACACTGAACAAAACCTAAAGTGAGTGGCTGCGGTAAACATACCCATAGAAATCCGAAACGGTCATTTAACTCTATCAGTTTTTGGTTTGAGGGAGCTTGTGTCCTGAGAATGCTTATCACTTTATTTCAATCACCCATTACCATTCAAAAACTAAATGGAAGATTTTGCACAGAAATTGACATCAGAATCAGTCGAACCACTGCCATCCTAAGTCACAAACGAATAGGTTGATGCATGAATATTGTGGTTTCCTTTGCTCTTTTTTCCGTTGAAAAATTTAGTTTTTGTATGCATTTTTGGTATAATTTTCTCTGTTCATGTGACACTTTTTTTCGAGAATGTTTCTTTTTATTTGCTTCAGATAGTAATCCTTTTGTTTGTCAAATTACACTACTTAGTAAGTATTTTTATTGTTTATCGGATGAAATTTGTTGAAAGAAGTCGCAATCACTATGCATTAGTCAAGTACATATGTTGCGCTGTAGACTCTTTTTCCATTTTTCTTCGGTTCCAGATTTCAAAAAGAGATTCTGCATTTTTTTCTACTAGGACTATTGCACTTTTCCTGTTATGTAACACGTTCTCTATTAGAATGTGATACAATAAGATGAGACTCCAAAAATTTATTCCGAAAAACTCAAAAGGCTGTAAAGTCTCAAAAGTTTTTCAAAATATTTTGCAGTATTTCAGTGCTTAGCACCTTCGTCAGGCCTGAAATGTGGCAGTTTTATTATGTAATATACAGTGTATATTACCGACTCACGTAGTACTGTCCCAAATACCTTTGAGACCACCTACCCTGCCGGAGACCTTGTGAAGTGAGAAATAGCCAACCCACCCGATGGCACCCTTAAATAGTGGGAACGCCTGTATGACTGTGGTGAAATGAATGATATGAGGATGATCATGCAGTATCCAGAAATGGTATACTGTGATCAAGTAATGATATGCAAAACGTCACGTAGTTCCTCCTTGCTGTTTATTTCTGGTGATAACCGCTTTATTTCAAGGGCTTCTAGTATTTTTCTTTCTACGGGACTTTCTACTGAGCGGTGTAGCACCTTGATGGCCAGTGTGGGGGGCGCTTCGTAGGTATGAACCCTTGTGCGATGCTTGGAGAAACTACTGTTTGGATAAGAGGACGGATTTGTTAGTGCTCTACGATGTTCGTCGACACGTTTGTAGAGAGGCCTCTTAGTTTCTCCAACATATTTTTGCCCACAGCCTCGGCACTCTATGAGATAAACCGTACCCCGAAGCTGGCGTATTTTCTGGTCACTACAGTAACTACAACCTTCCCTGCCACACCTGTCCTCGTAAACCCTTGAATGCGTTAGTAGGTGCTTGAGAGTGGGTGGAGGACGAAATACTAGCCGTATAGGGAGCAATGAATTTTTCACCACGCTGTTGACCTTTTGTGCCGTTCTTTCATTGGGATATGGCATTATCATGGAGACTCCATCAGGCGTGGAATATGGCCTCCATGTGTGTGGTCGAGCGGTGGTGTAGCCGTTGACCCTTAAGATATTGTCCACCATGGAGTCAGCTTCATCTGATTGGGAGCTGCATACTCTATCCTTAGTGTTTACAAGGTTATGGATTACATTAACCTTGATGTATGTGGGATGGCAACTTCTGGCGTGTATTAGCCCATTCTTTAACGCCGGCTTCCTATACCAAGATAGTTCCTTGGTTCCACCACTGATACGCACCTTTGTGTTTAGGAAAGGAATAAAACCCTCCTCATTTGGCCTTTCCACGGTGAACCTGATGTTTGGATCCCGCGAGTTTAAATTGGGAAGTGTTCCTTCCAGTTCGGTCAGCGTTGAACCAGTGATGAAGACGTCATCTATGTACCTTTTGTAGAACAGTATTCCAGTGGTTAACGATCTGCGTTCTATGCGGTCCAGGTATACGATGGCCAGTAGTGGGGCTATTCTTAAGCCCATGGCCAGACCGCGAGATTGTTCATAGAGACTTCCATTGAACTGGAATATGTTGCACTCCAAAGTTGCCTCGAACAGCTCCCTTAGGTCGTCCTCTCCGAGGTCAAAGGTATAGATATCACTTTTATGCTGGTTCCATAGGGCTAGCAGGGCCTCGATTGCATCACGATTATTTACATTGGTATACAGAGATACTACATCAAAACTGGCATAGCTTGTGTCTAATGGAAGACGACATTGGTTAAGATAAGCTATGAAATCTCCGCTGTTTATTAAGTGTGATGCGATATGATGTAAAAGAAATACTTTAGAATACTTTCTCTATTAGCATAACATGATCACATGTTTTGAGTGCAAATTCGAATCTCAAGCACCCGGCTGGTGCATAATTGATGCGGCTTTTTATTGCTGCATTTTTTGCAGTGTAAACTGAGTTTTGGTGGCTACGATATGGGAAGCAGTCCCCGATTGCGACAGTGAGAACGCTCCCGAATAATCATTTGAACACGTTTTTACTAACTTATCATTGTTTTCCTAGATAAAATTGTTGAAGGAAGCCGAATTATCCACGCATTGATCCAATACCTGTGGATTGTTTTGAATCATTCATCACACCTAAAGTGACCTTTTCGTCGTAATCGAACCCGACAGATTTTTCACCTTTGAAATTTTCCAGGTTTTTCAATAAGACGCTCAAATAGGATATCAACTGACAATCTCGCTCAGGCATAATGAATGATCTAGAAGCTGGGTCATACCTATCCAATGAGTGTTAATGAAGTACTGCTGAACTACATAAGAATGAGGCGTCGTCGATTATTATGATGATGGAGTACCTTTTAGGGACTTGTAGCCTATTATGGGCTGTGTGAACATGAAGGTATATAAAAATCCACATGAAGCGCGGCCGGCATATACGAAACAAAATTGTGACCGGTACAGGACCACTTTCCCAGTTACCGTAGCCTGCAGTCGTAAAATAAAGTGCGAGTGGTGTCATTGAATACGTCATACCCAGAAAGGCAGAGTAATCCCAGATACTGGAAAGAAAAAGATACGTGACAAATGCGACCAATAAGAAGCAATCGTTTCTTGGGGAGGATAGCCGAAGGGTTGCGGTTAAATTTAGGTAGTACGAAAGTCTCAGACAATTGTGACCCAGCCACATATCCTTTCCGGTCTCAATTTATGAAACAATGCTTCCCGTGGTGAAGGACCAGGCTGCTTCCTGTTGACCAGCCCATGGATTAACCTCATGATCAACCTCGTGAGAAGGTCAGGTGGTGTCGATAAGTTTCATGAGCAGCGCCTCCGTTCTACACACTATCTGCACTACACATCATTCATCCGTGATTTCACATTCATCCGTGATTTATAGTTTAGTTTTTCTCATTCCCCCCCCCCCCTCCCCTCTCCGAGGTGTAATAGTTGATGTTCGGGTACATTTCGAATCACATATGATGTATGATCCTGAATATTTCAAAACGATTTTGTCTAGTTGTTTAGCCACGTTAAGTTTCAGCACTACCGGTCCATGGCATACCTAGCATTGCCAACAGATGTGGTTAGGCCTCGCCATTGATGTTGCCGCTACTCATGGAACATGCGACGCGGTCTATCACCGTCTGGTGCTCTCTCACCATACCGGTCTATTTCCAGCAATTTCCCCGTCCAGGTTGTTCTCTTGCTCACACCGCAACCTAATACAAGATGCCCCACGTAATCTATGCATCATTGCTTTTACTATTTCGCGACTTTGTGATGGCTCAATCAGTATGCATGTACCTATGTACCTACTATTCATGCCTCAAACTGCAAGCGCACTGCAAGTTGACTAAGAGGTATAACTGCATTCTTATGCGCAAAAATATTATTTTCATTGAGCTGCAGGGGTATCAATGAGTCTGGTCGGGACATGACACGCATTTTCGTGACCTGGATCTCCGATTACCCTTACAGTCGATATTATTTCTGTCAATATTTGTATTTTTCACCTGTATGACCGTAATAGCGCGATCGCAATGAAAATTTAGCCGACTTGGTTTCCCAGGCCAATTAAAACACCGAGAAAACAAAAATTGCTGTCGCGGTGACATCATTCCAACGGTGCTAGCCCTCTCTCGGAGTGTTTGATCGATATCTGCACAAGCGTTCCATTGGCTTTGTTGGGATCAGTGTTTCATTCCTTATTCTTCCAGCGTTTTCGATTTCACCTATGGAGACCATTGATAGAATTCTCATTTTTCTTTTTCAAAATTTTCATTTTTTCTTTGTTTATTGTGCCTAATCTCCTTTTGAACAGGGATTTTGTAGGAGTTCAGAAGCCGCTTCCTGTACTGGATCTCTTGTAATTTTTTTATTATTCTTTTCAAAAAATTTCATGAGATTGGCATACTTATCACCTTTTCTTGGCTCTCTCTAGCTCCTTACATCCCTGATAAGTGGTGCGTAAAGTAACGCGTAGAATGCGGCCATTATTGCTTTTTTTCAACTTTGCTGGGCTCTCCCTAGCTCCATGCATCCCTGAGCACTGCTATGAAAATCGAGATAAGTGCGATTTTATGAGGCTTTTCACTGTCACAGCAGGCTCCTATCTCCCTTTCTCAAAGGCACACCACGCGATAATCTAATTGACGGCTTACTTTCGTGGGGCGAGTAGGTCCTTGGGTAACTGCTCAAACTGCATCCTTGTTGCGGCTACGCGGTGCACCCTCGCGGTGTTGTGCCTACTCGAACAAAACCGAGCCACGTCCACCCAGCTCGGCGTTAGACGGACGATTTTCCGATGTGGAAGCTGCCTTCGACGTCGAAATGGCTGTTTCATTTAATTATCATCTCTTGAAGCAAGTTTCATTCTCCATGTGAGCGCCACTTTGGAAATTTGTTCCTCTAAGGTCAGCTGTGATTCAGCGGGATGGGCGTGGCTCGGTTTTGTTCAAGCAGGCACAACACCATAAGAGTGCACCGTGCAGCCTCATTAAGGATGCAGTTCGAGCAGTTATCCAAAGACCTACTCGCCCACGAAAGTAAGCCACTTGTCGGATTATCGCGTGGTGTGCCTTCAAGTTGTGCTATCAATGCTAACCTGGCGCTATTATCCTATAAAAAAGCTGCCAATTTTGGCTCTTATCTTATCAGTTGCCATTCTCTCGAAAACATGATCTTCAGAACATGCATTCAGGTCCATTTTTATAGCTCAGATAACTGGGTAAGTGGTACATAAAGTGACGCGCATAATACCGTCATTATCTCATTTTTCGACTTTCTCGGGTTCTTTCTAGCTATCTAGCCACGACCATGGCTTCCCGTTGGTCTGAATGTCCGCAATGGCATTTTGTAGTCAGAACGGTGCCAGTGTTCCTGATGCGATCTCTGTGGCTTATCATCTCTCAGCACATCGCCAACCATTCTTGCTTTTGTCCCTCCCTTCATACTGGCACTGTTTGAGCGAGAAATAATTTTTTCAACTTTTCCATGTCTCGTGTGATTTCTGACTTCTTTTCTGCGGCTCATCCTTTTTGATGCTTTTTTAGGGACATAATCAGTAGCGAGCAGCCCTACTTTCATATTCCACAATCTGTCGAACTTATCCTTTCCCGTGTCTTTGAATGCTTTTCCATAGGGCATTAGCGAGTAGAAACCGGTAAGGACGAAGTATGTATGGAGGGGCATTCATTTCTCACCTTTCCAGTTATTTTCTCAACATATCACGCCACTGTGAAAACTATCTGTCTTTGACATTCCTATGAAATAGTTATAGTTTTCAAGCCACGTGCATGCCTAAACTGGTTTCACGTTTCTTCATGCCGATTATCGCTTTTTGAAACAGTTGCAAGGTCTCCGCCTTTCACTGTCCACTGGCTCTCTCTGTCCTTATAGTCTCTTCGTTCTCCTGTCTCGTCCGTTATCTTCGTTGATCATTCCGTTTCGTTCGATCTTTTCGCTCGACCGTTTCTCTGTCTCAAAATACAAGATGAAAAGTTTTGGTTATTCATCGGAACTTGTGGCAATCCTTATCATAGGTAAGGTCCGTAGCTTCATCCCTGAGAGTGGAGTGTCCGCCGTGTCTTCTCGACGGGATGAATGCACACTGAATCTCCATAATCAGTTTTACTTATGAAATAGAAGCTCGAGGCTCTAGGCATTGAATAATCCCTTGTTAGAATGCGCCACACGCATTTTACCTCCAGTAGGAGTCGTGGTTACAGATGAGTGCGATTTGACCTGTACGATGATTTGTTGGGTGCTCAATATGAAAAGCAGTGTATCTATCCTTTCGGTTCAATCTAGTACCAATTCACATACACACAGAATGGATGGAAGGCTCGATTGGCTCAAGCGGCTAATAATCGAGGAGTTGATCGCAGGATCATTCGAGTGGGGTGCGCTACTTGCCACTACACCACCTTCTTCTACAGAAAAATATCATCATATTCAATTCTTGCATGGTAATATTGCATGAACTTCTCTCAAGAATCGTTTCCTTCCCGTTTTTATTTACAAATTCAAAAACACTTCACAAACTTTACAAATCATTTCATAAGAAGGTCGTGTTGACCTTGTTCAATAGCCAATAATTTTACGATCCTATCGATCCATCTTCTTTCCAAGTTATCAGTAGCATCCCCTTCAACAATTGTTCCACAGGTTTAGTTTGCTGTTTGCATCACTGCTTCTCTTTTCAAACTCCTCCTTTTCACCATAATTATCTCTTCTTGAAATCTTGGTTCAGATTATCCTTGTGGTGCTTTGCCGAACAGGTTCTTAGGTTTGGGTGGATCAATTTTATAAACGGCCTGACGTTTCGAACCTTTCGTAGTCTTCAGGGGTCACGTGACCCACCGTGAGTGGTAGGACGATGCCCACTATATTAACGGGAGCCGATAGCGACGTCCTATCTTTCACAGTGGATCACGGGGCTTCTGAAGACGACGAAAGGGTTGAAAGATGGGGCCATTAATAAAATTGATCCACCTGGAAACCTCGTTCGCCAAAGCAGCACACGAATAATCCTCCTTTCAGTTTTGCCACGCGATTATCTGACAGACTGCTAGAAAAGGTAAAACGATTACTAAGCGAGGTTGTCCCAAAAGTCTTGTAGGATTTTTCCAAAAAAAAATCAATAACCCGCTCGCTGAGTGTCTGTAGAGGGAAGTTAAGGCTAAGCCGAGCCGCGATAGTGTTCCATTCTTCTATCATTGCGTCCGTTGCAACGCGACTTGCGCTATAAACCATCTCCTTGGGAGCATTTCCAGAGGTGAGGAGAAAAGGGGAACTGTGAAGACATATATTCTCTGTGAACGAACATTTCTTCCCAGAAAGATGATCGGTGATGAGACTACCGCTGAACAGGGTCTTTATCGTGGTCTTCCGCTCATTCTCGAACCGCAGTGCATATATTTTCCGAGCTGCTGCGGGCGGGTAACGTTCGCGGCTGGCTGACTTGGCCCCTCGTCCGTCTACATACATATATCCCACCGTCTGGAGATGCAGAGGTGGCGAACGAGAGTGTGTGAACGGGAGGGCTTTCGATTCGAACTTTCCGGATTTTTACCCCTTTTATTCCTTTCTTTCTCGATGTTGCACTACCGAACCTCTCAACTTTGTTTTTCCTCAGTTATTCCACAATATGCGAAAATAACCCTACGGAGTCTTCGAATCTCCTAAGGATTTGTTCAGTAAACACGTCCCCTGAGCCTTGAAATCTCAAATCACCCCTTTGGTGCCTTTGGCCGTTGCTGTGCAACCTGGAAACAGCTGATCAAATCGTGGCAGACACAATCCCGAAATTGATTTGGCTATGTATACCACACCCTTCACGGGCGACTTCGAACATCGGACGAGGCGTACTTCGTATGAACAAATACCTCTCCTGCTGACACCAGCGATATTCTTTTCTCTTCTTCTGCTGTCCTTTGCCCTCTTGGTCCAATCTCCTTTAGCTTGCTTAATTTTTTTTTTTCAGAAATTCCAAATGGCAAAAAAAAAGTTTTACAACGAGCTTCATACCATGCATCAGGGGAAAGTTACTCGTCTTGTAGGAAGCCGAAACATGCTGCTGTTCTTTGTTTGGAATGTAACTTTCTTGTTCCCCCTCCCCTCCCTCCCACCTTTGTTTCATTACCCCGCCCTCGCTCTGAAAGCTACCGGCTCAGCTTGCCTCAAAATAGGCGACATGTAGAGCTTTTATTGCTGACAAGGGCGTGATTTTTCCTAATTTGCAGATTATGAAAATAAGCACTTTTTCGAAAGCACTACCAACTTCCATTGTGGGCCTCACTGCACTTTTTCAAAAATTATCTCGCGTGATCTTTGTTTTTCGGTAACCTAGACTTTTTATGCGATCTGTTCTCTGGAGAGAGTTCTTCGGCTACGTAGCTACTCTCTTATTTTTTTCTCAGACTGCGTACATACTCTACGATCCCGGTGTACACAATGCAAGCCCCACGATCATGATGAGTGGTGGCATGCAGGGCCGGTGAGCTCACACAAGCTGAGGCTGCGTCGATCAAGATCGCAAAGTATGAACGCGGTCTTTGTCTCAGTGTATGTCACTTTTGTTTTAAAAGCTCTCAGTTATCCGCTGTTTTCAGAGAATCGCTGCCGCAAAAATGATCTCCACACTTCGATTGATGAGGCGTTTTTCCACATCCCGATCGTTGCAAGTACCATCAGCTCAGGAAATCTTTGATAGGGAGGCCAAGTTCGGTGCCCATAACTATAAACCATTGCCGGTAGCTCTGGCGAAAGGGGAGGGTAAGTTGCAATCCTACTTTATATAATCGGCTAAGTGTGTCTGTTGGTGTGTCTGTGTGTTTGTGTGTGTGTCTGTTTGACCGGAAATTCATATCTCGCGTCACAACAAAGATGGGATCCTGAAATTAGGATATGATATAGGGGGTTGTAAGGGGATCCCAGCGGTGGTGGACCGAAAGTGATAGCAGCTGATAAGGACTGATAAGGAGCCTCTAAAAGCTAGTGTCACCAAGTCCGTTTCGCCTTTCGGGTCGATCCTAGACTGCCAAAACTGATAGGTGTTTCGAGGGGTGGAACGGGCACATAAATGGTGGGTGATCCAAATTGATAACGGTTGATAAGATCCGATAATGAGCCTCGAAAAGCGAATGCCGCCTAATTCGTTTCACCTTTCGCGTCAATCCCAGAGCGTTGACACTCTCAGATGTTCAACAGGGTGGGACGGGGACATTCATAGTTGGTGGTTCAAATCGATAGCGATTGATAAGATTCGATAAGGTGCGTCACGAGCGAGTGTCGTTAAATCCGTTTCACCTTTCGGCTTGATCCTAGAGCGCCGCCCTTATAAATGTTTTCAGAATGGGACGTGCACATCAGTGGTGGGTGATCCAAATTGATAACGGTTGATATGATTCGATAAGGAGCCTGAACAGGCTATTATCGCCGAATACGCATCGCTCTTCTGGCCGACAGTGGAATTTTCACACTCATAGGTATTACGGGGTACGGGGACCTTAATGGTGACTTTTAGAAACTGATAACGACTTACAGAGCTGATAAGAGCCAATAAGAAATGGGGAAGTGATAAAATCCTGTATAGCGCTTACTACTACTAAACGGCTGCTATGGTAAATGCGCCTGATGCTCATACCATTGAGTGAACATATTTTCTGCTGCCGGGTATCGACCGCTAAATTGCCTAGCGTTCCAAATAATGGTGCATGTCTTTCGATACTGCTATGCTCATGGATGGTCAAGACGCGATCTAGATTTGTGATAGCAAAGCAAGTGATCCACTCTCTTATGCGATGCCAGCAGCAATGCTTGGTATCGACCGCTAGACTATGTATAATTCCAAATAGTGGTGCATGTTTGCAAAAATGGTAAGCATGATAACTGCCGTATGGATCGATCATTAATGTGTAGGAAATAGATGCTAAGCAAATGGATAAGTTGCTACCAGTTGATGCAGTTGGATCCTAAAGTATCGATCCATAATCTATATAAACTCCCAGTAGTGGCCACTTCAACAAAAGGGTCATGTTATTAGCGGATTTACCCATCACATTTCTGAACAATGATCGTCTATATCGTTGAAACAAACCGCATCGACCGCTAAATCATCTGGACCTCTGAAAATGGCGACCTTCCTCATCGGTGATATCTTCGATACCGGGTAACATCTATCACCTGTATGTAGAAAGTAGATGCTCAGCAAAAAGTCAACATCGACCATTTTCCCACTACAAAATTCTATTGTGTTATTCGCGCAGTACTGTGCGATAGCCCAACTGGTATCTGATTTATCTGTTGTAGCTTCGCTGTAAGCCTTTTCGTACATATTATATGGTTCCAAAAGTAAAAGGCTATAAGATAGACTGCCCCATATCAAAGGATTATTTAATAGGGCTCAAAAAAAAGAGCAAATTGCTTTGTTGGTCGCCTAGCATTTGCGGATACCGATCCAATTTCAGGAGCAACTTCTTCAAATAATTTCCAAGTAGCGAAACGGGTAGTGGGAAGGTTCATTGCTAGGTGTGACATAGAACAGCGCGATTTCGCAGGAGGGAATGGAACAACGTATTCACTATAATCTAAGCAAAGCCAATGAGGGAATAAAGGAGATAGTGGAAAGTTGCGTTTATACTTGTTAATGCGATCGTGATTAGCGTAACGCAGTCTTCATGTTCAAGACGCTGACATGCTCCCTCGCGTTGGCTTGCATCCTACCGCACTGATTGTGGGTCGTGTGTTCCGGGCCTGTTACGGCAATCGCATCGCCGAGTATAAACGCAACCCAAATATGTAATAGTAAGCGCTAACTGCGAATTCGACTGGAAATGATGATTCGGGATGGGGAGGAAGGGACGCTCAGTTGGTGGAATAGGTGAGAAGTGATGAGTCTCGATGCTTCAATTACATAGGTCCAACCCAAAATTATTGGGCCATTCCATGAATAATGCCATCCTTTTTCGAATGGAACATTTTCGTGCTAAATTTTTGCAAATTTCTTGCTGTTTTTGCAATTTGTCGTATATTATTTGGAAGAGATTTATCCGCTAGATGGGTTCATTTTCCGGGTGTGCTAGAATAGGGCCGGTTTACATGCTGGCGAGGTGCAGTCCAGTCGACAAAAATTGACCGATCCGGCAGTTTAATTGAATACTGTATTTCTCTTCAGGAAAATCGAGCAAACATGTATGCCGCACATGGCCTCTACCTCTTCTGTAAGTTTCATCAGCAGAGGGGTCGCGTCGCTACTTTTCCTATTAATATGAGGTTCCAAATTTAGTCCTTCCGCAACATTTCGACGATTTTGACAGTTTCGTCAAATCCTCGCCAGAAAGTGTTTGGAACCTATTCCCTGAAATAAGTATCTGACCTAAAAAGAGGTGGTGTGTAGAGACGGTTACACAACATTGACCGAAATTCTTTTCTTTCTGTTGAGGGAATACATTTGTGAAATAATGTCAATTGGACCCCTCTTACATGGTCTAAAAACTCTGTAACAATCGTTCTCGGAATCGAAGCGGAAAATTTTTCGATAGAGCACTAAAATCCTTTCGAATGATCCGTAAAGCAATATCACGCAAAAAAGTTTAGAGGGAAAAATTTCATTTCAAATAAACGCCAGAGTTTTCGAAAAGCAATTTGAAAGAAGATCGACGCGCCTTCTCGATCAAACAACTAGTGGAACTTGCATAAAAGTTTGGGCTAAGTACGAGACCCGTGATTAACAATTTGTTTTTTCCCGAAACGGAATATAGTGTTTTAATCAATTGCCAGTTTGGTCATTTTTTGTCGACCAGACTTACCTCTTCACCAGCCTGAAAATGGGCCCTATTCTAACATATTCATAACTATAACACCCTTTTTTGTACAGCAGATAAACCTCTTCCGAATGATACGTTTTGCCGCACAATCTAGGAATTTCATAGGAAAAAACTTCGTTTTAAGAAAGTGACATTGCTTATACCAAATGTGCAGCGATCTCTCGATCAAATGAATGTGATGTCGACTGAGTGTAGGATCTCAATATGCCGCATTTTCCTCCGATACTGAAGGAAAAATATTCAAATCCAAGTCTTTCATGGTACAGAGTGCATTACAGTAGCACTGCTGTAGAGGTAGAAAGATGGGGTACTGTATTAGATAAAATACAGGGAGAAGATATACAGGGTGGCTATAAAGTATGGTCCGGTTATTCTTCAACCATAGAAAAATAAAGGACATTTTTTGCGGAATTCTGGAACTTGTTAGGCAGCACGTAAAGGGAGAGCCATCCGAGAAATCATTCCAAAGGGATGCCTCTACCCAATGTGGAGCTTTTGATTCGTGGCCAAAGCTCATGGTGGGCCACCATTACGCCGCGTTTATACTTTGCGAATATAGGCGTGGCTGCTCCCACAGGCAGCGAGGCAGAGTGATACGGGAGGGGCAAAGATGATGCAGGCAATGAGGCAGGGCTGCACAGACGGGGACGCGGAGATACGCAGCTCCGCCCTGCCGTCGGCACTGCGAAGTATGAATGCGTTCTTACTTGGCAAACAACTTATGCCGATCTCGTTCTGTAAGGCGCACTGTGGTGTCATGCGCACTACAAGAGAAGGAATACAAACGAGCTGCTTTTCGATTTCACATAAAAAGCTACTCTCATATTGGCGGGACATACTTTGCAAACAGCCACTACAAGGATGCTGAGTTATGGGCAAAAGCTTCGGTGCCGGACGGGACTCGAACCCGCACTCCACTTTACGGGGATATATGCTAATCCATAACACTACCGACACCAGCTTCACCTTAACTCAGCTTTTTGAATGGTATAATTACCATAGCTTATCAGCACTCACACGTATAACGTGTTGAGACGGTTGGCCAATATTGGCCAACCGGCTCAACACGTTATACGTGTGAGTGCTGATAAGCTATGGCACATATCCCCGGAAAGGATGAAGTGCGGGTTCGAGTCCCGTCCGGCACTGAAGCTTTTGCCCATAACTCAGCATCCTTGTAGTAACTTTCGCATAGCGAGCTGCGGCGATAAACAGCAGTTAACAAAAATTAAAAATATCAAGATCATT
Source organism: Trichostrongylus colubriformis (assembly GCA_963978905.1). NCBI lineage: Eukaryota > Metazoa > Nematoda > Chromadorea > Rhabditida > Trichostrongylidae > Trichostrongylus > Trichostrongylus colubriformis. The sequence goes on from OZ022259.1 coordinate 39,442,993, forward strand.
TGCAAACCGCGTTTTTCGATTCCATCGTCCCATTACCTCAACAAGTGTAGAAGTCCGCTGAAAGCTCTGCAGATCTGGTCTTTTTCAGGTATTTTTGTATGGGACGTGGCTGGTAAGCGATACTATGACTGCCTTGCGGGTTACTCAGCCGTCAATCAAGGTCATTGTCATCCTCGGATAGTAGCGGTGAGCTAAGCGTTCAGATATAATGTCAGAATAATATATTATTCTACTACTTTACTTTAGGCTGCCGTGAAACAAATGCAGACGCTCTCATTGACGTCACGAGCATTCTACAACAATGTGCTCGGAGAGTATGAAGAGTTCCTTGTGAAGAAATTCAAGTATGATAAAGCTCTACCGATGAACACCGGTAGGTGTCCGTCTGATCATCAAGCTTGCCTAGGGAGGTCTTATGTAATGAGAACCTCGAATTTCCACCCTATTCTTTGCTGAAGATCATCTTCTTCTTGCAAATTTGAAAATTTTTGTGAAGAAGTCTTCCCTTTTGGTGACCCGAGCGAAGATTCAGTGGGGAACCGTTCTTATTCTGATATCACCGCAAAACTTCTGAAAATTGAAATTTTCTTATATGAACTATTCACTCCGAATTTCAGGGACCCTTTGTTCCTGCTCAATTAACCGTACTTAACCCATGACGTACCGCGTGCAACATATGGTGTTGCACGAGATTTGAACCATTTTCTTGGGTTTTTTTTGCTATGATAAAACGGCGAAATGCTACTGCCATATGTTCTCGATTATGGAGAATACCAGTTGGCTGGCGCACACAACTGCGCGCGATTCATGGCGATGTTCTGCAGAATGGGTTTGATCAGCCTGACCACAGTGTTGTATGGAATCGAGCGGAAATTCCCTTCCCTCTGCTTTCAGCTGAGCTATTGAACTAGAAAAAAAGCAGAGAAGATGGTGTGATAAAGAAGGATTTCGGTATTGATATACTTCAGTCGCTTGGCATCGAACCCATTTTGCACGTCATCGACATGAATCGCGCGCAGTAGTGTGCCAGCCAACTGGTTTAGGTCATCATTGAGAGTTTGGATAGCTTAGAGATCGATAGTTATGTCTTCGATTGCACCGATTGATAACAAATGTTCACTTGCTGAGCATCTAATTCCTACACATTAATGGTATAATGGTAGAACCATATCCTGATTATCGATGTTTATCGCTTTCGTAAACATGCTTCACTACTTGGAATTTTCCATAGTATAGCGGTCGATACCCAGTGCTGCTGCCAGTACCGCATTTGAAAATGATTCCCAGTGAACCGTTTGCTTCGCTATCACAAATATATGTTGATCATGATTATCAATGTAGATCGCAGTATCAAGAAAAATGTACCATTTTCTGAAACGCCAGGCAATTCAGCGGTTGATACGTCGGCCAATGATATCAGAACATGAACAAAATACGTTCACACAACGGCACTGAGCATCAGACGCTTTTGTTCAAGCGGTCGCATAATATTATAGTAATATAGCGAGAGATTGTATGTGAAGGATTTCATCCCATCCAATTTCTAACAGTTCTTATCAGCCACCGTAAATTAGTTTTACTGAGACCCCGTACCCAATAATACCATTGAGATCCCCGTACCCTATAACACCTGTGAACATTCCACTGTCAGCCGCAAAAGCGGATCGGCCCTGGTGACATTTCCCTTCTCACGCTCCTAATCGAATCTCATCAGCCAATATCAGTTTGGATTACCCACTATTGATGTCCCCGTCCCACCCTGCTAAACACCCATGAGTGTCAGCGCTATTGGATGAATGCGAAAGGCGAAACGAATTTGACAAAATTTGCCTTCTCATGCTCCATATCAAAGCTTATCAACCATTATCACTTCAGATCACCCACACTGAAAGTCTCTGGTCCACCCTGCTCAACACCTATGAGTGCTCGCTCCAGGATCAATACGAAAAGAAACGGATTCGACAACTCTAGCTATTTCACGCTCCTTATCGTATCTTATCAACCGTTATCAATGCGGGTCGCCCACCATTAATGTTCCTGTCCCATCCCGCAAAACACCTATGGGTGTCAGCGCTCTAGGATCAACCCGAAAGGCGAACTGGATTCGACGACTCTAGCCATTTCACGCTCCTTATCGTATCTTATCAACCGTCATCAATGCGGGTCGCCCACCATTAATGTTCCTGTCCCATCCCGCAAAACACCTATGATTGTCAGCGCTCTAGGATCAACCCGAAAGGCGAAACGGATTCGAGGACTCCAGCCATTTCACGCTCCTAATCGAAGCTTATCAACCATTATCAGTTTGAATCACCCACTATTAATGTCCCCGTCCCACCCTGCTAAACACCCATGAGTGTCAGCGCTCCTGGATCAACGCGAAAGGCAAAACGAATTTGACGACTCTAGCCTTTTTACGCCCCTTATCGAATCTTATCAACCATTATCAGTGCGGGTCACCCACCATTAATATTCCTGTCCCATCCCGCAAAACACCTATGAGTGTCAGCGCTCTAGGATCAACCCGAAAGGCGAAACGGATTCGAGGACTCCAGCCATTTCACGCTCCTTATCGTATCTTATCAAGCGTTATCAATGCGGGTCGCCCACCACTAATGTTCCTGTCCTATCCCGCAAAACACCTATGGGTGTCAGCGCTCCAAGATCAACCCAAAAGGCGAAACGGATTCGACGACTCTAGCCATTTCACGCTCCTTATCGTATCTTATGAACCATTATCAATGCGAGTCACCCACCATTAATGTCCCTGGCCTCTCCTGCTAAACACTTATGAGTGCCAGCGCTCTTGCATCAACGCGAAAGGCGAAACGGATCTGGCGACATTTGTCTTCCGAGGCTCCTTATCAGCCCTTATCAGTTGCAATCACTTTCGGTCCACCACCATTAGTGTTCCCTTGCCACCCCTCACATCACTTGTAAAATTCATGGTCCCAGCTTTACTGCGAGATGAGATATGAATTTCGTGACAGACGGACAGACACACACACACACAGACAGACAGACATACTAAGCGAATTATATGTAGTAGGACCTTTTTGGGACCCTTCTCCTACAAAAAAAAGAACAAAAATTAGACTTTAGCCCTTTGAACAGCATTTGCAGCAAGCAATAACAAAACAAATTTACTGTTTGCGACATTCTCCTGCACTTCTAACTTCTTACAATCTGAACGATAGCAGCTTTTGCTTAGAAAATACTTGGTGTTAATGACTGGATCATATTATACTAGGTGTGGAAGCAGCGGAATCGGCCGTGAAACTTGCTCGCCGTTGGGCTTACGACGTGAAAAAGGTCCCTACAAACAAAGCAAAGGTAAGCCTAACTGCAGTTATTGACCGAGGGGTGTATGTCAGGACACTCGAATTGAGACTCAGCCGGTTACGTTAAGGGATGGCGGCGGCACCTCTTAGGGACGACATCAAGACATTTACCGCTCGGACAACGCGATTCGAGTGGCGCTCAGTTCGGGTGTGTTGCCGTACACCCATCAACCAAATTTTTCCCATAGTCGGCGGCTTCGTCCATGTTCGGCGAATTTGTGCCACCTGCAGACTTCGCCTGGTTTTACACTGACCAAGACTGCTCACTGGCATGACATTCCGACAGAGATGATTGCTAGCTGTAGTCTTTTTGATACTACGATTTCGGCAGCCCTAGGGACCATTTGAACATTTTGACGAAGGTTTCTCAATGTCACTGTTTCAGATGATATTTGCCGAGAACAACTTTTGGGGCCGTTCAATAGCTGCTATTTCGTCTTCAAGTGATCCCGAATCATACGGTGGCTTCGGACCATTTGTTCCGCTTTTCGAAAGGATTCCATACAACGATCTGAAAGCACTCGAAGTGAGATTTTATGGATAGATGTTTACTAGAAACGCGAATGCCGTTTACATCTGGCCTACTAATAATCGGCTGCCAAAGTCTACATGGGCACTAAATTCCGCGCAGGTTTATGTTTGCCAATTTCTTCATGTAAGTTTGGCAGCAGGCACATGTCGCATTTCTGGAATTTTCCGGAAGAATTCATATAATTTCAGAAGGCCGTATCCGATCCGAACACAGCTGCCTTCATGGTGGAACCAATTCAAGGTGAAGCTGGAGTCGTGGTTCCAGATGCTGGATATTTGAAGGTGGGTAAGTAAGGGGTGCGTCACCACACTTGAACTTGGCCACAGCAGGTGACAAGCGCCTTGCTCTCGCTGTGAATTAGCCACCGCCTTCTCACGTGACGTGGCCTAGTTCGAGTGTAGTGACGTACACCCAGGTAGCAGTGTGTAAAAATTCCTTTTTGTGCATAAGCAATGTCTCTGGGAAGACATATCCTCGCTGATTTCAGGGAGTACAAGACATCTGTAAGAAACATAATGTACTCTTCATAACTGACGAAATCCAGTCAGGTCTTGGAAGAACTGGAGAGTGAGTAATTTCTGTTATCCACACGAGACTTTTTAAAAGCGGCGCGACGGATCACTCCAGAGTCAAAAGTGTGGGAGTTAGGCCCCATGCTGACCTGCGGATTTAGTTTTGCGCAGTTTTCCTCTCAATTACGCTTCGCGTGCTCGTAAGACCGCGGCACATCACAGATTGACGCCGCCCTGATTGGTACTTCAGTGATGGTGTGCTGTATAACACGTCCTCCTGAGAAGTCAACCTGCCTGAGAAGTCAACGGGGAGTATACAGGTTTTATTATGGTGGTTTTGATGTGGTTTTTCATCGTTGCTACACTACTTAGACACTACTTAGAATGTCTGGTTTTATTTTTAGTGGCCGACCATCTTATCTCTCCCATGATATTATTGTTAAAGACACCATTAGAGATAATCTGGTAGCTTCGGAGCAACTGTGGAGCATGAAAGTCGGGGTGATAAGTAGTGTAATAACAAAGAACGGAATAAAATGGTTGAATCCCAAGAAGTAGGAAAACCCCTTTCTTCCCTTTTGTTCCCTTTGCATCATTAGCCAATGGGGGTAGATGCAGAAGGGGAGGGATTAATTGAGCCAGCCGCGAACCTTTTCGCACGCTCGCAGCAACTCACCCGCCGGATGCGGATGAAAGCGCTGCGGGATTGCGATAAAGAGTCCAAGTGTACGCTTTTAATGACAGTTTCACACCAGACCATATCTTCTCAACTGAAATTTTCTTTCGCAGAGAATATGACCTCCTAGTTCTAATTTCCTATCTACTCGTGGCGGTGCCCTCAAAGAATTATAAAGTAAAATCAAGAATGCTTGCGATATTTTAAAGACACAAGAAGGAGTAACTTTGGCAGATTGTGGAATATGAAAGCAGGAGTGCTCAACAGCGTAACAGTGTAGAAAGAACGAAGTAAAACTGAAAAAAAGCCCGCGAAGTGAGAACCCGAACACCGCCTTCTCCCTTGCGCTCTTCTGCGTCACTGGCCGGGGATAGACTGCAGATAGGCAAGAAGCTGAACCAGACGCCGCGAACGTTGTCCCGTCTTCGCTTGTAGTTCGCGCAGCTGATGAACTGCAGCAAGATACGCCGTGCTGCGGGATCGTGATAAGACCGCAAGCCGCGCTTTTTCAAAGCGAGTCTCGCTACACATAACCTCTTCTGAAGTGAAGGTTCGTATCCAGAAAACACTTATTTACAGCTCTCACTTTCTCTTAACCCCTCCCGGTACCTTTAAAACATCCCATTGTTATGTTGCTTTTGATATTTTCTCGAAATTCATCGTAACTTGTCAATTTTGCCAGTTTCAATAGAAGCGTGATCAGATTGAATGTGATTGTTACAGGTGGCTGGCTCACTATCACGAGGGTGTTCGGCCGGACATAGTGGTTCTTGGGAAGGCTCTCTCTGGCGGCGTATATCCGGTCAGTAGCACTCATTACCAAAAGTTCTTCTGTTGTGCCAACGAGGTTGTTAGGCGGAATATTTATTAACGGCCTGACGTTTCGACAGGATCGTCTTCCTCGAAGGCCTAAACGTGGCTCAAGACTAGGATTTTGTCCACTACACCGTCAAACGCTTCATCCCCCTAGCGGTTCTGACGGAGATCTAGGAAAACACCAGAGAAACTCCGTTCGTCAGAAACAAACTCACCCAATCCACCACCATACGAGTGGAACAACGCCACTCCGAGTTAGCTGTAATTAGTGAATGAGAGATGCCATGTCATCCTTTTACATATATAGTATTGTCTGGGACATGCATGTCTCCCATTCTTAGATCAGTAGCTCGCAATGTGGTGCAAATGGCAAGAGGTCATTTGTGACGGATAAGCACTCATTTCGGTTGTTCATACTTGGATTTCTTGCGGAAATCCAAAATGCCTCGAGCACTTTTCTAGCAGAAATCTCAGTCTCATATGCCAAAGTTCTGCAATTAACATCAAAATCGTTTCCGCCATGCTCCTCGGTCATATGCTTTCCCAAAGGTGCTCTTACGTTACCACGCCTTTTGCCAGCAAGATGTTCTTGTATACGTATTGCTAGTGCTCTCCCGGTCTCCCCAATGTAAGTTGCGTTACATGCCAGACATTCAATCAAATAGATGACACCGATTTTGGCGCAATCCCCAATTTTACCATACGGACATGTAACACAGTTCTCTGATATGCACCGCTTGTCGTAAAGCCTGTTTCGCACGAGTGTGGCTTTTGATATTGCCATTAGGAATACTAACTATGACAACATCATCGTCCAGTTGTGCTCGGACGAGGCACCTTCGAATCGCAGAAGTAACTCTATCAGAGATGAAAGGTATGCACAGGGGGACCTTATCCACACGTGGTACACTACGGTGCTCAGTGCAAAGTGGCCTTTTTCCAGTGAGGCAGTTGCTTCCATTTGTTTCCAGTTGATTCCAGTTTCCATTTGCTCATTTTCCCTTGTCATAGCCAACTGCTCAGCTTTGACCCATTGCCAAGATTCCATCTCATCTGACCAATACCACAATGTTCCTTGAACACTTACGTAATTTACGCTTGGAAACTGGTTGCGTAATGGAGTCATTCGATGTCACTTCGCTTTATACCAACGTCCAAAACGAGCAAGCCTCACAAGCGCTTTCGGAAATGCTGGACAGGCATTTTGGAACCATGGAAACCTTTGGACTCAATAAGGGGCACATCATGACTCTAATCAAGGAATGTTTACAATGTAACATCTTTAGGTGGTCGGGTGCGTATTACCGTCAAATCAGAGGTTTGGCAATGGGTTAACGCTTAGCTCCAGTACTCGCAATCTGCTTCATGAGCAGAATCGAAGAACCAGTGCTGGAACGCTTACCATTGATGTACTGTAGATACATAGACGACTGCTTCATTATTACATGAACACAGTCCGAAATGGATGAGTGTTTTCGCTTAATGAACCAGCAGTCTCAGTACATCAAACTTACAAGAGAGGTCCCACGACGAAGTTGGCTCCCCTACCTGAACACGCAGGTGAAAGTGTACGATGGCATGCTTAGTGTGAAGTGGTACAGAAAAGCTGGTTCCAAGAACATCTTGATTCACGCCACATCTGCTCATCCGTCTGCAGTGAAACATGCAGTTGTTAGGAACATGTTCAAGACGGCTGCAAATGTATGCACTGGCCCGGCAGAGCGACGAGAATCCATACGCCTAGCTTCTGACATAGTTTTCTAATGGCTACGTTGTACCAGGACATTGTGTGGAATTCGCACTGAGCATCGTAGTGTACCACGTGTGGATAAGGTCCCCCTGTGCATACCTTTCATCTCTGATAGAGTTACTTCTGCGATTCGAAGGTGCCTCGTCCGAGCACAACTGGACGATGATGTTGTCAAAGTTAGTGTTAGTATTCCTAATGGCAATATCAAAAGCCACACTCGTGCGAAACAGGCTTTACGACATGCGGTGCATATCAGAGAACTGTGTCACATGTCCGTATGGTAAAATTGGGGATTGCGCCAAAATCGGTGTCATCTATTTGATTGAATGTCTGGCATGTAACGCAACTTACATTGGGGAGACCGGGAGAGCACTAGCAATACGTATACAAGAACATCTTGCTGGCAAAAGGCGTGGTAACGTAAGAGCACCTTTGGGAAAGCATATGACCGAGGAGCATGGCGGAAACGATTTTGATGTTAAGTGCAGAACTTTGGCATATGAGACTGAGATTTCTGCTAGAAAAGTGCTCGAGGCATTTTGGATTTCCGCAAGAAATCCAAGTATGAACAACCGAAATGAGTGCTTATCCGTCACAAATGACCTCTTGCCATTTGCACCACATTGCGAGCTACTGATCTAAGAATGGGAGACATGCATGTCCCAGACAATACTATATATGTAAAAGGATGACATGGCATCTCTCATTCACTAATTACAGCTAACTCGGAGTGGCGTTGTTCCACTCGTATGGTGGTGGATTGGGTGAGTTTGTTTCTGACGTACGGAGTTTCTCTGGTGTTTTCCTAGATCTCCGTCAGAACCGCTAGGGGGATGAAGCGTTTGACGGTGTAGTGGACAAAATCCTAGTCTTGAGCCACGTTTAGGCCTTCGAGGAAGACGATCCTGTCGAAACGTCAGGCCGTTAATAAATACTCCACTTAACAACCTCGTTGGCACAACAGAAGAACTTCTAATACAATATCGATGCCGAGGTTATACGAAGAGAGAAGTTGGAACCTACTACGCACTCATTACCGTTCATACATTTGCCAAATAAAGTTCACATTCCTGTTCGTCAGGGGGAGGTGTTAAGCCAGATCGTCATTGGTGGGGTAATGTTGAACGAGGTGCGATGCCCGCTTTCTTGTAGGCGAAGTGATGTAGTGACGTTCTTTCAAGCGCTCCCTTTTTACCATGTAGCTGCTGAACCCCTTTCCTGTCGAGTGCGAAATGTGCACTAAATATTAAAAAGTTAAAAAAGTTAAAGAGGTGGCACATAAGTTAAAAAATGTGGTATTGCTATTCTGAAACCCATAGAATCAAATCGTATAATTCGTTCTTGATCGGCTGATTATCACTGAACTTGTTTGGAAGGTTCCACAGGAGGAATAACGAACAGTTTACGAGCATAGAGAGGAGCTGCGCCTGTGCTCAAGGTCGAGTGAGTACGCTATAAACCTTGTCTTTCCTTCACTGTTATGCTAGAAGGATGCATGCACTTACCAAATAATTATGTAATTTTTAATATGTGAAATGGCCTTCAGTCATGATAAATTTTTTTGGGCATACGATAATCCTGGCCTCAAACCTTCAAAGGAAGGAGTGGGAAGTTGATTACCTAAATTCTGGGGACATATCTTTCCGTTTTTGCCTTAGCCTGACTTTCTCTAGAATACCAAAATTCTGCCCAAAAAACTGAATCGTTTTAAATGCCTCACTCAAAGGCGCATCCTATTTTTGAAGGAGTAGGGCATTTGCTGGATTGTCATTAGTGGTCAAGTGTTGAAGAGCGTTCCTGGCACACCCCGCAAAGGGGCGAGACAGGCATGCCTCACAATGCATCCCTGAATCAGGGTCGGGTTTCCCGTGAAGGGATCCTCGACGGAGGGAGGGTCGTATCATAAAATATTTTTTGATACATCCTTGACAACACCGCGTTCTTGGTGAGATTTTGGGCTGATAAGGTGATTCTAAGAAGAGGTCAAAAGGCTGTCCATAAAATGCTTAATATTAGCAGCAATGCTGTGATTTATCGACCGCTGAACACCCTATCGAAGAGGCAGCTTGACTATAGAAGGCACAAAGGCATAAACACTTCAGATGCGTCTGCCGAGGGGTGTTCTGAAGGGCATTACGCTTCAGATACCTTTTGGTGATTCACCTGTAATCGTTAATACAACACAGAGGCATGAGTTAGCACGCATCTTTTACTTTGGACTCAATCACAATCACGATCCTTCATAATTTCGTTAGACGTAACACGAGAACGGGCCGATCTCTTCTTACTTCCCTATTTGACCTCGACTTTTTTGACTTTGACTATCTTCCATACTCCGAAAGACTACATCATACCCTTCTGCGGGTCCGTTCACTCCCGTGCCTGCCACTCTGGTCACCCAGGAGTCCCAAGGAGCAGGCCGACGGGGAGGACGAGCAGACCCATTGTCAAAGACGAAACATTAGCGATCTCGCGTGGGAAAATACCTGGCCTGATGTTTCATTCTCTTTTATACCCGTAGTCGCACTGAAGACGGAGCCTAACCTTGTGTAACCCCAGGGTTCATGACGGGGGAGATCCCCTTGAGAGAGGGGTCGTATTTTTCGAAAATTTTCTTTTACGCGAGGTTTTACCCTGCTCAGAATTTTTTTTTGACGTGACCAGAGACTGTTTCATTTCTTCAGTTATTTGATGTAATCCGATAAATGCCCTACATTTTTTTCGTTATCTCTACCACATTGGAAACACTACCTTCTTCAACTCGAATGCAATTCAGGCGTCGGCAGTGCTTTGTGACGACCATATCATGTTGAATATAAAGCCAGGACAACATGGGTCCACGTATGGAGGGAATCCAGTGGCTTGTCGGGCCGCTATCGAAGCCTTGAAGGTGGCACTATCGCTTGCCTCAGACGCTCGTGATAATTCTTTTTTCTGTAGGTGATCGATGATGAAGGTCTCGTCGAGAACTCTGCCAAAATGGGAGACTTATTCTTGTGCAAACTACGAACACTCCCAAAGGAAATTGTTTCGACAGTCCGTGGACGAGGATTGTTCATCGCAATCGTCATCAGCGAAAGTATGTCATTCAATTCGCTAGAAAGTCCTGTCAGATCAGTTAGAGTACAATGACACTCAGAATACGATGCTTGGATGGTATGCAACCGATTGCTGGCTAATGGAGTCCTTGCGAAGAACACCCATGGAGATGTCATCAGATTTACTCCGCCACTTTGCATTACTAAGACTCAAGTCAGTCAGCTCACGAAATGTTGTGCTATGTTTATACTCGGCGACGTAATCGCTTTTATCGCGATTGCCGCGACGCAACCGCAATGCAGGCCCTGTGATCAATGTTGGCGTGCTATAGCACGTCAACGCAGGCAAGCATGCTTACCAATTTATCGCACAGTCTCACTGCGATAATCTCGATCGAACTATCCAGACGGCCGCCGCTCCGCCGAGTATGAATGAAGTTTTTAATTGTGGAACGTGATAAATGCGTTTGATCTAACATGCTAATTTCCAGATCGAAGAAGTGTTCGATATCATCTCCAAGACGCTTCAGCAAGTCGCAGCGGAACAAAAGTAGATAGTCCGTTCCGCGAAGCAGATGTCTATTAGTTTAAATTCCACTTGAACTTAAATTATTCCTGGCTTTCCAACACGTGTCCTGATTCCACAAATCTATCGAAGGATTTAATTAAAAATTAACACTTTGTTTCGTAACATTTTTATTCTCACGTTGTTGGGCAGTTCCTGTGGTGCTTGCTCTACTTTCCTTTATATGACATCTTGCCATATTTATTCACCGTGATCTACTAAATAATCGTTTGAGGACGATCGGCCGTCATGAGTGGGACAAACTCATGCCTGGTACATGTAGATGTGACTTAGGTTACAGACCTTTCATCCATTACAGCGATAAAACAAATAACACGACGGTGTGGTTGCACTCTTGAAGTGCGACAGGGCGCTCGAACTTGGTCACATCATGCGAGGTTGCGGCATTAGCGCTCCCAAGGCCGTCTTCATACTCTCCGGTGATGCCGGCGTGCCTGCCTGCAGCAGAGAGAGTGACACGAGTGGAGACGAAAAGGCCACGCAGCTACGCGGCGCCTGTTGCCGGCACCGCACAGTGTGAAGGCGGTCTCAGTGCGAGTCGGCAAGATACTTTTCGCGTGCACTAACCGAATTTGCATGACGGGTGTCCGAGTTCGAGCATCCTATTGCACATCCACACGTTTGTGCATCAGCTATCCAACATACTACTTCCTCATTCCTTCCCTAAGTGGAAAGTGTTGCCTTCACAAATTTTTCATGAGAACCCCTAACTCAAAAATAACGGGATTAATGGTGTTCGTTGTGTAAAGACACCGCAAGGTGGCAATTTTGGCCTAAGGTGAGTCCTACTGGAACGCTTGGAGTTTCTTAGGTTGCACACATTGAACACACGACGCCTACCTAGGGCGTTGAATGTGAATTCAATAGATTTTCATTACCAACACCTCTTTTCTTACCCTTTCGCTTATTCCCCCATTCATAGCTTCGCTCGAATTTTGCTGTTGCTTTTTCACTAATTTCACATAACGATTAAAGAATGAAATACACCATACGAGACAACAAATGACATATTTTACAGCCAGCAACTCGGAAAGATTATGTTGCAGTTTGAAGAGATGCGCGGGAGATGCGAATACAGACCACAATGTCTTTGAACCCGGGTTTCTCTCAACTATCGTTTCTACCTTCGCACGTTTGTTTCCAAACGATCTTTTCTACCCATCTTTTTCTTTCTCCCGACCCCTTACGATTCCTTCAAAAGTTGCCAGCCTGTAAAAGAATTATGTGTAGTCCTTAACTCAGATCGTAGATTTTGTGGCCTCAAAGAGAACGTTGTGTAATTATATTTCGGAATTTATGTAATTATATTTCGGAATTTTTACAGCAGAGATGAGTGTTTTAGGCGAGTTGGCCCACTCGCAATAACTTACAATATCGAACAGCTCTTAGGAATATATTTACTGGTGCCAACAAATGAATATCAGGGTTGCTTATACAAAGTTTAGCTCCTAGGCACTAGCCCCTCCTCGAGGGTGGCGGCAGGGTAAAGTGTGGTGCGGGGTCACGACCCGGCCGGTCGTGGCTGACGTCCAGCGTGTTATCCCCGAGAGGCGCGATGCTCGGTCGTCTCCGCCTCCTGTAATCAACGAAGCTTATCGCAGAAATAGCAAAAGAATGACTTCGTCACTCAAGTCACAACCATATCGATTACAGCACAGAGCTTGGCTCTTGCACCTCCCCTCTTTCATCCAAAAACGCCTTTCCTCGGATGTGGAAGTTACCAACGGCGTATTAGCCTAAAAAGTGGTAACTTGAGAAGCAAAATGAGCGAGGTGAAAAAAGATTTTTTATAAATACGCAAAGGAGTAAAGCTTGCAGTGTTACCTTGTAGTTATGTTCATCTCGTTACGTGGCGAGTGGGTGTTGTCGCAGGTGGTACGAGATCTTTGCACGGCGTGTTGTGGCTTGAAGCTGAAAAGTCCTGTACGAGAGGAATAAAAAGAGGTGCAAGACGATTTTAATAGGGTTGAGAAGTGGGAAGGGTTATGCAAGGACTGTAAAGCATACCATATTGTGTCAAGAAGGTCTAGTAGTGCTTTTGTCTGGGATATAATGTGGAGTCCGAAAATTGGTGAAGACACCGATGTTTGAGAATGCTACGCCCTTTAGGTCGATGGCGAATTTCGTCCGTCCTCGTCTCAATGGGCTGCCGGGACCATACGCATAATAGGCTGCAAATGGCATGGCAAATTGAAGGACTGCCTCCGTTCTTCACAGCGCCCGAGTGGTGGGTGGTGCCTGAAAATCGGGTGGAGCACGACTACGTCGGGGAGCTCAGATGCGACACACAAACGCAAACGACTCTTTAGCTTCTCTGTGAGGTAACATTACCTTCTTTGAGATTATTGGCTAGTATGGCTGGTGTGGTGCATGCATGGTTCCACAACTGATTTATAACTGTTGCGGTGGCGTCGCGACCACGAATTAGAATGTTGTACTCTAGATCATCGAAAATGGAAAGGTAGACCTTGTGCCGATCCTGTGTCCGAGGGTTGGGCAGAAGTCCAGAATGCGGAAAAGGAAAGAGCTTAGCCATCCTCGTATGGCCCGCATTTGCGGGCGTCATGGCAACAGAAGGAACACCAAGCTGGAGGAGAGGATAAGATGAGAGACAAAGGAGTGGTAGAAGACTCGTCGGAAACACGATAAGTATTTTTGAGAACAGCTTACTGATGGGGCAAGAAATCAGCGATGTTATCGGCCAGACATAGTGGACGAGATAAGGATGTCATGAACAGACCGATGAGTAGGTATTAATAAATATAGTGCAATTAAAGCATGTAGAACACGTGTCTGACGGTATGCGGTATCTAGAAGAGAAAAGGAGATAAAGCGATATACTGGGATGAGTTGGGCATCGCCATGATACTGAAAGGTAACGGCTGGAACGCCATTCAGTGCGGTATCCCGGATCGTGTTGGACGAATAGTCAGTGCAGCAACGCTTTTATCTCCATCGTGATACACTACCGACCGCGGGATGTGAGAATATTTGAAAAGCACTGCGAAAATTTCTGAGAAACGTTCATTTCTTGGCCCGATGAGGGAGTCCAAGCAGCCCTTGCGCGCATACAAGAGTTCGAAAATGGCCACCATTAAGCTTAGGTTCTGCTAACAGTGGCACTAATAGAGCTGCGCTAAAGTAACCTGTGACTGATTTTATATTGGTGTTATACTTTGCCTTCGCATCCATGTTGCCGCGTGCAGCTACTTGACCCGAAACTTTATTCTCCTTGCCGTTTCGTTCTAACAGTGTCAACAGGTCACATAACATTCGGGCTGGCTGTATTATTCTCCGTGTAGTTGCTTAATTCGAAACTTTACACTCAATTCAAATTCAACTAATGTTTCAGAGAAAGTACCATAAATGTTCCCTGATGATCTCCGGAAAACAAATTATTGAGCTACGGAGGAACCGATTGAGTACCTTGTAGAAATGACTCCGAAAAAAAAGACCAAAAGACCCCTGATGTGAATTTGAAATTGTGGAAGAAGAAGGAACCACAGCAAGGAAAGTGCACTAAGATGAAAGGAGGCACGGAACTGAAGAGTAACTGGATCGTCAACAAAAGAACGGGCACATAGTGCAATGGAACGATATGCGTGAATTGTGAGAAGAATTGAGCGATGAGAGGAAGAAAATGAAAAATTCAGAGACAGTTCGCACAATGAAAATAGTCAGGCTGTTTGAAAGAGTTCGGCTGCAGTAACGACTTTTGATGTCACCATTCGTAAAGAAGCAACCTGAAGCTTGCAAAACTGAAACCTTGACCGATACCAAATGGAAAGGGACCGAAGAACTCTAACAACGAAACTAACTCAGAAGGCAAATTTGCCGTCATCAGTTGCGTCCTGTGGAAAGAAGCTTCGAAGAAAGGCGGAAACTGTGGACCTAGAGTCCAATAGAAAACGACTCTGGCCACGCTCATACGTTGCGCACACGACGAAGACGACGGCAGCAACGGCGGTAAAATCAAGTGCCCATCGCCCACAATGGTGGCACTATGGGCTCCGTTTGTAACACGCTCGACCCGATCACACTACAGTATTATGGTAGTGGCTAGAGCCACTAACTTGAATTTGAATCTTGAAATTGTGTCAAACTATGGATGATGATCGTGATGAGAACCCGAAAATTCGAATTCGAACCTTGGTATGCAGCAGAGACATGATTTTGCACCGTCGCCACCGGTGGCGGCGCCCTTGCGCAAAGTATGAACGCGGCCTCACCTACGCTGGATAATTGGCTTTGCTTCTATCAGTAATATGATTATGTTAGACTACACGGATAAATCGCAGGTGAGCGAAAGGTATATAGCCTTACACACACCCACACAACAACACTGATTGAGATTAAGGGTAGTGCGGTAGAGGATGTATGATCCGAGGCTTGACGGAAAAGTTGTGTGACGACGGTGTCGAACGAAGTGCCAGCTTATACAGCGCCTCTTGTTTGGGACTGCCTCAGCTGGCACGGTAAGTGAAGAAAATGGCATCCTCGTTAACGATTTCATTACTTGTTTATCACTTATGCAACCTCAGGATCTCACAGCACCTGCAATATTCCCACAATTTTACGGTCGTTTCTCTCATACACTCCCTTTCGTAATACATATCTTCAGGGACTTAAAGTAATTCGCCTTGAAAAATATTTCTACACTTCTAATAATATCAAAATTCTTTATTATGGGGGAGGGGGGGGGGGGGGTAAAACTTCGTCAGTTGGGTCTGAAAGACCACATGTTCGCAAATGATCTCAGATAATAATTTGCAAGAATCCATTGGCAGCTGCCATCACCATATAGAGCATCGATGCTTTGGATTCATTTTGGACTTTGATGAGCAGTGGAATGCAGCAGCAAATGAAGGAGAATTCGTAGCAGCCATGTTCACCCTGAAATATATATTGAAAATAGTATGTTATGAATAGTGTGCCACGCTTCATAGTCTAGCAGTGACCTGCTTTGACCTGCGTTTCGTGAAACCGAAAAGTTGATTTTGCTTCTGCGAAACACTGTAAACGCTTTTAAAGATCCTTGTCATAAACACCGGCTTACCGGTACACGTCCGGTGGATGTGGGTCGGCCAGGTACTCATATAGGTGGAAATCCGCCGATTTGCTGCACCATATCTGGAAAACACTTGTTAAAAACCAGCGTCTCCCTCACAGCACTTTTCGTGGGCATTTTTCAACTAATCTGACGTACCGACAATGTTCGCTCTTTATATTTTGACGAAGGGGCTTTTGCCTATCATCAGAAGAGACTGATGGTAAGGAGTTAAATACACTCGGAGGAGGCAATTTTGGCTTACGGTACTCTCTTGTGTTACGCTACTGCACACACTACGCCTCACCAAGAGACGAGTGTTTAGCCACTGGATGTTTTCTAACATTAACGTGTTTTTTCCGTAATTATTGGCTTCTCTCTTGCAAGACTTCACTTATTTATTCCATTCGTTGTTTCAGTTGTTTAATATCGTGATGGAATGAATCAATTCAATCTTCTTTATCCGCCGTCAACAGACAACTCGGCCACTCAAGCGTGCAGTTCGAGGTAAAGCGTGCTAGGATCGCTATACCGTCTCAGAAGCGCGTCCTTCAAAGCTTTCACTTCGCACTGTCTCTTCTGGGCTCAGATATTCTCACATAGAATAGTATTTATACGCACGCTATCCTTCCTTGCCCTACTCCCGATGCCTAATCAAGTTAATGTGGTACTAATAGCCCATACCGTAAGCTTACACTGCTTCAATACTGATAAGTCGGGTATCAACTGATCTTTGAAGCGATTGCGAAGAGCCAACCATTAATTCTGAGTGTCTACAACACAAATTGGAAAAAGTGTGTACGGAACTTTTCAAGAACGGGATGATGAACTTGAAAACATCGTTGAGGCTAATCTCGACTGACTGTGAGAGACTGTGAGATATTGTTGAAACAAGGCCGTCGAGGTGCTCAGTAGCAGCAGAGAAAGCTTGGAACGAAAAAGTTCCAATCCCAGAAGCACATCCACCCTTCACACATTGGTTCACATACTTTCGCACCCTCTGCATCACTATCCGTTGAAGGCGTAATGCAGACGACAAGGACTATGCCAGCCAGCTGTGAAGGTTGTCCCCTGCCCCTCACAGCAACTCAGCAGAGCACGTGCGAATGCCGAAAACGTCTTCAACGCGAGTTTCGCTGCATATAATCGAGATCTGAATTTCACTTCAAAAAACATGTCTTCCTAACTCTGAATTATTTTAGTAAACCTTATGATGCCTAAAGTACTTGACATGAACAGCAGACTAAAGACTTTTCGCATAAATGCAAAGACGAATCACGAATCCCTCATAGACCATCTCCCTTCGCCACCCTTCAACCTTTTTATTTGAGAGTTTTGATTCCAGACTTAGCCACTGATTTTACTTATCCCATAGGCACTGCGCTTTAGCAAGTATCTAGCATTTCTGAATTGTCCGGATCTCGCTTAGTTCGAGATATCTGGGTGGAAACTAAAGTTAAATTGATATTGATAGCGTTTAAGGGCACAACACGCGATAATCAAAGTGGTCCTTACCTTCTCAAGGCAGGTAGACTCTTGCATAGTTGTAAAGATTACACCCTTTTCGCGGCGCCACGGCTCACCCCCGCCGCGCATGGTTTGGTCGATCCGAGCCGAGTTGAGCCCACGGAGCCGAATCACATCCGGCTTAGACGAGAGGGAAACTCATGATAAGACAAGATAAGGCAGCGATATCGATAGCGAAGGCAGCTTCAACAGGGAAGAACAGGTGATATCGTAGCATTTTGCGCGATATCATCAAGGAAAAGCTCTTCTATGCCAATACTCGTACGAGGACTGAAGGCAGGCAGCTATATTTTTGGTGGTTGTAAGGGGTTTTGGTTCATTTTTCTTCACTAGTGGGTAAACCAGGGCCTCTACATTCTGTAACACGCGCGATAGCTCTCACAATTCTTCGCGAGGTGTGCCTTTAATAAGATTCGATAAGGAGCGTCAAATGGCGAATGTCGCCAAATTCATTTCGCCTTTCACATTGATCTTAGAGCTGTGACACTCACAGATCCTTAGCAGGATCGGGGCTGAGATATCAACAGTGGCTAATCCAAAGTGATAGCGGTCGATAAGACTCGATAACGAGCGTCAAAAAGCGAGTGTCGCTAAATCCGTTATTGTCTCGGTGTTGACCCAGAGCACTGACACTCATTGATGTCTTGCAAGGTGGACGGAGACATTAAGGTGAGTGATCGAAGCTGATAAGCTCTTATGAGATACAATGGGGAACGAGGGAGGTGAATGTCATTAAGTTCATTTGCTTTCCGGCTGACAGTGGAAGCTCACATTCACAAATACTACACGGTACAAAGACCTTGATTCTCGCTTCTCAAAACTGATAACGTCTCTAGGGGCTGCTGTGAGTTGCTGGGAAGTGGATGTGATAAAACCCGGTACACTGTTTATTGCTTCCATATGTACGACCGCTTAAGTGAAAGCTTTTGATGCTTGTCATTGGAAGATCATAATCCATTTTGTTCAAATATCAACTGTCGATGTGTCGACCGATAAGTTGGCTAGCATCAAAAATAATGATGCATGTCTATCAATACTGTGATACCAGCAACAAAACTGGGTATCGACCGCCAGACTATGTAAAATTCCAAGCAGTGATGCAGGTTTACGAAAATAACAAGCACTGATAAGTGGTATATGGATCTGCCACTAACATGTAGGAATTCCATGCTCAGGAAGTGGAAAAATTACAAATACAAAGGTGTTGATTTCTGAACTATCTTAAGTCCCAATAGTGATCCCTTCAACTGAAGTGTTAAATGATTGGTGGAGAAATTCATCTCATTCCTGATCTATTTACATTGTTCGTAGATATCATTGTAACAAGAGGCACCGAACAGTAAATCATCTGAGCCGCCAATAATTGGTGGCAATCTTCAGCAGTGTGATATGCATTTTCAAGCTCAGATTATCGCCAGCTCTGACCTCGACTGAAATTTTGATGCTTTTCCAGTGACAAACAATCTAATTGCGGTGTGCGGTTGTCTGATCTTGTTTTGTTATGACGAAATAACAGACAGCTATGCGAGAGCTCTATTGAAATACGAAGCATCGTTCTCGTGAATCGTAGGCTCTTGAATTCACAGTTCAATTTATCTTTTAATAATACTAATTTTTCCTCCATCTTTTTTCTCTGCCTATCTCCAAGCAGTATGGTGGACAAACTTGTTACATAGCCGTTATATCTCACCAGTGAGAGAGCGCACACTACTTAGCGCGTTAAATCATGAGCGCCAGTGGGTCGTTCGGAATAGCGTTTTTCTATGAATTCAATCAGTACCCATTACAATACCACGTTATGACCACTTTGAGCGGGTCCCCGCTCTTTTCAAGTATGATCAAGATGACTTTCACGTTGGTTATTTCTACCTATTTTTTCCTGATCTCAAGGCTTCGTTGCACCGAGCCATGAATTTTGGCTGTATGGACCGCCCACTCGGGGTGCCCTCCACTGTGCCCAGGCTTCTATCATGACTTTCAGAAACTCATGCCTGACCTTAACCCATTCTTTCCCCAAGTTTTGGCTATTTTGAAGCCTAATTAACGATCTTTGGTTCGAGTGGCAAAATTTCGGTGCACGCTTCGCATGGCGTGGGCGGAATTAAACTTGGTTCATGTCTGTTCCTCACTTCTTGCCCCATGCCCTACCCACCCCTAAATTGTCTCTGTCTCCACAGGCTGTTTTTATGGTGTGCCTAATTCTGTGGCAGGGAGACACGGACGTACGGACGGAGTCACGCGAGGAGGGAAGGACAGATAGAAGAAGCGTTTTATATATATTAGGGATAGTTTTTTGTTTGAATCTAGAAAAGCAAGCAGTATTAAAAAGACATTTACATCAGAAGTGTAGCATTTACCTGAGAGAATCCGAGGAAAAAGAGCTGATCTTGAGTAAAACCATCCACAGTTTCGGTTTTCGCACTATCATTCAATTTTGAAAGGTACTTTTGGTGAGCCTGCCGAATAGTACTTAGTTATTTACTCATCATCTTCTACTTGCAGTTGTTCTCTTGCGTGATACATTATCTAATTTACCGAATAGAGGCCTGATGGGAGTACTTAGTACACCGACGGCAACAAAATTGTCTGCCCACCGCCGACCACAGCGGCACTCCCGTGGTGCTCTCCGTCTGTAAAAGGCTCGACCCGACCACATTATGGTATGTTCGTGGCAAAAGCCCACGAATTGGAATTCGTTGGCATACGGACGACACATGATTTTGCCGCCGTCGGCGTCGGTGCGCAAAGTATGAACGCGTCTCACAGGTCGTGGGGATTTTCAGAGGGTAGGGTGATTTCGATAATAGACTTTGCCAAGAGACGGCTGTCTTCTTCAGGCCTCCGTCTGAAGAATGATTACACTCTTTTGCTAGTATAAGAACTGTATTAGCAGGAATTTCGTGCGCTTACAAGAACATCTTTAACAAAACAGTCCATAACTCCCAAAGTGGTGCATGTAAACTCTCGATCACCTCATCCGACCTCTCAATGTCTTGGTAATTAGTTGGTTCATTGGAAGGTTGAGACAGGGCATCGATTGACTTCATACAGAGATATCTCCATTTTCACTCGGCCATGGTATCTTGTTGATGATTTCCCATGGTGTGCACAGCTCTATCTGTTGGCAGTCCCGGCACTTCATCTTCCTCGTCTGCCATCGAGATCAAAAAATGTATGTGCATATGTTTTCGATGGAGCTTTTTCAGCTCAGCAGAATGGTACTGCGTTTTACTTTATTGCTCAACTTCCTGCTGTTTTAGACTCACAAATGCAGTACTGAGCGAAGAAGCGCACTTTTGTTATCTTCTTTTCCTAGCCTACCATCGAAACTGAAGAGAATGTGCATACATGCATTCGATAGAGCTTTTTCTACTCTATAAGAGGATGCCACTTGTCTTTCGAAAACTTTCACAGTTTGATATTCCTGATGCTTGGAAATGGGGTACTCAGGAGCCCACCCGCACCTTTCTTCGCAAAAAACCGAGATTTTACCGAATACTTTTTTCGTACAAAAAACCCTCAATTATGATTTCATCTGATGTGTAAAAGGTCAGCTTTTTTCGACCTTGATGCGCCAAAAGTGCTGATTTTTCCCTACAAGTTACTCCATTTCTAAACCTTAAAGGCACCGGGAGGGGGGCAAGGGCGGAATAACGTTTACAAAAACAATGGCGTCTGAAAACAAACATAGGGTTTGGTAGATACAATGTGTAACGAAACCGGCGTTGAAAAACGCGCCATAGGGCGCTATTTGCCCCCAGGGCGCGCTTCCGTCCGAACTGCAAGCTTCCATGGCCGAGCCACGCTTCGTTCATTTTAAAGCTTGTCTTCGGCCTGATGTAACCTTATTTTTCAATTATTTCCTCTCCTCTTCATATTTTATCTTAATTGTGCATTTCTATACCTGAAAATCTTAGAAGGGTCAAATAAGGTGGGGGGAGACGCAACTTGCGTCGACGTCGAAGCTCCTTTCCCTTACTAGGCTTAGGCTAAAATTGATATCCCTTCCTCCCACATTAAAAAGCATCTGTCAAAGCATAGGTCTCATCTGCTTTAGCCTAACCCTAGGAAGGGAAAGAAGCTTTGACGTGGGTGAAAATTTTGCGTCTCTCCCCCCCCCCCCCCCCCCGACTTATTTGACCCGTAAGTTCATCTAGAAACAATATAAGAAAGAACAAAGTGAAAACTAAAAGGAAAAACAATTCTATAGTAGAACCATCTTCTTTTGGCACCATGCCAAGGCTTCCAATTGGCGAGTTTGTGCAATGGCGGCCACTCAAACCCGTCCACACTACGTCTGTTCTACAGTAAGCCAAAATTACCCCCTCCTGATGTCTTTAAAAGTAACAAACGATCGAACAATCAAAAACAAATGAAACCTTTTTGTAGAGCAGAAAAAGCACTATGGAAAACTTATGCACTTTCATTTTTTGACCTCGATGGCAGACGAGGAAGGCGAAGTGTCGAGAGTGCCAATTTTTGCCTTCAGCTTACTTCATTTCCAGACCTCATGAATATTAGGCAATCGAAGGAATCGAAAAAGCACCTGTAGAGCAAAAAAAGCTCTACCGAAACCACATATGTATGAGCTTTGTCGAAAGATGAAGGGAACAATGTGAAAAACGGGGTCTAAAAACCGCGGGAACTTATTCCTCAACCCAATAGTTGTAGGGTAGAAATCAGGAAATTACCTCCACCAGTGATACCCGCACGTCACACGGCACTGGTGAGGAGCTGCGCGCATAAGATAATATTATCAGGAGTTACGCAGCTATGTGCTCAGTCAACTATAGCCATAATTTTATGGAATTCACACTCAGGTGAGTGCACTTAGCCATTGAAGCGACCCAATAGTTATAAAAATTGAAGTTCCTAGTTAAGTTAGCAACTGTGCTCATGACAATCGTACTACTCGGAAAAATATCTGTGGAGCTATGTGCAGGATATCGAGATTGCTCTACAGGTCTTCCACAGTAGTATCATCTCATTCATCTGCGGATATGCTTCATTCCTGGATCCTCTTCCCTGGCTCAATATCATCCCTTTATCGCTCCTCAAACTACTGTTTTGTGGCTCATTACCCACTGCGATTCTCTTCGCACTATATCACGACTGTGTCTGACGACTTGTAAGGGGGTTCCGCTGAAGCACGGTTCCGCTGAAGTAGCGGCAGGTCCTAAAGAGGACCACTTCCATGGAATTCTGAAACATGATCAAGCAAAAGCAAACGAAAAGTGCTTTAGCTTTTTTCTTACAATTTCCTTACTTTTGTCTACGGGTTCTTGATCATACTTATTCACTGATGTGTGATCCAAAGGACTACGTACACATGTGGTTGAAAACGGAGAGGCACGAACTAAACCGCCTGCAGAGAACAGCGAGAGGTGTGCATATCATATCACAGAATGCCTGACAAAAAATTTCGTTGTTCAGTCATGATCAGGGATCATTAATAGTAAGCTGTTAGCCAGATACCTTCTTTAGTATTTGTTAGTAGTACAGCACGTGGGTATAAATCTTTTCATGACATTCGCACCAGTTCACCCTCCTTTGTACCAATATCATTTTATTTCGACATTCTAAAGTCTGTCTGGGTTCCCATGCTGTCTGGGTTCTCATGCTTTTTAGAGGACAGTAGCAAAAGCAAGCCGTTTTTTTTCTGAGGACAGTGGCAAACGCAAACCGTTAACTGGTGTAGGCTGTGCTAGAAGGGGCAAAGTGGAGAACCAATTGGCCTAAGGTGAACCTTACCTAACGTTACCGTATAATTTGTATTTTTTAGAGTGCAGTATTTTTCACCTTTATACAGTATCTTCTCGACTATCCTGAAGTTTTTCGTAAGATTTAAGTAACAGCCTCCTGAGGCCACAGCAATACAATTTACAGAAGGCCGTCAATGGACAGCCATCTAAGTAATAATGGGTACAAAATAGGCATTCCGAAAAAACACACTGTTCGATAAGTTGCCCTTCTGATAATAGAACACCTCTCAGTTATCTCACAAAATTCTATCAATACTGGCATTTGTTTGTAATTGTGGATATCCACATTCACCTAATGAGTGCCTGCTGGCACTAGAAGAAACAGAGGGGTCACACTAGGGTTTTTCACAGCTCTAGACACTTCTTGTCTTGCCTAGGTTCAACGTAGTTTACAATAAAATTTTGCAAGTGTTCGGGTTGCGATTTTTTATTTTTTGGACTTGGTGTCTACTGTACCATCGTCTGTACACATCTCCAAAATTTGGGCATATAAATGCAATTCTTTTCTACTTGTCCTGCCATTCTCACATATCGGGTTGGTCAAAAAAGCTGAGAAAACGGCATCTGCAAATCTGAATTCACAAAATAAAAGATCCAATTCTTTTCACTCTACTACAAACTTTTCAGATATACATACTCCTGCCGTCTTCCTGTCACACTTGGTCATCCCGATAGCTGTGAGCTTTTCAGCGGCTCTTTGATTGATAGTCTTCATTCAAAGTCTTGCTAGTAAAATGGGCTTTTCCAATTTCAAATCTGCTATTCACATATAATTCATGTTTCATGTTCTACTTTGAAACCTCTTCTCTTTGAAGGTTGTAAAAATGAAATATACACATACGCTTGCTGAATCATTCCTTACACAGAATATTGCTCGGAAATTCTTTTGAAATAATTACCCTGTAAGCAATTTTCAGACCTTCATTGTCTGCAGTGGCTTCCCCAAGACTCAATGTTCCATTCAGAGACATGTTGAATTTTGGAATCTAAAACCACAGAATCGGTGTGTTGCTATGCATGAGGAAGAGTGAAGTGGATGCATAACGTAAATGGTTTTACTTGAATATCGTGTCAGAAGTACTCTAGATATCATGCGGAGGTGAATTAGTTTGCTGCACAAGTCTTGCAACACTTGCAGAATTTCTCGTGCTTTCACCGCTCTCGGATTTAATTAAGTATTTATTGCGGTGAGTTTAAACATGCTCTGATGATTTTCTCGAACTACAAAGAAAATATGAAGCGGTTTCGCTCATTTGTGACAAAAATCGGCTCAAATTCAGAATACTGTAGTCTAACCAGTAATTACAAGGGTCCTCAGGGTCCCTATTTTGGTAAAAAGCTGATAATATTTTTGCTGCATGCTGCACTTACGGTGAATGCCACCTTAAAGGCACCGGGAGGGGGGCAAGGGCGGAATAATGTTTACAAAAACAATGGCGTCTGAAAACAAACATATGGGTTCGGTAGATACAATGTGTAACGAAACCGGCGTTGAAAAACGTGCCATAGGGCGCTATTTGCCCCAGGGCGCGCTTCCGTCCGAACTGCAAGCTTCCATGGCCGAGCCACGCTTCGTTCATTTTAAAGCTTGTCTTCGGCCTGATGTAACCTTATTTTTGGATTATTTCCTCTTTAGACTGTTTTCTAGTGACATATTTTACTTGTTTACTTATGGATCTTCTTAACTGTGCATTTCTATACCTGAAAATCTCAGAAGGGTCAAATAAAGTCGGGGGGGGGGGGGGAGACGCAACTTTGCATCAACGTCGAAGCTCCTTCCCCTTACTAGGCCTAGGCTAAAATTGATGTCCCCTCCTCCCACATTAAAAAGCATCTGTCAAAGCATAGGTCTCATCTGCTTCAGCCTAACCTAGGAAGGGAAAGAAACTTTGATGAAAATGAAAGCTTTGATGAAAGAGTGGGTGAAAATTTTGCGTCTCCCCCCCTTCCGACTTTATTTTACCCGTAAGTATTGGGTCATTCCATAAGTAATGTCGTTTTTTTCGAGCATGAATTTTTCCTATGAAATTACAAGTTTCCGCAGCATGTCGTATATCATTTGGAAGAGGTTCTCCTGCTCTACAAAATGACATGTTCAGTTTTTGAGTTTGTTAGAATGGGGCCGACATTTAGGCTGGCGAAGAGGTAGGTCCAGCCGACAAAAATTGACCAAACCGGCAATCAATTGAAACACTATATTTCAATTTAGGAAAATCAACTAGTCATCTGTCGCGTACTTAGTCCTGACCTCTTCTACAATTTCCAATATTTAGTTGATCAAGAAGTCGTGTCTTTATTTTCTAAAATCTTTTTTTCGAAAGCACCCACATTTATTCAAAATAAAATTTTCTCTTTCAAACTTCTTGATTAGAGTTGTTTTATGAACCACTTCGAAGGACTTTTTCTGCTCTATCGAAAACATCTTTCTAGTTTGTTTTGGCTGTGATTCAGATTGAGTTTTAATACCATGCGATAGGGGTCCAGTTGACATTTTTCAGTTTATTTTTCCCATGAGAAACTTAAGGAATCCGGTCAGTGGTATTTCCCTGTTCCTAGGCACCACCTGTTCTCAACATTTCAGCACTCTTTCAACTGATTGGTTGAAAAAATTTTCTTGCCTTTATTCGAGGAAATTGTCTAAAATCACCGAGTTGTGGCGGAAAAACTAAATGTGGAAAAGAGCGACGTGACTTTTTAAGCAACCGACTGGTGGAACTTACAGAAGAGGTCGGGGCTGAGTACGCAACACATGGTTGGTTAGTTTTCCTCAAGCAAAATATGGTGTTTTAATTGATTGCCGGTTTGGCCAATTTTCGTCTGCTGGACCTACCTCTTCGCCGGCCTAAATGTCGGCGCCATTCTAACATAATCGAAAACCAAGTGTGCCATTTTGTAGAGCAGAGAATTTTCTTCCGAATGATATATAATGTGCTGCAAAAATTTGTGACTTGTGGCAAAAATTTTTGCTTGAAAAAAACGACACTACTTATGGAATGACCCAATACATCTAGAAACAATATAAGAAAGAACAAAGTAAAAACTAAAAGGAAAAAACAAATCTATGATAGAACCATCTTCTTTTAGCACCATGCCAAGGCGTCAAATTGGCGAGTTTGTGCAATGGCGGCCACTCAAACTCGTCCACATTACGTCTGTTCTACAGCAAGCCAAAATTACCCCCTCCTGGTGTCTTTAACCATACAGCGCTTCGCTGTTCCATTCATTTTATATCATTAGATACGAACCTCATGCACGCAACCACACGAAGTGTGACGCTGATTGAAGAAAATGATATTTTTGGAGTTTCGAAAATGAATCTGAAGGTCAACATACAATAGAGAAGAACACTTACTAAACTCTCTTACTACGGTTGGCAGACTCCTGAATAATCATGGCTTCCAGGAACTACGAGCTATTTGTCCTTCGTTGTCACTTCAGTAAGTTAGACAAGGCAGCAGTATAGTTGGCTATAATCATCGCTGTGCTGTACTTGACTAGCAGAAGGCCCTCGAGAGATTCAAATTGGAGATGAGAGCTGGCTTATTTCTGTCAGACATAAGACATAAGGAAGTCACCGCTAGCAGAGTGTGGAAAATTGCCTCAGGTGTGGCAATGGTTGGATTTCAAGCTATTTGCTCCAGATTTCATTGAGAATGCAACAAACAGAGTTGCATGAACCGGTACTATTGCAATGATCTATAGCCGGCGGCATACAGATTCGCTCTCAAATTTTCGAGGATATCATCCTGTTCGATGGGCGTCCGACCACCTGGGTGGATGGACTACGAGATTTGCATCTTCTGACCCATAATTGATGGAGCAGCGGGACATTGTGGAATGATAGACAGCATGAATACTGTGTGAGGCATAGGTAATAGCAGATAATTCTCTGACAAGGAATCTAGGTAACGGTGGTTATAAGTTATAAGGCGAAGGGTGGGATTATGAATTTGCCGATTATTGCTGTAATATAACCGAACATCTCGTCTACATGTTAAAGAAATCATCGGCGCATGCCTAAACTCACTATGGTGATTTAAACTTGACAAATTTTGAAGGCAGCAAAACCACGAAGAATTTAGAAAGTGTTTGCAAAACTTATGCACCAACCAAGTACAAAACAGGCCGTCCATTCCTCGTGCCGCTACAGACGATCTAGCACCACATAAAGTTTCATCACCAACCAGCGGTTGCGCATAAATTGTTGACCAACCAAGGGCCCATCACATGTGCAATCAATGGTACGACAACTGTTGTTGGCAGTATATTTGGAACGGTCAGCGCAGTATCCTCAGACGCGGATTTTGGGCAGAAGT
The DNA here is from genome assembly GCA_963978905.1 of Trichostrongylus colubriformis. Lineage (NCBI taxonomy): Eukaryota > Metazoa > Nematoda > Chromadorea > Rhabditida > Trichostrongylidae > Trichostrongylus > Trichostrongylus colubriformis. The sequence goes on from OZ022259.1 coordinate 39,470,896, forward strand.
CGTCAACTATGGCCCGTAACATTGCATGGTCTAGTGGATACCCCTACATTGGTCACAGCGTATGGGGTAATCCACATCTAGTCGAGATCAGCATAGAGCTCCGATGGATGAAATGTCATTTTACTCGCTATTCTTTTTCGGAGAAATAAGCAGGGCGATTAAAGCCACTTTATGTGGGTGTGATCTACAGGAAAAGTCAGGATTATGGAGATGCCCCAAAAAAATCTCGCTGACTCGGAACCGCTCGAATAACAATACTTATTCCACTCTTGATTGAGTCCTCTGCCCTTGACAAGAAGGATGACCGCATGAAGCTGGTGGCACTTTTTTCCTTTGTCAGGCTTGCGGCCTCTTGCGTGACCTCCGTTCTAGTTATCTACCCTTAGGTCGAAATGGCATGCATGAAGGTAGTGCTATTCAGTTTACTAAAAAGTCAACCATCTTGTCCCTGTCGCTCAACCACGGTAAGCCTTATGGCACATACCGAATAAACGGTACTTTTTGCGAGAGCTGATTAAATATTCATGCGAAAAAGTATCGAGCTCGTTGAAGATTCGAATGGATTGAGACTCAAGGTTTCTCATAGTTTCCGGATCTCAACAAAGCGATGACACCGAAAAGTTAGCTTCGTAGTCCGCTGACGCCGAGATAAAAGTGTTGAGCATAAAATCTCCGTGGTTCTCTCCATCATTACCCACACTGCTCTTACGGTGTCTGAAGAGAACACCGTTGACAGCAGATTTAAGAAAATGGACGCCGATGTAAAATGAACTCACTTCCCCTTCATTTTTTCTTCCCCATCCGCCCAAGGAATTATACGGTAACCGCTTACTTTAATGTTTCCGTACTGTTCTACATAGCAGTGTGCTCTTTTGTCATACTCTTCTGTCCACTTCTTTTTCCACCATGTTCGCCAATTTCCATAACCATCATACATCCTACCTAAATACGTAACAGCCATGTAGCACTAATCCTTTGCTATTACAGTAGAGTAGTTCCGTGCATAGAAGATACCCTAAAAAGCATAAGCGCAGAACCGAGGCTCATTCAAAGCTGTCTGCAACGTTTGTATTTGACTTGTGTCGAAATAGTATGGAACCAGCATGAAGTATGGTACAGTAAAGCCTTCCAACGAACATTCAACAGCTCCAAAATTCTACACAGTTGCCTTTGCCTTGGTTGAAGGAATTACCTTAAAGTCTGTTAGACAAGTCCGCCCGCACGCGGTGCCGCGCGCAGCCCAGGCGACCGCAGTCTTCAAAGAACCAGCCAGAGATGAAGGAAATTGAGGGAGCTATGATTTGTGGATTGTATTAATAACGGTTTATATTGTATTGTATATTGTATTTGCTAATATAAAAGCAAGTAGCAAGTAAAGTTGGGGTCGTGCGAAAGGTGAACACGGAGATTTCACAGTTGGCAGAGAAAAGTGAACGAATTAGAGAAGAATCGTGGTTCATTGGGGGTTTCAACGCAACGATGGTTTTGGCGATGAAATAGCGGTTGAATAAAAACTTTTCCTTATTCCTTTTATGACCCAATAAAAGCCAGATATACTAAAAGCGGCATTAGGGAATGGATGAACTACGGAGAAGTAGCTGCTTTAGTTTCCGACAGTTTCTATCCAATTTCTGAGGAGACGACTGTCAACAGCTTCTTAAAGGCCTTGAACCAAGAGTCATTGTTAGATAAGATGTGTGTGAGTTTCAGCTATGAATGTTTGTGACGATGAAATTGAGATTGCGTAGAAAATTTGAGATGAGTGATCATCGTTACACGGGTTAACGAAGATTTTGATACGTGGTATTTTTAGATATAATATAAGAAATGAAGTTGAATAAACAGTTTCTACAATTCTGTCGTTTTTAATAATGAAGGGTGCATTGCGATCCTGTGCTCTTCGATGACTGTGCTTGCGTTCGCCGCTGCCGCGCACGACACTGCAGGCGGGCGGACTTATCCATCAGACCTTAGGGTACCCACGAAAGTTTGTGTTTCTCTGTTAGTCACATATATGCATGTTGTATTTGCACACCGCGAGCCACATACAAAGTTTGAAAGCGAGAATTCGGCTGAGATACAGCCTCCTCAAAGTAACGTCCGACGAGGTTAGGCGCCCGGGGAGACACGAAGGCTCTAAGAACAAGGTGGCCACGGTCATGCAGTCAGAAGCGTACAGTGGCAAGCAAATGAACTTTGAGCGCGAAAATTGAAGACCTCGAAAGGAGCTGGAATCATGGAATTTCCGCGGAGAATTCCTTCTCCTTCAGCGGCGTGAGGAAGTACCTTGCATGGGGATTGCAGGAGAATCGTGCGAATTGTATGATTCCGTGGAATTAGTGCAAACTCGAATGAATAGTGAGCTACCAGTAGAACAGATCTTGCGCTTCCAGGTGCTAGAGATCGAGTAGTCGGTTGGCTCGAGATGCGGGCTGATCTCGGAAGAACTTTTAAACCTCCACGTTTAAATATAATAAGTTTTCGGATGGCTATATGGAGAGACCATGGGATGGAGTCCGCAGTTCTTCTGGTCCGGCGATATACGAAACCAAAACCAAGCACAGTGGTCAGCAGAACAATCCCAATGATACCCTTATGAGAGAGGTACACGTATCCCTGATGACGATTCACCTCGGACACAGTTCGGACGACTTTCATGAAATACGATCAGGGCAATACTAATCTCGGAAGAACTTCTAAACCTCTACGTTTAAATATACTAATTTTCTCTAAAAACCTCCGGGCTGTTTCTTATTTCAATCACTTCGCAACAGTAACCACCAAATGCGTGAAACATTGCGATCATACGATGTGAACATACGATCTACAAGTGATATTATGGGGGGTGGCAAGGGGACCCCAGTGGTAGCAAACCGAAGGTGGAAGCAGCTGATAAGGAGAATTGAAAATCGAATATCATCAAATTGGTTTCGCCTTTCGCATCGCTCTCAGAGTGCTGACACTCGCAGAGGTCTAAAGGGTGGAAAGGGAAAATTGGAATTGGATGAGATAGAGAAATTCTTGAGAATCGATAAGGAGCATCAAATGACAAATGTCGCCAGGTCCTAGGTCCTTTCCACCTTCCGGGTCGAGCCTGGAGTGCCGAACCTATAGATGTTGTGAGAGGTGGAATGGGGACATTTATAGTGGATGATCTGATCTGATAGCAGAGGCAGGGATAGCCGAGTGGTTAGGAGAATAGGCTCACGTCTGCCCTTTTAAGACCACTGGGTTCGATTCCCGCCAAGGCAAAGCCATGCCTTGCAGGGAATTGCAAAAGTGGTAACGTTACCAGCGTTAGACCCAGGTTGACTGGCCGGCTGATGGAGAACCATAGTCACAACAAACATGTCTGAAGTCGCAAAAAGAAACAGTGATAATGCCCGAATTCTGTGGTCAGTATGCGAGGGCCACCGCAAACTGACCACAGAACAGACCACAGAAGTTAGTTCGAATGGAGACTCTTAATGTGGGGTAGCTGTCCGGCAAGTCGCTGGAAAGGGACTAAGGCAAGGGAGGTCAGTGACGGTGTCAAACTCTTCTACAATGGAGTGGACACCAAACGAAACAACCTAGCCATAGCCGTAGCAGAGTCCCTCAAGGACTGTGTCTCTGTGGTGGACAGGATAAGCGACCGAACCGCAAGCTGGCTGTCACGAAGATGAAAAAGATCAGTTCTATCTGAATCTCGATGAAGCCATTAGGGCACTCCCGAGAAGTGACTATCTCACCGTAGGGAGCGACCTGAACGGCCATGTCGGCAGTAACCGAAAAGGGCTGGAGAGAGTGGACGGGGCACCCTCTTCGAGGCAAGGAATGCTGATGGAGAGAGAATCCTTGACCTGGCTACAGCCCACGACCTGGCTGTCTGCAGTACGTTCTTCGCAAAAAGGGAGGCTCAAAAGGTAACCTACATCAGCGGGAAGGCAAACGGAAATAGATAATGTACGCGTAAAGAGCACCGTTCCTCAAAAGTGTAAAGGACATATAGGTGCTACCTGGTGGGGCACTGGCCACCCAGCACAGGCCTCTCTTAGCGGACATTGCCATACAGCTTCCAAAGAAAACGAAGGTAAGGACTGAGCGCAGGATACGATAGTTGAAGCTACACAGGGTAGAGAAGGATGATCTAAAAAGGAGGGTAATGGAGGCTGGTTTTCTAGACCCCAGCGGTGTGGTTCAGGAGACCTGGAATAGGGCCGCCAAGGTCATCTTATGGTGCGCGAAGGAAACACTGGGTGAAACTTGAAGGGGCTTCAGAGGAGACAAAGCTGCTCGTTTCTGGAATGAGGAGGTTCAGTGAGTGGTGAAACGGAAGGAGGAAACGTACAATTGCTAGCAGAAAATGCGGAGCCAAGAAGACCTCGCCGCCTATAAAAGTTACAAGAGGCTGGTCAATGCAACCGTGGCCAAACCCAAGAACACGGAAATGGATGCCTTATACGAGAAGTTGGAGGGCAGAGATGCGGAGAAGTTCGTCTTCAGGATGACCAAAGGTCGACATCGAGCCACCCAGGACACCGCGGTGGTAAAGTCGGTGAAAAGCAGTGACGGTGTCATCCTAAAGAAGCCAGCCGAGGTGAAAAGGAGGTGGCAGGAGTACTCCGATGGGCTTCTAAACGAGGAATTTCCCCGTGACGAAAGCCCAAAGAGGGAGGCCACGGCTGGTCCAATCCTACCCTGGACGAATGGAGAGGTCCGTTGCATGCTGGGGAAGATGAAGACTGAGAAGGCGGTTGGTCCAGATGGGGTGCCTATAGATGCATGGAAGGATTGGATGAATACGGGATAGAGTGGCTCACTCGATTCCTCAACACCGTAGCCGCCAACACCGTAGCCGCTGGAGGAAGGATCCCAGATGGGTGGAGGAGTAGTACCATCGTTCCCATCTTTAAACAGAAGGGTGATGCAATGGACTGCTCCAGCTGGGATTAGGTTGAAAGCTCATACCATTAAGCTGTACAAAAGACTGATCGATTCAAGGCTGAGGGAACTCATCCCTATCTTCCAGGAAGAGTTCGTGTTCATACCAGAGAAATCTACGATCGACGCCATCTTCATCGCCAGGCAGGTGGTGGAGAAATATCGAGAAAAGCGGCGACCATGCTACCTAGCATTCCTCGATCTCGAGAAGGCTTTCGACCGTCTCCCCAGGCCGGTGCTCTGGAATGCCTTGCGGAAGCTCCATGTACCGGAACGGCTGATCGCCCTCATAAGGGATATGTACGATGGAGCTAAGGCGGCTGTACGTACTCCACGGGCTGTCGAGTGAAGTGGATATTACGGTAAGTGTGCATCGAGGATCGGGCCTGAGCCCGTTCCTCTTCCTCCTCACTCTGGATGTGGTTGTGAAAGATCTCATAGAAGGACCACTGAGGACCATCCTGTACGCGGACGACATAGCACTGATAGCGGAAAGCAGGGGAGCTGCAAGCGAAATTACAGCAATGGCAAGACAGGCTGGCAAAGAATGGGCTCCGATTAACGTTAAGAAGACCAAGATCATAAGCTCTGAAGAATGCCTAAAACCGTTAACGGACTGCCATGCGGAGTCTATCGAAAAGGTAGAAGACGTCCCATATCTCGGTAGTTACCAGCGGCTGATGGTACGGTACACCAGGCAGTGAAGGCCCGGATTAATGCGGCATGGATAGAGTGGGGGGAGTCTACTGGAATACTGTGCGATCGGCGATACTCCAAGATGCTCAAAGGCAAGGTGTATCGAGCGGTGGTAAGGCCCGCAGTGCTGTACGGGAGCGAGTGCTGGCCTATAACCAATATATATGAAAGGCAGCTGCAGGCAGCTGAAATGAAGATGCTGAGATGAGCATGCGGCTGGACGCGACAGGACAAGATCAGGAGCGAGGACGTAAGAGCAGTCGTGCAGACAGCTCCTGTCCAGCTGAAGTTGACAGAGCAACGGCTGCGATGGTATAAGCACGTGCTGAGGAGATCAGAGGATCGCCCCATAAGAAAAGCAGTGAAGTTCCAAGCGCAAGGGAAGCGTCCACGTGGAGCTCCGAAGAAGAGGTGGAGGGACGTTATCAAGGGGGACCTCATTGAAGTGAAGGTACGGTGGAGGATGCGTCGGATGGGAGGAAGTGGCGACATCTGACAAGAACAGCGGACCCTGCGACGGCGCGGGACTAGCGCTAGGGAGCAGAAGAAGATCTAAACTGATGGCAGTTGATGAGAATCGATAAGGAGTGTCAAATGACAAATGTCACCAAATCTTAAAGAGCATCGAGGAACAACTGTCTCGAAGTCCGTTTCGCTTTTCCTTTTGATCGTGGGATGTTTACATTCACGAGTATGTGGAGTGCGAGGGCCTTAATGGTGACTTAGCGAAAATGATCAGGGCTTACACGGGAACTGATAAGAGCTCAAGGGTTATGAAGTGAATCATATGCATTTCGGTAGACCTTAGTATTACTATATGACTGCTATAGTAAAAGCATCTGATGCTCATCACTAATGGGTGAAGATATTTTGTTCATGTTCTGATATCGGTTGCCGATGTATCGACCGCTGCATTGCCTAGCTATCCAAGTAATAGTGCCCGTTTTTGATACTGCGTTCTACATAATTGATCGGGATACGACCTAGATGTGTGATAGCAATCTAATGATTCATTCTCTCATGCGGTACCAGCAACAATAATGAGTATCGATCGCTAGACTTTGTGAAACTCCAAATAGTGCTGCATGTTCACAAAGGCGATAAGGATTGATGATTGGCATATGGATCTGCCACCAACATGTCAGAATTGGATGCTCCAAGTAAGATTGCCGCAAATCAATGCAGTCAATGCAACTCCATCGATCCCTGAGCCATCTGAACACTCAATAGTAACCACTGTTCAATGAATAGTGGATGAGCACGTTCCATTCCAGATCCATTTACATTCATTGTAATAAAAGGTATCGATTGGAATCGTCTGGACCTTCCGAATGTGGTGGCATTCTTCACCTTTGCGATTTACAGTGGTGAATGATTGTATTATCTACATCCAATAGCTCGATATCATAATCAACGGTATATTTTGACTACCAAATTACATGGAATTCCGAATGATGATAGGTATTTGTAGGGATACCAGTTGATTAGCGCTAAGTACTGCACTTATCGCTATGTGAGGCTGCGCTATATGGCCTTCTTTGATATCGGTTGGTCAGTAACAACCATTTCCCCATTGCGTAATTCGTGCTCGCGCAGTACCGTGCGATAGCCCAAGTGGTGACAAAGATGACGTAAACATACTCAATACGGATACCCAATACAGCAGTTATACGTAATAAGGGCCAAAGAGCATCTCCTCAAAAAGGATCAACACTTCTCTTTTGTTTGCCGTGTTGCTATCTCCCACGGCTTACGAATTTTTCGGAAATTTAGTCAAGCTATCGTAGATAACAGGGCCAAAAAGGCTAAGAACTCGTCTTATAGGGTGATTCGATCTTCTTTACACGGGAGTCACACTACTTGCACGCGAAAATGGCTGGCTAGCGAACTGTGGGCTTCCAAACTTAGAAGTTGGTTTGACGCGCACTACTGCACCCATCAAACAGGGGAGCGTGCAGAATGGGCACCGTCGATATCTATTGTTGGGTATCATCTCTCAAAGCGTATGCAAAGAAAGACACCCCGCAGAAAAAGGGAAGAGGAGAAAAATTTCTGTGAACTTCATCCTTCTCCACATTTATCGATACGATTGAGCCCATTTTGCATGCTTCCCTGTTTGAAGCGCGCAGTGGTGTACGCCTGTCATACAGGTATCTCAACAAATATTACAAATAATATTACAAATATAATAGTAATGTTACAAATATCACAAATAATACCTATCACTATTTTGAATTCCACACAAATCAGCGGCTGAAATATCCCGTTACAACTGGATTGGAGTGCGATGTATGTCACTGCTAACGAGGGAGGATGGTAAGTCGAAGTGGCCGTTTGAAATGGGGTTTATACCAATGATAGGGCTCGGGATGCCATTCACCAATCTGCATTCCATATCTGCTATGCGTCTCTGGGTGCAGAGTTACCAGCGTTGAAAGAGACGCAACTCAGCACATATGCCATAGGGAGGTGCAACAGATGAGTGCTGTGTGAGAGGTCACGTGTTCGGATCCTTGCTGAACGTGCCTTTTTGTATTTTTCCCAAATTACTTCCCGAATGTTACAAAGGAGGAATTACATGCTCGGAGAGCTGGATCTCACTACGAGAGAGCATTTCTGAGGAAATGAATCCATTTTCGGTTTTATCATGTACATTTCCACTTCTTCGTTTATTGCCTTCGCGAACATGTTTTTCACAGTCAGTATATGAGATCTAGAAGTGGACATGGTTCACACGGACACTAGTCAAACTAGTCACTAGACACTAGTCACTGATTTAGACTTTTCTGTGCATGCATGCGACTCCATACTTCGCATAGTTTCTCTCATATATTTCCTGTTTTGCGCACCCAGATACAAAAATTTTCTCTCCTACTCATGGTACGCTGCAGGGTACCTTGATGAACATCCAGGTGATTTTTAAACACCTACTCAGTATTCATTTCCCACAGATTCGATAGAGAATTGTGAAGTTGTAGGCTGTGACAAGCTATTCATTATTCGGTGTTCGCACTGCGAAAAGCTTTTTTGTTTTCATCACTTCGTTTTAGATTACCACATTAGTTGTAAAATAATATGAAGGCAATAAACGAAGAATCAAATGTACACGATAAAACAGCGAAAATTTATTCATTTCCTCAAAAATGCTCTTTCGCAGTGAGATCTTTGTCGGAGTATGTAATTCCTTGTTTGTAACGTTCGGAAAGTAATTTGGGAAAAATGCAACCATGCACGCTCAGCAAGCGTGCGATCCCGTGACCCCTCGAACTTGAGTCCTATCACACAACCACTTAGCTATCGAAGCACACACCTGTTGCCCTTGCCTATCGCGTATGTGCTGGGTTGCTTCTCTTTCAACGCTGGTAACTCTGCTCCCAGAGACGCATAGCAGATATGGAATGCAGATTAGTGAATGACATCCCGAGCCCTATCATTGGTATAAACCCCATTTCAAACGGCCACTTCGACTAACCATCCTTCCCTTGTAAGCATTTAGTGCTTTAGCTATGGTCGTGGATAATTAGTAATTCACCACTGTATATCGCATCGCTAAAAAGGCCACCACTTTTCTCAGTCTAGATGATCTACTGGTATTTACCTTTTGTCATCACATCGACATCGACGATTAATGTAAATGGATCAGGAATTAACTTTTTTCAGAGGAGTGGTCAATACTGCAAGTTTAGACAGTCTAGGGATGATTGGTTTGTGTTTGATTGCTACGATTGGTAGCAATTTGTCTACTTGCTTGGCATCTAATTCCTGCACATTGGTGAGAGATCCCTATGCCAGTTACCGACGCTTGTCGTTTTTGTAGAAATGCTCTACTATTTGGAATTTGTAAAGCCTAGCGGTCGATATCCAGTACTGTTGCTGGTACCGCATGAAAAATGAACTACTTGCTTTATTATTACAAATCTAGCCCCTATCTTGATCAACCGTTCAAATCGTATTGTCAAAAGACATGCACCATTATTAGAGGCTCTAGGTAATTTGACGGTCTATACCTCTGCAACTGGTATCAGAAAATGAGCAAAATATCTCCAACCAGTGGCACTGAGCATCAGACGCTTTTACTATAGCAGTTGTGTAGTAGAATAAACGGTGTACCGGTTTTTATCCCATTCCTTTCCTAACGGCTTTTGACAGCCCCAGCAAGCCTTAATCAGTTTCGATAAGTCACCATTGAGGTACCCGTACCCTGCAATATCTTTGAATGAGAACATACCACTGTCAGCCGGGAAAACGAAACCGACTTGGTGATATTCATCTACTAACGCTCCTTATCTTAATCTTATCAACCGTTATCTGTTGGATCACCCACCATTACCGTCTACGTCCCGCTCTGCTGAACACCTATGGGTGTACACGCTCTAGGATCAATGTGAAGGGCAAAAGGATTTGGTTACATTCGCCTTTCATGGCTCCATAGGTACAGCAGCGCTAGGATCCTTTACCACCACTATATGACCGACGATAGAGTTCGCAATTCTGTGATTTTGCGTTTTTGCAATTTTGCGATTTTGCTATGTCAGGTGTTCGCACGCGAAGTTGCAGCATTGCGCGATCTAAAGGTCGTAGTATTGCGTGCGATACTGCGACACCGCAAAATCGCAGAATCGCAGAGTCCCAAAGTCGCGCGAAGTCTGACGGCGACCTATCACTTGTAAATCTCAGTGTCCTAGCTTGGCTGCGACGCGACATATGAATTTCCAGTCAAACACACACCAACTCGGCAATCCGACTGGTACGCATACGATAATATTAGTAGGAGCTACTCAGCGATGTGGTTTAACAAGATTAGCGCCTAACTTTATTGGAGCACACTTATCCTCTCATCCATTGGTGTCACCCACTAGTCATAGAAATCGGACCGAGTACCTCTGATGGTTAGGTCCACTAGTCGCTTCTAGCCCTATACACACACTGTGATAGCTGTCTGAGCCGACCATGGGTTGCTAAAGATTGCAATCACTTCCATTTACACAATTGCTCACACTTCAATCGATCTAGTCCAAACGGCACTGTTCCTCCGACAACTCGACATACCTGCACGCCCCTCCACCGTGTTGATACGTAGTGCGACGTCAGCAGACCACAGAATGACGGCAAGAGTACGCAATAGATATTTATGGGAGGGTTATGGCAATATAACATTGCCTTACGATGATACTCCAACATATCAGTTTCTCCATACTTAGAGCGGTAGCCTTGCTCTATCATTCCCAATCACAATCACTCACTCGCAGAAGGACAGACATACCGACAATCTACAGAAAAACATACAGGCAAAGCTACCAATAAACTCACGAACAAAGTTAATGCTTTATATAATGAAAGATTATTCAATTCATCTTGAAGACAGTCATTGTTTGAGTATGACCAGAGGATTATTCCGTAGCAGTATCCCTTCTTGGCTTTTCCGCCGTTTTCCCGATACTATAACATAAAGTTCGCTCTGTTTGTGTTCTCGGCTCATGAAATATGAGCACATATTGGATAACTCAAAAGGATTGGCTCATGAATGACAATACGTCGAATCATGTAACCAGAAGTGGAGTTTACCATAAGTGGATTTTCACCTGCAGGGCAGAAGTCATGCGATGGGTGATTTTCTTCTGTCTACCACCCTTAAACTTTCCTGGTTCTATGGGTAAATTGAACTGATGCGTTGCGTGGTCACTTCCCACAAAGCTTACTTCAGCAGTGATGAAAGCTCAAAAAAGAACCATAAAGGTTGTTTTAAGGTCGGACGTGAGGCGAAGTATCAGTAGTTACCGTTTACATCGAGACTGTGAGAGATTTCATGGCCAATAACAGATCCAATACTACCGTGCAGAAAGGACCTGCAAATACTTACATCAAAGTGTACTCAAGTCACATGGAATATCAGTAAATAATCTAGGTGTCATCAACTTATGAACATGCGAAATTCAGAATTTCCTCATGAGTTTTTATAGGTTTACTAATTTGGTTTCTTTCATAGCTGAGCTATACTTCCGAAGCTGTTCACGCGGCTGCGCCAGTGGGCAGCAGAGCCTGTCTAGACCTCTATAAGCTTTCATCCTGTGGTTCTAGTTTCGAAGAAAGTAAATTTCTAGCTGCAGCGAATCGCCTGCACATGTACATAGTTGCTGCCAAACCCCTTCGCAACGGGTCGAACCAATCACGGAGAACCATTTCTCATTTGAAATTTGAAATGCCCATAGTTTCTCTTCTACCCTATTATTGTACCTGCGTGATGTGATGTCTTTCGAACCGGCCACACATCACTCACCTTGGGAACGATTCATGGAAAACGGGGAATTCCAGGAACGGTAGCGGTACCACTGAAATGAACTAGGATACATTAATCCATAATTTGTGGGGAAATCTATTCACCATTTTTGTCTCTTTTGATGGACAAACTACTGTCGCATTGCGCAATCAGGAGAATCTGTAGCAGCGTCACGCCCGCTGTCATTCTTTACAGGGATCATCGGAGAAATTGTCTTTCACGTTACTCTTTAACACTTCGCGGTGTTCCGTCAGCCACTCTTGCACTACACCTATTCCCGCACCAGTCACAGTGGCCCATACTAGTGCCATGTAATGTTGAAATCATACTGATGACTAGTTTCGATTTTTTCGACGTTTTCAAACTTTGATGAACACCATGGAGGCAAGCTCAGAAAGGTGGTTTTCAGACCTTGGCTCGCACAGAGTAGCCGTACGTTTGAAATAGAACCGAAAGCTGAATGCTAGATCCAGACTAAGTTTTTTCTCAGAACGTTCATATAGGCATGTGACCCTTTTCTTTTCTCTCATCGCCTTTCTAGGCATTCGGTCACGTTTCCTTCAGAAAATATTTTTCTAATTTCCTACTCACATTTCTTCTCTCATTCCTTGCAGCACTGATTATTTGCCTTCCACACCACGGAATACTATCATTATTCTCAGAAGAGTTAATCAAAGGGGTACCTGTTCCTAAATGGAGGTGATGACTGTGAAATGACCTACTTATGTTGTTCACTGCTGGATCGTAGAATGCATTGACTTGATAGCCCATGTAGCTGAATTTCTTCAAGTTTGACCTCATATCAAATCCCTCGATAAGGCTCAGGTATGCTTGTGTCTCTTCTATATGAGTTATTTTTTCAAGCATATCGAGAAAAGATCGATCCGATAGGCCGTAGTGCTTAAATGAAAGGGACTCTTCCACAATGACTTGCCATGCGAAAAAGATCATTTGTTTATCTTACCGCAGCGTATAGCTCATCTAAAGCCGTATCGTTATTAAATAGATCATCATCGAGAAGGCTCCAAGAAATGTGGCTAACCTTTCCCAACACCGCCTACAAATCGGACTATTTCAACAAAATACACAAATAGAGAAGGGATTAACGCTATGTATTGTACTACATTAACCGTTTTTCACCATTGTTGCTCAACGCCGAAAAAAATATGGCTGCAACTGCCTGCTTCATTCCTACACTACGAAATACCAAAGGGGTTTTTTAATGAAAGGAGTATTTTCTACAAAAATTTTCCGGTATGAACTCCTGCCCATGCTGAGAAAAGAGCCCTGAGGAGGGTAAACTTCTTCTCATGCAACAGACACCCCTGTCGGTCAAGGATATTGCACCACTCACAACTCCCTATCCTTTAATTCACTGAAGAACATGAGCCGGATCATTCTTTCTACTTGTTCGTTCGGGATACTTGTGTTTGGTATGGGCTGTATTGCAACAATGTACGGCGTGCGTTGAGCCATTCTTCAATCATTTGAGTCCTCTTATGGAGTTGGAATTCAGAAATCACCTTGGATGATTTGTGTATTGATAGTTGCGTCACCATACACGAGACATCTTTGACCTTCGATTGTTTCCAGGTACCCTTGTGAGCCGTTTATTGTCAGGAATTGCTCGTTGTCATCTTTACGATCGTCACCCGGTAGATTGAAAGGATGTGGCGTCTGATATGCTTCTTCTCTTCCCTCAGCGTTTTCTTTGCGATACCCTTCGAATGCATTGCTTTGCTTGAATGAGAATGAGGGTACCTTAAGTGATGTATGCTGCATATGTGTGAGTATCGAGGCGTTGATTCCTCGATCACAATCCCTTTCCGGTGTATACCTCGCGAAACTTCTATTCATAGTGACGATGCCTTGTAAATGCAATTTGACCCATACTACTTGTTGTATCGTGAAAAAGTCAAAAGACGGATAATTTGGACCACACAAGTTGTATACTCGTACAACAGATGGGGTTCATCGAGATCGTTTGAGGATCAAATGTTACTCGCAAAATCGCCCTTTTAACAGCACTGATGTGGACGAGTCATTGTAGACATTTCTATCATTCACTGGCATCTAACGTGCCTCCTTGACGGATGTATCTCACAGGTCTTCTTCTTCGGACTCTCTTGGAAATGGTTGGCTCCTTCAATGTATGGCTAGTCACAGGGAATGTTGCTGTAGCTCGATCCACGGCGTCATCATTGGTTTTTCAGCCTTGCTTTCTGATGTACTAAGACTCTTTCGTCCCTTCTTGACTAGCTTCATTCCAGATAGTCTCCTTTTAGGAGGTCATTTTGGAAGTTTCTGGAAACTTTTCTATGACTTGACAATCTCTAGGTACTTTTCCTCATGGTCGAGTCCGCATAGTCAATATCAAATTGCATCCGCCATTTGGAATTGCCTTCACCATTTGCGCCCTAGCAATCGAACTTAGAAGAATTCCGTTTTTGTTATTTATTGGCAATGAGGACACTGCTCACACTGTCTCCGATGTCTTGATTGATATTTCCAATGTCCAATGGACATATGTCTGGTTAGCGTCTTTTATACTTAACCCATTCGACACCTTGCATCCTATATGTGGGCTGCAGTTTGTCGACGGCGTGGGACCGTGCTGCCCACATGTGGGCTGCAGCAATCAAATCGATTTTTTGTTTTTAATTGCATTTATTGAACAGGTTTTGTTTATTACATGTTAAGCTGGGATAAATGAATAAGCATGCGTTTTGGGTCACAAAAAGATATTGTTCTTGTGATATTTTCAAATGAATACAGCTAACATAGAAAATACCCCCCGAAGTTGGTAATGATTATTTTCACAAATTAATACACGATAAGTCCCATCTGGACATCTCACTCCCAAATAGGTTCACGAAAAGTCTAATCTGAACATCTCTCAGTTTCGTCTCACTAGTCCCATCTGGAGACAGATCCCCAAAACTTTCTCATCTCGACTTCTGCCGTCTCCTGGAAAGTCGCTGTTCTGTCTTCGGCCTTCTGCTTCCCATATCTATTTGTTTCCTCGACGATGAGATCCATCATGTCTGTATCGAGAAAGAGATTGTAAAAGTCCACAGGCTCACTGCAATTGAACGCATGAGTAGGAGGTCCATACACTCCAGTGAAACTCCACGGTGGTATATGGTAGCAGTATCACACCAGGTGTTCTCCATTCCTCCATGATCTTCAGAGTCGGTTTTGTAAAGGATCATCACGAGGAAGAAGCGATCCATTAGCGGACTCATCCTATGTTGTTTCGGCCCCTTCGCCCGATTGGATCAGAACACGGTAGAATCCAGCCTCCAGGTGTTCTTCAGAAGATATCATAGTGTTGGCTCACTAGAAAGGCTGAATGCGTACTCTGATCGATCAGAAATCCAGGTTCTGCATCTCTACCCATCCTACCAAACCACAAATGAATGAAGGAGATCGGACAGAGTGCAGACAGAAGCAGAAAGTGCGCGAAAGTTCAAGATAACGTAATTCATTGACTTCAGTCTCCCTTCCGTGTTTCCTGCAAAAAAAAGAGTGCTTCCAAACAATTGGCCACGACGGCCCACGTAGCCCATTTATGGGCTACAGTCGCAACGCTCCATCGGGCGGGGCGGTCCCACGCGGCTGCCAGTCGCAGAACATGCGCGGGCTCCAATGGGTAATGTCTATCGTGCAGATGTTCCAGAACAGGGGTTCGGAAACTTAAGAATGAGAATTCTGCAATCGAATCAGGTAGTCATCCAACAGGTATAAAAGTGCACGCCCCAGAGCTTTCCAGCTGCGCATGTATTACCTTCCAAGCTTGGCATGGCAAAAAGCCCTTCAACATCTCATTGTTATTCCTGGCTTCCGGGATCGAAGTCTAATTGCTGATAGCTCGTTTATGGGAGCATCATATGCGGGAACGACAGTTTGTTCTATTTTGGCTATCACAATATTTTCAGTCTTATATGACCGTGAAAGCGTGAGCCTCGATAATCTATCGGCTTGTCGAAGTTATTCGTTTCTGAACGGCAAGGTCGCATCGCACTAGTGTTAATTTTCATCGCTGGAATCAGTCTGCCGTCTAGCTCATAGCCATTTTTCTCGGTCCCAAAACGTGCTGTAACAGTTTTCAAGGTGCGTAAGGCAAATATGTACGTTGATATGTATATGTGAAGTTAGAGTTTTCGGGCAGCAAATATCGAAGCAAGTTTCTGTTTCTCGTTCTAATAACAATCCACTTCTGTAGCTGGAAATTTCTATAAGCATGACATATCGCCTTTTCTCACCATTAGACATTTTGCGAAGAATGGCGGCTCCAAATCAGTAATTCAGTGCGTCAGCAGCAACTATTGTTTCAAGATTGGGATCGACGCGTCACAAGCAGGTCTGCCGATAATATGATCTGAGCCCGTGAAAACGTCTTTACAGCTACCTGTTCATTGAAAACAGCATTCAAAACAGCATCTGGAAATGTTCATGAAGCGGCACGTGTGTCTAGCTCATTTCGCTCACAAACTCTTCATAGGATCTGATCATTTCCAGGCACTTCTGCGGCATTGCTTGGTACTGAGGTTTAGCGAGCGACTTCGGTTTTCTCTGAGTGTGAGCGACATCCAACCTTCTATATGATCCAAGGTAAAGAATCTTGTACATGAAAAACGGCTTATAATCGAGCGGATATAGTATCCACATCCAGGATTCCACTCAGAAATTGAGCGGTTCGTTTCTGATGAAGTGATCTCACTAATCGATCATTCGCTATGGGCGTCACCATTTCGTATCAAGACCTGTTCAAATTTTTGCAATGTTTTCATTCTTCGGCCTGTGACAATGGTACCACTATATAGAGAAGTGTCCTGTAGTCCGCAAATCATCTGACCTGAGTTTTGTTGAGTAGCGTCCACTGCTGCTTTTAAGACAGTGATAGGGAAAATGTGAATGATTAGGAGCCCCCAAAAAAGTATTCACCTAGAAACTAGGGGTCCAAGAGGCCTATCTGCGGCGATATTCTCCACTAAAAAGAAACCTTCGAGCTGTGGCGGAGGCGACCTTTTTAGCACCAGTCGCACTTTTGGCTCGGCCCTCCTCCTAGAGTCACCTTTGCAGAGGAGTGACTGAGGTGTGGAGTAATGAGGATGATGGCAGTATGATACTTATCGTCCCGTAATAATGCATTTTCGATAGGAATGACGTGGTGCTTGACGTGTCAGCTTACGTGGTTGTTAGGGAATGATCATTGGTTTACACTGATCTCATATCAGTGCTGTATAAAAGGAGTTCTCCCGAGTAACGATCAGTTCCATTGTGTATCTCAATAAACGACTTCCGGCTGCCTTGTGGAGATACAACAAGTGGCGATCAGGACCAGGACCAGTATCGACAACCAGGACAATGGCTATAATCGACAACCAGTATCTCCGGGGTTTCGCGAACACTATCAAACGTATGGACGACGAAGCTTGTATGAAGGAGATGGATTATACGGCTATAAAGACACTGCAGTTCGTAGCAGGACTTCAAGACCCTTCGCTCCAGGAGGTACGTCTCAGAATGCTTCGTCGACTTGATACGCAAGCGGAAGACGCGCCGTTATCGATTGAAGATCTTGTGGCCGAATGTGAAAATTTCACAGCTTTGAAGTTGGATAACGCAAATATGGATACTATCCATGACGTTTACGCTGTAAAGAAAAAGAAAGTGAATTGCTCCAATTTTGGGGGAACGCATTACAAAAACGCCTGTCCACTTCTCAAACAGATCTCCAAGAAACAAGGAAGGCAGCACCATCACTATAAAGGGAACAAATGCGAAAATGTTGCAACCTTTGCCGCTGAGGATGCAAAAACATGCACAAAAATCACGATAACATGATGTCCAGTACGCTTCCAGCTGGACACTGGTGCAGATATCACCCTAATTTCCCGTCAAACATTGAGGAAACTTGTATCCCCTCTTTTGGAACTGTGTATTATGCCAGTCAAACCAACAGATGGATCACGAATAAATATTAATGTAAGATTCTCCACAGACTTCTCCGTGAACGATCGTACACTGGAACACGAGTTCGAGGAAATGGTTATTGCTATGTTACCGAAACCACAAACTTGCTAGGTTTGGTGTGTACAACTCCTCGCATACAAGAAGTTCAAAGAAAAGTACCATTGCCGAAAGGTGAGCGAAGCAGAAAATGTCTGAAATGATCTAGTTGCAGACCTAAAGAAGCGATTCGCAAAAGTTTCCAAATGCGAACTTGGTCGATGCAAGAAAATGAAGGCAAAGCTGCTACTGAGGGAAAATGTTGCACCTGTTTTTAGGAAGAAACGACCCAAAATAGAACAAGACATCCTGTTCGTAATTGAAGCTACCATAAACGCGCTACCCATAACCAAAACTTCGATCCAAGATGAGTCCAAGAAGGACGAGGAGATATTGAATGTTACACGTGTGTCACAGCAAGGAGCATGGCCTGAGAAGCCTGAAACTGACATACACAGTTGGAAAGCTTTACGATATACACTTTCTACACACGCCTACATTCTGGTTACGGAATTGTAATTCCGAATACTCTGCAAGAAGCAGTACTGAAACAGCTACACGATGGACATTTAGGAATGACTCGAATGAAAATGCTCGCCGGAGCATATGTCTATTGGCCAAACATCAGTCGAGACATTGAAGAAAACGTGCGCCGTTGCCGTTACTGTCAAGAAACTGCAAAATTGCCAAGGAAAACTGCGCTGTACTCATGGCCAGATGAAAAGAAACCTTAGGATCGAGCTCATATCGACTACGCCGGACCCATCCATGGGAAGATGTATCTCGTGTTAGTCGATTCATACTCAAAGTAGCCAAAAGTTTTCGAAATATCATCATACTCAACCGGAGCAACCTTGAGAGATTTCAGGATGTTGTTTGCACGATCCGAAAATCCGCGAGTGATCGTGTCAGACAATGGAGCGCAAATCATGTCAAAAGAAATTCAAGAATTTTGCAACAAGGAAGGCATAGAACATGTACGCTCACTGCTTTTCCATCCGCAGTCAAATGGACAAGACGAACGTTTCGGCGACACTCTGAAAAGATTTCTAGTGAAATTGGGGAAGGGCGAGGAGAAGGAACCTCTAGTAGAGTTTCTGAAGTGCTATCGAATAACAACATAAACTTCTAATTCCGGTCAGTTGTCCCCAGCAGAGTTATTCCTCGGACATCAGATGAGGACAACCATAACGCTGTTGAATGAAACAAGCAAGAGTGAGGAGCGTACCCGTAATACAGAAATGGAAAAACAGTTCAACCGCCACCGTGGAGCACGAAGAAGATCGTATCAGATGGAAGAACTTGTCTGGGCTCGAGACTATCGCCCTGGACAAGAAGGTTGAATTCCAGCTCGCATCAAGAAACGACATGGAAATGTCTTGTACGACGTACTGACAGAAGAAGGTCAGTTATGGAGAAGACATGCCAATCAAATGCGAGCATTATCGAACGAAGCCCCAAATCGTCACGGAACTGAAGCAACCGATGAACTCTTCTGGAACGAAGACAGCCAGAAAAGGCCGGAAGAATCTCGGAATAGTAGGAGACAAAAGACAGCGACTGAACTCAATGATGATGTTTGGATCAAGCTACAGCCATACCGCTATCGCAATCGATGGATAGATGGAGTCGACACCGCCGTCCACCCGACCATCTTCAAGTGAATCCAAAGAAGAAGACATATGTGATACACTCTTTATAGGGGGAGGTGTTGGGGAATGGTCATTGTGTTTACACTGATCTCATATCAGTGCTGTATAAAAGGACGTTTTCTCGAGTAACGTTCAGTTGTGTTGTTTATCTCAATAAATGACTTCCGGCTGCCTTGTGGAGATACAACAGTAGTGAAAACGTTCACCGGTCAGTATCAAAGATTGGAATGAATGATGCAACCGAATTACCCCCTCCACTGCCTCTAAAGACAGTGATAGGGGTAGTGTGGGTGATAAGAAAACCCTAAAAGATGTCCCTCACTCGAAAACCAAGGTTCTGTGAGGCCTATCTACGGAGAAATCCCCCTCCAAATGAGCGCTCATGCGCTGTGGCGGAGGAAGCCCTCTTGCTCCAGCCGCCTTTTTTGACTCGGTCCACCTCCTAGGGTCGACTTTCTCGAGGAATGACAGAGGTGTAGAGTAATAAGCATGATAGCGGAATGATATTTATTGGTCAGTATCAAAGATAGGAGTGGATGGTGCAACAAAATTACCTCTACTAGTGCCTTTACCTCTAAACTGAAGACGATTATAGCAGTAAAGTTTTTTGTGTATTCATCGCCAACACAGGCTTCTCCCTCTTCCTCAACTTCGAATTGCAAATTCGCGCCTGGTAAGTCTATTCGATCAAAACTGACCTACATTCGGCTTCATTGATGCCTCTTTCACCAAAGATAGTAGATGTTCATGTAAATGCAGGGTATCGTGCAATCTTGCCAAGAAATCGGCACATGAGCGGATCTTTTTGTCTTTCCTTGTAACTCTTGGTCTTCTTGAACGGATGGCTGCTGCTCACTTCGACTGCTGGCACCACTCCATCAGGAATCAAACTGATTAATCTCTGCGCCTGCGGGAATCGAGGAAACTGGTCGTTTCACTTGGAACTGATTGGGCATGACCACTTTCTTTAGAAGCAACTTTGCCCTCTCTGATTGCATCTACAAAATTCACGACTGGTAAACACCCCTAATCGCCACTCCAATCTATAACGAGTGGAGGTGTAACATCCTTCACTGAACTTCACAAAATGGTTTTCTCTTCGAACTCCTTTTGTCCGGACAATTGTACTCTCACAGAATGAGCAATTTGCGCTATTGCTGACGTTGCAATAGCCGTCCTTGAGTTTCGTGTTTCGGTTACGCGGTCGGAGTTGAAAAACCTTCCATCAAGCTTTATCGGTGATCCATCCCCCTTTTGACGGACATGAAACCTCGGTGGGATGGTAATCAGGACTGCTTCATGGGACATCAGGGTGATATCAGTAACAGCGTTTAGCTGGGAGCGTCGACAGATTTTTTTGTAGTGTGCTGGTACGCTCCCTCCCACATCTGCAGTTCTTCGCTTTCTTCTTTTTACAGAGTGCATATCATGGCTAGAGCTCATTTTTGCGTTATCCAACTTCAAACTCTGGAAATTTTCACATTTGGCGACGAGTTTATCATTAACGAAGAACCTTCTGCTTGCGTTATTAGCCAGAAGACACTCCATGGAGCTGGTCTTGAAGTTTGCCATGAGCTGCAGTGTCTCCATGGTCTGCAGTGTCTCTCACCCGTATAATCCACAATCTTCTTCGCACAAACTTCAATAATTTGATCGTGTTCGCGAAATCTCGGAACTGTACACAGTCTGACGTTAATGCTGTAAGAACTGCTGAATGTCGCTCTTAGACGCTGATATCATCAACGAATCAAAGTGTTTTGCATGCAAATAAATTTTGGAGATTCTTCATGTTGTGTTGGAATTAATCTCATGCTGTTGTAGGGATAACAGATCATCTACACTTACGATAGGCTGTCTCTTCGACTTCCAGTAATTCTCTCTTCTTTTCTTGTCGGTACTGGATTATCTAATGGGTCCATGTCTATAGGGAATGACTTTGTGCTGCTTGTCCTGCTGATCATTCTGAGTATTCCGCACGAACGCATAGCTTTCTTTGTTGATCTCAAGAGAAGAATTACCACCGCCGTTTCTTCATGCTGACTTTGTAGCTGTGTGCCAGACTTTGAAGCAGTACTTCTCGATGTGGTGCAGTGGAAGCAGAGTTGGCTCAGCTATCGGATGACTTTTGCATTCTGATCGTAAATACTGGTCGCCGCATGCTGTGTCTCCAAGAGACACCCGAATAGTCGCCCACTGCGAACAGCAATAGATCTAAAGGTTAGTCAAGAAAGCGCTCACAGCGCTGAAATAACAGTATTTCTCCAACGAAGTGCCTGGAGCCGACAATGGACAAACCGCTATTTTTCTACCAAAAGAGCATCAATCCATCGACCCTGCAGGGATGGAATCTCACAGTCATTTGGGCAGGCATTAGCGCTGGTTGAAATTCTTGGACATCGGGGTTGGGAGCGTCTCCTCCTGTTACCACATCAGCTCCGCATTTATGTTTCGCATAAAAGGTCGACATCAGACCAAAAGCCGTCATGACGCCAGCTACTTTGTAACTCTTGTGTGGTTGTGATTATGTGTTCTCTTTCCTTGCGCCATTGCTTATCCTACATAGAAGTGTGCATACCTTTTTGAAAGTCTCGTCCATCCATTTATTCTCCTTGATTTGATCTGTCAACCCATCTATAATCGCCCTAACCATACCTTCTGCTAGTGGTCTTAGGACCTAAAAATGTTTCGTGGTGATTTATACAGTGACTGCAGCAAAGCCTCCTCCCGAATGTTCTGGCAGCCACTGAACACGGTATCTCATCACAGGAAGTATTAGATCGTCCTTTTCTGTGAGGTTGCTGGCACTTTGCAGCTCATTTGCAGTTGTATAAAGACAGCATTAAGGATAACGTGGTTATTCGAAAATCCCCAAAAGAAGTCACTCACACGGAAACTATGGGCATAAGAAGCTTATTTATGGCGAAATCCCCATCAAACAGCGCGCCTCCGAGCTGAGTGACGGCGCAGCAGATAAGGGCTGACGCCTTTGGGTGATCGACGCGGCCTCCAAGCGGCGTGATTCCTGGTTAGCTACGATGAGAGCGGCCAAGAATATGCGGAAAGGTCGAAGGTATTGCGGCGCGCTTTCGCAGTTCCAGCTTGAAGCTCACTCCAGAAAATAGATGCCGTCGTATTTCTAAACATTCCCTTGTGTTCACGTGGTAACATGCCAATGGGATTTCGTTCACACTATCCGTCTACTGACGAACAGGTCGTCCGCGTCAAGGATCGAAGGTGAGAGGGTATCCCACTTCTCAGGTTTTTTGCCGTTTTCACGTTTTTTCTCCACTGTCCTGTTACTAGCCATCTCACTTTCATATTCACTACTTCTTTTACTTTTCGTCCGAATATCCATAATGCTGCCTTTAAGCATGAGATAGGATCGATCCAAAGGCTGTAGAATCAACTAGCTAGCCGTGAGTGCTACTAGCTACGTTGCTCGGGAAAGATCGGAAAATAGGTGTGCGAACACATGTAGCTAGCAGCAAATGCACACGGAAATGCGATCGTGCGATTTGCACATCTTGCGATGTGCAGTTTTGCAGCTTATGGACGCGCGCATTCGAAGAACACAGAAACACTGCTTACCTTAGTAGACCTAGACCGCGCATACATGGCTAGCATAGCCACTGAGTAGTGTTTGCTTGTTTCAGCATAACATATTTCACTTCTACTCTGGGAGAAGTTTTGATCGAGCATTGCAGAAAACCACTGGAAATCGTAGTGACATGAAATGCCTTATCGCGAGCATTGTCACAACAAATTAGGGTGAAAAGGGGCAGTCCTCGTATACTTCAGAGTCACCGTCACGAGCTATTCGGCCCAATTAAGGAATATGAAAGCTCCGTACGATTATTCATTCTCCTTGACTGGATCTCTGGATGTCGGAATACGAAAAACTCATATGTTTAGTAGCGTGGGCATGGAAATATGTCAAAATGAAGCTGTCATACAACCAATAAGTAGCATCTTACCACTGAACTCATCAAAATGCGGGTATCTCCGTTGGTCATCCCTTTGACAGAGAGCCAACGGAGATCAGGTATTCCCATTTCCAATTTCCTCCTTGAGTCTTTACGCTGTTTTACTCAAAAATTTCTTCAGATGGCTGCTAGCTTTATACGGACTGAATTCAATCTGCTGTTAGGAACACCAACTGATTTTTTACCTTTATCAAGTCAAGATATTTCTCTTCTAGTAGAGGCAGCCACGAAAGTATATACTGAACCATTACATAATTAGTTAAAGTTTTTGGTGAGGTTTCATCAAGTACTTGGTTAATCCTGTAACGTCATAGAGCCTCGTTGTCCTTTAATATCATTCTTCTCGTACACGCCATTACTTACTTACTTTTCAACATATTCATCACTTGGAATTGCTACCGGTGGATCTCGCAATATATAAGAGTGGGCAATGGGTGGTGCTACGAGAAAGAAGTATTCCGTCCAGTTCACCTTAAAAATATTTTAGGAGTACAAGGAGGCGGCGTTATAAAGGATCCATGAACAAATGAACATGGTTTCGTCCTGTAGCTTTCTTGCTTTTGATCTTTTACTAAACCCTTCTTCAAGCCTTGTTCAGAGAAAAATTTAACGTTTTTAAGTTGCTGCATTGGTTGATGCATGTATTTTCTCTAATCGTACATATAGTCCGGCTACTTGAAATTTATTGTACAACCAGTCATATCCGTGAGGATATAAATTCAGGGAAGATGGTTCACATAAACCCGAAGTACTTTCTTCCCCTTTGCAAGAGAGTCGTCTGTGAGAGCTTCTTTCCCCTTATCAAGAGCGCTGTTGGACTGCAATACCGCTCCTAATTTCTGCGAAATCGACGGATAGCGGCGGAAAAGTACGACCCTCACCGACTTTTCGCCATAACTTCGGCGGAAGTGGTTTTTTTGAGAAATAGACCAATGGCTAGAGCTTTTGAAGAGGGTCTGCTGGATCATCTTCATTTTCAGTAAAATGGGAAATTGACTCTCCACTGCGCAAGAAAGTACCTGTGGGCATGACGGCATCGTAAACTCTCCACTTCAGCTGAAAGGTTTAGTTTAGGCACCTTAAAACAAAAAAAATTAATATATTCGACAAGTTCATGATCTTGTGATCATTTTGATCCCACTCATGAATGGTTCAAATTAATTTCAACCTGAAAGTGGCATTCCAGTGACACCATTTTTTCCAAAATTTCACACCTCTTTAGATACGCATTCTTTTTTATAAAAAAAAAAACGAGCCATTTTAAATCGTTCATTGGTGCTGCTGATGAACTGCGAAGCAACTTTGTAGGATTTCCTCAAAGGTAGGTGGATCGAATGTTATTTGTCTCAAATCTTTTGATCGCTATTTGTTTAATCGGTCTTTTCTGCATAAATGTCGTTCCCTTGCACAGAAATGAACTGATTTTGGAAGGTGGCTGTATTCGCACCTAATGAGTGTAAAACTTTCAATAGTACTTCATGAAAAGCAGTCTCAGAGCGTTAGTGCAAGAAAATTGTATGTGGTTCGAAACAATCTGAGTTTTGGAAATTTGAAATTGGGTGAAGTGCGTAAGCGGAGGAGACATGTATCACAACTGATTATTGTTACCAACTTATTCTGATACTTGCTTTGTCTCGATTAACAATAGATTTATTAACGCTTCCGATTTCTTGTCACTCGGCTAACGGTGCATCACCGTTGACCCCTCACTATCGATCTCAGCTGGCCAACTGCCTTGGCTATAGCCACATACCTTTTGAGATGTATGACTATTGTGATACGATACTTGGATGGTCGGTGAATCGATTGAACGAGGATTTATTCAATTTGACTGCTGGCAGATCCTTGTCCATCTGAAGTTCATATTAACTTTTCAGAACCTTAGATAATTGCAGTGCCAAAAGGATCACAGGTCTTCTCACCGGAGCTTGTGCGGGCCAATATTACTATGAGGCAGCCGTACCAACGTATAAGTGCACACTGCACCGCCAAAGTCGCTCACTGAGATGAATTTGACGTTTGCAAATGAAGAGCATCCTGAGGGATCTGATTCCGTCGGCTCCCTGGACCGCAAGCGTCCGGAGTGAAATCACTGGCACTGCACTATTCGATCAATTGTTGCTGTGAGTACATTCGACATTCTTGTGATAACGTGTGAGGCTGGCTGCATTAGCCTGCACTGCACCACTGTACTGATTGACCTTTTATACGTTAACTGAGATAGAAATTAATTTGAACCATTCATGAGTGGGATCAAAATGATCACAAGATCATGAACTTGTCGAATATATTAACTTTTTTTGTTTTAAGGTGCCTAAACTAAAACTTCTAGCTGAAGTGGAGAGCTTACGATGCCGTCATGCCCACAGGTACTTTCTTGCGCAGTGGGGAGTCAATTTCCCATTTTACTGAAAATGATGAAAATGGGTTTTCATTACATACAAAGATTCCTCTTCAAAAGCTCTAGACATTGGTCTATTTTTCAAAAAAATTGGACCACTTCCGCCGAAGTTATGGTAAAAAGTCGGTGCGGGTCGTACTTTTCCGCCACTATCCGTCGATTTAGCAGAAATTAGGAGCGGTATTGTGCTGTGACTATTGCTATTACAAAATCCCGTCAAGCACGCTACTGAATTTTTCTCAAAGTGCGAGTAATGCCATCGGTATCTCAACAAACAAGGAATGGTCAACTATTGGCCATTCAGTATTGTGGGGGACCTGAACTCAAGCTGATCCCGAGTTTTCGAATGTGGGCTTCCTAACACTCTGAAGTGATTGGGCAACAACTCCCTTCCGATCATTCCGGTTCCTATGTGAACGGTAACATTCTAAGTGGTAGACCTGATTTTGTTCAATTTCCTCCAAAGAAGTTAGTAAGAGTAGGACTTGCTAAAAGCCGTCACACATGATATTCTGTCATCTGTCCACAACATATCACCGTTTTGGCCTATGCTTCCTGATTTATTTTTTAGCCTGTTAAGCTATCGCACAGTGGTACGTGAACAACATATGTAACGTGGAAATGGCCTATACTGATCAACCAATATCGAAGAAGTCTAGCGCATAATTCCACACTATGATGAGCGCTAGCTCAAGTGGTATGTGATTTCTACCACTATTCGAAATTACACGCAAGTTAGAACCACTTGCACCTATCACTATTCTGAATTTTAGTTTAGTGGTCAGAATATTCCTTTGCTACCAACACCTGTGTACGTATGCTCGCTTATTGAACACTCAGTTGGAAGTTGATAATTTAGTCGTTTACCACTGCTTCTCACATCTTTATAGACGGTCACCCCTGTTCGGAAGTCTGTATGATCTAGCGCTCGATGCCTATTGTCACGACTGATATCGGATCAGGAGCAAGGTTTTTTCACCCTCTGATCTCTTAATACTACAGCAGTGATCCTTGGGTTCCGTCACACTCAAAAGTTATGATCTCTTATCAGCCTTAATTATAGCTATTATCAAATGTGTCTCCGGACACTCACTGCCAACGCGGCTGCACCACTCTTCTACACTTGTGTGTATCAGCGCTACAATATCACCTCGAATGGCTGATGGGTTTAATGCACATGCTCTCAGACGCTTTTTATCAGCTGTTACCACTTTGGACCACTCACAGCTGATGTTCCCCGCCCATCCCATCAACCCTAGCCAAAAACACAGCACATGTGATGGCGCTTGCGTTCCGACATTCTTTATCCGCCACTGTCGCTGTCATCAGTATGGGTCACGGTCCTTTATTGTCCCTATGCCACTCCTATATCACACAAATTTAAGACTCACCCCTACCTTTACCAAACACACACCAGAGCCCGCCAATTACAGGGTGGCTCCTAATTATTTGCGCGTAGTATAGCGTAGTTTATTACTCATCAAAAAACAACGCTTATACAATCTGATACAACTTCTATGTAGAGCAATGCCTAGTAATCATTCACTCGAGGAGATGTTCGAAATGGGCTCTTTTTGCAGGAATACAGGCCTTCGGCCTGTTCCCCACTCTCACCTCGCGACATCACTGTGGGCCGCAAGGAGGTGACGTCGATATCGTCCCACTATAAATCATCAGTCCTTCATTGAATTGAGATATGCAAATATCCATGATATTGCCAGAAGTCTAGCAAATCAAACGGCGTTCACTCTCTGAGAAAAGATACAGTCTGAGCCAAGTTATTGTTGTGCGTATTGGTGGTCATGAAATCACCCGTTATAATGATCTTATCGATAGTCAAATAGTGCAGGAAAACCGCCTATATAGACCTTGGGGCGGCAGGTTATTTGGTTATTAAATAACTTCGGTCTGCCAGTCTTCTACCTGCCCACCGCCTTCGACTCCTCCAGTGTTCGGCTCATTATTCTGTTATTCTCTGTATTCACTAATAAATATCTAATCAATATTTCTGCTGTCGCAGCACCGGGCAAGGACCCCCAACACCGGCAGCAGGACACAACAGTGGCGATAAGGATCTCTGAAGGACTCTGCGTTGGATACTTCCCCTTCAGCGACACTCGAGTGGGACAAGCCCCACTTGCACGGAAGAAGAAACTTTCTGCTCTATTCCGGTTCGCTGTTGACCTGTTGGTGGAGCAATGGATCAAGTCACAGTTTTATCGATGTTCAAGCAATTGATCGAAGAGCAAAGGAAGCTCGCCGCGACAATGATGAATGAACAAAGGGACATCATTACGAAGATTATGGATCGTGCTCCGAGGTTTGACCAAGGAGCTGTTAAGCCAGAAGAGCAAGTGACACTCCCGAATGTGATGGCAGCCTTCAGCAATCGAATCGAGAAATTCATTTTTGACCCTGATGCTGACATGAGCTTCTCGAAATGGTTTTCAAGATACAAGGAGGTGTTTTCCGAAGACGCAAAACAGCTCACAGAGAGTAGCAAAGTGAGGCTACTATGTGAGAAACTGGATTCAGTGACATTTGGCAAGTACCAGAGGCATGTCCTACCAAGGGATGTTTCTCAAATCGGATTCGACGAGACAGTAGAAGCATTGAAGCAGCTCCTCAATCACAGGACGTCACTGTTCACCACAAGATATCAGTGCCTCAAGCTAGAGAAGAGCGACGCTGAGGATTACCTAACGTATACTGGTCGCGTGAATGAATTCTGTGAAAAGGCGAAGATTCACGAATTAAACTCAGATGGGATCAAATGTCTCCTGTGGATTTTCGGCCTAAAGTCGCAGCAAGAAGCAGAGATCAGGCAAAGACTGATTGCAATACTTGATCGAGAGCACAAGGCTGGAAGAAGCGTATCCCTGCACGAGTTACACCAAGAATGCGAGAATTTCTTGAGTCTTAGAAGAGACAGTGAAATCGTTGCAGGAAGTACGAAAACTGTTGAAGCAATGACCGTAGAAAAGCCGCATGAACTGGAATGCTGGAACTGTGGAGGCAACCACTATGCACGGCAGTGCAAGTCCAAGCCCTGGTTCTGCAAGAAGTGCAGGAAAACTGGTCACAAGGAGAAGTTCTGTGACATTCTACAACAGAAGAAGCCAGGCGCTCAAGAAGAAGCGACTAAGAAAATGCGAAACAGTAACCGAGAAGGCAAGGAGCGAAGGAAGGCTTCAAGACCGAACAGTTCAGATTTCGAACGCGGCACTTGAAGCAAACTGTCCTCGCGTGTATGTTGACGTACTAGTGAATAACTACCAAGTGAGATTCTTGCTGGATACAGGATCCGACATAACATTGCTTAACGAGAAGACATGGAAGAAGATGGGATCCCCAGCACTGGAGAGAACAAATATCGTTGTGAAGAATGCCAGCGGAGAACACATGAAGATTCATGGGAAGTTAGAATGCAAGATCAAATTGAAGGGCGCAGAAACCGAAGGGTATGCCTATGTGACGTCGTATAACTCGCTCATTGGCCTAGAGTGGATACGAGCGAATGAAGACATGAAGTATCATTTGGAGATGATGGTAGCTGAAGTGAAAATGGCATCCACTACCGGTATAGAAGAAGAGTTGAAGAAGACTTATCCGGAAGTTTTCGAAGAAGGATTGGGACGCTGCAACAAAGAAGAGGTTGCAGCTCCATCAGAATGTGCGCCCAGTGTTCTGCAATAGTCGTCCAGTACCCCTTGCAGCCTTGAAAGCTGTGAACGCAGAACTAGACAGGTTCGTGCAGATGAATGTCATTGCACCAGTGAGCCATAGTGAATGTGCCGCACCTATTGTTTGTGTCAGGAAGCAGAATGGAAAGTTGAGAATATGTGCTGATTTCTCAACGGGGCTAAACAGAGCCTTGCAGTCATTCGATTATCCCTTACCTATACCAGAAGATATTTTCGCGTCACTAAACGGAGGGAAGATCTTCTCGCAAATCGATCTATCAGACGCATACCTGCAGTTGGAACTTTCAGGAGAATCGAAGAAGAAGGTCGTCATAAATACGCATAAGGGTTTATTCAGCTACAATCGATTGCCTTTTGGAATCAAGACTGCACCAGGAATCTTCCAGAGAGTTATGAACAAAATGGTGACTGGATTACAAGGTGTAGCTACCTATCTCGACGATATCTTAGTGAGCGGCAGAAACGAACAAGAGCATAAAGAAAATCTGCTTGCAGTATTCGGAAGAATAGCTGACTATGGATTCAAGGTCCGTCTAGACAAATGTACGTTCTCCAAGCCAGAAATACGGTATCTTGGTTTTATTCTGGACAAGAATGGGAGAAGACCCAATCCAGAAAAAATTGCAGCCATCAAGAACATGGATGAACCGAGGAATATTGCACAATTGAGATCTTTTCTGGGAATGGTTACGTACTACTCTGCATTTGTGCCATCTATGAAGAATCTTCGGGGACCGTTAGATGCGTTGCTTAAGAAGGATGTGAAGTGGAGATGGACTTCGAAAGAACATGAAGCATTTGAAGACTTGAAGGAAGCGTTGTCAAGCGACGCCAACCGTGCTCACTACGACTCTCAACAAAAGATTGTTGTGGCAGCTGACGCTTGTGATTATGGGATTGGATGCGTCATTTCTCATAGATACGCAGACGGTTCGGAGAAACCTAGTGCGCATGCTTCAAGATCACTTTCGGAGGCTGAGAAGAAGTACTCACAAATTGAGAAGGAAGCTCTTGGACTTGTTTTTGCGGTCAAGAATTTTCACAAGTACTTATTCGGAAGAAAGTTTTTACTGTTGACGGATCATAAGCCATTGTTAGCAATTTTTGGAGACAGGAAAGGAGTTCCAGTTTACTCCGCAAATCGGCTCATGAGATGAGCGACGATTCTGCTCGGATACGATTTTGACATTGAGTATGTCAAAACCACGCAGTTTGGACAAGTGGATGGTTTCTCAAGACTGATGCAGAAGCACCAGAATTCACACGAAAATGTCGTAGTAGCAGCGGTGGAGAAGGATGTTTCCAGATTGCTTAAGGACAGCATCAGAAGACTACCACTGACCCACGAACATGTCAGAGATAGCACCGCGAAGGACTCTTTGCTCAAGAATATCATGTCATATGTGAACTCCGGAACATGGCCAAAGGTCAGTTCGAAACTGTCACCGTTTTTCAATTAAAGAGAAACGCTATCGATCGTGGACGGATGCCTCATGATGGCGGGAAGAATTGTTATCCCAAAAGAACTACAAGCCAAAGTTCTTAAGGAATTGCACGTTGGTCATCCAGGAATCGTACGGATGAAAAAGCTCGCCAGAAGTTACGTTTATTGGCCAAATCTCGACAAGAATTGTTCGAAATTGTTCGAAATTGTTCAAGATGTCAAGAATGTGCAAAGAATCCCATCAAGGCTCCCTTGGAAGCGTGGTCGACACCAGGTTATGTGTGGCAAAGGATTCACGTAGACTTCGCAGGACCCGTTTGCGGATTATTCTACTTGGTTGTTGTAGATTCTTACAGCAAGTGGCCAGAGATTATCGAGATGACAAGTATCTCTGCAAGCCAAACGGTAAAGGAACTAAAGAAGATTTTCGCAAGATATGGGATCCCGCAAACTATCGTCAGCGACAATGGAACCCAGTTCACGTCGGAACAATTCAAGACGATGTGTGAAGAAGGAGGAATCACGCACATTAAAACTGCTCCCTACCACCCGCAGTCAAATGGACAAGCCGAACGTTTTGTCGATACACTGAAACGAGGTATCAAGAAACTGAAGGGGGAGGAGAAGCCGTCGGAAGAGACGTTGAACGTGATCCTGCAAGCATACCGGACAACTCCAAATGATTGCCTAAACGACAGGACACCAGCAGAAGTGTTTTTAGGAAGGAAACTCCGCACACGGTTAAGTCTGCTATGCCCTATAGAAGAATCGACTACGCCACCATCAGAAGAAAATCGGAATAAAATGACTGAACAGTTCAACAAAAGAAACAATGCTGTTCCGAAGGAATTTGCGGTTGGTGAAGCGATATATGCTCAGGTGTGGAAAGCACCGCAATTTATATGGAAAGAAGGTATCATCACGAGAAGAATCGGCAAGGTCAACTACGAAGTTAATCTCCGTGGAAGGACAACGAGGAAGCACGCAAATCAGGTGCGTCGTCGTGATGCGAAAGCACCTGGAAATTATGGAGACAAGTCGTTACTGACCCTGCTCGAGACGCTCGAATTGGACGACGTGTGGAAGCGACGAGAGGAGACCGCTCAAGCTACAGATGCTGCTGCTCGAGGACGACTAGCTCACGAAGCCGAAGTACCACTACGACGCTCGACAAGGATAAGAAGACCGGTACAGCGGTACCCAGATACCTTTCGTTAGTTTAATTGTTGAGTGTTGATTGCATTCCTGAATTGTATAAGTAGAAAACTAACTGTGTTGTACCCATTTTTTCTACTGGGGGAGGTGTTGTGTGTATTGGTGGTCATGAAATCACCCGTTATAATGATCTTATCGATAGTGAAATAGTGCGGGAAAACCGCCTATATAGACCTTGGGGCGGCAGGTTATTTGGTTATTCAATAACTTCGGTCTGCCAGTCTTCTACCTGCCCACCGCCTTCGACTCCTCCAGTGTTCGCCTCATTGTTCTCTTATGCTCTGTATTCACTAATAAATATCTAATCAATACTTCTGTTGTCGCAGCACCGGGCAAGGACCCCAAACACCGGCAGCAGGACACAACAGTTATGATCCCCGAATTCGAAATTGCGAAAACCAGCCAAAACCCTCCTCACAACCTAATAAAATCTTGTTCCTTGGGAAGATAGCACTCCAAGGCTCCTCTGAGTTGCTGAATTTTGTCAGTGGTCAGTGCGTGCTCCAACAGGACTGGGGACTTGCTCATTCTGCAAGATCCACTTTGGCATTCTGCGAGAGTCACTATCCTGGCTACTGGACGAAGGATTCTGGCCACCTAACTCGCCTGATCTGAATCTGATGGATTCCGCTGTGCGAGGCTATTTGCAGCAGAAGGTCTCCTCGAAAAGGTTTGAACGCTTTCAAAGCTTCACTTCAGAAGGAGTGGGGCGATATCGACGTCACCTACCAGCGGTCCACAGTGATGTCGGTGGAGTAGAGACTGAAGGCCTGTATTGCTGCAAAAGGAGCTCATTTCGAACATCTTCTCGAGTGAATGATTTTAGGCATTGCTCTACATAGAAGTTGTATCAGATTGTATAACCGTCGTTTTTTGTTGAAGTTATTAGTAATAAACTACGCGCAAATAATTAGGAGCCACCCTGTATATACAGTAGGGTTTTTGACAGTTCAGGGGATAAACTAACAATAAGTGTTGAATTTTAGCAGTTTTCAAAAATTTATCGGGTATCGAACCGTCAATGGGTAACAAAACAAGAGGTGTTAGTTGCCGGCAACTGGTACCCCGTGTTTTGTTTTATAAAGAATATGTAGCGCGTGCATCGATCTGTTGGCTAGAAGTTGTACCATACCCATAGCATTCAGTTGCTGTCTTCACAGAGATTACATATTTGTTAGTGTTTTACCTTGAACGTCGTCCTATACACCTGGCTTAGACTAGTTGCTGTTGTTAATCCGGAGCTGTTGAATATTTTTATGTACTCCATATTTGGAACAGCAATTGAATGCAGTTTTTCCATGAAAGTCCTCAGAGCCAAGATATCTGGTTGAACATTGGTTTTGTTATAGTTAACACCTGTGTCAGCAGCAATCAGTTTCATCTGAATTAGAACTTCTTCGAGAAGACCATATTTTGTAACAAGACCAAGAGTTTTGATGCATTCCGGTCAGTTAATTTGCTTCTGACTTCACCTGAATATATCAAAACGAGAAATGGTGTATCACTTTGGTATCGTATCACTAATACTCACATGACACAATCCACACATGACAATCAAAGGCACGGCTCACGATAATATGAGTACCTCGATTCCATCAGCGAGCAGATACCCCCTTTCACAATGGCAAAGCGTGCGCCATCATCGCGGAGCGAGGGTGAGTGCTTAACGCGTAGGGAGCATGTAAATAAGATAGCGGTCACCGTCTCAAGATGGTCCACACCCATCATCGATTTAAACAGTGTGTAAGCGGTGGCTTTTATGTGTATGAGAGGCATGATATCGTCTGCGATAAGGAATGATAGGAAAATTCCCATTGCGTGAAAACCTTATCGGATAATATTATTACATTGAAACTCGTCTAAAAGCTTGCTTTTAGCTGCAAACTCGTCGAAGCCGGGGGGTCAGAAACACTTTATTCTCAGGGCTTTCAAAAAGTTCCTACGTTTTTTCTTTACACTTGTGTTCATCAGCACTCTCAGAGTCTTATGGATCACGACGAGACACCAAAATTATCGAGAACTGTGCCTTAGACAATAGCAACTATTCATTCACCACTACCTTTGATTATATTATCACGGCCTACACGACCGTATGGTCTAACCTTTTTTCTTACTTTAAGCCGGAATCTATGCGAAGGGTGCCTCTTGGTATGCACATGATCCAAAAGCAACGACATCTTTTTCGAAAGAAAGTTTACGTCTCCTAATGCAACACTGGTACAGAGAAACTGCATTTAATAGAAAGTATCGCTTTGAGCGAGCACCAATTTCATCTTACAGTCGAGTAGGTGTGTGCTACCTTGCAAATGTGGTTGGAGTATTCACAATGCACAACAATTCAAAATTAAACTACTACGATGAAGAGCTAAGAAGTCGCATACAGTGATTTCCTATTGCTTACAAGGGAGGTCTTTCAGGTCATGAAGCGCTTTTGGAAAACGGTTTTTCCCTTCATATGGGGTACCTACATAAAACATATGACTGACTTCCATTTTTGCTAAACGGCCATTCGAATTTCAAAAAAGGAGTAAAGAAGATTTTTTCAAAAGGGCCATCTCAACCCTTTTTTTGTGACGCATACTCCTTGTAGCTTTGATCATTTGCAGATCCAAAGGTATTCTCTAATTTCACATCCAAAACAAAGTCAAATACGGCAAGAAATAATATCTTATCAGCACCATGTAAGAAAAGTGCGTAGCAGTTTCATAACCGTTCCACGACGTGTGGATGCTGCAGCGATCAGATGGCCTACTGGATACGAAGGTGGGCACTTAGACGGACGAAGTGCAAGAGTTATTAGTTCCGATCCTGGTTGCCAAGATTTTGCCAATCTTACTGAAAACTGACAATAGAGGGTAGTCTAGAATTCTAAATGTGATCGCTTCACTTGATCTTCATATTCAAATGTTTACGAACCCAAAAACTGAAAATCCAAATTTTGCAAAAATTTGTGATCAGTGGGGATCGAACCATCGACCTCGTTTTTGCCGTTCGTTGGGTCGCTCGCAAAGTGACATCAGTTTTATGCTTCCTGTACGTACCCCCATACATGCGGAAAACAGTTTTTTGAAAGCGCTTTATGATTCAGAAGACCTTCTGGTACATGGACGTCAACGGTGGATGATGCTAATTGATGACAAGTGGTAAGACTTATAATACGCGTCTAAGCCGTGGGACACCAAATTATGTAGTTGCTCTTGTTGTTGACATGAGTAATGTTTGAGTTACCAGTAGTGTGTGAGGTGGAATGAGTACAGTGATAGGGGTTATAGCAGGTAATAAGCTCTGATAAAGTCCCATTATAATCCACAATAAGTAAGTCGAATGGAACCCTACACACCTCATAACTGCCAAACGAACACTATGGCTCAAGTATCAGATGATCAATGGGTAGACAATTTTGATTCCCATCCTCAGATCCGATACAGCAAAACGGAACCACCAAATTTCCGAGAGTTCTAGTTGGTTGTGGTTGGCCGTAGAAAAATGAAAGCGTTTATATATGACTGCGCTTATTCAACACATCGGGGCATCTGTGCAGCATGCTCCGTGGACATACAATTTACTAAGATACAGTTAGTGCCGTAAGAGTGTTAAAAATCGCGCGCAAACGCGTTTTCGCGTTTTTTATCGTTTTTTCACCGTAAATCGATTGGTATAGATTATTTTCACTGAGCATATATATGTTTCAGAATCGGCTCGTCGAGCTCTATAACATGGTACCACAAGTTTTTGTTTTTCTCAAATTCCGTACAAGGCCATTTTTTCACATTTTGAAAAGTTTGGGAGAAATTTCTTCAAAATTGATAAACTGGCAGCGAAATCTTCTCAAATCCCTGATCTAATCACAGATGTGTAGGAATTTCAGAGTTTCACTCATTTCAGACGAACCCTTGTTCCTTGGGGTGGCCCTAAACAGTGCCTCCGTGTATATGCTGTATAACATCTATTAACTCATTTTCAGCCGCAGTTTCCCCATTGAAATGTACACCGTTCGATTCCCCAGAGAAAATGCTATCGAATGATATATAAAAACCTTGGTGTTCATGAAATTCTTATTTTAATCATTTCCAGCCTTTTCCTATTGTCAATCCTCTTCTCAAGCTCTAGTACGCCGCATCGATCGACGTGCATGGGCATGGGAAGCTGTGGCGCCATCGTGACAGCCCCGCTCTATCCACGTGCACGGCCGTGGGAAACTGCTCGGCGCTCCAACGGAGTCATCGATCGTGACAGCTCCTCTCCCAGCCGAGCACTTTCCCACGATCGTGCACGTGGATAGAGCAGTGCCGTCACGATGGCGCCACAGCTTTCCCATGGCCATGCACGTCGATCGATGCGGCGAACTAGAGCTTGAGAAGTCGATTGACAAAGGGAAAAGGCTGGAAATGAGGAAAATAAGAATTTTATGAACACCAAGGTTTTTATATATCATTCGATAGCATTTTCCCTGAGAAATCCAACGATGTACATTTCAATGGGGAATCTGCGGCCAAAAATGAGATAAGGGACGGTTTTTCAACAACATGTACACGGAGGCACTGTTTAGGGCCACCCCAAGGAACAGTGGTTCGTCTGAAATGAGTGGAACTAGGAAATTCCTACACAGCTGTGAACTTAGATCAGGGATTTGAGAAGACTTCGCTGCCAGTTTATCAAATTTTGAACAAATTTCTCCCCAAACTTTTCAAAATGTGAAAAAAATGGCCTTGTACGGAATTTGAGAAAAACAAAAACTTGTGGTACCATGTTATAGAGCTCGACGGGCTGATCTTAGAACATATATATGTTTAGTGAAAATAATCAATATCAATCGATTTACGGCAAAAAAAAACGATAAAAAATGCGAAAACGCGTTTTCGCGCGATTTTTAACACTCCTACGGCACTAACTGTATGAGTAGCAACAAGATGTGAGAGCGATGGGTGCTTATGAAGACATCAATTTGGCTAGCGCACAATACTGCAATTACCACGATGTAGAACTTCCGTCGACGTTGATTAGTCAGTACTATTTCATGAATACATAACTGTGTGCTGCAGACAGTGCTGTGCGATGGCCTAACTGGCATGTGAATAATGCGTGTGCATAGGTGTGTCCGTCTGTCTGTCGGCCGTAAATTTCGGATTTCGCGTCGTTGTTACATCTTTTGAGCTGACAGTAAAGTGAGGATGCTAATAGCTTTATAGGAGAATGTGCAGAGTCGTCAGTGGCTAATGGTACAACCTGATAGCACCTAATGAGGCATAGTAAGGAGCTTCCCTGAATTTGTTACTATTTGTGAGTTGACAGGGAGAGCATTTGCACTTATCAGTGCTTTGGGGATTGATAACCAAACACTGATAGCGAGCAGTGCTGGTGGTGACAGCTTTCGATAAAATGCGATAAGGGCTGATGACAAGTGAACGACGGACTTCGATACACCCCTCGCTACTATCATTGATCAAGTTTTAGCTGCGCGACTGCACGTCGCTCGACACTTCCAGGAGCAAGCTGCGCATGAAATAATCTGAAGAGAAGTGCTCAGCGATGTCGACCAGCATATGCAGTGTACAGCTTCACTTAAAGGCACACCACGCGATAATCACATTAGTGGCCTTTTTCCTGAGGCAAGTAGGCCCTTAGGTAGGTGCTCAGGCTGCACCCTTGTTGCGGCTTGATCGTACATCCTCGCGGCGATAGGCGCGCTCTACCCGAGCCGACTTAAGCCTCTCGAGCCGAATCACACCTGGTCTTAGACGAACAAATTTCCAACGTGGCTCTTACGTGGAGAAGGAAACTTGCGATAAGACAAGATAAGGCAGCGATATCGATAGCGAAGGCAGCTTCAACAGGGAAGAACAGGTGATATCGTAGCATTTTGCGCGGTATCATCGAGCAAAAGCTCTTCTACAATCTCTCATACTCGTAGGAGGACTG
Source organism: Trichostrongylus colubriformis (assembly GCA_963978905.1). Lineage (NCBI taxonomy): Eukaryota > Metazoa > Nematoda > Chromadorea > Rhabditida > Trichostrongylidae > Trichostrongylus > Trichostrongylus colubriformis. Next base: position 39,509,125 of record OZ022259.1, read on the forward strand.
AATACAGGGAGCTTTAATTTTGATGTTTGTGAGGAGATTTGATTCATTTTTCTTCACGGTGGGTAAAGCAAGCCTTTTACGTCCAGTAGTACGTGCGAAACTCTCACAATTTATCGCGAGGTGTGCCTTTAATCAGAACTTATGCGGGTGGACCCATCCGTAGATGCGAAGTATCACTTTTAGATCTTGAAGTTTTAGATTTGATGGTGAACCCACAATCGGTTTTTGGCCCTCTGCGCACGATCTGACCAAGGTGATGACCGTCTAAGCTGACCATGACTCATTGACTTGCAGACTTGACCAGACTTGTAAATATTTTCATTTGCTTGATCTCCTCCAACTGACCTAGTCCAAATCGTACGTTCTTTTAACACTTTCACATTTGAGTACCTTCCTTCTGTGCTGACACCTATCGTGGCTTCATCAGAACGCAAAGTGGATGCGAGTGCACTACGCAGGCGTCTAAATAAAAGGTGGGGCTATCACAGCCTCCAATCGATACTGCGAGATTATTTAGCTGCTCACCTCTGTGAGTGGTTGTTTCTCTCTGACAACTCCCTTATCACAACCGTTCATTTGCGGATGGACAGACGGGCATACCGACCAGAATAACGACAAATGGGCAAAAGTAAGTGGTTTATGTACTAGAAGAATGCCTCTAGAACTTCAATGGAGAGTAATAAGCAATTTATACTAGCCTAAACATTCAGTGCCCGATAGGTGAGCCTACTAGCTGCTCAGTTACTGAATGTAAGTGTTTCGGCTGTCAGCTGACTGAGCTCTCAATGAGTAGCGGATATATGTGATTCTTCTTGAAGCCGTAACCAAGATGTTATTTAGTTTTATTCGGCTAACGTTTCGGCCTAGTCGCCTTCGTCAGAGCCTGGAAAGCCAAAGATCTTTGGCTTTCCAGGCTCTGACGAAGGCTCCGAATGAAACTAAAGATCTTTGGCTTTCCAGGCTCTGACGAAGGCGCCGAATAAAACTAAATAACATCTTGGTTACGGCTTCAAGAAGAATCACATATATACGAACACAATGCCAAGATTTATGGAGAGTCGAACTTGGATACTTATGGAGTAGCGGATATTTATGGAGATACCAATTTGAATAACACGTGGCGCTTATCGCGTCTAGAACTGTGCAAAACATTGATATTGATTGGAAAGTATTAGCCAACAGCACATCACGTAATTACTCCAGGTGATAAGAGCACTGCTTGTTGGTTCATGCTTATTCGTTAAAGTCGTGCAAATTCAGTGGAAAAGTGCAGTTTTAGTCGGAAGTTCCAATCCTACGGCTGCACTATATCGGGTCTCTTCCAGCTTCAAGAGGTGCAATAATTGGTATCCTCACAGGTGGATTACATGAATTGGCGATGTGCCTGAGCGTCCACATTGACTGAATTCGTAGCACTGTTCCTTATTAGCTAAGCGATGTTGACAAATGGGATGAGTGTGCGGCGGCTATTATTTTCAGAGAACGGCATGGCTCCGACAATGGCTGGGGTTTGCTATAAAAGTGCCATTTTATTGCTTGTCACTTATGAGCACTATAGTCACGTCGAGACCGTCGAGCACTCTGGCGCAGTGTTGCTTCAGGAGGTGCAATAATTGGTATCCTCACAGGTAGGGCTAGTTGTCATATATGTAAGGGAAACCAAAAATGAGCGTAGAAATGTACTATCTTCGATGATTAACTTCTTACCAAGCGAAGAATAAATTCAGTGAAAATCCTCTGCAAATTTCGCGTGAAATATTGGCCCAGAAATGAGAATAAACTCGTCGATGGATGAAACTAAAAACTGCTCTTCTCCAAAAAGTAGGTTATCGTATTGAATTTGTTATTCTTAATTCTCCTATTTTTACATTTTGTGTTTTCGTAATAGAGAGGACCAAAACGAAAGCCATAAACTGCTAAGAATTACCTATTACGTCCGCGTAACCTATCTAAATCAAACGCCATCGATGTTGCTTCTGCCGGGGATGAAAGGCTGCAGAATGACGTCTAGCCTTGGATGGAAGATGATTTTGATGGTGAAGGATAGGAAAAGGTCACAGTAGAGGGCATGTGACGCCATTTTGTTGAAGACGTGCTCGAAAACTTTGAGAGCCCTTTTGTACAAGCAAACTTACCTCGTGCGAGCATGCGAGCACGCCGTGAAGGAATGCTTGAGCAAAAATGAACGGAGTACTAGGTTAGTATTGTACGCTTTCTGAGCCTCATGATGATCTAAATGTCCAACATCAATTGATACTCCGTTCTTATTCTTAAAACTCAAGAGATCATCTGAGAGTCTCGAAAGTTTTCGGACTATCTCTCATTATTTCAGTGTAGAACACCTTCATCAGACCTGAAGCAGTAGAGTTTTGCTAGACTATACGATATACGTTGTATATCAATAATTTACGTCCCTGTCTCGAAAAAAATCCAGACCTTACTCTGCCAAAAAACGTACGCAGCAGAAGTGAGCATCTCACTTGACCCCCTTGAATATTCTGGAGCGCTACGAGACTGCTTTAACACCTGATATGAAAAAGATCATAAAAGAACAAACCACGTGTTCTCCTTACTACTGACTTCTGGTGAAAACGTTTTATTTCAAAAGCCTCTAGTACTTTACTTCATACTGGATTCTTATTAAGCGGTGTAACACTTTAATGATATGTGGGGATTCATGAGCCTATGCTCTTGTACGATTTTTGGGGAAGCGGCTGTTAGGATGAGAGAATGGTTTTTCTAATGCTTTGCGGTGTTCGCAAAGCTTTTGTAAAGCTGCCTGTTGGTTGCTCCAACACAGTTTTTGCTTTTTTTTGCCTAAATTATGATTTTCTATCAGGTATACCTTTCTCCGGAAATGGCACAGTTTGTGGTTGCCACAGTAGCTGCAGCCCTCCCTATCCCATCATTCCTCGCAGAGCCTTCAGTATATATGGAGGGATAACAATCGGTGGAGAGCGGAATAATAATCGTACTGGAAGAATTAAATTTGCACCACCCTGTTCCTTTTGATGCCGTTCTTTCTTTGACGTATGTCATTATTTGGAAATTTCACCTGGTGAGGAATACGGACTGCATGCCAGAGATTGCGTGGTCGTATAACCCTTCTCCCTCAAAGCATTTTCCGCCACTGAATCCACTCTATCCGATTAATGGCTACAGATTTTATCTTAAGCTTCACCAAGTTTGGACGATGTAGGCGTTATATAATATCGGGGTCCTACGAGTTTGAACCGGGGACCAAGGGAGTAGACCTCCCTTGTATATTGCTTTCAAAGGATTATTAAGGCCTTTACCGCTACAGTTGCTTCCTAACGAAAGCCGATATAAGCTACATATATAAACCCCGCTGTTAGTCAGATGTGATGCGATATAGTGCAGGAGCAGGGATAACATCTTGACGAGTAACCAGCTAATTTTGTCTGATGGTTCACCACAGATGAAAGTATGGGGCGCCCCTCAATGTCTCTATCCGTGAGATTGTTTAAAGGCACCGGGAGGGGGGCAAGGGCAGAATAACGTTTACAAAAACAATGGCGTCTGAAAACAAACATATGGGTTCGGTAGATACAATGTGTACGAAACCGGCGTTAAAAAACGCGCCACATGGCGCTATTTGCCCCCAGGGCGCGCTTCCGTCCGAACTGCAAGCTTCCATGGCCGAGCCACGCTTCGTTCATTTTAAAGCTTGTCTTCGGGCTGATGTAACCTTTTTTCTGAATTATTTCCTCTTTAGACTGTTTTCTAGTGACATATTTTACTTGTCTACTTATGGATCTTCTTAATTGGGCATTTCTATACCTGAAAATCTCAGAAGGGTCAAATAAAGTCAGGGGGAGACGCGACTTTGCGTCGACGTCGAAGCTCCTTTCCCTTACTGGGCTTAGGCTAAAATTGATATCCCCTCCTCCCACATTAAAAAGCATCTGTCAAAACATAGGTCTCAGTGAAAATTTTGCGTCTCTCCCCCCCCCCCCCTCCCCGACTTTATTTGACCCGTAAGTACATCTAGAAACAATATAAGAAAGAACAAAGTAAAAACTAAAAGGGAAAAACAAATCTATAATAGAGCCATCTTCTTTTGGCACCATGCCAAGGCGTCAAATTGGCGAGTTTGTGCAATGGCGGCCTGTCAAACTCGTCCACACTACGTCTGTTCTACAGTGAGCCAAAATTACCCCTCCTGGTGTCTTTAATGCAGTTCGTAACCGCAATTTCATGAGTTTTGACAAGGGGGTAGTAAGCTGTGCTGCAAGGTAAAGAGGATATGAACAGTCTTACTGTACTTTTCTCCAACTTTCACTTTTTCACTATCTTGGATGAACACGACGAAACCACCACATTTACTCCCTACGCTGTATCTAAACTTCCCCTTCCTTTTTATTAGCTTTCTGAGTCGTCCAAAACCTGGTGCAGACTAAATGCAAAATATGTAGCCAACAATCGAACGGAGCGAATTCGGTGGTGGAGAATATTTTGTTTCATATACTCAAGGCTCTACGAGAAAATATGTGATAGGAAGGGCCGTACATACTGTGGCAAACACAAAGTATACCAGCTTCGGACGACGGCATACCTGATAGAATGCCAAAGCTAAGGGCAAAAATATGTTAGAAAAACAAAGAAGCTGCTCTGCAAACGCACTGACGAACACTACAAAGCATTAGTAGATTCATCCTCTTATCCTAACAGCAGCTTTTCTAAACATCGTACAAGAGCATAGGCTCATGAACATTCCCACACTTATCATTAAGGCTGCGTTCATACCAAATTGAATGAGAGATTTGGCGCATTCGCGTCATGCATAAGATACGTATCGATCTAGAAAATGAGAGTATTGGCGCATCGGCGCATTGGCGTATCGGCGCATCCGCGCATCCGCGATTTGAGAGAATTGGCGCATTCGCGTGATGGATAGGATACATATCGATTGAAGAATGAGAGTATTGGCGCATCCGCGATTTTGGATATTTGCCATAACAGAAAAAGATCAAGGAATGAAAAAAGAAGAAAAGAAATCAACCGCACGTTGGCACGTGCCGCGTTCAAAAGGGTGACGTGGCACGCCAATTCTCTCAAATCGCGGATGCGCCGATGCGCCGATGCGCCAAAACTCTCATTCGATTCGGTATGAACGCAACCTAAAGTGTTACACCGCTTGATGAAGAATGTGTAAAGGAAAACACTAAAGGCCCTTGAAACAAAACGGTTATTACCAGAAATTCTACTCTATATAATCGGCTAAGTGTGTATGTTGATGTGTGTGTGTCTCTCTTTGACCGGAAATTCATAACTCGCGTCGCAGCAAAGATGGGCTCCTGAATTTCAGATATGATATAGGGGGCGGTAGAGCGGTGGTGGACCGAAAGTGATAGCAGCTGATAAGGGCTGATAAGGAGTCTCGAAAGCAAATATCATCAAATACCTTTCACCTTTCGGATCGATCCTAGAGCGCCGACCCTCATTGGTGTTTCAGAGGTGGGACGGGCACATCAATGGTGGGCGATCCAAATTGATAACGGTTGATAACGGCTGTTAAAGAGCCTCGAAAGGCGAGTGTCACCAAATTCGTTTCATCTTTCGGGTCGATCCTAAAGCGCCGAAACTCATAGTCGTTTTAGGGGGTGGGACGGGCTCATTAGTGGTGGGCAATCCAAATTGATAACGGTTGATAAGATGCGGTAAGGCTGCGTTCATACCGAAATGAGAGTTTTGGCGCATCGGCGATTTGAGAGAATTGGCGCATTCGCGTCATGCATAAGATACGTATCGATCAATAGAATGAGGGTATTAGCGCATCCTCGATCTGAGAGAATTGGCGGATCGGCGCATCGGCGCATCCGCGATTTGAGAGGGATGGCGCATTCGCGTCAAGGATAATATACACATCGATTGAAAAAGTGAGAGTATTGGCGCATCCACGATTTGAGAGAACTGGCGGATCGGCGCATCCGCGATTTGAGAGAATTGGGGCGTTCGCGTGGAGGATAAGATACGTACTGATTGAAAAATGAAATCGACTTTCGATAAGAAATGGAAAATCAAGTAATGGAAAGAAGAGAAAAAAAAATCAACAGCACGTTGGCACGCGCCGCGTTCAATAGAGTGACGTAGCTACGCCAAAAATCTCAAATCGCGGATGTGCCGATGCGCCAAAACTCTCATTCAATTTGGTATGAACGCAACTTAAGGAGCGTCAACAGGCTAATGTCGCCAAATTCGTATCTCTCTTCTGGCTAACAGTGGGATGTTCACACTCACAGGTATTACAGGGTATGGGGACCTGAATGGCGACTTTTTGAAATTGATGAGGCCTTACAAGGGCTGATGAGAACCATTAGGATATGGGGACGGGATAAAATCCGGTACACCACTCACTAGTACTATATGACGCTGTAGTAAATGCGTCTGATGCTCAGCACCCGTGGGTGAACATATTTTGTTCTGTTCTGATATCTGCTGCCGATGTATAGACCGCCGAATTGCTTATCGTTCCAAATAATGATGCATTTCTTTTGATACTGCGATCCAGATGAATGATCAAGACACGTTCTAGATTTGTATAGCGAAGAAAGCAATTCATTCTCTCATGCGGTGCCTGCAACAATACTGGGTATCGACCGCCAGACTACGTGAAATTCGAAATAGTGGTGCTTGCTTACAGGAACGATAAGCATCGATAATTGGCATACGGATCTACCAGCTATATGTAGAAAGTAGATGCTCAGCGAAATGTCAACATCGACAATTTCTCCATTACATAATTCTATTGAGTTGAATAAGTAATGGATAATTCGCACAGTACTGTGCGACTGTGCCCAACTGGTAAATAGTGAAGGCGAATCACGTGGCATTCTACACATCATCACTTGCCGCAGTAGTTACTCTGGATGAGTGCTGATCGCTTCGTGACGTCGCACTCGCGGCGCCGCAGCACCAGTCGTTTGGAATTCCGCTCAAGACGCGATGGGCTGGTACCATGAAGGATCTTCAAAGATTACATATTGGAAGCTTTGGAAGTTTGCCTATGTGGTTGTTGTTGTTGCTGTTCTAATAGATAAATCTGCAAATGCTGCCGCACTCGCCGCCGAAAATTCGACCAACCTGCACCCAACCAATTTTTCTTCGTCACTGTATAATCTTTCCTATGTCAAGTGTCATGGCAGTCTCGTAGCCCCAGACTATTTGATGGTGCGGCCGAGCGAGATGTTCACTCCCGCTTCGTAGCGTCGGAAATTTTGCCGGACAAGGAACGTGTCCGTCAGTTTGTGGGTCCGTCTGCTTGTCACGAAAGTCACATATGGCGTTGCAGCGAAGCTGGTATCCTGAATTTTACAAGTGATGAAGGTGGTGTTAAAGGCACCGGGAGGGAGGCAAGGGCGGAAAAACGCTTCCGTCCGAACTGCAAGCTTCCGTGGGCGAGCCACGCTGGATTCATTTTAATGCTTGTCTTCGGCCTGATTGAACCTTACTTTTGAATTATTTCCTCTTTAGACTGTTTTCTAATGACATGTTTTACTTGTTTACTTATGCATCTTCTTAATTGTGCATTAAGCCTGAAAATCTCAGAAGGGTCAAATAAAGTCGGGGGGGGGGGGAACGCAACTTCGCATCGACGTCAAAGCTCCTATCCCTTCCTACGCTTAGGCTAAAATTGATATCCCTTTCTCTCACATGAGAAGGCATCTGTCAAAGCATAGATTTCATCTGCTTTGGCCTAAGCCTAGGGAGGGAAAGAAGCTTTGACGTGGATGAAAATTTTGCGTCCCCCCCCCACTTTATTTGACCCTACACTTCTTATCAAGCCACTAGGCGAACCAAGTCGATTGGCATACTAAAGTGCCTATTTTCACCTGACGTTGGTTGTAAAGAAAGGGGTTTCACCCTAAACTAGGCAAAAAACACCAACGGTCGTGTAGTGACCCTTCCCAACTATATTAGAAAAGCTATAACTACAATAAGATGAAATACAAGAAAGGACAGGGAAAAGAATAATTGAGAAGAACAATAAAACTAATCCGACATCAACAAACAACAGAAAATCACCTCTTGGCATCATGCTAAGGCGTCAAATCGGCAAGTTTGTGCAGTTGCAGCAAATAAGACACGTCCGAACTACAACCTAGCTACCATACGCCAAAAATGCCCCCTCCCGATGTCTTTAAGGGAATCCCAGCTGTGGTAGACCAGAAGAGGGGCTGATGAAGAGCCTCGAAAGGCGAATGCCACTAAGTCCGTTTTGCCTTTCACGTTGATTCTAGAGTCCTGGCACTCAGGTGTTTAGCAGAGTAGGACGAGGAAATTAATAGTGGGTAATCCAAATTGATAAAAGTTGATAGGATTCGATTAGGAACGTCGAAGGCAAATGTCGTTAAACTCGTTCCGCCTTTCGGATTGATTTTAGTGCGCCAACACTCACATGTGTTCTAAGGGGAGGGGGACGGGGACATTGATGGTGGGTGATTCGAACTGATAACGGTTGATAAGATTTAATGAGAAGGGTAAAGGCAAATGTCACCATGGCATTTCGTTTCTCCGGGTTGGTAGTGGAGGGGTGAGACGGTTAGGTAATGCTGATGGCGTGGAGCCTGTCTCTTATAGAAACTGATAAGACTTACAGGGCTTGATAAGAGTCGCTAGGAAGTGGATGGGATAAAATCCGGTACACCGCTTACACCACCAAACGATCGCTATAGTAAAAGCGTCTGATACTCATCTCCATTACGTCAGCATACTTTGCCTTTGTTCTGATATCAGTTGTCGATGCGCACTGCGATCCACATGGATGATCAAGATACGATCTAACTTTGTGTTAGCACAGCAAGTGATTCATTTTCTCATGTGGTACCAGCAACGATAATGGGTATCGACCGCTATACCATACAAAACTAACTCCAAGTAGTGGTTCATGTATAGGCATTGCTCATAGTTCGCGATTCAGGCGATCGCGCGATTTAGGCGAAAGGAAAAAAGATACATATTAACCGAGTGATTCAGGCGATCGCGCTATTCAGGCGGAAATTGATTAAGTGATTCAGACGATCGCGCGATTCAGGCGGAAGGAAGAAGATACATATCGATTAAGCAAATCAATAATTACACCTTGCCTAGCGAGCTTTGCAAACGTGGCGGCGTCATGCCACATCATTAGGCGTGTTTTGATGTGACATGTGTTTTCGAATGTGCCCTATCTCAACATAAGATCCAAAATTAACAAAAGGAACATGAAGCAATGCATTGAGCGGAACAAACAAACATAAACGCAAACGAAAAAACAACGCTTTCGAAAGACAGGCTAGCGAACTCATTACAGCCGCGCCGCGTGGTTACGCGTTGCGGTTTTGATACGCCTGATCGCCCGAATCGCGCGATCCACGCGATCGCGCGATCGCCTGAATCGCGAACTATGAACAATCCTGCTATATATAATTCGCTTCGTATGTCTGTGTGTGTGTTTGTCCGTCTGTCACGAAATTCATATCTCGCGTCGCAGCAAAGCTGGGACGCTGAATTTTACAAGTGATATAGGGGATGTCAAGCGAACCTCAGCGGTGGTGGACCGAATATGATAGCAGCTGATAAGGGCTGTTCAGGAGCCACGGAAAGCAAATGTCACCAAATCCGTTTCGCCTTTCGGGTTGATCCTAAAGCGCTGACACCCATAGGTGTTCTGCGGGATGGGACGCGGACATTAATGGTGGATGACCAGGATAACGGTTGATAAGATTCGATAAGGAGCTTAAAAAGGCCGTAGTCGTCAAATCCGTTTCGCATTTCGCGTTGATCTAAGAGCGCTGACACTCATGGATGTTTAGCAGGGTGGGTCAGGGACATTAATGGTGGGTGATCCAAGTTGATAATGGTTGACGAGATTTGATAATGAGCACGAGAAGGCAAATGTCGTCGAATTCGTTTGGCCTTTCGCCTTGATCCAAGAGCGCTGACATTTATAAGTGCTTTGCGGGATGGGGCAGGAACATTAATGGTGGTTGACCCGCACTGATAATGGTTGATAAGATTCGATAAGGGGCGTAAAAAGGCTAGAGTCGTCAAATTCGTTTCGCCTTCCGCGTTGTTCCAGGAGCGCTGACACTCATGGGTGTAGCAGGGTGGGAAGGGGACATTAATAGTGGGTGATGCAAACTGATAATGGTTGATAAGCTTCGATTAGGAGCGTGAGAAAGGGAAATGTCACCGAGGCCGGCTTGCTTCTACGGCTAACAGTGGAATGTTCATATTCGCAGGTGTTGTAGGGTACGGGTACCTCAATGGTACTGTTGGGTACAAGAGCCTCAGTGAAACTGATAACGGCTTACAGTGACTGATAAGAACCCTTACGAATTGGATGGGATGAAATCCTTGCTAACATTGTACGACCGCTTTAACAAGAGCGTCTGATGCGCAGTGGCATCGGGTGAACATATTTTGTTTATGTTCTGATATCACTGACCGATGTAACGACGGCTGAATGCCTGGCGTTCCAAAAAATGGTGCATTTCTCTTGATAATGCGATCTCCAGTGATAATCATGATACAACCTATTTTTGTAATAGCAAAGCAAGCGGTTCATTCGGAATCATTTTCTAATACGGTACTTGCAGCAACACTGGGTATCGACCGCTAGACTATGTAAAATTTCGAGTAGTGAAGCATGTTTACGAAAACGATAAAAATCGATAAGCGGGATATGGCCTACCATCAATGTGTACGAATTAGATTCTCAGCAAGTGATCTATTTGTCACCAGTCGATGCAATCGAGTACAAAACTATCGATTTCCAAACTACCCAAACTCCCAATGATGACCAGTTGGCTGGCGCACACTACTGCACGTGATTCATGTGGATTACGTGCAAAATGGGTTCCATGCAAAGCGATTGAAGTACACCGATACCAAAATGCTTTTTTATCACGCCATCTTCTCTGCTTTTTTGCAATTCAATAGCTCAGCCGAAAGCAGAGGGAAGGAAATCTCCGCTCCGCTGTGGTCGGCCCGAACACACCCATTTTGCACAACATCGCCATGAATCGCGCGCAGTAATCTGCGCCAGCCAACTGGTGCCTTATAAAAACAGTAGTCATCGATTTCTGGCATTTGTATCTGCCATCAACATGCAAGTATTAGATGCTCAGCAAGTTGACAAATTGCCATCAATCGATGCAATCCAACCCAAAAATTGATCAGCAGACTATCTAAACTGCCAATATATTCCAGCTAAAGAAATGATTAGTGGATAAACACACTTCTTTTCTGATCCATTTACATTGATAGTCGATATAACTGCAACATGAGGTACTGACAGGCACCGGAACTACCACAAAGTGGTGATCTTCCGAAATGCAATAGTCGATAACTAGACCATTGGTCACCCTATACCTTAAGACTTAATGCTCAAACTTAGTGCTAAATATACTTGCGCTCTGTTATCAGCTCGGGATGTTTCGACTGCTAAACCACGTGATATACCAAATAGTGATAGGATTAGTAGAGATATCAGTTGGGCTAACACTCAGTACTGCGTTATCACGATGTGAAACTGCACGATATGGGCTTCTGCGATGCCGGCTGGCTAGTATCGACCATTTTCCCATTAAATAATTCCATTGATTGTGTGATTCGCACAGCTCTGCACGAGCTCATCTCTATCATATATTCAGCAAAACTCTACTGTTCTAGCCTGAAGAAGATGTTAAGTGTTCAAAAACTTATGGGACATTCAAAAGAGGTTCTTTAAGTTCACTGAATAAATACATATTTTAAAGTATCAATTGTTGTTAGACATACTATTAGACATTGGCTTAGATTTGTTGTCATTGCATATACTTTTTTTTGTTGCAACCCATTGTTCACGAGCCCTATCTTCAGTATAGAGGATAGCCAAAATACCGCCTTGCTGCTGATGCAAGCTGATCAGAGAAAATTTCTGTGCATAAGTGTCGAATAACGGGAAAGAGCCTAGTATGATCAGAACTGGCCGAGATCATTGCCTGATTCCAGGTACGTCCGTGAGCGATCCTAGGAGCAATCATGTGAAGCACCGTTTTGTTCTGATTGAAGTACGCAAGTAACCACGTAAAATCGAATTTCTTGTTGAATTGAGCCTCATCGAATGGTTCCTCGCTCAACATCGGAAAGACACCAAATCTCTGAAACTCGCCGACGTGTACACCGATAACGTAACACATAGCAACTTGAATTGTAACGAGACATTTGAATAAGTTTTCCTCCTCGAGCGAATTTATACACTATTTGTCGAGGTTGTTACACACAATTCCACATGAACTAACAAAGATTCATGGGACTTTGTGATGAGCGGATAGCCGACATTAGAAAATGAATGAAAAACAAAACTAACGGAACTCACTTTGACTTTACTCATAACGTAGTTAATGCCTGAAATCCCGAGAAGGCTCCATTGTTGTTCAGCTTGAACGCAGCTGTGATAGAAATTGCGGGCCTGCGTTATTGCTTCAGATTTTGATTTTTCTTTCGATGTCAGTACCTCTGAAATGTCGTGTACTGCAAATTCAGAGCACTTCCGTTATTGAGTTTAGCTTGGTTTCATCCAATCTGTGTAGGCCTTTCCCAAAACCCTTCTAGTGGCTTTATCTGAGCCTTGATGGAGCGATCGGTTTGTTCACTTTGGCTGAAAGGTAACTGAACGGCCACTTCGACAGTGTCAAAACAGAATCAGGATGGATACGCGTTAAAGGGAAGCAAGCCAAACACGCAGTAGAGGCGAATTTTCGCATGCTCATGAGATGGTAAACTGCCATACGCTCTTTTCGAGAAGGTAGGTTAAAGCAACTAGAAGGTGACACGACGAAATGACCGTGTGCTCGCAAGGAAGTAGGCTCTTAGAATTTTGAAGTTAAGCCAGTTGAGTAGATGACCACTCAGCAGAGGGCTCCCCTGGTCCTAGACATTGTCAAGAAAAAAAGGTGAGTGTTCAGCAAGGAATCCAAGGTGGAAAGTGGATAGACTGGAGAATAGCGGCTCCAAGGAAACGGAACTAGATGCTGGTTTCCTGGACATTTACCTATTGCCCACCTGGCATGATGCTGCTGACGTCCTTATGCGATATGGTAGGGAGCACTGGATAAAACTGGCTGTGGCTTCAAGGATGAAAAGATGCGTGACTTTGGAGCAAGAGGATCACTGAGTGATGAAACAGGAAAGAAGAGGTGACAAGCGCTGGGTCAAGGTCCAAGAGGACATTGAGCCAATTAGGGGCATCAGCGTGATGAATCTAGTCAAATGCAGCAAACGTGCAATAATGTAGTACAGCTGAAGTTAAATGGAGATGGTGGGAGTGCTACGATGGGTCCGTGGACGAGACGTTCTTTGAAAAGAAAAGCCTGGAGATGGCAGCAACAGCTGTTCCCATACTATTTTGGATGAATGGAAGGCACACTTGGATGGTTGGACGCTGGGTAAGCAGTCGGTCCAGATAGGATTTTAGGGGAACTATTGAGGTAGAGAATACGGGGTGGAGTATTTTACCCCAATCTCACGCGATGTCTCCAGAAAGAGTGAGTGAAGGTGTTCGGTTAGGTTAAAGCTGAGAAAACTCATCACAGTTTTTTGGAAGCACATGTCTGAATAGTTCGCAGAGAGTGCTCTCTTAATGGGTAAAAAGGTAACAGAGAAATAGTAAGGGAAGGGTCGAGTTACAGTAGCGCTCAAAAGTCTTCGGCGGAATGGTCTCTCACTTGGGTTTTTTCACTTGCAACTGCACCGATTTAAGAGAAATTTTAGTATGTTGTACTTGAAGACACTGCATACTTAATGTACTATTTTGGCGCGCAACGGTGTAGGTTACGTGGTTATATGAAATTTTTCAATTTTGGTATGCCATCGCCATGCCGTCCCGCTGTGCCGCTGTCATCAAAAGTCGTGGTCTTTCTACAAAATATTAATTTTCTCTGAGGCTTGCTCTTTTTCTTTTTGTATAGAAAGCCGTTTTTCTTGAACAAGCCTCTTACTTTTTTTGGGTGGTCTTGTAGTAAATTCTTGTAAAAAATCATGAAAAGTGGCAAGCGGCGCTCAAGTAGAAAGAAATGTTGACAATAGGTTCAGACACCACATATTAAAATTGTGTCAAATTTGGTCAAGTAGAAAAAAAGTTACGACAAAAAAGTTTTGGCCGAAGACTTTTGAGCGCTACTGTATGTACATGGAGCAAAGGCTCTCTTACGCACCTCTCATAATGATAATTAGGTAGGCGTACGCGAAGAATAGCTGTGAAACTGTTCTTGCTCCTGCTACCTCAAATAGCATAATGCAGGGTCTTATGGAAGGTTCATTTAGGAGTTTCTTTACGTGGAACACTTTGTTCTGATAACGGGTAATGGAGAAGAAGTTCAGGTGAGGGAGCGGAAATAACAGGAAGTACTGGTCTCTGATAGAACGCCAATAAGGGTAAACCAGGTATTTTCATGCACACGATTAATCGAGGACAGCCAAGGGAAAAGAATCGATACCATGCTGAGGTTGTCGTACCTGGGATGCACTCACATCGCCACGCTATATCATGCAATGAGTTCAAAAAATCTTGGCGTAGATGATATGGAGTGAGACTCTGCGATAAAGGTCAAAGCGCTTGGGATCGATGTATACCAGGCGACAGCGAAGTCAGCTTTTCTCCGCGGCAGCGAATGCTAGTCAAAACACAAATTCATGAACGTCAACAAGAGTCAGCACGCTGTGGGACCACTCTGGATAAGGAGAAGAATAAAACAATTCAACACCGTGTCCGAAATCATGGGATTTTATGAAACTAAAATGAACAAGTTCGCATAAGCATGCTGGATGCATTAGCTTCATTCCAATCAATCATACATCTTTTGTGCCGCGAGGTGCCGAGATATGTGCACTTGGAATGACATCAAAATACGAAGTTTCTTCAGTCTGAACTGTCCGATTCTTGAACTCAGAGGTCGGAAGAAGTTTTGTTGCTGAACTTACTAACTTCTTTGTTCCTTCACATAACGGTGATGCATTCCATGGAAGGGTGATATTTTTTCCCAATTTAATAGTGTGGCATTTGCATGGGCGGCTATCCAGTTTCCGCATGCGAACTGATAAAAATCTTCACATGGGTCGACCTGAACTGCTCTTTAGAGTGGCAAAACTTCAGGCACTTATTTTTTATAGTGTGGAGGCTAAACATTTGAATTCTTTTTCCGAGATCATCACAGGCGTCCACGTCATCACGAAGGATTCTTGAAATTCTCCTACATGATGATCGGCTCGCAATCCTCATAAAAGTGACCCACCTTGTAGTTAAGTGAGTAGTTTAAATAACCAATGAGTTCGAAAAAGAGTGATGTGTCGTCAGTTCGTGGAGGTTCCGCGCACGGATTAGAGTACTCAAAGCTCTCGATACGCGGAAACAGAGTCAAGAGTACTAAGAGCATGCTAAAATATGACATTCCTACATAAGCGAAAGGATGTGATGACATCGTATACGAAACTATATAAGAAATCCGCTAAGTATGTCTGTGTGATTGTATATGTTCGCCGTCTGTGCGTCTCGAAATTCATATTTACGTCGTTTGCAAGTGATGTGCATGTTATTACGTTTACACAGTTGGCGGGTTACCGATACTTATATCAATTGGTAGTGGGTGATGAAAAGCTCCAGAAAGCAAGGCTCCTCAAATCGCTGCTCCTTCAGCGACGACAATGAATCGCTAACACTAATACGTTGTGGTTAGCCTCCGAGATTGTTACAATGTTTATTATACAGATTATTCGGCTGACGTTTCGGCCAAATGGCGTTCTTCAGAGCCTGGAAAGCCGAAACATATAAGCGATGCAAAACGTCGATTACCTTATTTCAAATTGCAAAGGAAAACTAAGGGTGAATCAGCCATAAAAGGATACAATGAGACTCGCTCACCTTATAGAAATGTGGAGCTGTAATTGACACCTAGAGTTAGGATTTTACGGCGGTGCTTATATATGTGTTTTAAGCCCCCAAGGTTAGGTCAGATTACTTATGGGAGCCCCCTAGGGATTTAACTTTTAAAAACTATGCCACAGGTTATTGATCCATGGTGATTGCCGTCCGTCGCCCTATTTCCATTGATTTTAGGTTTCAATGCCGAACCCCGCGCCCCGTCGCCTGATAGCGATTGATTTTAGGGTTCCAACATCGGACCCCCACCTCAGCGCCCCCGCGGGGGTTCGACCGCGTAGGTCAAAGGCCGCACAAATCCACGAACGGTGTCAACTCTCTACTAATCGTCACGCGTTCGTCTTTCCTATTGATTTTAGGGTCCTTCGCCTTGATCCATAATGCTTCAAGGGTTTTGCGTGCTGAGATCTCCTGTTCGCGTGCCAGAATAGTGACCTCAACATCGACTTCGACATTGCCATGGACTTAGACCCTGTGCTCACCTAGGGGAGTGGATATTCTGGACTTTTTGAGTCCATCGAGGTGTTCCCTGGCTCTTATACAGAGCGGTCCCCGTCTCCCCCACATATTCCTCGCCACACAGTTTACAAGTGATAAGGTACACGACTCCTGAAAGCATGCAGTCGCCTTCCTTTCCGTGAGGGCAAATTACGCAGGAAGGGGTTTGGCAGAGTCGGTCGTAGAGGCGGTTTTGCACCAAACGTTTCTTCAGGCTTTCAGGAGGTATTTCGACCACTCTCACGTTTTCCTGGAGATCCGCTTTCCGTACACAAGCACGGATGGCCGTGCTAATCTCATCCGAAATAAAGGGGATGCAGAAAGGTATCTTCGCTTGCTCTTCCTTTTGTCCAGCCTCCGTCCTAGCTCGTCGTCCATGCCACGCCGGTTGCCCACATTGCAAGTAGCCATTTTCCTGCGCGATGCGATGAGCCAATGCCGTTGACTCAGTACGGTATGCGCCATCGGATGAAACTGCGCTCGCAGTCTTGAACATGTTTTTGATAATGGCCTTTTTGGTGCTAGATGGGTGCGCCGAGGTATAGTGGATTATGATGTTTTTGCTGCTAGGTTTCCGATACCATCTGGTTTTTTGAATTCCTTGTGAATATTGTATCTGGACGTTAAGGAAGGCGAGCCAATTCTCGTCGGTTTCACACGTGTGAACCTTATATGTTCAGACTGGCTGTTCAGTAGTTCGAAGCACGTGTCCATTTGGGACTGAGTGGAGCATACAATAAAACAGTCATCGATGTACCGGCAGTAGAGAATTGGCTTCCGTTCAATCACTGGCTCTTCAACCTTCGACATAAATGCAACCGCCAGAGCAGGCGCTAAACGTTGTCCCATAGCTAGTCCTCTCACCTGTTTGAAATATTCGCCAGACCATCTGAATGTGTTACATTTGAGACATTCGTTGAGTAACAACATGATCTGCGCTATAGTGAGGCCGTACAAGTTGAGACCAGCATGATGTTCTGTGAGGATTTCCAGGACTGCCTGCATTGCACTATCCTTGGACACAATTGTATATAATGAAGTCACGTCGAATGACTCCATTACATTGCCCCGTTCCAGTGAGACTCCGCGAAGCATTTGAAGGAACCCATTGGTGTTAGGTAAGTGTGTAGGGATAAATTTGAGAAGTTGCACTAGGATAAGGTTCAGAAACCATGAAACCCTATCCGTAGGGCCACCTACACTACTTATAATGGGTCTAACCTTGAAATTAGCGGGATCTTCTATATGTACGCCATCGCGAGGAAGCTTGTGGGTTTTTATGAGTAGATACAACACCGGGCACAAAGGTAGGTCGCATTTTAACCTGGTCACCGTACTCTTTGGCAGGCTCGCTGCTCTTGCGGTTTCGGTCCATACCTTGTTAAGATGACGGATTTGCCTCGCAAACTCTTCCGGGCTGGATGGGCCATAAAGTGTTTGGTCTTGCAGGTGTAACCGCGTGATGGCCCTATCCAGGTTTTGGGAGAGAATGACAAACTCCCCACCCTTGTTGCTAACACTGACCTTTATCGCGCCTGACCGCGATAGATCCCCTATTTCCTTGAGTCCCCGCCTTTGCGCAAGAGTTAGATTTGAAGGTGTATGTAAGCCAACCTTCCGACGTAGAATTGTGAATAACGACGTTGCAAACAATCGAAACTTTGTATCGATGGCAACATCGGGCTCTTGTGGTGGAAGATACGAGGATGGAAATGGAGGGGGAGGAATTACTGTGCGTGCCTCAGCGATTTGAACACCGTTAACGAGCGACTGCATCTTGGCCATGCGGCGCAAACGATCATGCAAGGTTTGGAGGTTTGCGACTAATCAAATCAAAGTCAAATACAGGTTCACATTTCTATAAGGTTAGCGAGTTTCATTGTATCCTTTTATGGCTGATTCACCCTTAGTTTTCCTTTGCAATTTGAAATAAGGTAATCGACGTTTTGCATCGCTTATATGTTTTGGCTTTCCAGGCTCTGAAGAAGGCCATTTGGCCGAAACGTCAGCCGAATAATCTGTATAATAAACATTGTAACAATCTCGGAGGCTAACCACAACGTATTAGTGATACTGTAAAATGCCGAGATTAAGGAGAGTCGGACATGGAGCATATTGAATCGCTAACACTATGTAGGTGTTATGTGAGGTGGAACGGAGAAATCAATGGTAAGGAATCAAACCTAATAACAACTGAAAAGGGCTAATAATAAATGTCGGAAAGCTTCAAATCTGTCGCAAATTTAATGTTGGCCTTGGAACCCTAGTATTCGGTAAGTGTTATGTTGGGTAGGAAGGAGACATTGGTGGTGGTAGATCGGGAGTCATAACATCTGGTAAATATACCTGATAGCGGCTGGGACTAAGCTGACTGGATTCGCTAGCTCCTTCGCGCAAAGCAGAGATCTTTGATATTCACAAGGTGTGCTCCGTGAGCACACTGCCAGTAGCAATACTTCAGCAGCTACATCCCATGTGCTTCTCAAGAGTGGTGGATGAATGTAATGACACCACTTGCTAAAGCGCAGTGTTGCGTAGTGTACAAGTTCCATGAATATCGATTTTCACACAGTGTCACCATGTGATACCCGCGGTGCTGTGCTAGCCAGAATGGTCTGTATCGTTTAACGCTAGTCATAATTCCACTGAAAACACCCAAAATACTAGAATGTGTGTTGCTGCTATCGAAATGCAATCTGTCAGAACATTCTGCATGACGGTCGAAAAATCAGTAAAGAAATGCAGAAAACATCGAGAGTGAAGCCCTCCATTTTGTTTCTATATTTGAGAATGGTTCAGGTTTGAAGGCCCATCACGCGATAGTCAGATTAGTGGCTCACTTTCGTGGGGCGAGTAAGTCCTTTGATTACTGCTCAGGATTACTGCACCTTTATTGCGGCTGCACGGTGAACACTCACGGTGTTGTGCCTGCTTGAACCCGAACCGAACCACGCCCACCCAGCTGAATCACACCCGGTCTTATACGAACAACTTTCCAATGGCGCTCACATAGAAAAAGGAACTTGCTATAAGGGAAGATAATTGAATGAAATAGCCATTTCAATGCATTTCGATGCCAAGACTGCTTCCACATTGGAGAGTTTCAAATTCTCATGGAACCCTAAAATGAGACCCGGGGGATCGATAGAGCTCCGACTACTCATTATGGACGTGAAAACCAAAACTACTAAATGGCATTCTGAAGCGAATTACGAGGGGTCAAAGCTTGCCTGTGACACCTTACTGGCGAGGCACTTTGCCATCAGCACGGCCGTGCTAAGCCAGCATCGACCACCGTGGCTTACTGGTAATGTTCCAGATGTGCAGGATTGAGTTGAACACTACCAGTAAGCCACGGTGGTCGATGCTGGCTTAGTACGGCCGTGCTGATGGCAAAGTGCCTCGCCAATGAGGTGTCACAGGCAAACTTTGACCCCACGTAAGTCGCTTCAATGCCATATAGCAGTTTTGGTTTTCACAGTTATAATCAGTATTCGGAGCTCTACGATCCCCCCGGGTCTCATTTCAAAGTTCCATAGGAAGTTGAAACCCTTCCTTAGTAGGACTGGATGTGATGTTGTTAGGTGGCTTGGTTGTCTTCAGGCAGGCACATCACCGTGGGCGTGCGCCGTGCAGCTGCAACAAAGATGCTGCTTGAGTAGTTACATGAGGACCTATCCGTCCCGAGAAACTTAGTCTTAAATCTGGTTGACACGTGGTGTGCCTTTCAGACACAGAATTATTAGGTTGATTCATAAGTTCCAAACCTCTTTACATCACTCCTTGGAAAATCGGCGGAGAAAACCGGAATATCCGTTGTTCATCAGATAAAGAGCCACCTACCTTTGCTACTCTTATTAATTAACCAACTCTTGTGCTCGCTGCGTTTTCGCTTTTATATCAGTTTTGCGAGGAGCTATTTAAAACTTTATTTTTTGAATGCACAGTCTGGAATTTTCCAATGGCAGTTTACGAACAGCACCAACCACGCAGTGCAGGAACTTACAGTACCTTGCCTGGTAATGTAGTGCTGAAACCATTAAGCGGGAAATAGTTTTTCGTCTGATGATGGACACACTGAAATCCCACGACATTCACTACCGATACGTTGGGCCAAGTTCACGAGGAGGGTTCTAGGCATTTCAGCCGTTTCTTATAGGTCATTTCCCATCTCACTAGAAGGTGACCACACTGGGCCATGCTCACGATGTCAGAAAGGCATGAAAAAATGACTTTGTTCCCTACATGCGCCTAGCTTGCAACAGCTCAACACAGGACCTAACCTCCCAATGTTCCTTTGCACTTGTGATTGCACCTATTTTTAGCTATCCAATATGGTCACCGGCAATAAAGATGAGTAGAGCACATAGGCCAATCCATAGGTGGTAGAAGCGTCGCCCAAACATTCCATGAATTCTGACGGGTAGAGTGCAACCTCATAGAAAAAGGATTTGTCTACCTTCCACGGAAAGGACGCTGGCTGATCGCTGGTATTTTCTACGTTTTGGAGCTCATGTCTAAGCAGAATTGTGCATCTGAACACATTACTCGTGTGCCCTTTCATTTGATAGACAAATGAGTCAAATGTGTTCTTTACAATACCGCTCCTGATTCCTGCTAAATCGGCGAATAGCGGCGGAAAAGTGTTTCCACCATGCAATTTCGAATTGAAAAAGGGTGGAAACTTATTCCTACATGCTAAAATATGAGAGGGTACAAGAGAAGAGTGGTATCATCTTGTAGAGCAAAAAAGCTCTATCGAATGCATATATGCACATCCTACAATCTCGATGGTAGGCGAGGAAAAGGAGGTAACGAAAGTGCACACTTTTGAGAGTACTGCATTTGTGAATCTTGAAAACAACAAAAAGTTGAGCGATTTAAATCAAAAGTAGTACCTTTCTGTAAAGCTGAGAAATGTCTATCGAAAACATATACACATATATTCTTGATCTTGACGGCAGACGAGGAAAATGAGGTGCGCAAGTGCCAATGTTTGCCATCAGCTCACTTCATTTCCAAACCTCATAAATATTAGGTAGTCGAAGGGATCGAAAAACAGATAGAAGCATTTTGTGAAGCAAAAATAACTCTATCGAAAACACATATAAGCTTTGTTGAAAGATGAAGGAAACATTGTGAAGGACGGGATTTAAAAAATACCGCGGGAATTTATTCCTCAACCCAATGGTTCCAATTCCATCAGTTATTTTTCGTTTTCCGCTTTTAAGAATAAGGAGATCTTCTTACATCCCCTCCGGAAAGTTTTGTAGTAACGAGTGGGTTTTCCAGTAATTTTTCGTTTTTTATTTTCAAGGATTTGGATATTTCGTGACGGTTCTGTTGGAAGGGATATAATGTAACGAGTAAATTTCCCAGTAATTTTTCGTTTCATTCTCAAGAATGAGGGCCTTCCTTATAGTTCTGTCGGAAAAGTTGCAATGTAACAAGTGGATCAAATGTTGACTCGGAGTGATAATCGGTAAATCTTAGCTTAGAAGTAAAAGTTGTGTGTTTGTGCACCATTTGTATGTTGAACGTGAGTGTGTTACCTTTGCAACTGCGTTCATGCTTTGCGCTCTCAAAACAGCTCTCTAGGGGTAATGCGGTAATGGAGAGATCCTTACAAGAAGTCACTTACATGGTAGTCCTAGGCTTAAGAAGGCTATCTTTAGCGAAATGCCGGTGAAAAAGCGCCCATCCAAGCTGTGGAAACCCTGCAAAACGCCGCAATCATGCAGCGGTCCCGCCTCTTCGACACAGGGGTCCCGCCTCCCGATGACGTAATTCCCGATTGATTGGGGTGGGAGCGGCCAAGGAGATGGGGCAGGATCGGGGGTTTTGCGGCGCGCTTTCGCAGTTTTAGCTTGAAACTCACTCAAAAAAATGATGTCGCATTTTCAATGATTCATCAGTGTTAACTTGGCAACATGCCAGTGGAAAACTAGATCAGACTACTTCCCTCTTGAAGATCGTCCGGGTCGAGAATCAAAGATGGGAAGGGGGTCCTACTTCTCGGGTTTTGGGCCATTTCCATCCGTTTTTTCTCCACTATCCTGTTACTAGGCATCTCGACTTTCACATGCACTACTCCTTTTACTTTTCGTCCGAATTTCCCCTAGTGCTGCCTTTGAATGCCACAAGGATACTGAGTGAAAGGCACAATTTGCCGAAAACTTGTGTTGTGTACACAACCTGAATGCTATCATTTGTTAGCGCTGCATGTAATAGAGGAGTATGTTTGTCGTGTGTTGAGTGTTCGGAACGTAATAGTACGCAGTACGTCGCCGCTGGAGTTAAAGCGCCTTATCTTTCCAAAGGTTGAAGAAAAAATCGTTTCCTTTCTTTCTGTATTGAATTTTTTGCTGTAATGATGGAGCTTTCCATTATTCACTGGGGAAAGATCAAGTGTACCCGAAATGCTAGCAGCACCTTATGCAAGTAGCAGCGCTTTTGATCTACGCAGCGGCTCGATAGGACTATCTATGCGCTTGCAGTCATTGTGAGTAGCTCACTAGTCCTATTCAGTAACACCGCATGACTTCATGTGTGTTCCCTCAAGTTGTGACCTCCCAACACATAATGCGCGCCATGGCCAACCAAGAAATGCATAGGGCTCTGTACATAAAAGGATCATAAGCCCCTCTGTACATTGCACTCCTCCGCAGCCTCCTTTGTACATTACTGTCAGCAATAGGTCACTCTATACGTAACAATCTCTCGTCGACCACCCTCCGCACTTTGCTGGCCTATAGTATTACGAACTTTGAAAGTGTATCAAACACTAACCCTGTCTCGGCCGTCAGGGTTTCTTTATTATCTCATGGGGTCATCAGAACAGAAAACTCGCATACTCGCATGACCGCATGACCGCGTGTCAGCTTGGTACAGTGGTCCTAAAGCGATCACGCTCAGAATAAGATGTAGGATACCTCATCGCTTTGAGACTGGGCTAACTAGGCGAGAACCTTTCTGATGACATACACCACTATTTCATCTCAACCATTCGCGACTTCATTTGTCAGTAAATGCCACGCGGCAAAAAATTTATTGATATTTCTAATACGCTTCAGTTGAAGCAGAGTTGCGCCACTCGTCGGTAGAAGAGTGCAACCCGAACAATTACCTTGAGATCCATCCACTCTGGCCTCCATACTCGGGGGGGGGGGGAGCGAAATGTAAGGTTTTTGACGCAGGTGACCGTCGAACAAATCGACCAGAATATTTGTCAGAGTAAACTTCCGAATATCGAACAAATTGTGAGGGGTGCAGGTCTGGCCTCTCAAGTTACTTTAGAAGGAATTTTGAGGTGGCTGGGTTTTATGCTGTTTAGTGCTCATTGCTCTACGAACAGCCTCTACGACGTGGTGAAGTCGTAGAGGCTGTTCTGAGAATACTGTCACCGCAATCACGCCACGTGGATTGAGGCTGCTCCCTGCTCGAAGTCGTCGGTAATGAGTGCAAGGCCAGGTGTTATCTAGCCGTGTGGGTGCCCTCTAATGACATCTTCGGTTACTTCTGCCGATTGGTTTTGGCTCAAGTATCGTCGAACTTGCGGCATACTACGCCACAACCTTGCAACAACGCTACATCAGATTCTTCGAATATAAAGCTGCTCGACTGCTTCACTTCGGGCATCTTGAAGCAAAGCCTTCGCTAATCGTCATCAATCGCTGCTTTTGATATTACTCCAACGAGGAGGACGGTATGCCATTGTGCCGCACTATCGAATCTTGGAAGCATATTTCAGTGTGCTAGTTGAACTGTTTGTCGATTACATATATCAGTGGAACTCATGCTGATACCTCTTTTCTTACTGACAGGATGAGCTTTCCTGGCAGTCAAAACTTTTGCCGGAGCCTGTTGAGTGATACTTATTATCGCACTTTACCACTGCAGTATAGATTGAAATACGTGGTGCACCGACACAATGATTCATGATGAAGACCTCAATCAGTCAGAGTCGATGAAAGGCTGTAGCAGGGGTGATTCGGTTGCATCATTCACTTCAATCTTTTATACTGACCTGTGGACGTGATCACCACGAAACCGACAGGTCCAGCACCACCTCATTTCAATCGATACGGATTTAATACGATACGATGAGGATCAGTCTGCTCTCATGCTCATTACTCTACACCTCAGTCATCCTTCGGCAAATAGACACTAGGAGCCAGGGTCTGTTATCCAAAGGCGTCAGCTTTCAACTTCTACTCCGTCTCTCAGGCTCGGAGGCTTTGAAGAATTTCTTTATAACCACATTGCCCCTATCACTACACTACCTTCAAGCATTTATATGGCAACCTGTTGGGCTCTCGCACAGTACTGCGCGAATAGCACAGTAAAATTATGTAATTGAGAAGTGGTCGATACCATCAACCGATATCGAAGAAGTTCATACAGCTCCACGTTGTGGTAAGTGCAGCACTGAACGCTACCCCAACTGGAATTTCTACAAATACTATCACTATTTAGAATTGCCGTAATTTAGCTCGTACATATGTATGCAAAATATAATCACTTGGTGAACATTTAGTGCTTAAGCCATGGGTGCCGACAATCTAGTCATTTACTACTGCATATCGCACCGTCAAGGAGGACGCTACGCTACGGAGGTTCAGATGATTCGGCTCTCTCATTACAATCAATGTAAATGGATAAGGAAAATGAAATAGGTTCATTCGCTAATCATTCAACATTTTGGCTATAGTGGTCCCTATTGGGAGTTTAGGTACTTCAGAGCTGGACAGTTTTGTGTTCGCATTTTGTCCCTCTTGCTGAGCATCTAATTCTTAAATGATGGTGGTCTACCATGTGCCAGTTATCGATGCTTATTGGTTCTGTAAACATGCATTATTATGAATTTCACATAGCACAGCGTTCGATGCTAACTATTGTTACAGGTACAGCATGAACGAATGGATTACTTGTTTGGATCTCAAATCTGCATCAAATCTTGATCATCCGTATTGATCGCAATATCAAAAGACGTGCACCAGTATTTGGAATATTAGAAATTTAGTGGTCTGTACATTGGCAACTGATATCAGAGCAAACGAAATATGCATACCCAGTGGTACTGAGCATCAGACATAGCGGATCTAAAGTAGTGTTAACCGTATTTTAACCCATACAATCACTAATGGCTCTTATCAAGGCTTTAAACCGTTACTAGTTCCAATAAATCACCACTAGGGTCCCCGTACCCTGAACATCTGCGAATGTGACTATTTCTTTGTCAGCCGGAAAAAGGAAACGGATTCGACGACATTTGCTTTTCGTCGCTCCCTATTGAATCTTATCAACGGTTATCATTTTAAATCTCCTCCATTGCCGCCGTCCACCTTGCTAGACACCTATGAGAGCCACCGCTCTGGGATTAGCGCAAAACAAATTTGGTGACATTGGTTTCTCGAGGCTCTTTACCGAATCTTATCAACCGTCATTAGGTGGAATCATCTAACAATAGTGACTCCGTGCCACCCCGCGAAACACCTATGAGTGCCACCGCTCTAGTATGAGCATGAAAAGCGAAACGGACTTGGCGACATATCCCTTCTCACTCTCCACATCGAATCTTATCGAACGTTATCAATTTGAACTATCCATTATTGATGTGCTCGCTCCATTCTGCTGGACATCTGTGAGTGTCACCGCTCTAGGATGAACGTGAAAGGCGTAACAAATTTGGTGAATCAGCCATTCAAGGCTGCTTATCAGCCCCTATCTGCTGCTATCACTTTCGGCCCACCACAGCTAGAGTCTCCTCACCACCCTCTATATCACTTGTAAATTTCAGGGTCCGAACTTTGCTGCGACGCAATACATGATTTACCGGTCAAATAGACATACACATTCACAAGCACACACACCAACATACATATTTAGCCGATTATGTAAAGTAGGATGATTGAATGATACAACGAATTATCGCAAAGCTCTGTCAGAAAGAAGGAGTTACGATAATCTGTTTGAACTACTCACACAAGCTTTAGATTCGGAGTGGTTGAATTATTAACCGCGAATAGCAATTTGTCAGGACATCACGTATTGTTATCGATGCGGCAGTACAAAGATACATAAGAATCGATCATTCCTTTGACTATTTCCCAATTACTGATTGGGGGAAGTTCAGCGGAACCTAGACGGAGGTATCAGCTAAACCGAATCGAAGAGCCTGTATAATGCTTAGGATTAAAGCACATTTATTATCACGAACTGCGCCTCATTCAGTTCCCTCGGACCTCTGTAGATAACATTCGGCTTTTCTGAGCACAAATATTACCGATCCTTGCATTTGCTGGTACCCAGCCGGCTCATCTAGTTCTGGTTGAAAGTAATGCTAAGCTGCTCAAAACTTGTGTTGATTCGACGGGAGATTTGTCTCAATAGTTTTGTGTTCGATACCTGCAAACGATATTCGAGTTTGAGTCCGTATCTGAGAATGTTTATGCACCCTCTGCATCCTTGTGGAAACGTTCATAGCAATCGTGATCAAGGTGCTATCGTAATGAAAAAAAAACACCTTATAAAAAGTTGCACATACAAGCATATCTGAGAGACTGTTGAACGTTGAATCTGCACACCTTATATACTTGCTCAAGCCCTAATGAATGGATGGAGAGAATCCTTTCATTTTCAAGCTTCAGGTTGAATCTCGTCTATAAGGGGATGCCCTCCCAACTCCCGAGGAATGGTTAACGGGCAAATGTGCGGAGGAAACACCTAGCTCGACGCGCGAGTTCGCCTTGCGCTTCGCGGTAAGTGTTCCTCCGCATATTTGTCCGGTAGGTGGCTCGTTGTCATCGGTTGCACACTTTCTCTCGTTTCGTCGCTTTCTCTGCGTCCACCGCGAAAGAGAAAGCATACGGCTGCCTACACGCGGGGTGTACTTCGCATGATTGGTAGGGGAGCCAACATGAAGGGTAAGAAATTGGATAGCTCACCAACAGTTCGGAGAAAGCTGTGGATCAGCGAGGATAATCGGTCGTGTTTCCGATCGTGGATTTTCAACTGTAGATCTTCCCGTAGATTTGTTGTGCTGTTGTCACGTAGACTGCTTGCTTTTCTTCAGTTCAAGCTACTGTTGTGGCACCGGTTTACTGGGAGGAAGAGTCGCAGTTAACACCAGTGTCGCAAGCTGGGCAGCGATTCTTGGCGTTATCCCATATTAGATCCCACGTCGGGCCTTCCTTCCTTTGCAATACGCAAGAAGCGCGCTCGACTCCTGGCTCGCTGCTGAAGCGGCGAGTCAAGTGTCGACTATTTGCATCGTGGTGAGCGAAGATCTCAAGTGCTGCTCACGAAAGGTTTGGTCGATGAGATAAGGAGTCCTAAAGCTACTGAATTTTTCACAAGATTTGATGAAGATAAACATTCGATTAGAATTTCTTGTAATACGTAGAAGATCAAATATAGCTACTTCAGAAGCCCTCACGAAAGCATGTGCTGAATACATAGGTAGCGTATTCGTCTCCTATAAGCATGCTAAACGCACCCCATGGCGGAGGTCGCGACGGAGTGAGCCCGTTGCAAGAACGGGTCTTTCCTCTTCACCTTTGTTCGTTTACCGACACTCATGCCTCCCTCCTCCCCCCCCCCCCCCTCCCTCCACATGATTGCGGTAGCGCCATTCCCAGCAGATGTGGGGGACATGGCTGTGTCATAGTCCGAAGACACATCGTTGGCTATCCTTTGTCATAAATAATTATTTTCACCATTCGGCCGCTTCCATACTTTGCAAGCATCGGCGTCCTGCAGTCCGCTTACGGTAATGCCTGCATAAATGCGAGGCTATCTATCTATTCAACGAAACCATACTATAGTGCGATGATTGTGACGATATCCTGTGAGAATCTACTGCAGAAAGCCGCTCAAATTTTGCCACAGTTTGGCTCTGTCCCAAGATTCGAGTTCACCGTAGACTCACACGAGCTCTCGCTGCTATCATAACACTGCAGTATGGTTCGCTCGGCGTTGTAAATAAAGCGCGTCGCAGTAGTGACGAAATTTTCGGCGTCCGGCACCGCCATCGACGCCAAAGTACGGAAGCGGACTTTATCATACACGCTCAGGCGAAACAATAAGCAAGTTAAACAGTAACTGTTCCATTCTTAGGGTGCACAATGGTCCTCGAGTTCACGTACTAACTCGAACACAAGTGCACTTATGAGAAGGTGTAGTCAAACCACCAACCTCCTGCCGGCCACCACTGATGTAGAATGAATGTCCATGGACCTTTTTCACTTGATAATGGATCGTTATCCTTTCCTATCGCCTGAATCCACTTTGTCTGTGTGCGTGAACGTTCATTTGTTTGCCAAGAGGTTCACAGCTTGCGTCTAGCAATGGTGGGCACCGAATTTTAGGAGGGTTGGTAACAGAACACCACTGATAGGGAACGAAGTTGGTAGTGGCTGATGAGGCTGATAAGGAGCGTCAGAAGGCAAGCGGCGCGGAATCTGTACATAGCTCTTCTTTCAATGGAGCCAGGGTGTTGGTAATCTTACTATATAGAGTCCGCCCAATGTTTGTGAAAATGTGCGTGTGTCTATCTCTTTGTCACGAAATTCATATCTCACGTTGCAACACAACCGAGACCTTAATTTTTGCAGGTGATGTAGGAACGGCATATGATTGTGGGTCACCGGCCCTGAAAACAACTGGGGGTGATAAGGAGCGCCAAAAGACATTTCACACTTGATCTTTCGCGTGTTTCATGCTTACCCTAAAACGTTGACAATCACAGTGTTATGTGAGGTGAGACGAGAACATCAGTGGCGAGAGACGAGAAGCTATAACAATAGAAGGATAAAGAATATAAGGATAAAGACTACTACGAGGTGTTAAACACCATTCGTTGCGCTTCTCGCATCGAGCTCTGAGCTTGCGCTTACAGGGTTTTCGAAAAGTGGGACGGGAACATCATCAGTGTAGGATCTAATATGATGACAATTGATGAAATGTGATAAGGAAACCCGATAAGCGAGTGCAGAATGTCACGTTTTTTCGGATACACAATAGAGCTTTCACTCTCACTGTCATTGTAGGAATGAGTGCGGAGAATGTTTTGATCAAGGAAGATCCGACTTGGTAATTTGATAGGGCTCATATGTGCGTAGTAATCAGGAGCAGGCGTGGCGGGAAGATTTTCAAAAATACGACTTCTTTGAATGGGGCCTACATATGATCCCTGTTACAGGGCTCATGTGTTCACGAATGAAACTTATGTCTGTTATCCATGGCCGTGATCTGATACACATTGTTTTGATCATGACCGTATATAAGCATCTCTCTCGCAAGGGTTCACTTTTATTGTGGAATTCACTATCCAGCATAAAGGTCTATCGACTCAACTGTTCCTGCCGTCTATACATCCGCAACATCTGGCGATCAGTTACTACGCGGCTCAGCTGATTTCAATCAGAAGCAATGGATGCTGATACACTACGTACTATCCTAGATGCTCAAGCGGCTAATCAACAGAGTATGCTGCCCGCCATTATGGACGACATGAGAGGTATGTTTTCTAACAATATACCTAGTCAGACGGCAGCCCACAGTACTTCCACAGAGTTTATCATCAATTCACTCTCTGGACGTCTACTGGAGCTCGCACATGATTCGGAGAACGGTTGCACCTTTGACATTTGGTATGGGCGCTACGAGGACATCATTAGGCAAGATGGTGCCTCTCTCGATGATGCTGCGAAGGCATGTTTCGACTCTCTCTCCTTTCGAAACTAGACGCAGCCGCCTACGCTCGGTTCTCAAACCACACTCTCCCAAAGAAGCCTGCCGAGATTCCACTTAAAAACACATTGAAGATACTACAGGAGCTCTTCGGCCACAATACTTCGGTTTTCGCCCGTCGATATGCGTACCTGAGAACGAAATGCAATGGAGAAACACTCCGGGACTACACGAGATTGGTTAACCGACGTCATGAGATGGCAGAGTTTAACGCCATCACAGCCGAATAAATGAAGTGCCTAGTTTGGATCTGCGGTCTAGCTGAGCAGGAGTACGCCGAAATCCGCACGCAGGCTCTCCGCAGACTAGAGTGTAACCCACACACTACACTGAGGGAACTTAGCTCAGAGATCCAACAGACCTTAAACATTCGGCAAGACGCAAAACTTCTTGGCAACTCCTCTTCAGTACCAATACCGATACCTGATGTCAATGCGGTCAAGGCCGAGAAACACCAACACAAGGAACCGCCCTCACCCTGCTACCGCTGTGGAGGAGCTCATTGGGCCAAAGAGTGTAGTTTTGCAGAAAAACGCTGTCATGCATGTAACCGCATTGGACATAAGAAAGGATTCTGCAAAAATTTCAATAGAAGGAGAACGACGAATCCAAAGAAGAACACTAAACGAGCAAACAGAGTCGTAGTCGTCGCTTCTACTACCGACGATAACACTCCAGTCAACCGCATTTACCAGAAGGCAAAGATCAATGAAATTCCTACTCGTATGCGTCTTGATACGGGAGCTGATATCACCTTACTGAGTTACAAGGACTGGATCTCCATCGGCCGTCCAAAATTGCAGCCGGCTCTATTCAAACTCAAATCAGCCAACAACAAGGAGATCAACGTCCGTGGATTTTTCAAATGCACTTTCGTCATAGAGGGCCACAAAGGAGAAGGAAACTGTCACGTGGCCGACACTACATCGCTTCTGGACTGGATTACGCAAATCAAACCACTTTTCAGTCGTCTCACTGGATTCCTCACTTGCAACGCCGTATCGGCCTCTTGCTACGCTACGCAAGTCTCTTATCTCATGACTCCAAAAGCAATTTGCTACTGTGTTCACCGCAGGCCTAGGATGCTGCACAAAATCCAAGGTCTCCCTCAAACTCAAACCGAACGCGACACCCGTCTTCCGCAAAGCCCGTCTCCCTTACGCTGTTCAACCACGTATTGCACAAGAAATCGACAGGTTTGTCGCCACCAACGTTCTGACACCAGTTGATCACTCCGACTGGGCGGCTCCCATTGTTGTTGTTCAGAAGAAAAATGGATCAATCCGTTTGTGTGCAGACTTCTCTACAGGGTTGAACGATGCCCTAGAGCAACATCAACACCCACTCCCAACACCTGACGACATCTTCGAAAAGTTGAATGGTGGTACACTATTTCTCTCAACTGCATCTTGCCGAGGCCTACTTTCAATTGGAAATGGATGAAGACTCTCGGCGCTTGCTGACGATCAACACACATCGTGGACTTTATCGTCTCAACCGATTACCTTTTGGGGTAAAAACAGCCCCTGGAATTTTCCAGCAACAAATCGACACTTTAATCGCTGGACTGGAAGGTACCGCTGCGTACCTTGATGACATTATCGTGACTGGAACTACCACAGATGAACACAACGAACGTTTGGAAGCACTATTTCGAAGTTTCCATGAATATGGATTCCGGGTCCGTCTCGAGAAGTGCTCATTTCTCCAAACTGAAATCCGTGACTTAAGCTTCATCATCAATGCCGACGGACGTCGCTCAGATCCGTCGAAGATAGAAGCAATCCATAGAATGCCAACCCCGAAGGATGTCACCCAACTTCGCGCCTTCCTCGCGTTGATCAATTTCTATGGCACTTTCGTCAAAGGACTGCACAGTCTACGCGCTCCATTGGACGTCCTCACGAAGAAGGATGTTAGCTACTCATGGACACCAGAGTGCCAGTCTGCCTTTGACCGTATCAAAGCAACACTCGAGTCAGACCTCCTCTTGACCCACGACCCAAAACTGCCGATTATTGTTGCTGCAGATGCTTCTAATCATGGAGTCGGAGCTGTCCTCTCGCAAAGATTTCCCAACGGATCCGAAAAAGCCATTTATCATGCAAGTCGTACGCTGACACCAGCACAGAAAAAGTATAGCCAAATCGAGAAGGGAGCCCTTGCCATCATCTTTGCAGTTCAGAAATTTCATCGTTTCATACATGGACGTCACTTCACCCTAAAAACGGACCACAAGCCGCTGGTCTCATTTTCGGAAGCAAAAAGGGAGTGCCAGTTTATAGTGCTAATCGATTGCAACGATGGGCCACTGTACTGCTGAACTACGACTTCAACATAGAATATGTCAAAACAAGTGATTTTGGACAAGCAGATGCGCTGTCACGTCTTATGGTGTCACATTCGCCGGAACCAGAAGATAGAGTTATTGCGGCTACCGATGCTGAAATCATTTCAGAAATACAGGGTAACTGCAATCACCTGCCAGTTTCTTTCAAAGCTTTCCAGTTTGCAACTGCCGCTGATCGGGTTCTAACACAAGTGGCAGCTCATACTCGTTCCGGACTTTGGCCCAAGTTGGCTGCGAAGCTGGAGCTCGAAGAAGTTGCCGAGTGCCGCCTTGACCTCGTCGCGAGTTTTGAAGTCTTGGCCGTCCAGGTGGCGTTGGCTGTGGGAGAAAAGGTGGAAATCTGAAGGGGCCAGGTCTGGGGAGTACGGTGGGTATAGAAGTACGGTCCAACTGTACGACAGCAGCTCGGCCTTGGTCGATCTTGCGAAGTGCGGTCTGTGGAAGTAGACACGTTGTCGTGCTGGAAGTAGACATGTGACCGCCGCCGTAGCGAACTTTGGACATTGGCCTTCAATTCTCGTAATTGACGAACGTAGACGTCGGCGGATACTGTGGTACCTTCATCGAGCAGCTCCCAGTACTCTACGCCGTGTACGCTCCACCAACCGCGGTTTTCGTCTTCGATGGAATAGTCGCCTGACGCAAACTTCGAATGCTACAACTACAGTGTACTTCTGCCGGGGGCATGCTCCTTGTGAACTTCTATCAGACGTCTGCCGATATCCGCGGGTTCCTGGCCAGATAGCGATATAAATAGTATGACGTTGCGGATGTGGTCTCTGGACCGCTTGAAATCGTGCGGCATTGTGGCGGAATGAATTTACTTTGGAGTGATTATTTTGCGGTACTTTGAAGAGCTTTTCATACTCATTCCAACGGTACCTCGCGCGTCCATTTTCGTTAATTCGTTACTGAGTTATGATCTCTAGAAATCATCACTACCATTTGTCCGATTTATTATGAATCAACCTAATAAAATGGTTGAACCCCAAGAAATAGGAAAACCCCTTTCTTCTCTTCTATTCCCTTTGCATCATTACCCGATGGGGGTAGATGCAGACGGGAGGGATTCGTTGAGCCAGCCGCGAACCTTTTCGCACGCTCGCAGGAACTCACCCGCCGGATGCGGATGAAAGCGCTGCGGGATCGCGATAAAGAGTCCAAGTGTACGCTTTTAATGACAGACACCAGACCATATCTGCTCAGCTGGACTGTTCTTTCGCAGTGAATATGACCTCCTAGTTCTCATTTCCTATCTACCCGTGGCGGTGCCCTCAAAGAAGTATAAAGTATATTTAAGAATGCTTGCGATATATTAAAGACACAAGAAGGAGTAACTTTGGCAGATTGTGGAATATGAATGCAGGAGTGCTCAACAGCGTAACAGTATAAAAGAACGAAGTAAAACTGAAAAAAAAACCGCGAATTGAGAACACGAACACCGCCTTCTCCCTTGCGCTCTTCTGCGTCACTGGCCGGGGATAGACTGCAGATAGGCAAGAGGCTGAACCAGACGGCCGCGAACGTTGTCCCGTCTTCGCTTGTAATTCGCGCAGCTGATGACCTGCAGCACGATACACCATGCTGAGGGATCGTGATAAGACCGCAAGCCGCGCTTTTTCAACGCGAGTTTCGCTACACGTCACCTCTCCTGAAGTGGAAGGTGCGTTTCCAAAAAAAAGGTATTCGCAGCTTTCACTTTCTCCTAACCCCTCCCGATACCTTTAAACATCCCATTGTTATGTTGCTTTTGATATTTTCTCGAAATTCATCGTAACTTGTCAATTTTGCCAGTTTCAATAGATGCGTGATCAGATTAAATGTGATTGTTACAGGTGGCTGGCTCGCTATCACGAGGATGTTCGGCCGGACATAGTGGTTCTTGGGAAGGCTCTGTCTGGCGGAGTATATCCGGTCAGTAGCACTCATTACCGTTCATCCATTTGCCAAATAAAGCTCACATTCCTGTTCGTCAGGGGGAGGTGTTAAGCCAGATTGTCATTGGTGAGGTTATGTTGAACGAGGTGCGATACCCGCTTTTTTGTAGGCGAAGTGATGTAGTGACGTTCTTTCAAGCGCTCCCTTTTTACCATGTAGCTGCAGAACCCCTTTCCTGTCGAGTGCGAAATGTACACTAAATATTAAAAAGTTAAAAAAGTTAAAGCGGTGGCACAAAAGGTAAAAATGTGGTATTGCTATTGTGAAACCCATAGAATCAGTATAATTCGTTCTTGATTATCACCGAACTTGTTTGGAAGGTTCCACATGGGGAATAACGGAGAGTTTACGAGCATAGAAAGGAGCTGCGCCTGTGCTCAAGGTCGAGTGAGATTACGCTATAAACCTTGTCTTCCCTTCACTGTAATGCTAGAAGGATGCATGCATTTACCAAATAACTATGTAATTTTTAATATGTGAAATGACCTTCAGTTTGATAAATATGCAGAACAATTTAAAAAAAGGATTCGTCACGATGAAAAACTCACTGCTACCATTGCCTCATAATAATTTTTTTTGGGCATACGATAATCCTGGCCTCTCAAACCTTCAAAGGAAGGTGTGGGAAGTTGACTGCCTGATTTTCTGGAGACATATCTTTCCGTTTTTGCCGTGGTCTGACTTTCTCTGGAATGCCGAAATTCTGCCCAAAAAGCTGAATCTTTTCAAATGCCTCACTCAAGGGCGCATCCTACTTTTGAAGGAGTAGGGTCATTTGCTGGATTGTCATTAGTGGTTAAGTGTTGGAGAGCGTTCTTGCCATACCCCGCAAAGGGGCGAGACAGACATGCCTCACAATGCATCCCTGAATCAGGGTCGGGTTTCCGTGAAGGAATCCTCGACGGAGGGAGGGTCGTATCATAAACTATTTTTTGATACATCCTTGACAACACCGCGTTCTTGGTGAGATTTTGGGCTGATAAGCTGATTCTAAGAAGAGGTCAAAATGTTGTCCATAAACATGCTTAATATTA
This sequence comes from Trichostrongylus colubriformis, assembly GCA_963978905.1. NCBI lineage: Eukaryota > Metazoa > Nematoda > Chromadorea > Rhabditida > Trichostrongylidae > Trichostrongylus > Trichostrongylus colubriformis. The sequence goes on from OZ022259.1 coordinate 39,544,619, forward strand.
GCAGCAATGTTGTGATTTATCGACCGATTGAACACCCTATCGAAGAGGCAGCTAGACCATAGAAGGCACAAAGGCATAAACACTTCAGATGCGTCTGCCGAGGAGTCTTCTGGAGGGCATTACGCTTCAGATACCTTTTGGTGATTCACCTGTATTCGTTAATTCAACACAGAGGCATGAGTTAGCACGCATCTTTTACTTTGGTCTCAACCATGATCACGATCCTTCATAATTTCGTTAGACGTAACAAGAGAACGGGCCGATCTCTTCTTACTTCCCTATTTGACCTCAACTTTTTTGACTCTGACTATCTTCCATACTCTGAAAGACTACATCACACCCCTCTGCGGGTCCGTTCACTCCCGTGCCTGCCACTCCGGTCACCCAGGGGTCCCAAGGAGCAGGCTGACGGGGTGGACGAGCAGACCCATTGTCACAGACGAGACATTAGCGTTCTCGCGAGGGAAAATTTCCGGTCTGATGTTACATTCTCTTTCATACCAATAGTCGCACTGAAGACGGAGCCTAACCGTGTATCTAACCCTAGGGTTCATGACAGGGAGGGGGGAACCCCTTGAGGGAGGGGTCGTGTTTTTCGAAAATTTTCTTTTACTCGAAGTTTTACCCTTCTCCGAATTTCTTTTTGACGTGACCAGAGACTGTTTCATTTCTTCAGTTATTTGATGTAATCCGATAAGTGCCCTACACTTTTTTCGTTATCCCTACCACATTGGATTAACACTACCTTCTTCAACTCGAATGCAATTCAGGCGTCGGCAGTGCTTTGTGACGACTATATCATGTTGAATATAAGGCCAAGACAACATGGGTCCACGTATGGAGGGAATCCGGTGGCTTGTCGGGCCGCTATCGAAGCCTTGAAGGTGGCACTATCGCTTGCCTCAGACGCTCGTGATAATTTTTGTGTAGGTGATCGATGATGAAGGTCTCGTCGAGAACTCTGCCAAAATGGGAGACTCATTCTTGTGCAAACTACGAACACTCCCAAAGGAAATTGTTTCGACAGTCCGCGGACGAGGATTGTTCATCGTAATCGTCATCAGCGAAATATGTCATTCAATTCGCTAGAAAGTCCTGTCAGATCAGTCAGAGTACAATGACACTCAGAATACGATGCTTGGATGATATGCAACCGGTTGCTGGCTAATGGAGTCCTTGCGAAGAACACCCATGGAGATGTCATCATATTTACTCCGCCACTTTGCATTACTAACACCCAAGTCAGTCAGCTCACGAAATGTTGTGCTATTTATACTCGGCGACGTAATCGCTTTTATCGCGATTGCCGCGACGCAGCCGCACTGCAGGCCCTGTGATCGATGTTGGCGTGCTGTAGCACGTCAACGCAGGCAAGCATGCTTACCAATTTATCGCACAGTCTCACTGCGATAATTTCGATCGAACTATCCAGACGGCCACCGCTTCGCCGAGTATGAATGAAGTTTTTAATTGTGAAACGTGATAAATGCGTTTGATCTAACATGCTAATTTCCAGATCGAAGAAGTGTTCGATATCATCTCCAAGACGCTTCAGCAAGTCGCAGCGGAACGAAAGTAGACACTCCGTTCCACGAAGCAGATGTCTATTTGTTAAAATTTCACTTGAACTTAAATTATTCCTGGCTATCCAAGACGTGTCCTGATTCCACAAATCTATTGAAGGATTTAATTGAAAATTAACACTTTGTTTCGTAACATTTTTGTTCTCACGTTGTTGGGCAGTTTCTGTGGTGCTTGCTCTACTTTCCTTTATATCACATCTTGCCATACTTATTCACTGTGATCTACTAAATAATCGTTTGAGGACGATCGGCCGTCCTGAGTGGGACAAATTCATGCCTGGTACATGTAGATGTGACTTAGGTTACAGACCTTTCATCCATCACAGCGATAAAACAAATAACACGAAGTCGGTGTGGTTGCACTCTTGAAGTGCGACAGGGCGCTCGAACTTGGTCACATCATGCGAGGTTGCGGCATTAGCGCTCCTTAGGCCATCTTCATACTCTCCGGTGATGCCGGCGTGCCTGTCTGCAGTAGAGAGAGTGACACGAGTGGAGACGCAAAGGCCACGCAGCTACGCGGCGCCTGTTGCCGGCACCGCACAGTGTGAAGGCGGTCTCAGTGCGAGTTGTGCATCAGCTATCCAATATACTACTTCCTCATTCCTTCCCTAAGTGGAAAGTATTGCCTTCACAAATTTTTCATGAGAAACTCTAACTCAAAAATAACGAGATTAACGGTGTTCGTTGTGTAAAGACACCGCAAGGTGGCAATTTTAGCCAGGGTCAAGCCTCCGTTGAGGAATCCTCAACAGGGGGGTCGTATTTGGTCCGCTAGGAGGGGGGGTCGTAATTGTTGAGGTAGGCAGTGATCAGCAGAATTTCTCAGGCTTAGGGTCTGAAGTGTAAGGGGAGAAGTGATTAAATTGACTGAATGGGTTCGAACACAAAACCAGTTTAACTTAATGACCATGGAAACCTCATGCATGGCGCAATCCACAACGAAACCGGCCAGTACCAATAACTCTTTCGTTGGTCCGCTGACACCGAAACTACGTACAGAGACACCTCCGGAATTCACCGATAAGCCGTGGAAAGCGATATCTATCAGCGGGTACCACCGTGGATGGACACTCCAGAAACAATGGGATTAAAGCGGAAAATTAGCTGATATGGACTTCTTCCATATCTTACTACGATCGCAAGTGCGTAATCTAGCGTTGGCGGCCACTATGCGGGCCGGAAATACGTTTGTATTCATTGAGAATGTGGATGAAATCCTGATGCATGGCGCATCCCACAGAGAAGCTGACCGACGCTTCTCGCCTCTCCACTAGGCCTCCGAGAGCGAAGGATGCATACTGGAAAAATTTCAGTAACAATGAATCGATTTTTGGGGAGATTCGTGGAAAGATCTCGCAAATTCGGCGAAAAAAAGCCTTCCTCATCACCCTTCCCTCAGAATAACTTCCTTCATTTTGAAGATATAGTATAGCTCAGGTAGTCATTCGAAAGCGACAACCTAGTAGACCCTGCTTCACCAAAACGAACTCATATGGTTAAGCTTGAAGGAAGTTATGGCCATTTCCGTGAAACACTTCAAAATTTTGCTCATCAAATCCTCATCAAAGAACCCATATCGAGAACTAAGCAACCATTGGAGCAAGCAATTGGCCAATAGATAGGTCTAAGGGAATTATCAGGAAAACAGTTCACAGCTGTTTGAAAGATGGGCTCTAGGTAAAGTTCAGAGCATTTCAAGAATGTCGGGATTTAGTATGGGGAAGATAACGCGCTCCATCGTGATCGCCGCGTCGCACGTCGCCTGATCGCAAATTGTAGTTGGTCCCACTCATTAAGCTGCGTGCTGAGGCAGGGCACGTTTGATCATGAAGCGATAGTTGCATATTTATGATTGTAGCTCAGCGTAATGTCTTTATTCGGGACACTGGATCGAACATGTATTCTCAAAGAATGTATTCCGCGTATTTTACCGTTTCAACTGATATTCAGTGTTTGATACTTATTGTTAATTTTTTTTTGTTTTTTCTCGTGTCAAGTCCTAGCATCCTTTTAAGAACTGCGATGTTCCCACTGTATTAGTGGATGAAGGTTCTGATTCTGAAGATTCCACGGGGGCGGTACGTTTTCCTGCATTTTTTCCATTGCCCAGTCACGATTTTAAAAGCTAGTCAGATTTTACCAGGTTGTGGTGTATGGCAGTTAGAGTCGCTGGATGCTCTGTGGCTCATATTTACTGTGTCAAAAGCGTCAGCATTTAATAAAATGCTGTGTCACCATTTTGCTTCGAAATGACGGTGCGCTCTCCTGCATTCTCCTGTGACCGAGTATACTGATATAGAACTTCATACGTAGCATGAAATTGGAACTCATTTCAATCCCTCAGTGGTATAAAAAAAACTATTATCAATTGCTACACTAAGAAGTTTTTTGTCTCATTTTACGGTGCAGCCACTTTGATTTCTGGTGTTGTTTGATTTTGAATGCGTGCACCGTGCAAGCTTTTGGTTGTATAATCTCACAGTTGTGTGCACACAGTGCTCGGTAACTTCTTTGAGACCTTATATGTACGTTCGACCGTGCTATGTATGCCGCCCTGCCCACAAACATAAGCGGGTGTTGTGATCGAAGGGTCGCGCGTCACGCAAGTTGTGAGGTGTGAAGCCGCTAAATCGTGGCGGTTGCATCGCCGGGTATGAACGCTATCTCTCGCTTGTCGCTTATTTTTGCTCGCGCAGACATTATTTCAGACGTAAAAGACGCAAAAGACAATAACAGACGTAAAAGAGGGGGGTCGTATTGAGACCCCCTTTTGGGGGGGGGTCGTATTTTTTGGAAATTTTCCTCATCTGGACGCTTGACCCTGATTTTAGCCTAAGGTTAGTCCTACTGGAACGCTTGAAGTTTGTTAGGTTGCACACATTGAACACACGACGCCTACCTAGGGCGTTGAATGTGAATTCAATAGATTTTCATTATCAACACCCCTTTTCTTACCCTTTCGCTTATTCCCCCATTCATAGCTTCACTCGAATTTTGCTGTTGTTTTTTCACTTATTTCACATAACGATTAAAGAATGAAATACACCATACGAGACAACAAATAACATATTTTACAGCCAGCAACTCGGAAAGATTATGTTGCAGTTTGAAGAGATGCGCGGGAGATGCGAATACAGACCACAATGTCTTTGAACCCGGGTTTCTCTCAATTATCGCTTCTACCTTCGCACGTTTGTTTCCAAACGATCTTTTCTACCCATCTTTTTCCTTCTCCCGACCCCTCACGATTCCTTCAAAAGTTGCCAGCCTGTAAAAGAATTATGTGTAGTCCTTAACTCAGATCGTAGATTTTGTTGCCCCAAAGAGAACGTTGTGTAATTATATTTCGGAATTTATGTAATTACCAGTTGGCGGGCGCACACTACTGTGCGCGAAACACCATGTGCGTCAGTAGGTCGGCCTGTATTGCTCTTTTTCTTGAGGACAGAGTATTTCAGTGCACACCCAGCCCACCGTGGGCGGAGCTTAAATTAGTCCATGTGTGGTCTTTACTCAGTGTCCCAAACCCTACCCATACCACATTTGTCCCCATCTCCACAGGTCGTTTTTCATGTAACGTCCAAGCTCCGCCCACCAATTTAAATGCTCCGCCCACTGTGCCCTGCATTCTTTCCTGACCTTCAGAAACTCATCCCTGACCTTGATCCATCTTCTCCCTATGTTTGGGGCACATTCGAACCCAATCAACAATTTTTGAACATTCCACGACGGCCCCGCCCATTATGGGCGGAGCTACTTGGTCCATGCGTGGTCTTTACTTAGTGTCCCATGCCCTACCCATACCGCATTTGTCCCCATCTCTACTGGTCGTTTTTCATGTAACGTCCAAGCTCCGCCCACCACTTTAAATGCTCCGCCCGCTGTGCCCTGCATTCTTTCCTGACCTTCAGAAACTCATCCCTGACCTTGATCCATCTTCTCCCTATGTTTGGGGCACATTCGAACCCAATCAACAATTTTTGAACATTCCACGACGGCCCCCATGTGTGGTCTTTACTTAGTGTCCCATGCCCTACCCATACCGCATTTGTCCCCATCTCCACAGGTCGTTTTTCATGTAACGTCCAAGCTCCACCCACCACTTTAAATGCCCCGCCCACTGTGCCCTGCATTCTTTCCTGACCTTAAGAAACTCATCCCTGACCTAAATCCATCTTCTCCCTACGTTAGGAACACGTTCGAACGTAATCAACATTTTCGAGCTGAAAGCCAAACATTCCAGTGCACGCCCCGCCCCCGTGGGCGGAGCTTAATTTGGTCCATGTGTGGTCTTTACTTCCTGTCCCATGCCCTACCCATACCACACTTGGCCCCATCTGCACAGGTCGTTTTTCATATGATACCTAATTTCGTGACAGACGGAGGGACAGATGCCTTAGCGCTTTATATATAGTATGGATATTTCGGAATTTATGTAATTATATTTCGGAATTTTTACAGCAGAGATGAGTGTTATAGGCGAGTTGGCTCACTCGCAATAACTTACAATATCGAACAGCTCTTAGGAATATATTTACTGGTGCCAACAAATGAATATCAGGGTTGCTTATACAAAGTCTAGCTCCTAGGCACTAGCCCCTCTTCGAGGGTGGCGGCAGGGTAAAGTGTGGTGCGGGGTCACGACCCGGCCGGTCGTGGCTGACGTCCAGCGTGTTATCCCCGAGAGGCGCGATGCTCGGTCGTCTCCGCCTCCTGTAATCAACGAAGCTTATCGCAGAAATAGCAAAACAATGACTTCGTCACTCAAGGCACAACCATATCGATTACAGCACAGAGCTTGGCTCTTGCACCTCCCCTCTTTCATCCAAAAATGCCTTTCCTCAGATGTGAAAGTTACCAACGGCGTCTTAGCCTAAAAAGTGGTAACTTGAGAAGCCAAATGAGCCAGGTGAAAAAAGATTTATTTATAAATACGCAAAGGAGTAAAGCTTGCAGTGTTACCTTGTAGTTATGTTCACCTCGTTACGTGGCGAGTGGGTGTTGTCGCAGGTGGTACGAGATCTTTGCACGGCGTGGTGTGGCTTGAAGCTGAAAAGTCCTGTACAAGAGGAATAAAAAGAGGTGCAAGACGATTTCAATAGGGTTGAGAAGTGGGAAGGGTCATGCAAGGACCGTAAAGCATACCATATTGTGTCAAGAAGGTCTAGTGGTGCTGTTGTCTGGGATATAATGTGGAGTCCGAAAATTGGTGAAGACACCGATGTTTGAGAATGCTACGCCCTTTAGGTCGATGGCGAATTTCGTTCGTCCTCGTCTCAATGGGCTGCCGGGACCATACGCATAATAGGCTGCAAATGGCATGGCAATTCGAAGGACTGCCTCCGTTTTTCACAGCGCCCGAGTGGTGGGTGGTGCCTGAAAATCGGGTGGAGCACGACCACGTCGGGCAGCTCAGATGCGACCCACAACCGCGAACGACTCTTTAGCTTCTCTGTGAGGTAACATTACCTTCTTTGAGGTCATTGGCTAGTATGGCTGGTGTGGTGCATGCATGGTTCCACAACTGATTTATAACTGTTGCGGTGGCGTCGCGACCACGAATTAGAGTGTTGTACTCTAGATCATCGAAAATGGAAAGGTAGACCTTGTGCCGATTCTGTGTCCGAGGGTTGGGCAGAAGTCCAGAATGCGGAAAAGGAAAGAACTTAGCCATCTTCGTATGGCCCGCATTTGCGGGCGTCATGGCAACAGAAGTAACACCAAGCTGAAGGAGAGGATAAGATGAGGGACAAAGGAGTGGTAGAAGACTCGTCGGAAACACGATAAGTATTTTTGAGAACATCTTACTAATGGGGCAAGAAATCAGCGATGTTATCGGCCAGACATAGTGGACGAGATAAGGATGTCATGAACGGACCGATGAGTAGGTATTAATAAATATAGTGCAATTAAAGCATGTAGAACACGTGTCTGACGGTATGCGGTATCTAGAAGAGAAACGGAGATAAAGCGATATACTGGGATGAGTTGGGCATCGCCATGATACTGAAAGGTAACAGCTGGAACGCCATTCATTGCGGTATCCCGGATCGTGTTGGACGACTAGTCAGTGCAGCAACGCTTTTATCTCCATCGTGATACACTACCGACCGCGGGATGTGAGAATATTTAAAAAGCACTGCGAAAATTTCTGAGAAACGTTCATTTCTTGGCCCGATGAGGGAGTCCAAGCAGCCCTTGCGCGCATACAAGAGACTGAAAATGGCCACCATTAAGCCTAGGTTCTGCTAACAGTGGCACTAATAGAGCTGCGCTAAAGTAACCTGTGACTGATTTTATATTGGTGTTATACTTTGCCTTCGCATCCATGTTGCCGCGTGCAGCTACTTGACCCGAAACTTTATACTCCTTTCCGTTTCGTTCTAACAGTGTCAACAGGTCACATAACATTCGGGCTGGCTGTAATATTCTCCGTGTAGTTGCTTAATTCGAAACTTTACATTCAATTCAAATTCAACTAATGTTTCAGAGAAAGTACCATAAATGTTCCCTTATGATCTCCGGAAAACAAATTATTGAGCTACGGAGGAACCGATTGAGTATCTTGTAGAAATGACTCCGAAAAAAAGACCAAAAGACCCCTGATGTGAATTTTAAATTGTGGAAGAAGAAGGAACCACAGCAAGGAAAGTGTACTAAGATGAAAGGAGGCACGGAACTGAAGAGTAACTGGATCGTCAACAAAAGGGAACGATATGCGTGAATTGTGAGAAGAATTGAGCGATGAGAGGAAGAAAATGAAAAATTCAGAGACAGTTCGCACAATGAAAATAGTCAGGCTGTTTGAAAGAGTTCGGCTGCAGTAACGACATTTGATGTCACCATTCGTAAAGAAGCAACCTAAAGCTTGCAAAACTGAAACCTTGACCGATACCGAATGGAAAGGGACCGAAGAGCTCTAACAACGAAACTAACTCAGAAGGCAAATTTGCCGTCATCAGTTGCGTCCTGTGGAAAGAAGCTTCGAAGAAAGGCGGAAACTGTGGACCTAGAGTCTAATAGAAAACGACTCTGGTCACGCTCATACGTTGCGCACACGACGAAGACGACGGCAGCAACGGCGGTAAAATCAAGTGCTCATCGCCGACAATGGTGGCACTATGGGCTCCGTTTGTAACACGCTCGACCCGATCACACTACACTATTATGGTAGTGGCTAGAGCCACTAACTTAAATTCGAATCTTGGAATTGTGCCAAACTATGGATGATGATCGTGATGAGAACCCGAAAATTCGAATTCGAACCTTGGTATGCAGCAGAGACATGATTTTGCCACCGTCGCCACCGGTGGCGGCGCCGTTGCGCAAAGTATGAACGCGGCCTCACCTACGCTGGGTAATTGGCTTTGCTTCTATCAGTAATATGATTATGTTAGACCACACGGATAAATCGCAGGTCTGCGAAAGGTATATAACCTTACACACACCCACACAACAACACTGATTGAGATTAAGGGTAGTGCGGTAGAGGATGTATGATCCGAAGCTTGACGGAAAAGTTGTGTGACGGCGGTGTCGAACGAAGTGCCAGCTTATACAGCGCCTCTTGTTTGGGACTGCCTCAGCTGGCACGGTAAGTGAAGAAAATGGCATCCTCGTTAACGATTTCATTACTTGTTTATCACTTATGCAACCTCAAGATCTCACAGCACCTGCAATCCACAATTTTACAGTCGTTGCTCTCAAACACTCCTTTTCGTAATACATATCTTCAGGGACTTAAAGTAATTCGCCTTGAAAAATATTTCTACACTTCTAATAATATCAAAATTCTTTATTATGGGGGAGGGGGGGGGGGGTAAAACTTCGTCAGTTGGGTCTGAAAGACCACATGTTCGCAAATGATCTCAGATAATAATTTGCAAGAATCCATTGGCAGCTGCCATCACCATATAGAGCATCGATGCTTTGGATTCATTTTGGACTTTGATGAGCAGTGGAATGCAGCAGCAAATGAAGGGGAATTCGTAGCAGCCATGTTCACTCTGAAATATATATTGAAAATAGTATGTTATGAATAGTGTGCCACGCTTCATAATATAGCAGTGACCTGCTTTGACCTGCGTTTCGTGAAACCGAAAGGTTGATTTTGCTTTTGCGAAACACTGTAAACGCTTTTAAAGATCTTTGTCATGAACACTGACTTACCGGTACACGTCCGGTGGATGTGGGTCGGCCAGGTACTCATATAGGTGGAAATCCGCCGATTTGCTGCACCACATCTGGAAAACACTTGTTATTAGGTTGATTCATAATAAATCGGACAAATGGTAGTGATGATTTCCAGAGATCATAACTCAGTAACGAATTAACGAAAATGGACGCGCGAGGTACCGTTGGAAAGGGGCGAAAAGGTTGGCGGCTGGCTCAACGAATCCCTCCCGTCTGCATCTACCCCCATCGGGTAATGATGCAAAGGGAATAGAAGAGAAGAAAGGGGTTTTCCTATTTCTTGGGGTTCAAGCATTCTATTAGGTTGATTCATAATAAATCGGACAAATGGTAGTGATGATTTCTAGAGATCATAACTCAGTAACGAATTAACGAAAATGGACGCGCGAGGTACCGTTGGAATGAGTATGAAAAGCTCTTCAAAGTACCGCAAAATAATCACTCCAAAGTAAATTCATTCCGCCACAATGCCGCACGATTTCAAGCGGTCCACAGACCACATCCGCAACGTCATACTATTTATATCGCTATCTGGCCAGGAACCCGCGGATATCGGCAGACGTCTGATAGAAGTTCACAAGGAGCATGCCCCCGGCAGAAGTACACTGTAGTTGTAGCATTCGAAGTTTGCGTCAGGCGAATATTCCATCGAAGACGAAAACCGCGGTTGGTGGAGCGTACACGGCGCAGAGTACTGGGAGCTGCTCCATGAAGGTACCACAGTATCCGCCGACGTCTACGTTCGTCAATTACGAGAATTGAAGGCCAATGTCCAAAGTTCGCTACGGCGGCGGTCACATGTCTACTTCCAGCACGACAACGTGTCTACTTCCACAGACCGCACTTCGCAAGATCGACCAAGGCCGAGCTGCTGTCGTACAGTTGGACCGTACTTCTATACCTACCGTACTTCCCAGACCTGGCCCCTTCAGATTTCCACCTTTTCTCCCACAGCCAACGCCACCTGGACGGCCAAGACTTCAAAACTCGCGACGAGGTCAAGGCGGCACTCGGCAACTTCTTCGAGCTCCAGCTTCCGGCCTTCTGGAGCAAGGGCATCCATGATCTGCCTATACCGTGGCAGAAGGTCATCGATAAAGATGGAGTATATTTCAAGTGAATCCCTGTTGTCGTAAAAAAGTTGTACGACAATGATTAAAATTGGTCAATTTGTCCGATTTATTATGAATCAACCTAATAAAAACCAGCGTCTCCCTCACAGCACTTTTCGTGGGCATTTTTCAAATAATCTGACGTACCGACAATGTTCGCTCTTTATATTTTGACGAAGGGGCTTTTGCCTATCATCAGAAGAGACTGATGGTAAGGAGTTAAATACACTCGGAGGAGGCAATTTTGGCTTACGGTACTCTCTTGTATTACGCTACTGCACACACTACGCCTCACCAAGATACGAGTGTTCAGCCACTGGATGTTTTCTAACATTAACGTGTTTTTTTTCGTAATTATTGGCTTCTCTCTTGCAGGGCTTCACTTATTTATTCCATTTGTTATTCAGTTGTTTAATATCGTGATGGAATGAATCAATTCAATCTTCTCTATCCGCCGTCAACAGACAACTCGGCAACTCAAGCGTGCAGGTCGAGGTAAAGCGTGCTAGGATCGCTATACCGTCTCAGAAGCGCGTCCTTCAAAGCTTTCACTTCGCACTGTCTCTTCTGGACTCAGATATTCTCACATAGAATAGTATTTATACGCACGCTATCCTTCCTTGCCCTACTCCCGTGCCTAGGCAAGTTAATGTGGTACTAATAGCCCATACCGTGAGCTTACACTGCTTTAATACTGATAAGTCGGGTATCAACTGATCTTTGAAGCGATTGCGAAGAGCCGACCATTAATTCTGAGTGTCTCCAACACAAATTGGGAAAAGTGTGTACGGAACTTTTCAAGAACGGGATGATGAACTTGAAGACATCGTTGAGGCTAATCTTGACTAACTGTGGGATATTGTTGAAATAAGGCTGTCGAGGTGCTCAGTAGCAGCAGAGAAACCTTGGAACGAAAAAGTTCCAATCCCAGAAGCACATCCACCCTTCACACATTGGTTCACATACTTTCGCACCTCTGCATCACTATCCGTTGAAGGCATAATGCAGACGACAAGGACTATGCCAGCCAGCTGTGAAGGTTGTCCCCTGCCCCTCACAGCAACTCAGCAGAGCACGTGCGAATGCCGAAAACGTCTTCAACGCGAGTTTCGCTGCATATAATCGAGATCTGAATTTCACTTCAAAAAACATGTCTTCCTAACTCTGATTTATTTTAGTAAACCTTATGATGCCTAAAGGACTTGACATGAACAGCAGACTAAAGACTTTTCCCATAAATGCAAGAACGAATCACGAATCCCTCAAAGACCATCTCCCTTCGCCACCCTTCAACCTTCCTATTTGAGAGTTTTGATTCTAAACTTAGCCACTGATTTTACTTATCCCATAGGCACTGCGCTTTAGCAAGTATCTAGCATTTCTGAATTGTCCGAATCTCGCTTAGTTCGAGATATCTGGGTGGAAACTAAAGTTAAATTGATATTGATAACGTTTGAAGGCACACCACGCGATAATCAAAGTGGTCCTTACCTTTTCAAGGCAGGTAGACTCTTGCATAGTTGTAAAGATTACACCCTTTTCGCGGCGCCACGGCTCACCCCCGCCGCACATGGCTTGGTCGATCCGATCCGAGTTGAGCCCACCGAGCCGAATCACTCCCGGCTTTGACGAGAGGGAAACTCATGATAAGACAAGATAAGGCAGCGATATCAATAGCGAAGGCAGCTTCAACAGGGAAGAACAGGTGACATCGTAGCATTTTGCGCGATTTCAACGAGTAAAAGGTCTTCTATGCCAATACTCGTACGAGGACTGAAGGCAGGCAGCTATATTTTTGGTGGTTGTGAGGGGTTTTGGTTCTTTTTTCTTCTTTGGTGGGTAAACCAGGGCCTCTACATTCTGTAACACGCGCGATAGCTCTCACAATTCTTCGCGAGGTGTGCCTTTAATAAGATTCGATAAGGAGCGTCAAATGGCGAATGTCGCCAAATTCATTTCGCCTTCCACACTGGTCTCAGAGCTGTGACACTCACAGGTGTCTAACAGGATCGGACTGAGATATCAACAGTAGCTAATCCAAAGTTATAGCGGTCGATAAGACTCGATAAGGAGCGTCAAAAAGCGAGTGTCGCTAAATCCGTTATTGCCTCGGTGTTGACCCTAGAGCACTGACACTCATTGATGTCTGGCAAGGTGGACGGAGACATTGAGGTGAGTGATCCAAGCTGATAACCTCTGATGAGATTCAATGGGGAACGAGGGAGGTGAATGTCAATAAGCCCATTCGCTTTCCGGCTGACAGTGGAAGCTCACATTCACAAATACTGCACGGTACAAAGACCTTGATTCTTGCTTCTCGAAACTGATAACGTCTAGTAGGTGCTGCTGTGATTCTCGAAACTGATAACGTCTCGTAGGTGCTGCTGTGAGTTGCTGGGAAGTGGATGGGATTAAACCCGGTACACTGTTTATTGCTTCCATATCTACGACCGCTATAGTGAAAGCTTTTGATGCTTGTCATTGGAAGATCATAATCCATTTTGTTCAAATATCAACCGTCGATGTGTCGACCGATAAGTTGGCTAGCATCAAAAATAATGATGCATGTCTATCAATACTGCGATACCAGCAACAAAACTGGGTATGGACCGCCAGACTATGTAAAATTCCAAGCAGTGATGCAGGTTTACGAAAATAACAAGCACTGTTGAACGGCATATGGATCTGCCACCAACATGTAGGAACTCCATGCTCAGTAAGTGAAAAAATTGCAAATACAAAGCTGTCGATTTCTGAACTATCTTAACTCCCAATAGTGATCCTTTCAACCGAAGTGTTAAACGATTGATGGAGAAATTCATCTCATTCCTGATCTATTTACATTGATCGTAGATATCATTGTAACAAGAGGCACCGAACAGTAAATCATCTGTGCCTCCAAAAATTGATGGCAATCTTCAGCAAGGTGATATGCATTTTCAAATGTTCAGATTATCGGCAGCTCTGACCTCGACTGAAATTTTGATGCTTTTCCAGTGGCAAACAATCTAATTGCGGTGTGCGGTTGTCTGATCTTTTTTGTTATGACGAAATAACATATGGCTATGCGAGAGCTCTATTGAAATACGAAGCATCGTTCTCGTGAATCGTAGGCTCTTGAATTCACAGTTACAATACCACGTTACGACCACTTTGAGCGGGTCCGCGCTCACTTCAAGTATGATCAAGATGACTTTCACGTTGGTTATTTCTACCTATTTTTTCCTGGTCTCAAGGCTGCGTTGGACCGAGCCATGAATTTTCGCTGTATGGACCGCCCACTCGGGGTGCCCTCCACTGTGCCCAGGCTTCTATAATATCATGACTCTCAGAAACTCATGCCTGACCTTAACCCATTCTTTCCCCAAGTTTTGGCTATTTTGAAGCCTAATTAACGATCTTTGGTTCGAGTGGCAAAATTTCGGTGCACGCTTCGCATGGCGTTGGCGGAACTAAACTTGATTCATGCCTGCTCCTCACTTCTTGCCCCATGCCCTAACCACCCCTATATTGTCTCTGTCTCCACAGGCTCTTTTTATGGTGTGCCTAATTTTCTGGCAGGGAGACACGGACGTACGGACGGAGTCACGCGAGGAGGGAAGGACAGATAGAAGAAGCGTTTTATATATATTAGGGATAGTTTTTTGTTTGAATCTAGAAAAGCAAGCAGTATTAAAAAGACATTTACATTAGAAGTGAAGCATTTACCTGAGAGAATCCAAGGAAAAAGAGCTGATCTTGAGTAAAACCATCCACAGTTTCGGTTTTCGCACTATCATTCAATTTTGAAAGGTACTTCCGGTGAGCCTACCGAATAGTTTTTAGTTATTTTCTACCTGCAGTTGTTCTCTTGCGTGATACATTATCTAATTTACCGAATAGAGGCCTGACGGGAGTACTTACTACAGGGGTGTATAGTACCGCTTATATTCTAAACTTCTCGATGAAAACCATATACAAAAAGGAATTTTGATCGCTAGGCTATCAATTTTGCTAGTGTCATCTTTGGGGCCTACCGAGTAGTACGGCTACCAGCCTCAGAGTGCAAGCGGATACTTAATGGCGAGCCACACGCACCTTTGTTATAATCAGCAGGCAAGAGTCAAGTGCGCTTCGCACTTTGAGCACCGGCGCCGACACCGGCACCGACGACAACAAAATTGTCTGCCCGCCGCCGACCACAGCGGCACCCCCGTGGCGCTCTCCGTCTGTAAAAGGCTTCACCCAACCACATTATGGTATGTTGGCGACAAAAGCCCACGAATTGGAATTCGTTGGCATACGGACGACACATTTGCGTCGGTGCGCAAAGTATGAACGCGTCTCACAGGTCGTGGGGTTCAGAGGGTAGGGTGATTTCGATAATAGACTTTTCCAAGAGACGGCTGTCTTCTTCAGGCCTCCGTCTGAAGAATGATTATACTCTTTTGCTGGTATAAGAACTGTATTAGCAGGAATTTCGTGGCTTTCAAGAAAATCTTTTAACAAAACAGTCCATATCTCCCAAAAGTGGTGCACGTAATCTCTCGATCACCTCATCCGACCTCTTAATGTCTTGGTAAATAGTTGGTTCATTGGAAGGCTGAGGCAGGGCATCGATTGACTTAATACAGAGATATCTCCGTTTTCACTCGGCCATGGTACATTGTTGAGGATTTCTCATGGTGTGCAACAGCTCCATCTGTTGGCAGTCCTGGCACTTCATCTTGGGTGTGTTGCAAGTGTTTTCCAGGGGAGACGGTCGATTCTATCGTCACGCCTACTGCGTCGCGCCGCGCTCGCCGCGCGCGGCCACTTGCGCAGCAGATGACGATGGAGAGCTTAGGCATTGGGAGTTTATTGTTTTGAATGTCGTTTTAAGACGAAGACGTTCTTCTACACCATTCAGTATAACCGCAACGAGTAAAACGACCGTTTTCTAAGCCAAATACTTTGCCCACAGTTGTTCTCATGAAAGTGAGTTCGCGAAGGTTGATGTCGGCTTCCCTTGTAGTACATTCGCCATTTCAAGACTTATACGGAAGCTATGAACAAGACAGAAGTGGGGTGAAAACTATGAAAGAACACAGATTGTCAACAGCTGTTTAGGCAGACGCTTTCAATTGAAGAGCCCTCTCGCCTTCATAACAAGACAATAGCTGACTGAATACAGTATTCTGAGAATACACTATCACTTATTGAGCAATAATCATTCACTGTTCCCCTCTATTATCAAAGCCTGTTTCCTACCATCCCGGCCGCAAGGGGTGCGATGCCGCATGCCCCGCCCACTGGCGCGGCATCGCGTTCGGGTCACGATAGAATCGACCCACACCCGTTTTCTAGAGGTCGGCACCGAACTGGGTCATTGCCCTTCGCGTATTGTCCGAATGGTGGCGTGTCCTGCCGTCTGGGCTCTCCCAGATTTGCCCAAGCATTTTTAGGGGAGAAGCTTTGGCAGCGTTTTTTTACCGTCTTTACCTAATTGCAATTCGCCACGCAACCTGACCTGACCTCACCAGTCGGAACATTTGCATTCCACCCCTTCATCTTCCTCGTCTGCCATCGAGATCAAAAATGCATGTGCATATGTTTTCGATGAAGCTTCGATGAAGCAGCAGAATGGTACTGTGTTTTACTTTATCGTTCAACATCCTGCTGTTTTTAAGGCTCACAAATGCAGTACTCAGCAAAAGTGCGCACTTTTGTTATCTTTTTTTCCTCGCCTACCATCGAAACTGAAGAGAATGTGCATACATGCATTCGATAGAGCTTTTTCTGCTCTACAAGAAAATGCCACTAGTCTTCCAAAAATTTTCACAGTTGATATTTCTGATGCTTGGAAATGGGGTACTCAGAAGCCCACCCGCACCTTTCTTCGCGAAAAACCGAGATTTTACCGAATACTTTTTTCGTACGAAAAACCCTCAATTATGATTTCATCTGATGTGTAAAAGGTCAGCTTTTTTGGACCTTGATGCGCCAAAAGTGCTGATTTTTCCCTACAAGTCACTCCATTTCTAAACCTTAAAAGTAACAAACGATCGAACAATCAAAAATAAATGAAACCTTTTTCTAGAGCAGAAAAAGCACTTTCGAAAACTTATGCACTTTCTGATGTTTTTGATTTTTGATAGCTGCTGGTTTTCGCCGCAGCGCGCGATGCGAAAGTTAGTGCGGGTTTGAGTCCCGTCCGGCACTGAAGCTTTTGCCCATAACTTATGCACTTCCATTTTTTGACCTCGATGGCAGACTAGGAAGGCGAAGTGTCGAGAGTGCCAGTTTTTGCCTTCAGCTTACTTCATTTCCAAACCTCATGAATATTAGGCAATCGAAGGAATCGAAAAAGCACCTGTAGAGCAAAAAAAGCTCTACCGAAACCACATATGTATAAGCTTTGTCGAAAGATGAAGGGAACAATGTGAAAAACGGGATCTAAAAAACCGCGGGAACTTATTCCTCAACCCAATAGTTGTAGGGTAGAAATCAGGAAATTACCTCCACCAGTGATACCCGCACGTCACACGGCACTGGTGAGGAGCTGCGCGCATAAGATAATATTAACAGGAGTTACGCAGCTATGTGCTCAGTCAACTATAGCCATAATTTTATGGAATTCACACTCAGGTGAGTGCACTTAGCCATTGAAGCGACCCAATAGTTATAAAAATTGAAGTTCCTAGTTAAGTTAGCAACTGTGCTCATGACAATCGTACTACTCGGAAAAATATCTGTGGAGCTATGTGCAGGATATCGAGATTGCTCTACAGGTCTTCCACAGTAGTACATAGCTCATTCATCTGCGGATATGCTTCATTCCTAGATCCTCTTCCCTGGCTCAATATCATCCCTTTATCGCTCCTCAAACTACTGTTTTGTGGCTCATTACCCATTGCGATTCTTTTCGCACTATATCACGACTGTGTCTGACGACTTGTTAGGGGGTCCGCGATCTTTCATCTTCTCAGATTACCACAGTTTCACCGGTGTAGCCTAACTATGCTACCCACCGATAACCTTCTCGTCTCCTACATGTTTCTTCAGTGCTGGGACCTAGTGCGACTACAGCACATTCTACAATGGCTGCAAAGTATTCTGTGGTAGGCTATGTGAGTAGGGGGTGCTATCACAATGATATCGTGGCCCTATACCCCGACACCAATTGAATTTCCCTTCAGTGAAGGGGCAGTGAATCCCATCGCAGCACGGTTCCGCTGAAGTAGCGGGAGGTCCTAAAGAGGACCACTTCCATGGAATTCTGAAACATGATCAAGCAAAAGCAAACGAAAAGTGCTTTAGCTTTTTTCTTACAATTTCCTTACTTTTGTCTACGGGTTCTTGATCATACTTATTCACTGATGTGTGATCCAAAGGACAACGTACACATGTGGTTGAAAACAGAGAGGCACGAACTAAACCGCCTGCAGAGAACAGCGAGAGGTGTGCATATCATATCACAGAATGCCTGACAAAAAATTTCGTTGTTCAGTCATGATCAGGGATCATTAATAGTAATGTGTTAGCCAGATACCTTCTTTAGTATTTGTTAGTAGTACAGCACGTGGGTATAAATCTTTTCATGACATTCGCACCAGTTCACCCTCCTTTGTACCAATATCATTTTATTTCGACATTCTAAAGTCTGTCTGGGTTCCCATGCTGTCTGGGTTCTCATGTTTTTTAGAGGACAGTAGCAAAAGCAAGCCGTTTTTTTTCGGAGGACAGTGGCAAACGCAAACCGTTAACTGGTGTAGGCTGTGCTAGAAGGGGCAAAGTGGAGAACCAATTGGCCTAAGGTGAACCATACCTAACGTTACCGTATAATTTGTATTTTTTAGAGTGCAGTATTTTTCACCTTTATACAGTATCTTCTCGACTATCCTGAAGTTTTTCGTAAGATTTAAGTAACAGCCTCCTGAGGCCACAGCAATACAATTTACAGAAGGCCGTCAATGGACAGCCATCTAAGTAATAATGGGTACAAAATTGGCATTCCGAAAAAACACACTGTTCGATAAGTTGCCTTTCTGATAATAGAACACCTCCCAGTTATCTCACAAAATTGTATCAATACTGGCATTTGTTTGTATTTGTGGATATCCACATTCACCTAATGAGTGCCTGCTGGCACTAGAAGAAACAGAGGGGTCACACTAGGGTTTTTCACAGCTCTAGACACTTCTTGTCTTGCCTAGGTTCAACGTAGTTTACAAGAAAATTTTGCAAGTGTTCGGGTTGCGATTTTTTATTTTTTGGATTGGTGTTTACTGTACCATCGTCTGTACACATCTCCAAAATTTGGACATATAAATGCAATTCTTTTCTACTTGTCCTGCCATTTTCACATATCGGGTTGGTCAAAAAAGCTGAGAAAACGGCATCTGCAAATCTGAATTCACAAAATAAAAGATCAAATTCTTTTCTCTTTACTACAAACTTTTCAGATATACATACTAATGCCGTCTTCCTGTCACACTTGGTCATCCCGATAGCTGTGAGCTTTTCACCGGCTCTTTGTTTGATAGTCTTCATTCAAAGTCTTGCTAGTAAAATGGGATTTCCAATTTCAAATCTCTGCCATTCACATACAATTCATGTTTCATGTTCTACTTTGAAACCTCTTCTCTTTGAAGGTTGTAAAAACGAAATATACACATACGCTTGCTGAATCATTCCTTACACAGAATATTGCTCGGAAATTCTTTTGAAATAATTACCCTGTAAGCAATTTTCAGACCTTCATTGTCTGCAGTGGCTTCTCCAAGACTCAATGTTCCATTCAGAGACATGTTGAATTTTGGAATCTAAAACCACAGAATCGGTGTGTTGCTATGCATGAGGAAGAGTGAAGTGGATGCATAACGTAAATGGTTTTACTTGAATATCGTGTCAGAAGTACTCTAGATATCATGCGGAGGTGAATTAGTTTGCTGCACAAGTCTTGCAACACTTGCAGAATTTCTTGTGCTTTCACCGCTCTCGGATTTAATTAAGTATTTATTGCGGTGAGTTTAAACATGCTCTGATGATTTTCTCGAACTACAAAGAAAATATGAAGCGGTTTCGCTCATTTGTGACAAAAATCGGCTCAAATTCAGAATACTGTAGTCTAACCAGTAATTACAAGGGTCCTCAGGGTCCCTGTTCTGGTAAAAAGCTGATAATATTTTTGCTGCATGTTGCACTTACGATGAATGCCACCTTAAAGGCACCGGGAGGGGGGCAAGGGCGGAATAACGTTTACAAAAACAAAGGCGTCTGAAAACAAACATATGGGTTCGGTACAATGTGTAACGAAACCGGCGTTGAAAAACGCGCCATAGGGCGCTATTTGCCCCAAGGCGCGCTTCCGTCCGAACTGCAAGCTTCCATGGCCGAGCCACGCTTCGTTCATTTTAAAGCTTGTCTTCGGCCTGATGTGACCTTATTTTTGGATTACTTCCTCTCCTCTTCATATTTTACTTGTTTACTTATGGATCTTCTTAATTGTGCATTTCTATACCTGAAAATCTTAGAAGGGTCAAATAAAGTCGGGGGGAGACGCAACTTGCGTCGACGTCGAAGCTCCTTTCCCTTACTAGGCTTAGGCTAAAATTGATATCCCCTCAACCCCAATTAAAAAGCATTTGTCAAAGCACAGGTCTCATCTGCTTTAGCCTAACCCTAGGAAGGGAAAGAAGCTTTGACGTGGGTGAAAATTTTGCGTCTCCCCCCCCCCCCCCCCGACTTTATTTTACCCGTAAGTACATCTAGAAACAATATAAGAAAGAACAAAGTAAAAACTAAAAGGAAAAAACAAATCTATAATAAAGCCATCTTCTTCTGGCACCATGCCAAGGCGTCAAATTGGCGAGTTTGTGCAATGGCGGCCACTCAAACTCGTTCACACTACGTCTGTTCTACAGTAAGCCAAAATTACCCCCTCCTGGTGTCCTTAACCATACAGCCCTTCGCTGTTCCATTCATTTTATATCAGTAGATACGAACCTCATGCACGCAACCACACGAAGTGTGACGCTATTTGAAGAAAATGATATTTTTGGAGTTTCGAAAATGAATCTGAAGGTCAACATACAATAGAGAAGAACACTTACTAAACTCTCTTACTACGGTTGGCAGACTCCTGAATAATCATGGCTTCCAGCAACTACGAGCTATTTGCCTTCGTTGTCACTTCAGTAAGTTAGACAAGGCAACAGTATAGTTGGCTATAATCATCGCTGTGCTGTACTTGACTAGCAGAAGGCCCTCGAGAGATTCAAATTGGAGATGAGAGCTGGCTTATTTCTGTCAGACATAAGACATAAGGAGGTCACCGCTAGCAGAGTGTGGAAAATTGCCTCAGGTGTGGCAATGGTTGGATTTCAAGCTATTTGCTCCAGATTTCATTGAGAATGCAACAAACAGAGTTGCATGAACCGGTACTATTGCAATGATCTATAGCCGGCGGCATACAGATTCGCTCTCGAATTTTCGAGGATATCATCCTGTTCGATGGGCGTCCGACCACCTGGGCGGATGGACTACGAGATTTGCATCTTCTGACCCATAATTGATGGAGCAGCGGGACATTGTGGAATGATAGACAGCATGAATTTTGTGTGAGGCATAGGTAATAGCAGATAATTCTCTGACAAGGAATCTAGGTAACGGTGGTTATAAGTTATAAGGCGAAGGGTGGGGTTATGAATTTGCCGATTATTGCTGTAATATAACCGAACATCTCGTACATGTTAAAGAAATCATCGGCGCATGCCTAAACTCACTATGGTGATTTAAACTTGACAAATTTCGAAGGCAGCAAAACCACGAAGAATTTAGAAAGTGTTTGCAAAACCTATGCAGCAACCAAGTACAAAACAAGCCGTTCATTCCTCGTGCCGCTACAGACGATCTAGCACCACATAAAGTTTCATCACCAACCAGCGGTTGCGCATAAATTGTTGACCAACCAAGGGCCCATCACATGTGCAATCAATGGTACGACAACTGTTGTTGGCAGTATATTTTGGAACGGTCAGCGCAGTATCCTCAGACGCGGATCTTGGGCAGAAGTCGTCGACTATGGCCCGTAACATTGCATGGTCTAGTGGATACCCCTACATTGGTCACAGCGTATGGGGTAATCCACATCTAGTCGAGATCAGCATAGAGCTCCGATGGATGAAATACCATTTTACTCGCTATTGTTTTTCGAAGAAATAAGCAGGGCGATTAAAGCCACTTTATGTGGGTGTGATCTACAGGAAAAGGCAGGATTCTGGAGATGCCCCAAAAAAATCTCGCTGACTCGGAACCGCTTGAATAACAATACTTATTCCACTCCTGATTGAGTCCTCTGCCCTTGCCAAGAAGGATGACCGCATGAAGCTGGTGGCACTTTTTTCTTTTGTCAGGCTTGCGGCCTCTTGCGTGACCTCTGTTCTAGTTATCTACCCTTAGGTCGAAATGGCATGCATGAAGGTAGTGCTATTCAGTTTACTAAAAAGTCAACCATCTTGCCCCTGTCGTTCAACCACGGTAAGCCCTATGGCACATACCGAATAAACGGTACTTTTTGCGAGAGCTGATTAAATATTCATGCGAAAAAGTATCGAGCTCGTTGAAGATTCGAATGGATTGAGACTCAAGGTTTCTCATAGTTCCCGGATCTCAACAAAGCGATGACACCGAAAAGTTAGCTTCGTAGTCCGCTGACGCCGAGATAAAAGTGTTGAGCATAAAATCTCCGTAGTTCTCTCCATCATTACCCACACTGCTCTTACGGTGTCTGAAGAGAACACCGTTGACAGCAGACTTAAGAAAATGGGCGCCGATGTAAAAATGAACTCACTTCCCCTTCATTTTTTCTTCCCCATCCGCCCAAGGAATTATACGGTAACCGCTTACTTTAATGTTTCCGTACTGTTCTACATAGCAGTGTGCTCTTTTGTCATACTCTTCTGTCCACTTCTTTTTCCACCATGTTCGCTGATTTCCATCACCATCAAACATCCTACCTAAATACGTAACAGCCATATAGCACTAATCCTTTGCTATTACAGTAGAGTAGTTCCGGGCATAGAAGATAGCCTAAAAAGCATAAGCGCAGGCTCGAGGCTTATTCAAGGCTGTCTGCAACGTTTTTTATTTAACTTATATTGAAATAGTATGAAAACAAAGACTCATTAATCATATCGTTCCCAAATATACGCAAACTATTGACCGTCTGACGAAGCCCAATCACACAGATAAGAAAGAAAATACCAGCGTGAAGTACGGTACAGTAAAGCCATCCAACAAACATTCAACAGTGTGCCCCGAGAATTTTACGCAATTGCCTTTGCCTTGGTTGAAGGAATTATCCGCGGTAGTTTGAGTTTTTCTGTTATTCACATATATGCATGTTGTATTCGCGAGCCACATACAAAATTTGAAAACGAGAACTCGGCTGAGATACAGCTTCCTCAAAGTAACGTCCGACGAGGTTGGGCGGCCTGGGAGGCACGAAGGCTTTTAGAACAAGGTGGCCACGGTCACGTAGTCAGAGGCGCACAGTGACAAGCAAACAAACTTTGAGCGCGGAAATCAGAGACCTCGAAAGGGGTTGGAATCATGAAATTTCCGTAGAGAATTCCTTCTCCTTCAACGGCGTGGGGAAGTACCTTGCATGGGGATTACAGGTGAATCGTGCGAATTGTCTCATGCTTCCGTGGAAGTAGGGCAAACTCGAATGAATAGTGAGGTATCAGTAGAACAGGCTTTGCGCTTCCAGGTGCTAGAGAACAAGTAGTCGATTGGCTCGAGATGCGGGCATCGGCTGGCCATATGGAGAGACCATGGGATGAAGTCCGCAGTTCTTCAGATTTTTCTTCGGAGTTCTTCAGCGATATACGAAACCAAAACCAAGCACAGTGGTCAGCAGAACAATCCCAACGATACCCTTATGAGGCAGGTACACGTATCCCTGATGACGATTCACCTCGGACACAGTTCGGACGACTTTCATGAAATGCGATCAGGGCAATACTAATCTCGGAAGAACTTCTAAACCTCTACGTTTAAATATACTAATTTTTTCTAAAAACCTCCGGGCTTGTTTCTTATTTCAATCACTTCGCAACAGTAACCACCAAATGCGTGAAACATTGCGATCATACGATGTGAACATACGATCTACAATTGGTATAGGGGGTGGTAAGGGGACCCTAGTGGTAGTAAACCGAAGGTGGAAGCAGCTGGTAAGGAGAATTGAAAATCGAATATCATCAAATTGGTTTCGCCTTTCGCATCGCTCTCAGAGTGCTGACACTCGCAGATGTCTACAGGGTGGAAAGGGAAAATTGGAATTGGATGATCAAAATTGATAGAGAAATTGATGAGAATCGATAAGGAGTATCAAATGACAAATCAATCAATCCCTGAGCCATCTGAACACTCAGTAGTGACCGCTGTCCAATGATTAGTGGATGAGCACGTTCCATTCCAGATCCATTTACATTCATTGTAATAAGTGGTATCGATTGGAATCGTCTGGACCTTCCGATTGTGGTGGCATTCTTTACCTTTGCGACTTACAGTGGTGAATGATTGTATTGTCTACATCCAATAGCTCAATATCATTATCAACGGTATATTTTGACTACCAAATTACATGGGATTCCGAATGATGATAGGTATTTGTAAGGATACCAGTTGATTAGCGCTAAGTACTGCGCTTATCGCCATGTGAGACTGTGCGATATGGCCTTCTTTGATATCGGTTGATCAGTATCAACCATTTCCCCATTACGTAATTCGCTGTACTGCTCGCGCAGTACCGTGCGATAGCCCAAGTGGTGACAAAGATGACGTGAACATACTCAATACGGATACCCAATACACCAGTTATACGTAATGAGGGCCAAAGAGCATCTCTTCGAAAAGGATCAATGACTTCTCTTTTGTTTGACGTATACCCATCTCCCATGGCTTAAGAATTTTCCAGAAATTTAGTCAAGCTATCGTAGTTAACAGAACCAAAAAGGCTAAGAACTCGTCTTATAGGGTGATTCGATCTTCTTTACACGGAAGTCACACTACTTGCACGGGGAAATGGCTGGCTAGCGAACTGTGGGCTTCCAAACTTAGGAGTTGGTTTGACGCACACTACTGCACGCATCAAACAGGGGAGCGTGCAGAATGGGCACCGTCGATACCTATCGTTGGGTATCATCTCTCAAAGCGTATGCAAAGAAAGACACCCCGCAGAAAAGGAGAGAGGAGAAAAAATTCCGTGAACCTCATCCTCCTCCACATCTATCGATACGATTGAGCCCATTTTGCATGCTCCCCTGCTTGGAGCGCGCAGTAGTGTGAGCCAGTCATTTTGGTATCTCAGCAAATATTACAAATAATATTATAGATGTAATAGTAATATTACAAATATTACAAATAATACCTATCACTATTTTGAATTCCACACAAATCAGCGGCTGAAATATCGCGTCACAACTGGATTGGAGTGCGATGCATGTCACTGCTAACGAGGGAAGGATGGTAAGTCGAAGTGGCCATTCGAAATGGGATTTGTACCAATGATAGGGCTCGGAATGCCATTCACCAATCTGCATTCCATATCTGCTATGCGTCTCTGGGAGCAGAGTTACCAGCGTTGGAAGAGACCCAACTCAACAAATATACGATAGGCAAGTGCGACAGATGTGTGCTCCGATAGCCAAGTGGTTATGTGCTATGTCTCAAGTTCGAGTTGTCTGGGTTCGGATCATTGCTGAACGTAACTTTTTGCATCTTTCCCAAATTTACATTTTGTTACATTTTCCATTTTCATTTCCCATTTTCAAGTTACAAAGAAGGAATTACATGCTCCGAGAGCTGGATCTCACTACGAGAGAGCATTTCTGAGGAAATGAATCCATTTCCGGTTTTATCATGTACATTTCCACTTCTTCGTTTATTGCCTTCGCAAACATGTTTTTCACAGTCAGTGTATGAGATCTAGAAGTGGACATGGTTTACACGGACACTAGTCAAACTAGTCTAAATCAGTGACTAGTGTCACTAGACACTAGTCACTGATTCAGACTTTTCTGTGCGCGCACGCGACTCCATACTTCGCATAGTTTCTCTCATATATTTCCAGTTTTGCGCACTCAGATACAAAAATTTTCTCTCTCACTCATGGTACGCTGCAGGTACGTTGATGAACATTCAGGCGAATTTTAAACACCTATTCAGTATTCATTTCCCACAGATTTAATAGAGAATTGTGAAGTTGTAGGCTGTGACAAGCTACTCTTTATTCGATGTTCGCACTGCGACAAGCTTCTTTGTTTTCATCACTTCGTTTTAGATTACCACATTAGTTATAAAATACTATGAAGGCAATAAACGAAGAAGTGGAAATGTACATGATAAAACCGAAAATGGATTCATTCCCTCAGGAATGCTCTTTCGTAGTGAGAAGCTCTCGGAGCATGTAATTCCTTGTTTATAACGTCCGGAAAGTAATATGGGGAGAATACAAACATGCACGTTCAGCAAGGATACGATCCCATGACCCCTCGAACTTGAGACATAGCACATAACCACTTGGCTATCGGAGCACACATCTGTTGCACTTGCCTATCGCATATGTTTTGAGTTGGGTCTCTTCCAACGCTGGTAACTCTGCTCCCAGAGACGCATAGCAGATATGGAATGCAGATTGGTGAATGGCATCCCGAGCCCTATCATTGATATAAACCCCATGTCAAACGGCCATTGCGACTTACTATCCTTCCCTTGTAAGCATTTAGTGCTTTAGCTACTGGTCGTCGATAATTAGTAATTCACCACTGTATATCGCATCGCTAAAAAGGCCACCCCTTTTCTCAGTCTAGATGATCTACTGGTATTTACCTTTTGTCATCACATCGACATCGACGATTAATGTAAATGGATCAGGAATAAGATCTTTTTTAGAGGAGTGGTCAATACTGCAAGTTTAGACAGTCTAGGGATAATTGATTTGTGTTTGATTGCTACGATTGGTAGCATTTGTCTACTTGCTCGGCATCTAATTCCTGCACATTGGTGAGAGATTCGTATGTCAGTTACCGATGCTTGTCGTTTTTGTAGAAATGCACTACTATTTGGAATTTGCAAAGCCCAGCGGTCGATATCCAGTACTGTTGCTGGTACCGCATGAAAAATGAACTACTTGCTTTGTTATTACAAATCTAGGCCGTATCTTGATCAACCGTTCAAATCGTACTGTCAAAAAATATGCACCATTATTAGGAGCTATAGGTAATTTGACGGTTTATACCTCTGCAACTGGTATCAGAAAATGAGCAAAATATCTCCAACTAGTGGCACTGAGCACCAGACGCTTTTACTATAGCAGTCGTGTAGTGGAATAAACGGTGTACCGGTTTTTATCCCATTCCCTTCCTAACGGCTCTTGACAGCCCCAGCAAGCCATAATCAGTTTCGATAAGTCACCATTGAGGTACCCGTACCCTGCAATATTTTTGAATGAGAACATAACACTGTCAGCCGGAAAAACGAAGCCTGCTCGGTGATATTCATCTACTGACACTCCTCATCGAATCTTATCAACCGTAATCTGCCGACCGTAATCAACCGATCACCCACCATTAATTTCTACGTCTCGCTCTGCTGAACACCTATGGGTGTACACGCTCTAGGATCAATGCGAAGGGCAAAAGGATTTGGTGACATTTGCTTTTTAAGGCTCCTTATCAACCCTTATCAGCTGCTATCACTTTCGGTACAGCACCGCTAGGATCCCTTTACCACCACTATATGACCGACGATAGAGTTCGCAATTCTGTGACTTTGCGTTTTTGCGATTTTGCGACTCCACGATTTTGCGATTTTGCTATGTCACGGGTTCGCACGCGAAGTTGCAGCATTGCGCAATTTGAAGGTCGTAGTATCGCGTGCGATACTGCCACACCGCGAAATCGCAGAATCGCAGTGTCTCAAAGTCGTGCGAAGTCTGACAGCGACCTATCACTTGTAAATCTCAGTGTCCTAGCTTGGCTTCGACGCGACATATGAATTTCCAGTCAAACAGACACCAACTCGGCAATTCGACTGGTACGCATACGATAATATTAGCAGGAGCTACTCAGCGATGTGGTTTAGCAAGTCTCATCCACTGGTGTCACCCACTAGTCATAGAAATCGGACCGAGTACCCCTGATGGTTAGGTCCACTAGTCGCTTCAAGCCCTATACACACACTGTGATAGCTGTCTGAGCCGACCATGGGTTGCTAAAGATTGCAATCTTTAGCAACCCATGGTCGGCTCAGACAGCTATCACAGTGTGTGTGATGCAATTTACACAATTGCTCACACTTCAATCGATCTAGTCCAAACGACGCTGTTCCTCCGACAACTAAACATACCTGCACGCCACTCCACCGTGTTGATACGTAGTGCGACGTCAGCACACCACAGAATGACGGCAAGAGTACGCAAGAGATATTTATGGGAGGGTTATGGCAATAAAACATTGCCTTACAATGATATTCCAACATATCAGTTTCTCCATACTTAGAGCGGTTGCCTTGCTCTATCATTTCTAATCACAATCACTCACTCGCAGACGGACAGGCATACCGACAATCCCCAGAAAAACACACAGGCAAATCTACCAACAAACTCACGAACAAAGTTAATGCTTTATATAATAAAAGATTATTCAATTCATCTTGAAGACAGTTATCGTTTGAGTATTATGACCAGAGGATTATTCCGTAGCAGTATCCCTTCTTGGGTTTTCCGCCGTTTTCCCGATACTGTCACATAAAACTCGCTCTGTTTGTGTTCTCGGCTCATGAAATATGAGCGCATATTGGATAACTCATAAGGATTTGCTCATGAATGACAATACGTCGAATCATGTAACCAGACCAGAAGTGGAGTTTACCATAAGTGAATTTTCTCCTGCAGGGTAGAAATCATGCGATGGGTGATCTTCGTCTGTCTACCACCCTTAAACTTTCCTGGTTCTATGAGTAAATTGAACTGATGCATTGCGTGGTCACTTCCCACGAAGCTTACTTCAGCAAAGATGAAAGCTCAAAAAAGAACCATAAAGGTTGTTTTAAGGTGGACGTGAGGCGAAGTATCAGTAGTTACCGTTTACATCGAGACTGTGAGAGATTTCATGGCCAATAACAGATCCAATACTACCGTGCAAAAAGGATCTGCAAATACTTACATTAAAGTGTACTCAAGTCACATGGAATATCAGTAAATAGTCTAGGTGTCATCAACTTATGAACATGAGAAATTCAGAATTTCCCCATGAGTTTTTATAGGTTTACTAATTTGGTTTTTTTCATAGGTGAGCTATACTTCCGAAGCTGTTCACGCGGTTCTACTCTTATTCTATGAGCGCCAGTGAGCAGCAGAGCCTGTCTAGACCTTCAGCCTTCATCCTGTGGTTCTAGTTTCGAAAAAGTAATTTTCTAGCTGCAGCGAATCGCCTGCACTATGTACATAGTTGCTGCCAAACCCCTTCGCAGCGGGTCGAACCAATCACGGAGAACCATTTTTCATTTGAAATTTGAAATGCCCATAGCAGTTTCTCTTCTACCCTACTATTGCACCTGCGTGATGTGATGTCTTTCGAACCGGCCACACATCACTCACCTTGGGAACGATTCATGGAAAACGGGGAATTCCAGGAACGGTAGCGGTACCACTGAAATGAACTAGGATTTAATCCATAATTTGTGGGAAAATCTATTCACCATTTTTGTCTCTTTTGATGGACAAACTACTGTCGCATTGCGCAATCAGGAGAATCTGTAGCAGCGTCACGCCTCGCTGTCATTCTTTACAGCGATCATCGGAGAAATTGTCTTTCACGTCGCTCTTTAACACTTCGCGGTGTCCCGTCAGCCACTCTTGCACTACACCTATTACCGCACAAGTCACAGTGACCCATATTAGTACAATGTACTGTTAAAATCATACTGATGACTGGTTTCGAATTTTTCGACGTTTTCAAACTGTGATGAACACCATGGAGGCAAGCTCAGAAAAGTGGTCTTCAAACCTTGGCCCGCACAGAGTAGCCGTACGTTTGAAATAGTACCGAAAGCTGAATGGTAGATCCAGACTAAGTTTTTTTTTCAGAACGTTCATTTAGGCATGTAACCCTTTTCTTTTCTCTCATCGCCTTTCTAGGCATTCGGTCACGTTTCTTTCGGAAAATATTTTTCTAGTTTCCTACTCACATTTCTTCTCTCACTCCTTGCAGCACTGAACATTTGCCTTCCACACCACGGAATACTATCATTATTCTCGGAAGAGTTAATCAAAGGGGTACCTGTTCTTAAATGGAGGTGATGACTGTAAAATGACCTACTTATGTTGTTCACGTATGGATCGTAGAATGCATTAATTGCATAGCCCATGTAGCTGAATTTCTTCAAGTTTGACCTCACATCAAATCCTTCGATAAGTTCCAGGTATGCTTGTGTCTCTTCTATACGGGTTATTTTTTCAAGCATATTGAGAAAAAAGCGATCCGATAGGCCGTAGTGCTTAAATGAAAGGGTCTCTTCCACAATGACTTGCCATACGAAAAAGATATTTGTTCATCTTACCGCAACGTATAGTTCATCTAAAGCCGTATCGTTATTGAATAGATTATCATCGAGAAGGCTCCAAGAAATGTGGCTAACCTTCCCTAACACCGCCTACAAATCGGACTATTTCAATAAAATACACAAATAGAGAAGGGATTAGCGCTATGTATTGTAGTACATTAACCGTTTTTCACCATGGTTGCTCAACGCCGAAAAAAATATGGCTGCAACTGCCTGCTTAATTCCTTCACTACGGTATACCAAAGGGGCTTTTTTTATGAAAGGAGTATTTTGTAAATGCAATTTGACCCATACTACTTGTTGTATCGTCAAAAAGTCAAAAGACGGATAATTTGGACCACACAAGTCGTATACTCGTACAACAGATGGGGTTCATCGAGATCATTTGAGGATCAAATGTTACTCGCAAAATCGCCCTTTTAACAGCACTGGTATGGGCGAGTTATTATAGACATTTCTATCATTCACCGGCATCTAACGTCCCTCCTTGACGGATGTATCTCACAGGTCTTCTTCTTCGGACTCTCTTGGAAATGGTTGGCTCCTTCAATATAAGTCACAGGGGATGTTGGTGTAGCTCGATCCACGGCGTCACCACTGGTTTTCAGCCTTGCTTTCTGCTGTACTAAGACTCTTTCAACCCTTCTTGACTAGCTTCATTCCAGATAGTCTCCTCACAAGTTTCTTTTAGGAGGTCATTTTGGAAGTTTCTGGAAACTTTTCTATGACTTGACAATCACGAGGTACTTTTCCTCATGGCCGAGTCCGGCATAGTCAATATCAAATTGCATCCGCCATTTGGAATTGCATTCACCATTTGCGTCCTACCAAACGAACCTAGAAGAATTCCGTTTTAGCTACTTATTGACAGTGAGGATACTGCTCACACTGTCTCCGATGTCTTGATTGATATTTCCAATGTCCAATAGACATATGTCTGGTTGGCGTCTTCATACTTAACCCATTCGACACCTTGCAGCCTATATGTGGGCTGCAATTTGTCGACCGCGTGGGACCGTGCTGCCCACATGTGGACTGCAGCAATCAAATCGATTTTTTGTTTTTATTTGCATTTATTGAACAGGTTATGTTTATTACATGTTGAGCTGGGATAAATGAATAAGCATACGTTCTGGGTCACAAAAAGATATTGTTCTTGTGATATTTTCAAATGAATACAACTAACATAGAAAATACCCCCCGAAGTTGGTAATGATTATCTTCACAAATTGATCTACGAAAAGTCCCATCTGGACATCTCACTCCCAAACAGGTTTACGAAAAGTCCAATCTGAAAATCTCTCAGTTCCGTCTCACTAGTCCCATCTGGAGACAGATCCCCAAAATTTTCTCATCTCGACTTCTGCCGTCTCCTGGAAAGTCGCTCTTCTGTCTTCGGCCTTCTGCTTTCCATATTTATTTGTTTCCTCGACGATGAGATCCATCACGTCCGTCAGATCCGTCTGTATCGAGAAAGAGATTGTAAAAGTCCACAGCTTCACTGCAATTGAATGCATGAGTAGGAGGTCCATACACTCCACTGAAACTCCGCGGTAGTGTATGGTAGCAGTATTACACCAGGTGATTTCCATTCCTCCATGATCTTCAGAGTCGGTTCTGTAAAGGATCATCACGAGGAAGAAGCGATTCATCAGCGGACTCATCCTGTGTTGTTTCGGTCCCTTCGTCCGATTGGGTCAGAAGGGTAGAATCCATCCTCCAGGTGTTCTTCAGAAGATATCATAGTGTTGGCTCACTGGAAAGACTGAATGCGTACTCTGATCGATCAGAAATCCAGGTTCTGCATCTCTATTCATCCTACCAAACTACAAATGGATGAAGGAGATCGGACAGAGTGCAGACAGAAGCGAAAGTGCGCGAAAGTTCAAGATAACGTAATTCATTGACTTTAATCTCCCTTCCGTGTTTCCTGCAAAAAAAGAGTGCTTCCAAACAATCGGCCACAACGGCCCACGTAGCCCATTTATGGCTGCAGTCGCGACGCTCCATCGGCGCTCCTACGCGACTGCCAGTCGCAGAACATGCGCGGGCTCCAATGGGTAGACGTCCATCGTGCAGATGTTCCAGAACAGGGGCTCAGAAACTTAAGAATGAGAATTCTGCAATCGAATCAGGTAGTCATCCGTGAGCCTCGACAATCTATCGGCTTGTCGAAGTTATTCGTACCTTAACGACAAAGTCGCATCACACTAGTGTTAATTTCCATCGCTGGAATCAGTCTGCCGTCTAGCTCATAGCCATTTTCTTCAGTCCCAAAACGTGCTGTAACAGCTTTCAAGGTGTGTAAGGCAAATATGTACGTTCATATGTATATGTGAAGTTAGACTTTTCGGACAGCGAATATCGAAGCAAGTTTCTGTTTCTCGTTCTAATAATAATCCAAATCAGTAATTCAGTGCGTCAGCAGCAACTATTGTTTCAAGATTGGGATCGACGCGTCAAAAGCAGGTCTGCCGATAATATGATCTGAGCCCGTGAAAACGTCTTCGCAGCTACCTGTCCATTGAAAACAACATTCAAAACGGCATCTGGAAATGTTCATGAAGCGGCACGTGTGTCTAGCGCATTTTGCTCACAAACTATTCATAGCATCTGATCATTTCCAGGCACTTCTGCGACATTGCTTGGTACTGAGGTCTAGCGAGCGACTTCGATTTTCTCTGAGTACGAGCGACATCCAACTTTCTCTATGATCCAAGGTAAAGAATCTTGTACATGAAAAACAGCTTCTAATCAAGCGGATATAGTATTCACATCCAGGAATCCACTCAGAAATTGAGCGGATCGTTTCCGATGAAGTGATCCCACAAATCGATCATTCGCAATGGGCGTCACCATTTCATACCAAGATCTGTTCAAATTTTTGCAATGTTTTCATTATTCGGCCTGTGACAATGGTACCACTATATAGAGAAGTGTCCTGTAGTCCGCAAATCATCTAACCCGCGATTTGTTGAATAGCGTCCACTGCTGATTTTAAGACAGTGATAGGGAAATGTGAATGATAAGGAGCCCCCAAAAAAGATATTCACCCAGAAACTAGGGGTCCAGGAAGCCTATCTGCGGCGATATTCTCCACTAGAAAGAAACCTCTGAGCTGTGGCGGAGGCGACCTTTTTAGCACCAGTCGCATTTTTGGCTCGGACCTCCTCCTAGAGTCACCTTTGCAGAGGAATGACTGAGGTGTGGAGTAATGAGAATGATGGCAGTATGATACGTATCTTTCCGAAATAATGCATTTTCGATAGGAATGACGTGGTGCTTGACGTGTCAGCTTTCGTGGTTGTTGGGGAATGATCATTGTGTTTACACTGATCTCAAATCAGTGTTGTATAAAAGGACGTTCTCCCGAGTAACGTTCAGTTCTATTGTGTATCTCAATAAACGACTTCCGGCTGCCTCGTGGAGATACAACAAGTGGCGATCAGGACCAGGACCAGTATCGACAACCAGGACCATGACCAGTATCGACAACCAGTATCACGACCAGTATCGACAACCAGTATGCCGAAGTCATCCGGAAAAGGATCTGCCTTTGTAGCTGGTGCATCCTTAGAGGTACTCCTTCAGAGTTTTGTGCAACAGCTACAGTTTCAGCATGAAGAAATGAAGGCGCTGCTTGCCTCTCTGAAACCCAACAGCGAATGTGCACATGAAACCCAGAAGATGCACTACGATCAGCTGAACAAGGAGGTACAGAAGTTCATCCCAGATGAGGAGGCCGGACATACGTTCAACTTTGGGTACAAGAGGTATGTACCAATGATTAGAGAATCGAGCATCTCAGAAGAGAAGAAGAAAGATCTCGTTTTGTTGAAGCTCGAAGATGCCGCATATCGTAAGTATGCAGATGATGTTTCGCCTTTACAGCCGCATAAGATCGATTTCGACACAACAATAAGGAATCTACAGAAATTATTCGCATCCAAGCAGACACTGATTCGCCGACGATACGAGTGCTTGAGAGCAACATGTCCAGCACTGACATCGGATTACGTTCCGGTCCGGGATTTCGCGAACACTATCAAACGTATGGACGACGAAGCTTGTATGAAGGAGATGGATTATACGGCTATGAAGACACTGCCGTTCGTGGCGGGACTTCAAGGCCCCTCGCTCCAGGAGGTACGTCTCAGAATGCTTCGTCGACTTGATACGCGAGCGGAAGACGCGCCGTTAACGATTGAAGATCTTGTGGCCGAATGTGAAAATTTCACAGCTTTGAAGTTGGATAACGCAAATATGGGTACTATCCATGACGTTCACGCTGTAAAGAGAAAGAAAGTGAAGTGCTTCAATTTTGGGGGAACGCATTAAAGAAACGCCTGTCCACTTCTCAATCAGATCTCCAAGAAACAAGGAAGGCAGCACCATCACTATAAAGGGAACAAATGCGAAAATGTTGCAACCTTTGCCGCTGAAGACGCAATAACATACATAAAAATGACGATAAGAGGATGTCCATACGCTTCCAGCTGGGACACTGATGCAGATATCACCCTAATTTCCCGTCAAACCTTGAGGAAACTCGTATCCCCTCTTTTGGAACCGTGTAATGCCAGTCAAAACGGCAGATGGATCACCAATGAATATTAATGAAAGGTTCTCCACAAACTTCTCCTTGAACGATCGTACAACTGGATCACGAGTTCGAGGAAATGGTTGTTGCTATGTTACCGAAACCACAAACTTGCTAGGTTTGGTGTGTACAACTCCTCTCATACATGAAGTTCAAAGAAAAGTACCATTGCTGAAAGGTGAGCGAAGCAGAAAATGTCCGAACTGATCTAGTTGCAGACCTGAAGGAGCGATTCGCAAAAGTTCCTAAAAGCGAGCTTGGTCGATGCAAGAAAATGATGGCAAAGCTGTTCGTGGGGGGGGGGGGGAATGTTGCACCTGTTTTTAGGAAGAAACGACCCAAAATAGAACAAGACATCCTGTCCGTAATTGAAGCTACCATAAACGCGCTACCCATAACCAAAACTTCGATCCAAGATGAGTCCAAGAAGGCTAAGGAGATATCGAAGGTTACACGTGTTACACGTGTGTCACAGCAAGGAGCATGGTCTGAGAAGCCTGGAGCTGACATACGCAGTTGGAAAGCTTTACGATATACACTTTCTACACATGATGAATGCCTATATTCTGGTTACAGAATTGTCATTCCAAAATCTCTGCAAGAAGCAGTACTGAAACAACTAAACGATGGATATTTAGGAATCTATACATATAATTCGCTTAGTATGTCTGTGCGTGTGTGTGTGTCCGTCTGTTTGTTGCGAAATTCATATATCCCGCCGCAGCAAATCTGGGAGACTGAATTTTACAAATGATATAGAGGGTGGTAAGGGGACCTAGGCGGTGATGGATCGAAAGTGATAGCAGCTGATACGCGCTGATAAGGAGCTTCAAAAAACGAACGCCACCAAAGTCGTTCCGCCTTTCGGGCTGATCCTAGAGCGCTGACACTCGTAGGTGTTTTGCGGGTTGGGGCGGGAACATTAATAGGGTGTGATATTTGATAACGGTTGATAAGATACGATAAGGAGCGTGAAATGGCATATGTCGTCGAGTCCGTTTCGTCTTTCGCGTTTATCCTAGAGCGCTGACATTCACAGGTGTTTAGCACGGTGCGCCAGGGTCATTAATGGTGGGTGATCCAAACTGATAATGCTTGATAAGATTCGATAAGGAACGTGAGAAGGCAAATGTCGTCGAATCCGTTTCGCCTTTCGAGTTTCCAGAACGTTGAAACTCACAAGTGTTTTGCGGGATGGAACGGGCACATCAGTGGTGGGTGATCCAAATTTGAAACCGACTGATAAGATTCGATGAGGAGCGTCGGAAGGCAAATGTCGCCAGATTCATTCCACCTTCCGAGTCGATCCTAGCGCGCCGACACTCATAAGTGTTTTGAAGGCTGGGAGGGGCACATCAGTGGTGGGTTATGCAAACAGGTACGGTTGATAAGATTCTATAAGGAGCGTTATAAGGCTAATGTCGCCATCTGTTCCGCTCTTCTGCCTAACAGTAGTATGTTCACACTCGCAGATATCACAGAGTACGGAGACCACAATGATGACTTATCGAAACTGATAACAGCTTACAGGGGCTGATAGGAGCCATTAGGAAATGGGGAAGGGACAAGATTCGGTACACCTCTTACCACTACTATACGATTACTACAGTAACGCGTCTAATGCTTAGTACCATTGCGTGAACATATTTTGTTTGTTCTGATATCTGCTGCCGATGTATCAACCGCTAAATTGCCTGGCGTTCTGAATAATGGTGCATGTCTATGATAGTGCGATCCACATGGATGATCAAGACATGATCTAGATTTGTGATAGCAAAGCGAGCGATTCATTTTCTCATGCGGTGCCAGCAACAGTACTGGGCATCGACAGCTACACTATGTCAAATTTCAAATAGTGGTGCATGTTTATGAAAACGGTAAGCATCGATAACTGGCACATGGATCAATCACTAATATGTAGGAAATAGATGCTAAGCAAATGGATTAATGGCTACCAATTGATGCAGGTGAAACCAGACTGCCAACCCCAGAACTATATCAAATCCCAATAGCGACCATTGCAGCTGAAGGGTTTAGTGATTAGTGGATTCACCCATGTCATTCCTGAATATTGATTGTCTATATCATTGTAACAAAAGGTACCGGCTGCTAAATCATCTGGACATCTGAAAAATGGTGACCATTCTCAGCGGTAATATCTTCAATATCGGTCAATATCTGTCACATAAATGGAGAAAATAGATGCCGAGCAAAACTCGACATCGACCATTTCTCCTTACATAATTCTATTGTGTTATTCGCGCAGTACTGTGCGATAGCCCAACTGGTTTAGGAATGACTCGAATAAAAATGCTCGCCGGAGCATATGTCTATTGGCCAAACATCAGTCGAGACATTGAAGAAAACGTGCGCCGTTGCCGTTACTGTCAAGAAACTGCGAAACTGCCAAGGAAAACTGTGCTGTACCCATGGCCAGATGAAAAGAAACCTTAGGATCGAGTTCATATCGACTACGCCGGACCTATCCATGGTAAGATGTATCTCGTCTTAGTCGATTCCTACTCAAAGTAGCCAAAAGTTTTCGACATATCATCATACTCAACCGGAGCAACCTTGAGAGAGCTCAGGATGTTGTTTGCGCGATTCAAAAATCCGCGAGTGATCGTGTCAGACAATGGAGCGCGAATCATGTCAAAAGAAATTCAAAAATTTTGCAACAAGGAAGGCATAGAACATGTACGCTCACTCCCTTTCCGTCCGCAGTCAAATGGACAGGACGAACGTTTCGTCGACATTCTGAAAAGATTTCTAGTGAAATTGGGGGAGGGCGAGGAGAAGGAACCTCTAGTAGGGTTTCTGAAGTGCTATCGAACAACACCATGTACTTCTAATTCCGAACAGTTGTTCCCAGCAGAGTTATTCCTCGGACGTCAGATGTGGACAACCATAACGCTGTTGAATGAAAAAAGCAAGGGTGAGGAGCGTACCCGTAATAAAGAAATGGAAGAACAGTTAACCACCATCATTGAGCACGAAGAAGATCGTATCAGATGGAAGAACTCGTCTGGGCTCGAGACTATCGCCCTGGACAAGAAGGTTGAGTTCCAGCTCACATTAAGAAACGACATGGAAATGTTTTGTACGACGTACTGACAGAAGAAGGTCAGTTATGGAGAAAACATGCCAATCAAATGCGAGCATTATCGAAGAAAGCTCCAAATCGTCACGGAACTGAAGCAAGCGATTAACTTAACTGGAACGAAGACAGCCAGAGAAGGCCGAAAGAATCTCGGAGCAGTAGGAGACAAAAGACCGCAGGTGAACTCAATGGTGATGTTTGGATCAAGCTACAGCCATACCGCTATCGCAGTCGATGGATAGGTGGAGTCGACACCGCCGTCCACCCAACCGTCTTCAAGTGAATCCAAAGAAGAAGAGATATGCGATACACTCTTCATAGGGGGAGGTGTTGGGGAATGGTCATTGTGTTTACACTGATCTCATATCAGTGCTGTATAAAAGACGTTCTCCCGAGTAACGTTCAGTTATGTTGTTTATCTCAATAAACGACTTCCGGCTGCCTTGTGGAGATACAGCAGTGGTGAAAACGTTCACCGGTCAGTATCAAAGATTGGAATGAATGATGCAACCGAATTACCCCCACCACTGCCTTTAAAGACAGTGATAGGGGTGATGTGGGTGATAAGAAAACCCTGAAAGATGTCCCTCACTCGAAAACCAAGGTTTTGTGAGGCCTATCTGCAGAGAAATCCCCCGCCAAATAAGCGCTCATGCGCTGTGGCGGAGGAAGCCTTCTCGCTCCAGCCGCCTTTTTCGGCTCGGTCCACCTCCTAGAGTCGACTTTCTCGAGGAATGACAGAGGTGTAGAGTAATAAGCATGATAGCGGAATGATACTTATTGGTCAGTATCAAAGATAGGAGTGGATGGTGCAACAAAATAACCTCTACCAGTGCCTTTACCTCTGAACTGGAGACCATTATAGCAGTAAAGTTTTTTTTGTATACGTCGCCAACATAGGCTTCTCCCTCTTCCTATACTTCGAATTGCAGATGCGCGCCTGGTAAGTCTATTCGATCAACTGACCTACATTCGGCTTTGTTGATGCCTCTTTCACCGAAGGTAGTAGATGCTCATGTAACTGCAGGGTATCGTGCAATCTTGCCAAGAAGTCGGCACATGAGCGGATCTTTTTGTCTTTCCTTGTAACTCTTGGTCTTCTTGAACGGTTGGCTACTGCTCATTTCGACCGCTAGCATCACTCCATCAGGAATCAAACTGATTAATCTCTGCACCTGCGGGAATCGAGGAAACTGGTCGTTTCACTTGGAACTGATTGGGCATGACCACTTTCTTTAGAAGCAACTTTGCCCTCTCTGATTGCATCTACAAAATTCACAACTGGAAAACACCCCCAATCGCTACTCCAATCTATAACGAGTGAAGGTGTAACATTCTTCACTAAACTTCACAAAATGGTTTCTCTTCAAACTCCTTTTGTCCGGACACTTTTACTCTTACAGAACGAGCAATTTGCGCTCTTGCTGATGTAGCAATAGCTGTCTCCTTGAGTTTCGTGTTTCGGTTACACGGTCGGAGTTGAAAAACCTTCCATCAGTCTTTACCGGTGATCCATCCCCCTGTTGACGGAAATGAAACCTTGGTGGGATGGTAATCAGGACTTTATTCGTGCTTCATGGATATCAGGGTGATATCAGTAACAGCGTTTAGCTGGGAGCGTCGACAGATTTTCTGTAGTGTACTGGTACGCTCCCTCCCACATCTGCAGTTCTTCGTTTTCTTCTTTTTACAGAGTGCATATCATGGCTGGAGCTCATTTTTGCGTTATCCAACTTCAAACTCTGGAAATTTTCACATTTGGCGACGAGTTTATCATTACCGGAAAACCTTCTGCTTGCATTATTATCCAGAAGGCACTCCATGGAGCTGGTCTTGAAGTTTGCCATGAGCTGCAGTGTCTCCATGGTCTGCAGTGTCTCTCACCCGTATAATCCACAATCTTCTTCGCACAAACTTCAATAATTTGATCGTGTTCGCGAAATCTCGGAACTGTACACAGTCTGACGTTAATGCTGTAAAAACTACTGAATGTCACCCTTAGACGCTGATATCATCAGCGAATCAAAGTGTTTTGCATGCAAATAAATTTTGGAGATTCTTCATGTTGTGTTGAAATTAATCTCATGCTGTTGCAGGGATAACAGATCATCTACACTTACGATAGGCTGTCTCTTATACTTCCAGTAATTCTCTCTTCTTTTCTTTCCAGTACTGGATTATCTAATGTGTCCATGTCTATAGGTAATGACTTTGTGCTTCTTGTCCTGCCGATCATTCTGAATATTCTGCGAACGCACAGCTTTTTTGTTGATCTCAAGAGAAGGAGTACCACCGCCGTTCCTTCATGCTGACTTTGTAGCTGTGTGCCAGACTTTAAAGCAGTACTTCTGGGTGTGGTGCAGTGGAAGCAGAGTTGGCTCAACTTTCGGATGACTTCTGCATTCTGATCGTAGATACTGGTCGCCGCATGCTGTGTCTCCAAAAGATACGCGAATAGTCGCCCAGTGCGAACAGCAATAGCACTGAAGGTTAGTCAAGAAAGCGCTTTTTTACACAGCGCTGATATAAAAAAAGGATAAAGTTTTTGGCGTTAATCAATCCCTTCTGTGGGATGCGCCGCACATTCTAGTTCCATTCAGAATCGTGATGGCTGGTGAATGTGATGTGGCCTATACAATGACTTGCGGTGGCCAGCCGATGTACAAGTCAGTGCTTTTATCCTCCCAGACGAGCCTGATACCAGTATACCGACCCCGGAGGGATGGAAGGCTTGGTTGGCCTGAGCGGGGGTTGATGCGGGATTTGATCCCCGCACCATGAAAGTGGGGTGCGCGCCACCTGTCACTACACCACCTCCGCTCTTAGCGCTGATATAACAGTATAATAATGCCATCATTCTCCAACGAACTGCCTGGAGCCGACAATGGACAAACCGCTATTTTTCTACTAAAAGAGTATCAATCTATCGACTCTGCAGGGATAGAACGTCACAGTCATCTGGGCAGGCATTAGCGCTGGTTGAAATTCCTGGACATCGGGGCTGGGAACGTCTCCTCCTGTTACCACATCAGCTCCGCATTTATGTTTCGCATAGAAGGTCGACATCAGACCAAAAGCCGCCATGACGCCAGCTACTTTGTAACTCTTGTGTGACTATGATTGTGTGTTCCCTTTCCTTGCGCCATTGCTTATCCTACATAGAAGTGTGCATACCTTTTTGAAAGCTTCGTCCATCCATTTATTCTCCTTGATTTGATCTGTCAGCCCATCTATAATCGCCCTAACCATACCTTCTGCCAGTGGCCTTAGGGCCTAAAAATGTTCCCTGGTGATTTATACAGTTACTGTAGCAAAGCCTCCTCCCAAATGTTCTGGCAGCCACTGAACACGGTATCTCATCACAGGAAGTATTAGATCGTCCTTTTCTGTAAGGTTGCTGGCACTTTGCAGCTCATTTGCAGTTGTATAAAGACAGCATTAAGGATAACGTGACTATTGGAAAATCCCTAAAAGATGTCACTCACATGGAAACTATGGGCATAAGAAGCTTATTTATGGCGAAATCCCCATCAAAAAGCGCGCCTGCGAGCTGTAGTGACGGCGCAGCGGATAAGGGCTGACGCCCTTGGATGATCGACGCGGCCTCCAAGCGGCGTGATTCCTGGTTAGCTACGATGAGAGCGGCCAAGAATATGCGGAAGGATCGAAGGTATTGCGCCGCGCTTTCGCAGTTCCAGCTTGAAGCTCACTCCAGAAAGTAGATGCCGTCGTATTTCTAAACATTCCCTTGTGTTCTCGTGGTAACATGCCAATGGAATTTCGTTCAGACTATCCGTCTACTAACGAAAAGGTCGTCCGCGTCAAGGATCGAAGGTGAGAGGGTATCCCATTTCTCAGATTTTTTGCCGTTTCCATTCGTTTTTTCTCCACTGTCCTGTTACTAGGCATCTCAACTTTCATATTCACTACTTCTTTTACTTTTCGTCCGAATATCCCCTAATGCTGCCTTTAAGCATGAGATAGGATCGATCCAAAGGCTGTAGAATCAACTAGCTCGCCGTGAGTGTTTATGGCTACGTTGCTCGAGAAAGATCGGAAAATAGGTGTGCGAACACATTTAGCTAGCAGCAAATGCTCACGGAAATGCGATCGTGCGATTTGCACATCTTGCAAAGTGCAGTTTTGCAGCTTAGACGCGCGCATTCGAAGAACACAGAAACACTGCTTACCTTAGTGGACCTAGACCGCGCATACATGGCTAGCATAGCCACTGAGTAGTGTTTGCTTGTTTCAGCATAACATATTTCACTTCTATTCTGAGAGAAGTTTTGATCGAGTGTTGCAGAAAACCACTGAAAATCTCAGTGACATGAAATGCCTTATCGCGAGCATTGTCACAACAAATTAGGGTGAAAAGGGGCAGTCCTCGTATAGTTTAGAGTCACCGTCACGAGTTATTTGGTCCAATCAAGGAATATAAAAGCTCCGTACGATTATTCATTCTCCTTGACTTGATCTCTGGATGTCGGGATACGAAAAACTCAGATGTTTAGTAGCGTGGGCGTGGGAATATGTCAAAATGAAGCTGTCATACAACCGATAAGTAGCATCTTACCACTGAACTCATCAAAATGCGGGTATCGCCGTTGGTCATCCCTTTGAAAAAGAGCCAAGGGAGATTATGTATTCCTATTTCCAATTTCCTCCTTCAGTCCTCAGCTGTTTTACTCAAAAATTTCTTCAGATGGCTGCTAGCTTTATACGGACTTAATTCAATCTGCTATTAGGAACAACAACTGATTTTTTACCTTTATCAAGTCAACATATTTCTCTTCTAGTAGTGGTAGCCACGAAAGTATAAACTGAACCATTACATAATTAGTTAAAGTTCTTGGTGAGGTTTCATCAAGTACTCGGTTGATCCTGTAACGTCATAGAGCCTCGTTGTCCTTTAAAATCATTCTTTTCGTACACGCCATTACTTACTTACTTTTCAACAT
The DNA here is from genome assembly GCA_963978905.1 of Trichostrongylus colubriformis. NCBI lineage: Eukaryota > Metazoa > Nematoda > Chromadorea > Rhabditida > Trichostrongylidae > Trichostrongylus > Trichostrongylus colubriformis. The sequence continues at coordinate 39,587,764 of OZ022259.1, forward strand.
ATTCATCACTTGGAATTGCTACCAGTGGATTTCGCAATATATAAGAGTGAGCAATGGGTGGTGCTACGAGAAGGAAGTATTCCGTCCAGTTCACCTTAAAATATTTTAGGAGTACAAGGAGGCTTCATTATAAAGGATCCATGAACAAATGAACATGGTTTGGTCCTGTAGCTTTCTTGCTTTTGGTCTTTTACTAAACCCTTCTTCAAACCTTGTTCAAAGAAAAATTTAACGTTTTTAAGCTGCTGCATTGGTTGATGCATGTATGTTATCTAATCGCACATATAGTCCGGCTACTTGAAATTTGTAGTACAACCAGTCATATCCGTAAGGATATAAATTCAGGGAAGATGGTTCACATAAACCCCAAATACGTTTCTTCCCGTTTGCAAGAGAGTCGTCTGCGAGAGCTTCTTTCCCTTATCAAGAGCGCTGTTGGACTACTGTGACTATTGCTATTACAAAATCCCGTCAAGTACGGTACTGAATTTTTCTCAAAGTGCGAGTAATGCCATCGGTATCTCAACAAACATGGAATGGTCAACTATTCAGCCATTCAATATTGTGGGGGAGCTGAACTCAAGCTGATCCCGAGTTTTCGAATGCGGGCTTCCTGACACTCTGAACTGATTGATTCTCTTCCGATATTGCCGGTTCCTATGTGAAGGGTAACACTCTAAGTGGTAGACCTGATTTTGTTTAATTTACTCCAAAGAAATAGAGTTAGTAAGAGTAGGACTTGCTAAAAGCCGTCACACATGATATTCTGTCATCTGTCCACAACATATCACCGTTTTGGCCTATGCTTCCTGATTTATTTTTTAGCCTGTTGAGCTATCGCACAGTGGTACGTGAACAACATATGTAACGTGGAATTGGCCTCTACTGATCAACCAATATCGAAGAAGTCTAGCGCATAATTCCACACTATGATGAGCGCTAGCTCAAGTGGTATGTGATTTCTACCACTATTCGAAATTACACGCAAGTTGGAACCACTTGCACCTATCACTATTCTGAATTTTAGTTTAGTGGTCAAAATATTCCTTTGCTACCAACACCTGTGTACGTATGCTCGCTTACTGAACACTCAGTTGGAAGTTGATAATTTAGTCTTTTACCACTGCTTCTCACATCTTTATAGACGGTCACCCCTGTTCGGAGGTCTGTATGATCTAGCGCTCGATGCCTATTGTCACGACTGATATTGGATCAGGAGCAAGGTTTTTTCACCCTCTGATCTCTTAATACAACAGCAGTGATCCTTGGGTTTCGTCACACTCAAATGTTGTGATTTCTTATCAGCCTCAATTATAGCTATTATCAAATGTGTCTCCGAACACTCACTGCCAACGCGGCTGCACCACTTTTCTAGCACTTGTGTGTATCAGCGCTACAATATCACCTCGAATGGCTGATGAGTTTTATGCACATGCTCTTAGACGCTTTTTATCAGCTGTTACCACTTTGGACCACTCACAGCTGATGTTCCCCGCCCATCCCACCAATCCTAGCCAAAAAGCACAGCACATGTGATGGCGCTTGTGTTCCGACATTCTTTATCCGCCACTGTCAGCTGTCATCAGTATGGGTCACCGTCCTTTATTGTCCCTATGCCACTCCAATATCACACAAATTTAAGACTCCACCCCTACCTTTTCCAAACACACACCAGAGCCCGCCGATTATATATAGTAGGGTTTTCGACAGTTCAGGGGATAAACTAACAATAAGTGTTGAATTTTAGCAGTTTTCAAAAATTTATCGGGTATCGAACCGTCAATGGGTAACAAAACAAGAGGTGTTAGTTGCCGGCAACTGGTACCCCGTGTTTTCTTTTATAAAGAATATGTAGCGCGTGCATCGATCTGTTGGCCAGAAGTTGTACCATACCCATAGCATTCAGTTGTTGTCTTCACAGAGATTACATATTTGTTAGTGTTTTACCTTGAACGTCGTCCTATACACCCGGCTTAGATTATTTGCTGTTGTTACACCGGAGATGTTGAATGTTTTTATGTGCGCCATATTTGGAACAGCAATTGAATGCAGTTTTTCCATGAAAGTCCTCAGAGCCAAGATATCTGGTTGAACATTGGTATTGTTATAGTTAACACCTGTGTCAGCAGCAATCATTTTCATCTGAATTAGAACTTCTTCGAGAGAACCATATTTTGTAACAAGGTCAAGAGTTTTGATGCAATCCGGTCAGTTAATTTGCTTCTGACTTCACATGAATATATCAAAACGAGAAATGGTGTATCACTTTGGTATCGTATCACTAATACTTAGAATCCACACATGACAATTAAAGGCACGGCTCACGATAATATGAGTACCTCGATTCCATCAGCGAGCAGATACCCCCTTTCACAATGGCAAAGCGTGCGCCATCATCGCGGAGCGAAGGTGAGTGCTTAAGGCGTAGGGAGCATGTAAATAAGATGGCGATCACCGTCTCAAGATGGTCCACACCCATCATCGATTTAACCAGCGGGTAAGCGGTGGATTTTATGTGTATGAGAGGCACAATATCGTTTGCGATAAGAAATGATAGGAAAACTCCCATTGCGTGAAAACCTTATCGGATAATATTATCACATTGAAACTCGTCTAAAAGTTTGCTTTTAGCTACAAACTCATCGAAGCCGGGGGTCAGAAACACTTTATTCTCAGGGTTTCCAAAAAGTTCCTACATTTCTACTTTACACTTGTGTTCATCAGCACTCTCAGAGTCTTATGGAGCACGACGAGACACCAAAATTATCGAGAACTGTGCCTTAGACCATAGCAACCATTCATTCACCACTACCTTTGATTATCACGGCCTACACGACTGTATGGTCTAATCTTTTTTCTTACTTTAAGCCGGAATTTATGCGGAAGGTGCCTCTTGGTATGCACATGATCCAAAAACGACGACATCTTCTTTTGAAAGAAAGTTTACGTCTCCTAATGCAACACTGGTACAGAGAAACTGCATTTAAAAGAAAGTATCGCTTTGAGCGAGCACCAATTTCATCTTACAGTCGAGTAGGTGTGTGCTACCTTGCAAATGTGGTTGGAGTATTCACAATGCACAACAACTCAAAATTAAAGTACTACGATGAAGAGCTAAGAAGTTGCATACAGTGATTTCCTATTGCTTACAAGGGAGGTCTTTCAAGTCATGAAGCGCTTCTGAAAAACGGTTTTTTCCCTCATATGGGGTACCTACATAAAACATATGACTGACTTCCATTTTTGCTAAACGGCCATTCGACTTCCAAAAAAGGAGTAAAGAAGATTTTTTTCGAAAGGGCCATCTCAACCCTTTTTTGTGACGCATACTCCTTGTAGCTTTGATCATGTGCAGATCCAAAGGTGTTCTCTAATTCACATCCAAAACAAAGTCAAATACGGCAAGAAATAAAGTCTTATCAGCACCATGTAATAAAAGTGCGTAGCAGTTTCACAACCGTTCCCTGACGTGTGGATGCTGCAGCGATCAGATGGCCTACTACAATACCGCCACTAATTCATGGTCAACTGACACGAGAAATCGGAAACTCCATGATTTCTCCGAACTTTTGCCATAACTTCCTTCAAAATGCTTCAAATAATTCGAAAAAGATTTCAGTAGAAAGCGCTGGTTAAGGCGAATGTGAGAACCTGTGGAACTTCCACTTTCCTTCGCTCCTTCGGCATAATTTTCGAAATTTCCGCAAAATTCGCCTCGAAGTACCACGGGCGATTCTCGTCGACGCGACGGAGTCGTAAAACCTCCACTCCAACTACGACTCCCAAAACAAAAGCTTCACAGCCAAAAATACCTTTGTATTCGAGAAGAGTATAAGCCCGTGATCATTTTGGTATCTCTCATATTAGGATTCAGCAGCAATGAACTGAAAATGGTGTTTAAGAAGTTTTTTCAAATTTGAGTTGCGTCCATAGAGCTGCATTTCAAGAGGAACACGATGCTACAAATGTATAAGGAAGTAGTGTTGGCATAGTCTGCCAATTTTCGAAATCTTCTTTTAAGGTGAGTACCACGTTCGTTTTTGACCCCAAATATACAACCCCAGACACTATTAAAAATGATGATCTCGTCAAAATTCAACTCCGACAAGTTGTGACTGCTATCACAGATACACTCTATGAAAGGGAAAATCTCGTTAATGCTCCATGCGCTATGGATGGTCTTCAGATTTTGTATGGTTTCAAAATAAGAAAATGTGTGTTTAAAATGAAAATGAATGCTGTCGAATCGAAATTTCTTATTTCATTCCCAACTTCGAACATGCTGCAATCAATTATTGTGCAGTGGCCAACTAACTGTGTAAGCCTCGGTTTTTATGATCATCACATTGTTGCTACTCGACTCCCTTGCTAATTGACGGTCGACCCAAGTCGACCCCTCGCTATCGATCTCATTGGTCCACCACGTGTGCACCGGCCATGAACCATCTACGAATAGGTCTCATGGTATATTTTGTTTTGAATGCATACAAGTGAGATCTAGTATCGCCCTAATCCCTAATATCGCTATAAATAAACTATATGTTATCTCCAATCTCACCTAACATGATCGAATGTACAGTGATTCATTAAGACGTGACCCGACAGGTAATGAATCGATTAATGAGACAACATGCTATCATGGATCGGCAGCCGTCTCAGCCGTTATCATAAGAGCCGTCGATTTGTGTGGATATGCAACCGGCCGAATAGCGTAGAGGGGTCGTTGCGTTTCACGTACGATCCTGATGTGGGACCCGAAGGGGTTTGGATCCCACATCAAGCACAACGTTTGCAAATGCATCGTTGTGCGCTCTGTGCTGGTTCGACCGGTTTCTAATAAACTCAGCCCCCCGGTCGCGAGCCGGGGAGCAATAACACGTGTTTTTGGTGAAAATGAACTTGAGTGGAAAGGAATATCGAGGTATTTAAAAGTGCCTCGTCCATAACAACTGGAGTAGCTCTTCGCTAGACCTCACTTGTATGCATTTAAAACAAAATATACCATGAAACCTATGCGTAGATAGTTCGTGGCCGGTGCACACGTGGTGGACCAATGAGATCGATAGCGAGGGGTCGACTTGGGTCGACCGTCAATTAGCAAGGGAATCGAGTCGCAACAATGTGCTGATCATAAAAACCGAGGCTTACACAGTTAGTTGGACACTGCACAATAATTGATTGCAGCATGTTCGAAGTTGGGAATGAAATAAGAAATTTCGATTCGACAGCATTCATTTTCATTTTAAACACACATTTTCTTACTTTGAAACCACAAAATCTGAAGAACATCCATAGCGCATGGAGCATTAACGAGATTTTCCCTTTCATAGAGTGTATCTGTGATAGCAGTCACAACTTGTCGGAGTTGAATTTTGACGAGATCATCATTTTTAGTAGTGTCTGGGGTTGTATATTTGGGGTCAAAAACGAACGTGGTACTCACCTTGAAAGAAGATTTCGAAAATTGGCAGACTATGCCAACACTACTTCCTTATACATTTGTAGCATCGTATTCCTCTTGAAATGCAGCTCTATGGACGCAATTCAAATTTGAAAAAACTTCTTAAACACCATTTTCAGTTCATTGCTGCTGAATCCTAACATGAGAGATACCAAAATGATCACGGGTTTATGCTCTTCTCGAATACAAAGGTATTTTTGGCTGTGAAACTTTTGTTTTGAGAGTCGTAGTTGAAGTGGAGGTTTTACGACTCCGCCGCGTCGACGAGAATCGCCCGTGGTACTTTGAGGCAAATTTTGCTAAAATCTCAAAAATTATGCCGAAGGAGCGAAGGAAAGTGGAAGTTACACAGGTTCTCACATTCGCCTTAACCAGGGCTTTCTACTGGAATCTTTTTCGAATTATTTGAAGCATTTTGAAGGAAGTTACGGCAAAAGTTCGGAGAAATCATGGAGTTTCCGATTTCTCGTGTCGATTGACCATGAATTAGTGGCGGTATTGTAGATACGAAGGTGGACATTTAGACGGACGAATTGCAAGAGTTATTGGTTCCGATCCTGGTTGCCAAACTTTTGCCAATCTTGCTGAAAACTGACAATAGAGGGTAGTCCAGGATTCTAAATGTGATGCTTCACCTGATCTTCATATTCAAATGTTTACGAACCCAAAAACTGAAAATCCAAATTTTGCAAAAATTTGTGATCAGTGGGGAACGAACCATCGACCTCGTTTTTGCCGTTCGTAGGGTCGCTCGCAAAGTGTCATCAGTTTTATGCTTCCTGTACGTACCCCCATACATGCGGAAAACAGTTTTTTGAAAGCGCTTTATGATTCAGAAGACCTTCTGGTACATGGACGTCAACGGTGGATGATGCTAATTGATGACAAGTGGTAAGACTTATAATACGCGTCTAAGCCGTGGGACACCAAATTATGTAGTTGCTCTTGTCGTTGACATGAGTAACGTTTGAGTTACCAGTATTGTCTGAGGTGGAATGAGTACAGTGATAGGGGTTATAGCAGGTAATAAGCTCTTGTAAAGTCCCATAATAATCCACAATAAGTAGTCGAATGGAACTCTACACACCTCATAACTGCTAAACGAACAGTATGGCTCAAGTATCAGATGATCAATGGGTAGACAATTTTGATTCCCATCTTCAGATCCGATACAGCATAACGGAACCACTTTCCGAGAGTTCTAGTTGGTTGTGGTTGGCCGTAGAATAATGAAAGCGTTTATATATGACTGCGCTTATTCAACACATCCGAGCATCTGTGCAGCATGCTCCGTGGACATACAATTACTGAAATACAGTTAGTGCCGTAAGAGTGTTAAAAACCGCGCGAAAACGCGTTTTTGCGTTTTTTATGGTTTTTTCGCCGTACATCGATTGATATTGATTATTTTCTTTGAACATATATATGTTTTAGAATCAGCTCGCCGAGCTCTACAAGACGGTACCTCAATTTTTTGTTTTTCTCAAATTCCGTACAAGGCCATTTTTTCACATTCTGAAAAGTTTGAGGAGAAATTTCTTTGAAATTTGATAAACTGGCAGCGAATTCTTCTCAAATCCCTAATCTAAGTTTACAGCTGTGTAGGAATTTCAGAGTTTCACTCATTTCAGACGAACCCTTGTTCCTTGGGGTGGCCCTAAACAGTACCTCCGTTTATATGCTGTAGAACATCTATTAACTCATTTTCAGCCGCAGATTCCCCATTGGAATGTAAACCGTTCGATTCCCCAGAGAAAATGCTATCGAATGATATATAAAAATCTTGATGTTCATAAAATTCTTATTTTAATCATTTCCAGCCTTTTCCTGTTGTCAATCCTCTTCTCAAGCTCTAGTACGCGGCATCGATCGACGTGCATGGCCATGGGAAGCTGTGGCGTCATCGTGACAGCCCCGCTCTATCCACGTGCACGGCCGTGGGAAACTGCTAGGCGCTCCAACGGAGTCATCGATCGTGACCGCTCCTCTCCCAGACGAGCACTTTCCCACGGCCGTGCACGTGGATAGCGCGGGGCCGTCACGATGGCGCCACAGCTTTCCCATGGCCATGCACGTCGATCGATGCCGCGTACTAGAGCTTGAGAAGAGGATTGACACTACGAAAAGGCTGGAAATGAGGAAAATAAGAATTTTATGAACACCAAGGTTTTTATGTATCATTCGATAGCATTTTCCCTGAGAAATCCAACGGTGTACATTTCAATGGGGAATCTGCGGCTAAAAATGAGATAAAGAGATGGTTTTTCAACAACGTGTACACGGAGGTACTGTTTAGGGCCACCCTAAGGAACAGGGGTTCGTCTGAAATGAGTGGAACTCTGAAATTCCTACACAGCTGTGAACTGAGATCAGGGATGTGAGAAGACTTCGCTGCCAGTTTATCAAATTTTGAAGAAATTTTCCCCCAAACTTTTCAAAATGTGAAAAAATGGTGTTGTACGGAATTTGAGAAAAACAAAAACTCGTGGTATCATGTTATAGAGCTCGATTTACGGCAAAAAAAAAACGATAAAAAACGCGAAAACGCGTTTTCGCGCGATTTTTAACACTCTTACGGCACTAACTTTATCAGTAGCAACAAGATGTGAGAGCGATGGGTGCTTATAAAGACATCAATTTGGCTAGCGCACAATACTGCAATTATCACGAAGTAAAACTTCCGTCGACGTTGATTAGTCAGTACTATTTTATGATTACATAACTGTGTGCTGCAAACAGTGCTGTGCGATGGCCTAACTGGCATGTGAATAATGCGTGTGCATAGGTGTGTCCGTCTGTCTATCGGCCGTAAATTTCGGATTTCGCGTCGTTGTTACATCTTTTGAGCTGACAGTAAAGTGAGGATGCTAATAGCTTTATAGGAGAATGTGCAGCGTCATCAGTGGCTAATGATACAAACTGATAGCACCTAATGAGGCGTAGTAAGGAGCTTCCCTGAATTTTTTACTATTTGTGAGTTGACAGGGAGAGCATTTGCACTTATCAGTGCTTTAGGGACTGATAATCAAACACTGTTAGCGAGCAGTGCTGGTGGTGACAGCTTTCGATAAAATGCGGTAAGGGCTGATGACAAGTGAACGACGGACTTCGATACACCCCTCGCTACTATCATTGATCAAGTTTTAGCTGCGCGACTGCACGTCGCTCGACACTTCCAGGAGCAAGCTGCGCATAAAATAATCTAAAGAGAAGTGCTCAGCGATGTCGATCAGCATATGCAGTGTACAGCTTTACTTAAAGGCACACCACGCGATAATCACATTAGTGGCTTTCTTTCTTGGAGCAAGTAGGTCTCAGGTAGGTGCTTTGGCTGCACCCTTGTTGCGGCTTGAGCGTACATCCTCGCGGCGATAGGCGCGCTCTACCCGAGCCGACTTGAGCCTCTCGAGCCGAATCACACCTGGTCTTAGACGAACAAATTTCCAACGTGGCTCTTACGTGGAGCAGGAAACTTGCGATAAGGCAAGATAAGGCAGCAATATCAATAACGAAGGCAGCTTCAACAGGGAAGAGCAGGTGATATCGTAGCATTTTGCGCGATATCATCGAGCAAAAGCTCTTCTACAGTCTCTCATACTCGTACGAAGACTGAATACAGGGAGCTTTATTTTTGTTGGTTGTGAGGAGATTTGATTCATTTTTCTTCACGGTGAGTAAAGCAAGCCCTTTACGTCCAGTAGTACGTGCGAAACTCTCACAATTTATCGCGAGGTGTGCCTTTAATCAGAACTTATGCGGGTGGACCCATCCGTAGATGCGAAGTATCACTCTTAGATCTTGAAGTTTTAGATTTGATGGTGAACCCACAATTGGTTTCCGGCCCTCTGCGCACGATCTGACCAAGGTGATGACCGTCTAAGCTGACCATGACTCATTGACTTGCAGACTTGACCAGACTTCCAAATATTTTCATTTGCTTGATCTCCTCCAACTGACCTAGTCCAAATCGTACGTTCTTTTAACACTTTCACATTTGAGTACCTTCCTTCTGTACTGACACCTATCGTGGCTTCATCAGAACGCAATGTGGGTGCGGGTGCACTACGCAGGCGTCTAAATAAAAGGTGGGGCTATCACAACCTCCAATCAATACTGCGAGAATTTAGCTGCTCACCTCTGTGAGTGGTTGTTTTTCTCTGACAACTCCCTTATCACAGCCGTTCATTTGCGGATGGACAGACGGGCATACCGACCAGAATAACGACAAATGGGCAAAAGTAAGTGGTTTATGTACTAGAAGAATGCCTCTAGAACTTCAATGGAGAGTAATAAGCAATTTATACTAGCCTAAACATTCAGTGCCCGATAGGTGAGCCTACTAGCTGCTCAGTTACTGAATGTAAGTGTTTCGGCTGTCAGCTGACTGAGCTCTCAATGAGTAGCGGATATTTATGGAGATACCAATTTTGATAACACGTGGCGCTTATCGCGTCTAGAACTGTGCAAAACATTGATATTGATTGGAAAGTATTAGTCAACAGCACATCACGTAATTACCCCAGGTGATAAGAGCACTGCTTGTTGGTTCATGCTTATTCGTTGAAGTCATGCAAATTCAGTGGAAAAGTGCAATTTTAGTAGGAAGTTCCAACCCTACGGCTATATCGGGTCTCTTCCAGTATGTGGATTACATGAATTGGCGATGTGCTGAGCGTCCACATTGACTGAATTCGTAGCACTGTTCATTATCAGCTAAGCGATGTTGACAAATGGGATGAGTGTGCGGCGGCTGTTATTTTCAGAGAACGGCATGGCTCCGACTATGGCTGGGGTCTGCTATAAAAGTGCCAGTTTATTGCTTGTCACTTATAAGCACTATAGTCACGTCGAGACCGTCGAGCACTCTGGCGCAGTGTTGCTTCAGGAGGTGCAATAATTGGTATCCTCACAGGTAGGGCTAGTTGTCATATATGTAAGGGAAACCAAAAATGAGCGTAGAAATGTACTATCTTCGATGATTAACTTCTTACCAAGCGAAGAATAAATTCAGTGAAAATCCTCTGCAAATTTCGCGTGAAATATTGGCCCAGAAATGAGAATAAACTCGTCGATGGATGAAACTAAAAACTGCTCTTCTCCAAAAAGTAGGTTATCGTATTGAATTTGTTATTCTTAATTCTCCTATTTTTACATCTTGAGTTTTCGTAATAGAGAGGACCAAAACGAAAGCCATAAACTGCTAAGAATTACTTATTACGTCCGCGTAACCTATCTAAATCAAACGCCATGCGATGTTGCTTCTGCCGGGGATGAAAGGCTGCAGAATGACGTCTAGCCTTGGATGAAAGATGATTTTGATGGTGAAGGATAGGGAGAGGTCACAGTAGAGGGCATGTGACGCCATTTTGTTGAAGACGTGCTCGAAAACTTTAAGAGCCCTTTTGTACAAGCAAACTTACCTCGTGCGAGCATGCGAGCACGCCGTGAAGGAATGCTTGAGCAAAAATGAACGGAGTACTAGATTAGTATTGTACGATTACTGAGCCTCATGATGATCTAAATGTCCAACATCAATTAATACTTCGTTCTTATTCTTAAAGCTCAAGAGATCATCTGAGAGTCTCGAAAGTTCTCGGACTATCTCTCATTATTTCAGTGTAGAACACCTTCATCAGACCCGAAGCAGTAGAGTTTTGCTAGGCTATGCGATACGATGTTGTATATCAATAATTTACGTCCCTGTCTCGAAAAAAATCCAGACCTTACCCTGCCAAAAAACGTACGCAGCAGAAGTGAGCATCTCACCTGACCCCCTTGAATATTCTGGAGCGCTACGAGACTGCTTTAACACTTGATATGAAAAAGATCATAAAAGAACTCCTTACTACTGACTTCTGGTGAAAACGTTTTATTTCAAAAGCTTCTAGTACTTCACTTCATACTGGATTCTTATTAAGCGGTGTAACACTTTAATGATATGTGGGGATTCATGAGCCTATGCTCTTGTACGATGTTTGGGGAAGCGGCTGTTAGGATGAGAGAATGGTTTTTCTAATGCTTTGCTGTGTTCGCAAAGCTTTTATAAAGCTGCCTGTTGGTTGCTCCAACACAGTTTTTGATTTTTTTGCCTAAATTATGATTTTCTATCAGGTATACCTCTCTCCGGAAATGGCACAGTTTGTGGTTGCCACAGTAGCTACAGCCCTCCCTACCCCATCATTCCTCGTAGAGCCTTCAGTATATATGGAGGGATAATAATCGGTGGAGAGCGGAATAATAATCGTACTGGAAGAATTAAATTTGCACCACCCTGTTCCTTTTGATGCCGTTCTTTCTTTGACGTATGTCATTATTTGGAAATTTCACCTGGTGAGGAATACGGACCGTATGCCCGAGTTTGCGTGGTCGTATAACCCTTCTCCCTCGAAGCATTTTCCGCCACTGAATCTACTCTATCCGATTAATGGCTACAGATTTTGTCTTTGGCCTTCACCAAGTTTGGACGATGTAGGCGTTATATAATATCGGGGACCTACGAGTTTGAACCGGGGACCAAGGGAGTAGACCTCCCTTGTATATTGCTTTCAAAGGATTATCAAGGCCTTTATCGCTTCACAGTTGCTTCCTAACGAAAGCCGATATAAGCTACATATATAAACCCCGCTGTTAGTGATGCGATATAGTGCAGGAGCAGGGATAATATCTCGACGAGTAACCAGCTAATTTTGTCTGATGGTTCACCACAGATGAAAGTATGGGGCGCCCCTCAATATCCCTATCCGTGAGATTATTTAATGCAGTTCGTAACCGCAATTTCATGAGTTTTGACAAGTGGGTAGTAAGCTGTGCCGCAAGGTAAAGAGGATAGAGCAGTCTTACTGTACTTTTCTCCAACTTTCACCTTTTCACTATTTTGGATGAACACGACGAAACCACCACATTTACTCCCTACGCTGTATCTAAACTTCCCCTTCCTTTTTATTAGCTTTCTGAGTCGTCCAAAACCTGGTGCAGACTAAATGCAAAATATGTAGCCAACAATCGGAAGGAGCGAATTTGGTGGTGGAGAATATTTTGTTTCATATACTCAAGGCTCTACGAGAAAAGATGTGATAGGAAGGGCCGTACATACTGTGGCAAACACAAAGTATACCAGCTTCGGACGACGGCATACCTGATAGAATGCCAAAGCTAAGGGCAAAAATATGTTAGAAAAACAAAGAAGCTGCTCTGCAAACGCACTGACGAACACTACAAAGCATTAGTAGATTCATCCTCTTATCCTAATAGCAGCTTTTCTAAACATCGTACAAGAGCATAGGCTCATGAACCTTCCCACACTTACCATTAAAGTGTTACACCGCTTGATGAAGAATGTATAAAGGAAAACGCTAGAGGCCCTTGAAACAAAACGGTTATTACCAGAAATTCTACTCTACAGGGGGTGCCAAAAAAAAGTAATTTTGTTTAGTCGAAATACGACAAATTCTGTTGAGGTATTTACATCCCCAGATTCAAGAGCAGACCTCACTCTACCACTATACTCCGTGGCAGCCTTCTGCACGAGCAGGAACGGGAGCGAGGAAAGAGTGAACAAGATGTGTCACCTCAACTGGGCAAAATCCGAAATTTCGTCGCCCTCGTTCACAACCTTGCTGAGGTCCGTTCGCTCTGGGTACCTAAGGGGATTCATTCTGCATGGTAATCTTTGACATTCCATTTTTCCGGGTCCCCAGCGTCCTTCGTTTTCAAAACGTGCCCTTACCACTGAAACCCCTCCGGAGGCGAATTTGGGCATAAAAATGATACTTCGGATCATAGAAGCCTTGTCCAAGCAGCAGGGGCTCTGTGACTTTCATGAACCGAAGGCCCAATCTTTAGGAAGCTTCCCACAAAAGACCCACCATCGAAACACGGCTCCACTGTTTTAAGGGGAGTTTGATACCGTGTGTGCTTTGAAGCCCGACTACGCCGCTTGACGGTTCCATATTTTTATGAAAATGAAAGTAGTGAGTCTCAGCTTGTTCCTGCTTTTAGAAGAACGTTTCGGGAATATTTTGCCCCAATACTTTCATTTCTTTCCTTTCCCTATGTTTTGTATGATTGAGAGATGTGAGCCGTGGGCAAAATTACTTCTTTTTTTGGCACCCCCTGTATATAATCGGCTAAGTGTGTATGTTGATGTGTGTGTGTCTGTTTGACCGGAAATTCATAACTCGCGTCGCAGCAAAGATGGGGTCCTGAATTTTAGATATGATATAGGGGGCGGTAGAGGGACCCCAGCGGTGGTGGACCGAAAGTGATAGCAGCTGATAAGGGCTGATAAGGAGTCTCAAAAGCAAATATCATCAAATACCTTTCACCTTTCGGGTCGATCCTAGAGCGCTGACCCTCATTGGTGTTTCAGAGGTGGGACGGGCACATCAATGGTGGGCGATCCAAATTGATAACGGTTGATAAGGGCTGAAAAAGAACCTCGAAAGGCGAGTGTCACCAAATTCGTTTCATCTTTCGGGTCGATCCTAGAGCGCCGAAACTCATAGTCGTTTTAGGGGGTGGGATGGGCTCATCAATGGTGGGCAATCCAAATTGATAACGGTTGATAAGATGCGGTAAGGCTGCGTTCATACCGAAATGAGAGTTTTGGCGCATCGGCGATTTGAGAGAATTGGCGCATTCGCGTCATGCATAAGATGCGTATCGATCAAGAGAATGAGGGTTTCGGCGCATCCTCAATTCGAGAGAATTGGCGGATCGGCGCATCGGCGCATCCGCGATTTGAGAGGGATGGCGCATTCGCGTCAAGGATAATATACACATCGATTGAAAAAGTGAGAGTATTGGCACAGCCACGATTTGAGAGAACTGGCGGATCGGCGCATCCGCGATTTGAGAGAATTGGGGCGTTCGCGTGGAGGATAACATACGTACTGATTGAAAAATGAAATGGGCTTTCGAAAAGAAATGGAAATCAAGTAATGGAAAGAAGAGAAAAAGAAATCAACAGCACGTTGGCACGCGCCGCGTTCAATAGAGTGACGTGGCTACGCCAAAAATCCCAAATCGCGGATGTGCCGATGCGCCAAAACTCTCATTCAATTTGGTATGAACGCAACCTGAGGAGCGTTAACAGGCTAATGTCGCCAAATTCGTTTCTCTTTTCTGGCTAACAGTGGGATGTTCACACTCACAGGTATTACAGGGTATGGGAACCTGAATGGCGACTTTTCGAAATTGATGAGGGCTTACAAGGGCTGATGAGAACCATTAGGATATGGGGACGGGATAAAATCCGGTACACCACTCACTAATACTATACGACTGCTGTAGTAAATGCGTCTGATGCTCAGCACCCGTGGGTGAACATATTTTGTTCTGTTCTGATATCTGCTGCCGATGTATCGACCGCTGAATTGCTTATCGTTCCAAATAATGGTGCATGTCTTCTGATATTGCGATCCAGATGAATGATCAAGACACGTTCTAGATTTGTATAGCGAAGAAAGCAATTCATTCTCTCATGCAACAATACTGGGTATCGACCGCCAGACTACGTGAAATTCCAAATAGTGGTGCATGCTTACAGGAACGATAAGCATCGATAATTGGCATACGGATCTACCAGCTATATGCAGAAAGTAGGTGCTCAGCGAAATGTCAACATCGACAATTTCCCATTACATAATTCTATTGAGTTGAATAAGTAATGGATGATTCGCACAGTACTGTGCGATAGCCCAACTGGTAAACAGTAAAGGCGAATCACGTGGCATTCTACACATCGTCACTTGCCGCAGTAGTTACTATGGATGAGTGCCGATCGGTAGAATTATCGCTTCGTGACGTCGCACTCGCGGCGCCGCCAGCACCAATCGTTTGGAATTCCGCTCAAGACGCAATGGGTTGGTACCGTGGAGGATCTTCAAAGATTACATATTGGAAGCTTCGGAACCAATTTTTTAATTTAAATTTTTACTCAACCAATTTTTCTTCGTCACTGTATAATCTTTCCTATGTCAACTGTCATGGCAGTCTCGTAGCCCCAGACTATTTGATGGTGCGGCCGAGCAAGATGTTCACTCCCGCTTCGTAGGATCGGAAATTTTCTGGACAAGGAACGTGTCCGTCAGTTTGTGGGTCCGTCTGTTTGTCGCGAAAGTCACATATGGCGTTGCAGCGGAGCTGGTATCCTGAATTTTACAAGTGATGAAGGTGGTGTCAAGGGAATCCCAGCGGTGGTAGACCAGAAGAGGGGCTGATGAAGAGCCTCGAAAGGCGAATCACTAAGTCCGTTTTGCCTTTTACGTTGATTCTAGAGTCCTGGCACTCTTAGGTGTTTAGCAGAGTAGGACGAGGACATTAATAGTGGGTAATCCAAATTGATAAAAGTTGATAGGATTCGATAAGGAACGTCGAAGGCAAGTGTCGTTAAACTCGTTCCGCCTTTCGGATTGATTTTGGTGCGCCAACACTCACATGTGTTCTAAGGGGAGGGGGACGGGGACATCGATCGTGGGTGATTCGAACTGATAACGGTTGATAAGATTCAATGAGAAGAGTTAAAGGCAAATGTCACCATGGCATTTCGTTTCTCCAGGTTGGTAGTTGAGGGCTGAGACAGTTAGGTAATGCTGATGGCGTGGAGCCTGACTCTTATAGAAACTGATAAGACTTACAGGGCTTGATAAGAGTCGCTAGGAAGTGGATGGGATAAAATCCGTACACCGCTTACACCACCAAACGATCGCTATAGTAAAAGCGTCTGATACTCAGTTCCATTATGTCAGCATACTTTGCCTTTATTCTGATATCAGATGTCGATGCACACTGCGATCCACATGGATCATCAAGATACGATCTGAATTTGTGTTAGCACAGCAAGTGATTCATTTTCTCATGTGGGACCAGCAACGATAATGGGTATCGACCGCTATACTATACAAAACTAACTCCAAGTAGTGGTGCATGTTTAGGCATTGCTCATAGTTCGCGATACAGGCGATCGCGCGATTCAGGCGGAAGGGAAAAGATACATATTGACCGAGTGATTCAGGCGATCGCGCTATTCAAGCGGAAAAGAGAAGGTATATATTGATTGAGTGATTCAGGCGATCGCGCGATTCAGGCGGAAGGAAGAAGATACATATCGATTAAGCAAATCAATAATTACACCTTGCCTAGCGAGCTTTGCAAACGTGGCGGCGTCATGCCACATCATCAGACGTGTTTTGATGTGACATGTGTTTTCGAATGTGGCCTATCTCAACATAAGATCCAAAATTAACAATAAAGGCACATAAAGCAATGCATTGAGCGGAACAAACAAACATAAACGCAAACGAAAAAACAACGCTTTCGAAAAACAGGCTAGCGAACTCATTACAGCCGCGCCGCGTGGTTACGCGTTGCGGTTTTGATACGCCTGATCGCCCAAATCGCGCGATCTACGCGATCGCGCGATCGCCTGAATCGCGAACTATGAACAATGCCTTATAAAAACAGTAGTCTTCGATTTCTGGCATTTGTATCTGCCATCAACATGCAAGTATTAGATGCTCAGCAAGTTAACAAATTGCCATCAATCGATGCAATCCAACCCAAAAATTGATCAGCAGACTATCTAAACTGCCAATATATTCCAGTAAAGAAATGATTAGTGGATAAACACACTTCATTTCTGATCCATTTACATTGATAGTCGATATAACTGCAACATGAGGTACTGACAGGCACCGGGACTGCCGCAAAGTGGTGATCTTCCGAAATGCAATAGTCGATAACTAGACCATTGTTCACCCTATACCTTAAGACTTAATGCTCAAACTTAGTGCTAAATATACTTGCGCTCTGTTATCAGCTCGGGATGTTTCGACTGCTAAACCACGTGATATACCAAATAGTGATAGGATTAGTAGAGATATCAGCTGGGCTAGCACTCAGTACTGCGTTATCACAATGTTAAACTGCACGATATGGGCTTCTGCGATGCCGTTTTCCCATTACATAATTCCATTGATTGTGTGATTCACACAGCTCTGCACGAGCTCATCTCTATCATATATTCAGCAAAACTCTACTGTTCTAGCCTGAAGAAGATGTTAAGTGTTTAAAAGCTTATGAGACATTCGAAAGAGGTTCTTTAAGTTCACTGAATAAATACATATTTTAAAGTATCAATTGTTGTTAGACATATGTACATTAGACATTGGCTTAGATTTCTTGTCATTGCATATACTTTTTTTGTTGCAACCCATTGTTTACGAGCCCTATCTTCAGTATGGAGGATAGCCAAAATACCGCCTTGTTGCTGATGCAAGCTGATCAGAGAAAATTTCTGTGCATAAGTGTTGAATAACGGGAAAGAGTCTAGCATGATCAGAACTCGCCGAGATCATCGCCTGATTCCAGGTACGTCCGCGAGCGATTCTAGGAACAATCATGTGAAGCACCGTTTTGTTCTGATTGAAGTACGCAAGTAACCACGTGAAATCGAAACTCTTGTTGAATTGAGCCTCATCGAATGGTTCCTCGCTCAACATCGGAAAGACACCAAATCTCTGAAACTCGCCTATGTGTACACCGATAACGTAACACATAGCAACTTGAATTGTAACGAGACATTTGAATAAGTTTTCCTCCTCAAGCGAATTTATACACTATTTGTTGGGGTTGTTACACACAATTCCACATAAACTAACAAAGATTCATGGGACTTTGTGATGAGCGGATGGCCGACATTAGAAAATGAATGAAGAACGAAACTAACGGACTCACTTTGACTTTACTCATAACGTAGTTAATGCCTGAAATCCCGAGAAGGCTCCATTGTTGTTCAGCTTGAACGCAGCTGTGATAGAAATTGCGGGCCTGCGTTATTGCTTCAGATTTTGATTTTTCTTTCGATGTCAGTACATCTGAAATGTCGTGTACTGCAAATTCATAGCATTTCCGTTATTGAGTTTAGCTTGGTTTCATCCAATCTGTGAAGGCCTTTCCCAAAACCCTTCTAGTGGCTTTATCTGAGCCTTGATGGAGCGATCGGTTTGTCCACATTGGCTGAAAGGTAACTGAACGGCCACTTCGACAGTGTCAAAACAGAATCGGGATGGATACGCGTTGAAGGGAAGCAAGCCAAACACGCAGTAGAGGCGAATTTGGGCATGCTTATGAGATGGTAAACTGCCATACGCTCTTTTCGAGAAGGTAGGTTAAAGCGACTGGAAGGTGACACGACGAAATGACCGTGTGCTCGCAAGGAAGTAGGCTTTTAGAAGTTTGAAGTTAAGCCAGCAGAGTAAATGACCACTCAGCAGAGGGCTTCCCTGGTCCTAGACATTGACAAGAAAAAAAGGTGAGGGTTCAGCAAGGAATCCAAAGTGGAAAGTGGATGGACTGGAGAATAGCGGCTCCAAGGGAAGGGAACTAGATGCTGGTTTCCTGGACATTTACCTATTGCCCAGCTGGCATTATGCTGCTGACGTCCTTATGCGATTTGGTAGGGAGCACTGGATAAAACTGGCTGTGACTTCAAGGATGAAAAGATGCGTGACTTTGGAGCGTGAGGATCACTGAGTCAAATGCAGCAAACGTGCAATAATGTAGTACAACTGAAGTTAAATGGAGATGGTGGAAGTGCTACGATGGGTCCGTGGACGAGACGTTCTTTGAAAAGAAAAGCCTGGAGATGGCAGCAACAGCTGATCCCATACTATTTTGGATGAATGGAAGGCACACTTGGATGGTTCGACGCTGAGTAAGCAGTCGATCCAGATAGGATTTTAGGGGAACTGTTGAGATAGAGAATACGGGATGGAGTATTTCACCCCAATCTCACGCGATGTCTCCAGAAAGAGTGAGTGAAGATGTTCGGTTAGGTTAAAGCTGAGAAAACTCATCACAGTCTTTTGGAAGCACATGTCTGAATAGTTCGCAGAGAGTGCTCTCTTAATGGTAAAAGGTAACAGAGAAGTAGTAAGGGAAGGGTCGAGTTATGTACGATGAAGCAAAGGCTCTCTTACGCACCTCTCATAATGATAATTAGGTAGGCGTACGCGAAGAATAGCTGTGAAACTGTTCTTGCTCCTGCTACCTCAAATAGCATAATGCAGGGTCTTATGGAAGGTTCATTTAGGAGTTTCTTTACGTGGAACACTTTGTTCTGATAACGGGTAATGGAGAAGAAGTTCAGGTGAGGGAGCGGAAATAACAGGAAGTACTGGTCTCTGATAGAACGCCAATAAGGGTAAACCAGGTATTTTCATGCACACGATTAATCGAGGACAGCCAAGGGAAAAGAATCGATACCATGCTGAGGTTGTCGTACCTGGGATGCACTCACATCGCCACGCTATATCATGCAATGAGTTCAAAAAATCTTGGCGTAGATGATATGGAGTGAGACTCTGCGATAAAGGTCAAAGCGCTTGGGATCGATGTATACCAGGCGACAGCGAAGTCAGCTTTTCTCCGCGGCAGCGAATGCTAGTCAAAACACAAATTCATGAACGTCAACAAGAGTCAGCACGCTGTGGGACCACTCTGGATAAGGAGAAGAATAAAACAATTCAACACCGTGTCCGAAATCATGGGATTTTATGAAACTAAAATGAACAAGTTCGCATAAGCATGCTGGATGCATTAGCTTCATTCCAATCAATCATACATCTTTTGTGCCGCGAGGTGCCGAGATATGTGCACTTGGAATGACATCAAAATACGAAGTTTCTTCAGTCTGAACTGTCCGATTCTTGAACTCAGAGGTCGGAAGAAGTTTTGTTGCTGAACTTACTAACTTCTTTGTTCCTTCACATAACGGTGATGCATTCCATGGAAGGGTGATATTTTTTCCCAATTTAATAGTGTGGCATTTGCATGGGCGGCTATCCAGTTTCCGCATGCGAACTGATAAAAATCTTCACATGGGTCGACCTGAACTGATCTTTAGAGTGGCAAAACTTCAGGCACTTATCTTCCATAGTGTGGAAGCTGAACATTTGAATTCTTTTTCCGAGATCATCACAGGCGTCCACGTCATCACGAAGGATTCTTGAAGTTCTCATACATGATGAACGGCTCGCAATACTCATAAAAGTGACCCACCTTGTAGTTAAGTGAGTAGTTTAAATAACCAATGAGTTCGGAAAAGAGTGTTGTGCCGTCAGTTCGTGGAGGTTCCGCGCACGGATTAGAGTACTCAAAGCTCTCGATACACGGAAAAAGAGTCAAGAGTACAAAGAGCATGCTAAAATATGATATTCCTACATAAGCGAAAGTATGTGATGATATCGTATACGAAACTATAGAAGAAATCCGCTAAGTATGTCTGTGTGATTGTATATGTTCGCCGTCTGTGCGTCTCGAAATTCATATTTACGTCGTTTGCAAGTGATGTGCATGTTATTACGTTTACACAGTTGGCGGGTTACCGATACTTTTATCAATTGGTAGCGGGTGATGAAAAGCTCCAGAAAGCAAGGCTCCTCAAATCGCTGCTCCTCCAGCGACGACGATGAATCGCTAACACTAGTAGGTGTTATGTGAGGTGGAACGGAGAAACTAATGGTAAGGAACCAAACCTGATAACAACTGAAAAGGACTAATAATGAATGTCGGAAGGCTTCAAATCTGCCCCAAATTTAATGTTGGCCCTGGAACCCTAGTATTCGGTAAGTGTTATGTTGGGTAGGAAGGAGACAGTGGGTTGTGGTAGATCGGGAGTAATAACATATGGTAAATATACCTGATAGCGGCCTGGGACCAAGCTGACTGGATTCGCTTGCTTCTTCGCGCAAAGCAGAGATCTTTGATATTCACAAGGTGTGCTCCGTGAGCACAGTGCCAGTAGCAATACTTCAGCAGCTACATCCCATGTGCTTCTCAAGAGTGGTGGATGATTGTAATGACACCAATTGCTAACGCGCAGTGTTGCGTAGTGTACAAGTTCCATGAGTATCGATTTTCACACAGTGTCACCATGTGATACCCGCGGTGCTGTGCTAGCCAGAATGGTCTGTATCGTTTAACGCTAGTCATAATTCCACTGAAAACACCCAAAATACTAGAATGTGTGTTGCTGCTATCGAAATGCAATCTGTCAGAACATTCTGCATGACGGTCGAAAAATCAGTAAAAGAAATACAGAAAACATCGAGAGTGAAGCCCTCTATTTTGTTCATTTTGTTTCTATATTTGAGAATTGTTCAGGTTTGAAGGCCTATCACGCGATAGTCAGATTAGTGGCTCACTTTCGTGAGGCGAGTAAGTCCTTGGATTACTGCTCAGGGTTATTGCACCTTTATTGCGGCTACACGGTGAACACTCACGGTGTTGTGCCTGCTTGAACCCAAACCGAGCCACGCCCACCCAGCTGAATCACACCCGGTCTTATACGAACAACTTTCCAATGGCGATAACATAGAAAAAAGGAACTTGCTATGAGGGAAGATAATTGAATGAAATATCCATTTCAATGCATTTCCATGCCAAGACTGCTTCCACATTGGAAAGTTTCAAATTCTCATGGAACCCTAAAATGAGACCCGGGGGGATCGATAGAGCTCCGACTACTCATTATGGACGTGAAAACCAAAACTACTAAATGGCATTCTGAAGCGAGTTACGAGGGGTCAAAGCTTGCCTGCGACACCTTACTGGCGAGGCACTTTGCCATCAGCACGGCCGTGCTAAGCCAGCATCGACCTTCGCGACTTACTGGTAGTGTCCAACTCAATCTCGCAGATCTGGAACACTACCAGTAAGCCACGGTGGTCGATGCTGGCTTAGCAACGGCCATGCTGATGGCAAAGTGCCTCGCCAATGAGGTGTCACAGGCAAACTTTGACCCCTCGTAAGTCGCTTCAATGCCATACAGCACTTTTGGTTTTCACAGTTATAATCAGTATTCGGAGCTCTACGTTCCCCCCGGGTCCCATTTCAAAGTTCCATAGGAAGTTGAAACCCTTCTCTAGTAGGACCGGATGTGATGTTGTTGGGTGGCTTGGTTGTCTTCAGGCAGGCACATCACCGTGGGCGTGCGCCGTGCAGCTGCAACAAAGATGCTGCTTGAGTAGTTACATGAGGACCTATCCGTCCCGAGAAACTTAGTCTTAAATCTGATTGACACGTGGTGTGCTTTCAGACACAGAATTATTAGTTTGATTCATAAGTTCCAAACCTCTTTACATCACTCCTTGAAAAATCGGCGGAGAAAACCGGAATATCCGTTGTTCATCAGATAAAGAGCCACCTACCTTTGCTACTCTTATTAATTAACCAACTCTTGTGCTCGCTGCGTTTTCGCTTTTATATCAGTTTTGCGAGGAGCTATTTAAAACTTTATTTTTTGAATGCACAGTCTGGAATTTTCCAATGGCAGTTTACGAACAGCACCAACCACGCAGTGCAGGAACTTACAGTACCTTGCCTGGTAATGTAGTGCTGAAACCATCAAGCGGGAAATAGTTTTTCGTCTGATGATGGACACACTGAAATCCCACGACATTCACTACCGATACGTTGGGCCAAGTTCACGAGGAGGGTTCTAGGCATTTCAGCCGTTTCTTATAGGTCATTTCCCATCTCACTAGAAGGTGACCACACTGGGCCATGCTCACGATGTCAGAAAGGCATGAAAAAATGACTTTGTTCCCTACATGCGCCTAGCTTGCAACAGCTCAACACAGGACCTAACCTCCCAATGTTCCTTTGCACTTGTGATTGCACCTATTTTTAGCTATCCAATATGGTCACCGGCAACAAAGATGAGTAGAGCACATAGGCCAATCCATAGGTGGTAGAAGCGTCGCCCAAACATTCCATGAATTCTGACGGGTAGAGTGCAACCTCATAGAAAAAGGATTTGTCTACCTTCCACGGAAAGGACGCTGGCTGATCGCTGGTATTTTCTACGTTTTGGAGCTCATGTCTAAGCAGAATTCTGCATCTGAACACATTGCTCGTGTGTCCTTTCATTTGATAGACAAATGAGTCAAATGTGTTCTTTACAATACCGCTCCTAATTCCTGCTAAATCGGCGAATAGCGGCGGAAAAGTGTGAAGCTCACTGTTGCAACAACTTTAGCAGAGGTCTTCGAGTAATAAACCAATGGCTAGAGCTTCTGAAGAGGAATCTGTGTATGTAAAAAAGTCCATCATTCTTTGCTGTATCATCTTCATTTTTAGTAAGATAGGAAATTGACTGTATAAGGGCAAGAAAGTACCTATGAGCTTGGCAGCATCGTGAACTCTCCATCTCAGGTGAAAGTTTTAGTTTAGGTCCTTTAATACAAGAAATGTCAATATATTCGACAGGTTCATGCTTTTGTGATCATTTTGATCCCATTAATGAATAACTTAATTTCACTCTGGGAGTGGCATTTCAGTGGAACCTTCTTTTCTATATCTCACACCTTTTGGAAACGCATCTTTTATAAAAAAGCAAGCCATTTTACATTGTTCAGTAGTGCTGTTGATGAACTGCGCAGGAACTTTCCTCACAGGTAGGTGGATCGAATGTTATTTGTCTCGAATCTTTCGAAGTTTTCTCTACATAAATGTCGGTCTCTGCACAAAAGTGAACTGATTTTGGAGGGTGACTGTAATATACCTAATGAATGTAAAAATTTTAAGCACTCCATAAAAAGCAGTCTCAGAACCGTTGATTCAAGAAAATTGTATATGGCTCCGCAGCAAGCAACCTGAGTCTTAGAAATTTGAAATCTGGTGAAGTGCGTAATCGAAGTAGACATACATCATAACTGATTATTATTACCAGCTTATTCTGAAACTTGCTCTGTCTCGATCAACAATATATTCATTTACGCATACATTTTTTGTCACTCGGTCAACGGTGCATCACCGTTGACCCCTCAATATCGATCACAGCTGGCCAATTGCCTTGGCTGAAGCCATATCCCTTTTGACTATTGTGGTGCGACACTCAGATGGTGAGTGAATCTGCTGGACGAGTATTTATTCAATTTGACGGCTAGCAGATCCTTGTCCATCCGAAGTTCATGATTAACCTTTCAGAGCCCTAGATAATTGCAGTGCTAGGCGGCCCCCAGGCTGGGTCAATCGTCCAGCTGAGGAAAATTTTCAAAAAATACGACCTTCTCTCCGGAAAGGGGGACCCCCCCCCCCTTACTTCGGGAGTTGGAAAATGCAAAAATACGAGTATACTAGAATCCGCATAAGTTTTTTAAATATGTTATATTAGGAAGTAATATTCAAACAAACTTCTTATTACAAACAACCATCTTCACTTTTTCGATTATTTCTCACAGAGCAAATATAGCATATCGATATCTATCGTGTTGATAAATGACAAAATAAAACCGATGTCTGACAAATACTGGAAGAAATACGAATGCAAGCAATGATAAACATGGACAGCTAAAGCCAGACCGAGCTGGGTAATTCGAGTACATCAACTTGATACACTAGCCAAATAGTAATGAATAAACGCAATTCTGTTGCTAGTGTATCAAGGATGCACCTAAGCAACTGTAGGATATGCATATTGAAAATGCAGGTGACTAACTGGGGATTGGTGTCGTATTTCATTCTAGGCGACGGCTGCTACGCGGCGATCACGATGGGGCGCGGTATCTTCCCCATACCGAATTCGGATATTTTTAAATACTTCAAATTCTACCTAGAGCCTATTTTTCGAATAGCTGTAAACTGTTCTCCTAATAATTCCTTTAGACCCATCTAGTGGCCGCTTGCTTTCCCTAATGGTTGTTTAGTTCTCGGTATGGGTTTCCAGTTGAGGAATAGTTGAAGGAAATTTTGAAGTGTTTCACTTCAAATGGTCACAACTTCCTTCGAACTTGATCATATAAGTGCGTTTCTAAGCGATGAGGTCTGCAAGATTTCGAATGGCTGTCTGAGCGGTGCCATATCTTCAAATCGAAAAAAGAAACTTTCAAGAAAGCCAGTTGAGGAAAACTTTTTCTCGTCGAACCTGCGAGACTTCCCGAGATTTTTCCGAAAAATCGACTCATTGTTGCTGAAATTTCTCTAGTGTGCATCCTTCTCTCTCAAAGGCCTAGTGGGAGAGCGAGAAGCGTGGGTCAGCTTCTCTGTGGGATGGCCATGCATGAGAATTTCATCCACAACACATTGTATACACACGTTTTTCCTGTTCGCATAGTGGCCGCTAACACCTGACTACGACTTGCAATCGTAGTAAGATATGAAATAAGTCCATATCAGCTAATTTTTCGTTTTCATCCCATTGTTTCTGGAGTGTCCAACCGCGGTGGTACCCGTTGATAGATATCGCTTTCCACGGGTAATCGGTGAATTTCGGAGGTGTCTCTGTACGTGGTTTCGGTGTCAGCGGACCAAAGAAAGGGCTCCTGGCGTTGACCGGCTTCTTTGCGGATCGCGCCATGCACGAAGTTTCCATGATGATTAAGTTAAACAAGTTTCGGTTCGCACCCAATTAGTCTGGTCGTTTTTCTCTCACACTTTGGACGCTCAGCCTGAGAATTTCTGTTGTTCACTGCTTACCTCTACGTTCACGACCCCAGCCCCTCCTAGCGACCAAATACGACTCCACCACTTCGCTGAGGATTCCTCAACGGAGGCTTGACCCTGCCCCCATGTCTACTCATCGGAGCTCGTGGGGTGCCAAAATTACTATGAGACAGCCTTATCAACGCAGAAGTGCACATTACACCACCGAAGTTACCCCT
The DNA here is from genome assembly GCA_963978905.1 of Trichostrongylus colubriformis. Lineage (NCBI taxonomy): Eukaryota > Metazoa > Nematoda > Chromadorea > Rhabditida > Trichostrongylidae > Trichostrongylus > Trichostrongylus colubriformis. The sequence goes on from OZ022259.1 coordinate 39,613,888, forward strand.
TTAGATGAGTTCCATTTTTGCAAATGAAGAGCACTCAAAGGGATCTGAATCCTTCGGCTCTCAAAAACCGCGAGCGTCCAGAGTAAAATTACTGGCACTGCACTGTTCGATCAGTTGCTACTGTGGAGTAGATTTCACATTCTTGACGTGATAACGTGTGAGGCTGGCTGCCTTAGCCAGCACGGCACCACTGTATTGATTGACCTTTTACACGTCAACTGATTGTATGCTATACAGAGTGGCATTGTAAACAGATCATTGAAGCATTTACAGCGGGTAAAACATTCAATACACATGGCATACATGAAGATAATTGAAAAACATCCGTTAGCATAAACAAAATGAAAAAGTTGCAACGTTAAAATGTGGTACTAAGCAAAAATCCAATGTTACTCAAAAATATTCAGATCGAAAATATCATCGTGCTGGCGTGGTGCGCATTGTTTTCTACTTTTCACTTTAACTTCAAGTTTTTATGTCATGCGTATTGAATGTTTCAATCGCTGTAAATGCTTCAATGACCTGTTTACCATGCCACTCTATATAGCATACAATCAGCTAACGTGTGAAAGGTCAATTAATACAGTGGTGCAGTGCTGGTTAAGGCAGCCAGCCTCACACGTTATCACAAGAATGTCAAATGCTACTCATAGTAGCAATTGATCGAATAGTGCAGTGCCAGCGGTTTCACATTGGACGCTCGCGGTTCTCGGAGCCAAAGGGTTCAGATCCCTCAGAGTGCTCTTCATTTGCAAAGGTCGAACTCATCTCAAAGGGCCACTTTGGCGATGTAGTGTGCACTTCTGCGTTGATATGGCTGTCTCATAGTAATATTGTCTCTCACAAGCTCCGGTGAGGAGACTTGGGGCTGCGTAGCACTGCAATTATTTGAGGCTCTGAAAGGTTAATCATGAGCTTCAGATGGACAAGGATCTGCTAGCCGTTCAATCGAATCCTCGTCCAGCCGATTCACTGACCACTAAGTGTCGCACCACAATAGTCATTCATCACAAAAGGGATGTGGCTATAGCCAAGGCAATTGATCAGCTGACGTCGATAGTGGGGGATCAACGGTGATGCACCGCTAGCCGTGTGACAAAAAAATTAAAAAAAAAAACAAAATTCAAATTTCCAAGACTCAGGTTGTTTGAGGCTCGTTTTCTAATAAAAAATGCGTAAAATCTTGAAAAAGAGGGCTTCCCTGAAATGCCATTTTCAGGTTGAAATTAAGTTGAACCATCCGTAAATGGGATCTAAATGATCACGAACTCATGAGCTTTGTCGTAAAACAGAGTTCACGATGACTCATCCATAACATACCAGCGCCGAGGATAAATTGGAGGCGGGGCCTCCAACAGGGTTCAGAAGAGAGGAAAGAGCTCAGCCGAGCGGGCGGCTCTCCTTGAAATCCGGCATGACGGCGACCTCAGTGGGTCGCTCGTACTCGGTTACGGTAACAGGCGGTAGCGGGAAAAGGGCGCGAGGCAATTCTTCCTTCCCCTCGCGGACCCACAATAGGAGAGGAGAAATTATGGAAAGAAGGAAAGGGAAACAACAGAAACGAGCTCTAACAATGTCGTCGTAGGTATGGTAGACAATGGTAGACTCTAACAATGGTAGACAATAGGATGTAGTGTTCTAATATGTTTTATTGCATGTTGTAAGTTGTAGTAAAATAAATCTGTAACTCAATAAGAGTACAACAGACGAAAGAACCACCAAAACTCTTTGGGACCGTGATGCAGTCTCAAAAAGCTTGCGAATATTTTGATCTTTCTTGTTTTAAAGGACCTAAACTAAAACTTTTAGCTGAAGTGGAGAGTTTCGATGCCATCAAGCCCACAAGTATTCTCTTGCGCCTTGGAGAGTCAATTTCCCTTTTTACTAAAATGAAGATGATACAGCAGAGAAAAATGGACTTTTTGTAGAGATTCCTCTACAACCATCTCCCATATAACTGCTCATTACAATGAACATTGAGATCATTGTTTACCATGGTAGTGATATGTGCTTATCTTGAGTTGTATAAAAGGAATGTGCGGTGTGGTTATTCACTCATTCGTTCCTGCTTCCTGGACTGTGACGTCTGCAATAAACACTTCCGAAGACCCGCGTGGCACACATACGACACAAGGAGCCAACCGTTACATGGTGCATCGGCTGATTGGATCCGAACAGAAGAAAAGCAAAGAGCAGTGAGTGCAGCTACAGCCTTTCTTTCTTCGTTGTAATTGCAAGATGAGTTCGCTGATCTCAACAAGACAAGGTATTTTAACACGAGCAGGAAATCGTTTGTCAGCGATTTTGAGAGCACAGTCTGGTCTGGTTGACTTGTCCCAAGAGGGACAAGACGTCAGGGAGTTTCAGAAGCAGATTAAGAAGACAAAAGTAACAATGCTAGCCGAAATGGAAAAGGTTGAAGAAGCGATGGATAAGTACGCCGCAGCAGTCGACAACTTAGGAGAAACACCATCGAAACTGGACCTGCTCAATCGGACGGAAGAGCACATCAGCGAAGCACAAGAACTCTTAGACGAGGCTCACAACTTTTTGAACAGGCTCATGGAACTCCAAGAAGATATGACGGGAATGGCAGAACAGAGGAACACAACTTCAAGAGGATCTGAAGTCCCTCTCACTCCTATTCCAATACCCAAATTCAACGGCGACATATGGGAATGGGAGCCCTTTTGGCAAAGTTTCGAACGGAGCGTGCACTCGCGCAACATCGACGACGTCTATAAACTAAACTATCTTCTTGACGCACTTCAAGGAGCAGCCAAAGAATCAGTGAAACATTTCCACGTCGCTGGTAGCACATATCCTCTAGTCATTGAACATCTGAAGAGGAAGTATGGAGACAAACAAGCACTGGTGGACCGACTCTTAAGCAAGCTACAATCGACCGAAGCTAGCAGTGACCATCTCAAAGACCAAGAAACGTTGTGCGAACAACTCACTTCCATCACGTCACAACTGGATCTCCACGAAGAGCACATTGACAACACATTCCTACAGAAACAACTGCTAGGAAAGTTCTCCGTAGACGTTCAAAGACAGGTTCTTCGACAAAAATCAAAGCTGCAATCAGAAGGAGCTTGGAACACAATGACGCTACTGAGAATTGCAAAAGAATTTGTCGAAGCGGAGCTGAGAATCACAAGCCAAATAGAACGGCACATTGCTGACAGCGCTAGAAATCAGGCAACGAATGCGATAGAAGAAAAGAAACCTCGAATCAACAAAAAACCAACACATTACCAGCCATTACCGTGTTTCTACTGCAAGAAAACAGGACATCCTGCAAAAAATTGCCCTGATGTTCCTTCACTAGAGCAACGTCTCGAGATAATGAAGAAGCATAAACTTTGCCGTAACTGCGGACAAATGGACCATGCAGCAGCAAAATGTCCGAAAGGAGCCTGCAGAATGTGCGGGGTAATCGGACATCACACCTCCATTTGCAGAGCTCTGTTTCCACAAAACACCTCTTCTCACCCGGCTCACAACTTAAGGAAACAGAAAGTGAATCCTACAGAAAACACCTCCACAAAGTTGGCAAATGTCAACACTATAGATTCCAACCAAGGTCATACCTCAGAAGAAGATACCGCACATCACACCAGCAACCAAAGCAACGGAATGGTTTTGGCAGGACAGGCGAAAGTACTCAACCCAGCTACGGGTGCACTTGAATCTGTCCACGTCATGCTCGATACGGGCGCTGATCGTTCGTTCATCAGCAACGCACTCGCCAGGAGATTGCACCTCAAAGATATTGAGTCCAGAATGCTCAATATCAACACATTCGGCTCACAGCAGCCTATGCAAAAAACATGTGGTGTCACCACCCTCCAAATGTGGGACGCTAATGGTACACCACATGTGTTCACGGTCACAAGGATCGACACAATAACGGAGTCACTGCAACGGAATCGCCTCAGCCTCGAGGATAAACGATTTCTCTGTGACAACGACCTGCAACTCTCCATAAGCCCAAACTTGTCAAGCATCCAACCACAAATTCTTCTGAGCTGCACCGACCTCTTTTCACTTCTGGATCATGGCATGGCGCCACATTACATACTTCCGTCGGGACTACGACTAATTTCTTCAAAACTCGGTTATTTGGTAGCAGGATACGACAGCAGCTCTACGCCAATTGAGGAGAGTGACAAGAAAACGACATTAAACCATGTGAATATAGAGGAGCCAGAAGAAACTACACAGTCGTGGGAAGACTTCTGCACGTTCGAGTCATCAGGAGTGGATGAATTCACAGGCCCGAAGACGGAAGAACGTCAAAGAATAGATCGCGCTATATGGAACGCATTTGAACAAACAATTGAAAGAAAGGAAGACGGTTACTACGTACGCTTCCCCTGGAGAAAAGATGCGGAACAACTACCAGATAACAAGAATATGGCTCTGCGTCGCCTACAAGCATCGATTACCAAGCTAAAGGCTACTCCTGAAATACTACGACAGTATCAGGAAACAATACAAACTCAATTAAACAATGATATTATCGAAGAAGTTGATGAGTGCCAAACTCCCGATGGAGACATTGTACACTACTTGCCTCATCGTGCGGTTATCACTCCACACAAGAATACAACCAAGTTGAGAATCGTATATGATGCATCTGCCCATCTGAAGAATGCTCCATCTCTCAACGACGTACTCCATCGAGGACCCGTTATGCTGCCCAAGCTTTGGGACATCCTTCTTCGCTTCAGGATTGGAAATGTCGCCATTGCTAGCGATGTTGAGAAAGCCTTCTTACAAGTACGGCTCCACTTGAAAGACAGAGACGCAACTCGCTTTCTGTGGCTGAAAGACGTAGACCGACCGATTGTGCAAGACAACCTTATCACGTACCGCTTTAGTCGCGTCACCTTTGGACTGATATGTTCACCATTCCTCCTTGCTGGAACAATCAAATATCATTTACAACATTATACGAAGAACCCCGAACTCGCTCGTGAAATCCAAGAGAACACCTATGTGGACAATGTCGTGATGACAGCAAATTCCACGACAGAGGCAATCCATCTCTACAAGGAATCTAAAACCATATTCGAAGACATGAAGATGAATCTTCGAGAATTCATTTCCAACGATGTTGACCTCAAACAACAAATAAGCAAGAAAGACCTAAGCGAAACCACCACTCAAAAAATCTTGGGAATACTGTGGAATTCGGAGGAAGACAAGCTAATCCTCTCCTTCAAGTATCCTCCAAAAGAAAAAATAACAAAGCGATCAGTTTCTGAACAGATAGCTTCCATCTATGATCCACTTGGATGGATGACACCAATTACGCTTCATGGAAAACGATTCCTGCAGCATCTGTGGAAATGCGATTACAGTTGGGACGAAGTTCTGTCTCAAGAACATCAACAACAATGGATTAGAATTGTACAAGAAGTAAATGGCTTTCAACACAAGCTCAACAGACGAGTCACGCAAATCAACGAAAAGGTGAAACTAGTAGTTTTCTCAGATGCGAGCAACATCAGTATGGCTTCATGTGCATACATTACATCAAACAATGGATCAACTCTGGTAGCAGGAAAATCCAAATTACCGTCAGTGAAAGAAAGACCCACGATCCCGAAAATGGAACTCAACGCCCTGACGATGGCAGTCCGATTGATGTATTCTATATATGACGCGGTGAAAGAACGCTTAAGAATTCAGGAAGTAGCTATCCTGACAGATTCAGAGATTGTCCTCAACTGGATATCATCAAGTTCATTGGACCCATCAACCGGCGTGTTAGTAAGAAATCGAGTCCGCGAGATTCAACGGATCGTCTCTCAAGTTCTTCCTCCTGTTATATTCGGCTATGTAACAACCGCGGATAACCCAGCTGATTGTGCGACCAGAGGAGTGAACAGAGCATACTTCGAGAACCATTTGTGGTGGACTGGACCGTCTTACATTTCGCACCCAGTAGAACAATGGCCTCAAAAGTGCAGGATTTTCAATCTACCATCGAACAACGAGAATTTTCACATTCTAGCTGCCGGAACAACTGACAACATCTCTGAACTGCTGGATTGGAAGCGGCATAACAATCTTCAAAAAGGCCAAAGAGTGGTAGCATACGTGTTACGTTTCATCAAGACATTACTCAGCCATGTGAAGGACAGTCTCAAAAACAAAGTAGAAAGCGGCATCCCCGAAATTCGATATGCAGAATCACTCGAATACATAACCGCCAAAGAAATGGAAACGGCTTTGAGAACTTTACTTCGGAATCACCAGAAAGTTCATCTTACCACAGAAAGGCAAGCGGTTTTGAAGCAGCTGAAATTGAAAGAAGACGAACATGGAATCCTACGATGTCAGGGACGGCTAGGAAATTCCAACCTATCTTCTGATACTAAACACCCCTATATCGTCGCCACTAAAACTGATCTCGCTCGGTTAATTGTGGAAAAGGCCCACACATCACTACATTGCGGAGTAGCACACACCATGGTGAATGTGAGACAACAATTTTGGATACCGAAACTGAGACAGATGGTTCGATCAGTAATATCACGATGTATACCATGTCAGAAGATGAACAACCTCCCGTATCGATATCCGGAAATGGACGACCTGCCGAAGCAACGAGTATGCAGAACACGACCCTTCGAGCACACAGGAATCGACTACTTTGGACCTCTTTCAATAAAAAGAAACGACGAGCAGGCGAAAGCGTACGGTATAATCTTGACGTGCACAACGACACGACTCATTCATTTGGAACAAGTACCAGACATGAGCACAAACCATTTACTGATGGCATTGCGCAGATTCTTTGCTCGACGCGGAATCCCATCTAGCATAACATCTGACAACGGATCCAGTTTCCTATTAGCGGAACAAACTCTTCGTGATCTCATCCTACCCAAGACGAGTGATGTTTCTTTCATGCAGTCAATTGCAACAAAAGGAATTGTTTGGAAAACAATCACGCCATATGCTCCGTGGCAGGGAGGTCTTTATGAGCGTATGATTAAATCCATCAAGCACAGTCTCTACAAAGTCATGCAACGAAGAGTTCCGGATGAGAAGACTCTTGAAACCTTCTTGATAGAGATCGAAAGTATCATCAATAGCAGACCCCTAACCTATCAAGAAGAGAAATGGGATGAAACACCGGCGCTACGTCCGATAGACTTCATTCAACGTGATATGATCATAACATACCCATACGATACCATTGAAATGGATGAATCAGACCCAGATTATTTTCCAACTGGTGGAATCGTGATGCAAACCAGACAACAGGCAGAAGAAGCGCTGAAGACAAGCCATCAGTTGATAGAACAATTCTGGAAAATTTGGAACCAACAGTACCTGACCGCCTTGCGAGAATCACACAAACTTCACATCAATGATAAACGCAGTACTCCGAAAACACCGTCAGTGGGAGAAGTGGTGCTGATAACCGAACTCCTGTTACCAAGAAACACGTGGAGAATGGGTAGAATCACAAAGATTCACTACTCTCACAACGATGTCATCAGGGACGTAGAGCTTCGAATGCCAAATGGACGTACAACTCACAAACCAGTGAACTTGCTCATCCCTTTGGAACTAGGAGACACTAGCTCACCGAAGCAAGAAGATACAAGTACAACTACATCCCGAAGGTACAATCTACGTTCCCGCCCACACGAAAAAGACACCCATATAACGAATGCATACTGTACAAAAAGTTCCGTTGACCGCACTCACCCTTCTACCACTGTCACATCCCCGCCAGGAATGACAAGCTCTCAACCTCAGACCCACCATCCGTTCACCCTCCGAACCGTTACCACCCAACGCCCTCCAGTGCAAACCCACAGAACGTCTCTTGAAACTGAAATACTGCCCCTATTTCCGCAAATTACCGACCAAGAAGCAACCACCCAAGTTCCTCGGGAGAATACTCTACACCAACAAATAACTGCAGCAACCACAACATCAAGAGTAGTATCGAAGAAGGAAACTGCCTACCAGCCTGGCAACGACAGCAGCGACAAGCGATGGCATCCAATGGAATTAGAAGAAGACAGAAGGAAAAAGGCGACAATCATACTGTAGTGGCGGGGGAGTGTAGAGATTCCTCTACAACCATCTCCCATATAACTGCTCATTACAATGAACATTGAGATCATTGTTTACCATGGTAGTGATATGTGCTTATCTTGAGTTGTATAAAAGGAATGTGCGGTGTGGTTATTCACTCATTCGTTCCTGCTTCCTGGACTGTGACGTCTGCAATAAACCCTTCCGAAGACCCGCGTGGCACACATACGACACAAGGAGCCAACCGTTACACTTTTCTTACATACACAGATTCCTTTTCAAAAGCTCTAGCCATTGGTTCATTATTTGTTATTTGTTTTTCAATAGAGCTTTTTCTGCTTAAAATGCTGCTATCTGTTTTTCGACTCCTTCGACTTCTCAATAATTATGAGGTTTGGAAATGAAGTGAGCTGAAGGCAAAAAATTGGCACTTGCGCACCTTACCTCCCCGTCTGCCGTCGAGATCAAAAATGTATGTGCTATGTTTTCGATAGAGCTTTTTCAGCTATACAAGGCGGTACTACTTTTTATTTAAATCGCTCAACTTTTTGTTGTTTTTGGGACTCACAAATGCAGTACTCTCAAAAGTGTGCACTTTCGTTACCTACTTTTCCTCACCTACCATCGAGATTGTAGAGGATGTGCATATATGCATTCGATAGAGCTTTTTTGCTCTACTTGATGATACCACTCTTCTCTTGTACCCACTCATATTTTAGCATGTATGAGTACATAGTTTAAACCTGTTTTTCAATTCGAAATTGCGTAATGAAAATAAAATGTTTTGACATAATGTTTGAAATATTCGGTAGAGCTCTTACCGCTTCACAAGGTAGTGCTCACGGTTTTTGTCCGAACTAATTTTTGCCATTTTAAATCATCTAAAAGTCGACGAAATTGAGCATTTCCAATACATGGTGTCGAAAATGCTCGATTTTGTCGACTTTTAAATTATCTAAAAAATGGCAAAATTAATTCGAACAAAAGCCGTGGGCACTGTCTTGTAGAGCGGGAGAGCTCTACCGAATATTTCAAAACATTGTGTCAAAACATTTTATTTTCATTACGCAATTTCGAATTGAAAACGGGAAAAAAACGAACAAAAACCTAAAAAAACTTTTTTGGAAACTTTTTTGGAAACTTATTCCTACATGCTAAAATATGAGAGGGTACGAGAGAAGAGTAGTATCATCTTGTAGAGCAAAAAAGCTCTATCGAATGCATATACGCACATCCTCTACAATCTCGATAGTAGGCGAGGAAAAGAAGGTAACGAAAGTGCACACTTTTGAGAGTACTGCATTTGTGAGTCTTGAAAACAACAAAAAGTTGAGCGATTTAAATCAAAAGTAGTACCGTTCTGTAAAGCTGAAAAATGTCTATCGAAAACATATATGCATACATTCTTGATCTCGACGGCAGACGAGGAAAATGAGGTGCGCAAGTGCCAATGTTTGCCATCAGCTTACTTCATTATCAAACCTCATAAATATTAGGTAGGCGAAGGGATCGAAAAACAGATAGAAGCATTTTGTGAAGCAAAAATAACTCTATCGAAAACACATATAAGCTTTGTCGAAAGATGAAGGAAACATTGTGAAATACGGGATTTTAAAAAACCGCGGGAATTATTAGGTTGATTCATAATAAATCGGACAAATGGTAGTGATGATTTCTAGAGATCATAACTCAGTAACGAATTAACGAAAATGGACGCGCGAGGTACCGTTGGAATAAGTATGAAAAGCTCTTCAAAGTACCGCAAAATAATCATTTCATATTAAATTCAATCCGCCACAATGCCGCACGATTTCAAGCGGTCCAGAGACCACATCCGCAACGTCATACTATTTATATCGCTATCTGGCCAGGAACCCGCGGATATCTGCAGACGTCTGATAGAAGTTCACAAGGAGCATCCCCGGCAAAAGTACACTGTAATTGTAGCATTCGAAGTTTGCGCCAGGCGACTATTCCATCGAAGACGAAAACCGCGGTTGGTGGAGCGTACACGGCGTAGAGTACTGGGAGCTGCTCGATGAAGGTACCACAGTATCCGCCGACGTCTACGTTCGTCAATTACGAGAATTGAAGGCCAATGTCCAAAGTTCGCTACGGCGGCGGTCACATGTCTACTTCCAGCACGACAACGTGTCTACTTCCACAGACCGCACTTCGCAAGATCGACCAAGGCTGAGCTGCTGTCGTACAGTTGGACCGTACTTCTATACCCACCGTACTCCCCAGACCTGGCCCCTTCAGATTTCCACCTTTTCTCCCACAGCCAACGCCACCTGGACGGCCAAGACTTCAAAACTCGCGACGACGTCAAGGCGGCACTCGGCAACTTCTTCGAGCTCCAGCTTCCGGCCTTCTGGAGCAAGGGCATCCATGATCTGCCTATACCGTGGCAGAAGGTCATCGATAAAGATGGAGTATATTTCAAGTGAATCCCTTTTGTCGTAAAAAAGTTGTACGTCAATGATTAAAATTGGTCAATTTGTCCGATTTATTACGAATCAACCTAATAATTCCTCAACCCAATGGTTTCAATTCCATCAGTAATTTTTCGTTTTCCGCTTTTAAGTATAAGGAGTTTTTCTTACATCTCCTTCAGAAAGTTTTGATGTAACGAGTGGATTTTCCAGTAATTTTTCGTTTTTTATTTTCAAGGATTTGGATATTTCGTGACGGTTCTGTCGGAAGGTATATAATGTAACGAGTGAATTCCCCGGTAATTTTTCGTTTCATTCTCAAGAATAAGGGGCCTTCCTTATAGTTCTGTCGGAAAAGTTGCAATGTAACAAGTGGATCAAATGTTGACTCGGAGTGATAATCGGTAAATCTTAGCTTAGAAGTAAAAGTTGCGTGTTTGTGCACCATTTGTATGTTGAACGTGAGTGTGTTACCTTTGCAACTGCGTTCATGCTTTCCCCTCTCACAACAGCTCTTTTTGCTCACAGTCTTAAAGACATGATTATGCGGTAATGGAGAAATCTCTACAAGAAGTCACTTACATGGTAGTCCTGGGCATAAGAAGGCTATCTGTGGAGAAACCCCGGTGAAAAAGCGCCCATCCAAGCTGTGGAAACCCTGCAAAACGCCGCAATCATGCAGCGGTTCCGCCTCTTGGACACAGCGGTCCCGCCTCCCGATGACGTAATTCCCGACTGATTGGGGTTGGAGCGGCCAAGGAGATGGGGCAGGATCGGGGGTTTTGCGGCGCGCTTTCGCAGTTTGAGCTTGAAACTCACTCAAAAAAAGATGTTGTGTATTTTCAATGATTCATCAGTGTTTATTTGGCAACATGCCAATGGAAAACTAGATCAGACTACTTCCCTCTTGACGGGAAGATCGTCCGGGTCGAGAATCAACGATGGGAAGGGGGTCCTACTTCTCGGTTTTTGGGCCATTTCCGTCCGTTTTTTCTCCACTATCCTGTTACTAGGCATCTCGACTTTCATATGCACTATTTCTTTCACTTTTCGTCCGAATTTCCCCTAATGCTGCCTTTAAATGCCACAAGGATACTGAGTGAAAGGCACACTTTGCCGAAAACTTGGGTTGTGTACACAACCTGAATGCTATCATTTGTTAGCGCTTCATGTAATAGAGGAGTATGTTTGTCGTGTGTTGAGTGTTCAGAACGTAATAGTACGCAATACGTCGCCGCTGGAGTTAGAGCGCCTTATCTTTCCAAAGGTTGAAGAAAAAATCGTTTCCTTTCTTTCTGTATTGAATTTTTTGTTGTAATGATGGAGCCTTCCATTACTTACTAGGGAAAGATTAAGTGTACCCAAAATGCTAGCAGCACCTAATGCAAGTAGCAGCGCTTTTGATCTACGCAGCGGCTCGACTATGCGCTTGCAGTCATTGTGAGTAGTCCACTAGTCCTATTCATTAACACCGCATGACTTCATGTGTGTTCCCTCAAGTTGTGACCTCCCAACACATAATGCGCGCCATGGCCAACCAAGAAATGCATAGGGCTCCGTACATAAAAGGATCATAACCCCTCTGTACATTGCACTCCTCCGCAGCCTCCTTTGTACATTACTGTCAGCAATAGGTCACTCTATACGTAACAATCACTCGTCGACCACCCTCCGCACTTTGCTGGCCTATAGTATTACGAACCTTGAAAGTGTATCAAACACTACCCCTGTCTCGGCCGTCAGGGTTTCTTTATTTTCTCATGGGGTCATCAGAACAGAAAACTCGCATACTCGCATGACCGCATAACCGCGTGTCGGCTTGGTACAGTGGTCCTAAAGCGATCACGCTTAGAATAAGATGTAGGATATCTCATCGCTTTGAGACTGGGCTAACTAGGCGAGAACCTTTCTGATGACATACACCACTAGTTCATCTCAACCATTCGCGACTTCATTTGTCAGTAAATGCCACGCGGCAAAAAGTTCATTGATACTTCTAGCACGCTTCAATTGAAGCAGAGTTGCGTCACTCGTCGGTAGAAGAGTGCAACCTGAACAATTACCTTGAGATCCATCCACTCTGCCCTCCATACTCGGGCGGGGAGCGAAATGTAAGGTTTTTGACGCAGGTGACCGTCGAACAAATCGACCAGAACGTTTGTCAGAGTAAACTTCCAAATATCGAATAAATTGTGAGGGGTGCAGGTCTGGCCTCTCAAGATACTTCAGAAGGAATGTTGAGGTGGCTGAGTTTCATGCTGTTTAGTGCTCATTGCTACGACGTGATGAAGTCGTAGAGGCTGTTCTGAGAATACTGTCACCGCAATCACGCCACGTGGATTGAGGCTGCTCCCTGCTCGAAGTCGTCGGTAATGAGTGCAAGGCCAGGTGTTATCTAGCCGTGTGGGTGCCCTCTAATGACATCTTCGGTTACTTCTGCCGATTGGTTTTGGCTCAAGTATCGTCGAACTTGCGGCATACTACGCCACAACCTTGCAACAACGCTACATCAGATTCTTCGAATATAAAGCTGCTCGACTGCTTCACTTCGGGCATCTTGAAGCAAAGCCTTCGCTAATCGTCATCAATCGCTGCTTTTGATATTACTCCAACGAGGAGGACGGTATGCCATTGTGCCGCACTATCGAATCTTGGAAGCATATTTCAGTGTGCTAGTTGAACTGTTTGTCGATAACATATATCAGTGGAACTTATGCTGATACCTCTTTTCTTTTTGACAGGATGAGCTTTCCTGGCAGTCAAAACTTTTGCCGCAGCCTGTTGAGTGATACTTATTATCGCCCTTTACCACTGCAGTATAGATTGAAATACGTGGTGCACTGACACAATGATTCATGATGAAGACTTCAATCAGTCAGAGTCGATGAAAGGCGGTAGCAGGGGTGATTCGGTTGCATCATTCACTCCAATCTTTTATACTGACCTGTGGATGTGATCACCACGAAACCGAGGTCGAGCACCACCTCATTTCAAACGATACGGATTTAGTACGATACGATGAGGATCAGTCTGCTCTCATGCTCATTACTCTACACCTCAGTCATCCTTCGGCAAATGGACGCTAGGAGCCAGGGTCTGTTATCCAAAGGCGTCAGCTTTTAACTTCTACTCCGTCTCTCAGGCTCGGAGGTTTTGAAGAATTTCTTTATAACCACATTCCCCTATCACTACACCACCTTCAAGCATTTATATGACAACCTGTTGGGCTCTCGCACAGTAGTGCGCGAATAGCACAGTACAATTATGTAATTGAGAAGTGGTCGATACTCATCAACCGATATCGAAGAAGTTCATACAGCTCCACGTTGTGGTATGTGCAGCACTGAACGCTTCCCCAACTGGAATTTCTACAAATACCTATCACTATTTAGAATTGCCGTAATTTAGCTCGTACATATGTATGCAGAATATAATCACTTGGTGAACATTTAGTGCTTAAGCCATGGGTGCCGACAGTCTAGTCATTTACTACTGCATATCGCACCGTCAAGGAGGCCACTACGCTACGGAGGTTCAGATGATTCGGCTCTCTCATTACAATCAATGTAAATGGATAAGGAAAATGAAATAGGTTCATTCGCTAATCATTCAACATTTTGGCTATAGTGGTCCCGATTGGGAGTTTAGGTACTTCAGAGCTGGACAGTTTTGTGTTCGCATTTTGTCCCTCTTGCTGAGCATCTAATTCTTAAATGATGGTGGTCTACCATGTGCCAGTTATCGATGCTTATTGGTTCTGTAAACATGCATTATTATGAATTTCACATAGCACAGCGTTCGATGCTAACTATTGTTACAGGTACAGCATGAACGAATGGATTACTTGTTTGGATCTCAAATCTGCATCAAATCTTGATCATCCGTATTGATCGCAATATCAAAAGACGTGCACCAGTATTTGGAATATTAGAAATTTAGTGGTCTGTACATTGGCAACTGATATCAGAGCAAACGAAATATGCATACCCAGTGGTACTGAGCATCAGACATAGCGGATCTAAAGTAGTGTTAACCGTATTTTAACCCATACAATCACTAATGGCTCTTATCAAGGCTTTAAACCGTTACTAGTTCCAATAAATCACCACTAGGGTCCCCGTACCCTGAACATCTGCGAATGTGACTATTTCTTTGTCAGCCGGAAAAAGGAAACGGATTCGACGACATTTGCTTTTCGTCGCTCCCTATTGAATCTTATCAACGGTTATCATCTTAAATCTCCTCCATTGCCGCCGTCCCACCTTGCTAGACACCTATGAGAGCCACCGCTCTGGGATTAGCGCAAAACAAATTTGGTGACATTGGTTTCTCGAGACTCTTTACCGAATCTTATCAACCGTCATTAGGTGGAATCACCTAACAATAGTGACTCCGTCCCACCCCGCAAAACACCTATGAGTGCCACCGCTCTAGTATGAGCATGAAAAGCGAAACGGACTTGGCGACATATCCCTTCTCACTCTCCACATCTTATCTTATCGAACGTTATCAATTTGAACTATCCACTATTGATGTGCCCGCTCCATTCTGCTGGACATCTGTGAGTGTCACAGCTCTAAGATGGACGTGAAAGGCGTAACAAATTTGGTGAATCAGCCCTTCAAGGCTTCTTATCAGCCCCTATCTGCTGCTATCACTTTCGGCCCACCACAGCTAGAGTCTCCTCACCACCCCCTATATCACTTGTACATTTCAGGGTCCGAACTTTGCTGCGACGCAACACATGAACTACCGGTCAAATAGACACCACACCAACATACATATTTAGCGGATTATGTAAAGTAGGATGATTGAATGATACAACGAATTATCGCAAAGCTCTGTCTGAAAGAAGGAGTTACGATGATTGGTTGGATTTCTCACACAAGCTTTAGATTCGGAGTGGTTGAAGTATTAACCGCGAATAGCAATTTTTCAGGACATCACGTATTGTTATCGATGCGGCAGTAGAAAGACACATAAGAATCGCTCTCGATCGTTCCTTTGAAACTATTTCTCAATTACTGATTGGGGGGAGTTCAGCGGAATCTTGACGGAGATATCAACTAAACCGAATCGAAGAGCCTGTAATATGCTTAGGATTAAAGCACATTTATTATCACGAACTGCGCCTCATTTAGTTCCCTCGGACCTCTGTAGACAACATTCGGCTTTTCCGAGCACCCATATTAGCGACCCTTGCATTTGCTGGTACCCAGCTGGCTCATCCAGTTCTGGTTGAAAGTAATGCTAAGCTGCTCAAAACTTATGTTCATTCAACGGGAGATTTGTCTCAATAGTTTTGTGTTCGATACCTGCAAACGATATTCGAGTTTGAGTCCGTATCTGAGAATGTTTATGCACCCTCTGCATCCTTGTGGAAACGTTCATAGCAATAGTGATCAAGGTGCTATCGTAATGAAAAAGAACACCTTATAAAAAGTTGCACATCCAAGCATATCTGAGAGACTGTTGAACGGTGAATCTGCACACCCTATATACTTGCTCAAGCCCTAATGAATGGACGGAGAGAATCCTTTCACTTTCAAGCTTCAGGTTGAATCTCGTCTATAATGGGATGCCCTCCTAACTCCCGAGGAATGGTTAACGGGCAAATGTGCGGAAGGAACATAGCGCGACGCGCGAGTTCGCATTGCGCTTCGCGGTAAGTGTTCCTCCGCATATTTGTCCGGTAGGTGGCTCGTTGTCATCGATTGCACACTTTCTCTCGTTTCGTCGCTTTCTCTGCCCCCACCGCGAAAGAGAAAACATACGGCTGCCTACACGCGGAGTGTACTTCGCATGATTGGTAGGGGAGCCAACATGAAGGGTAAGAAGTTGGATAGCTCACCAAAAGTTCGGAGAAAGCTGTGGATCAGCGAGGATAATCGGTCGTGTTTCCGATCGTGGATTTTCAACTGTAGATTTTCCCGTAGATTTGCTGTGTTGTTTGAGGCTTTTGTCACGTAGGCTGCTTGCTTTTCTTCAGTTCAAGCTATTGTTGTGGCACCGGTTTACTGGGAGGAAGAGTCGCAGTTAACACCAGTGTCGCAAGCTGGGCAGCGATTCTTGGTGTTATCCCATATTAGATCCCACGTTGGGCCTTCCTTCCTTTGCAATGCGCAAGAAGCGCGCTCGACTCCTGGCTCGCTGCTGAAGCGGCGAGTCAAGTGTCGACTGTTTGCATCGTGGTGAGTGAAGATCTCAAGTGCTGCTCACGAAAAGTTTGGTCGATGAGATAAGGAGTCCTAGAGCTACTGCATTTTTCACAAGATTTGATGAAGATAAACATTCGATTAGTATTTCTTGTCATACGTAGAAGATCAAATATAGGTACTTCAGAAGCGCTCACGAAAGCATGTGCTGAATACATAGGTAGCGTATTCGTCTCCTATAAGCCTGCTAAACGGCACCCCATGGCGGAGGCCGCGACGGAGTGAGCCCGTTGCAAGAACGGGTCTTTCCTCTTCACCTTTGTCTTTTACCGACACTCATGCCTCCCTCCTCCTCCTCCCCCCACATGATTGCGGTAGCGCCGTTCCCAGCAGTTGTGAGGGACGTGGCTGTGTCATAGTCCGAAGACACATCGTTGGCTATCCTTTGTCATTAAATAATTATTTTCACCATTCGGCCGCTTCCATACTTCCATGCTTTGCACCGGCGCAAGCATCGGCGTTCAGGGCGGCAGCCGAAAGTCCGCTTACGGTAATGCCCAACGAAACCATACTATAGTGCGATGATTGTGACGATATCCTGTGAGAATCTGCTGCAGAAAGCCGCTCAAATTTTGCCACAGTTTGGCACTGTCCCAACATTCGAGTTCACCGTAGATTCACACGAGCTCTCGCTGCTATCATAACACTGCAGTATGGTTCGCTCGGCGTTGTAAATAGAGCGCGTCGCAGTAGTGACGAAATTGTCGGCGTCCGGCACCGCCATCGATGCCAAAGTACGGAAGCGGACTTCATCATACACGCTCTGGCGAAACAATAAGCAAGTTAAACAGTGACTGTTCCATTCTTAGGGTGCACAATGGTCCTCGAGTTCACGTACTAACTCGAACACAAAAGCACTTATGGGAAGGTGTAGTCGAACCACTAACCTCCTGCCGGCCACCACTGATGTAGAATGAATGTCCATGGACCTTTTTCACTTGATAATGGATCGTTATTCTTCCCTATCGCCTGAATCCGCTTTGTCTGTGTGCGTGAACGTTCATTTGTTTGCCAAGAGGTTTATAGCTTGCGTCTAGCAATGGTGGGCACTGAATTTTAGGAGGTTTGGTACGAGAACACCACTGATAGGAAACGAAGTTTGTAGTGGCTGATGAGGCTGATAAGGAGCGTCAGAAGGCAAGCGGCGCGGAATCTGTACATAGCTCTTCTTTCGATGGAGCCAGGGTGTTGGTAATCTTACTATATAGAGTCCGCCCAATGTTTGTGTAAATGTGCGTGTGTCTATCTCTTTGTCACGAAATTCATATCTCACGTTGCAACACAACCGAGACCTTAATTTTTGCAGGTGATGTAGGAATGGCACATGATTGTGGGTCACCGGCCCTGATAACAACTGGGGGTGATAAGGAGCGCTAAAAGACATCTCACACTTGATCTTTCGCGTGTTTCATGCTTACCCTAAAACGTTGACAATCACAGTGTTATGTGAGGTGAGACGAGAACATCAGTGGCGAGAGACGAGAAGCTATAACAATAGAAGGATAAAGAATATAAGGATAAAGACTACTACGAGGTGTTAAACACCATTCGTTGCGCTCCTTGCATCGAGCTCTGAGCTTGCGCTTACAGGGTTTTCGAAAAGTGGGACGGGAACATCATCGGTGTAGGATCTAATATGATGACAATTGATGAAATGTGATAAGGAAACCCGATAAGCGAGTGCAGAATGTCACGTTTTTTCGGATACACAATAGAGCTTTCACTCTCACTGTCATTGTAGGAATGAGGAATGACTGTATTGATTAAGGAAGATCCAACTTGGTAATTTGATAGGGCTCATAATGTGCGTAGTAATCAGGAGCAGGGGTGGCGGGAAGATTTTCAAAAATACGAATTCTTCGAAAGGGGCCTACATATGACCCCCTTCTGTGGTTTCTACTCAGTCAACGTCATTCATCAAGGAAGTTAAGAGCTACGTTAAAAAATGAGTCCAAACTCGTGACGAAGCAAGAAAAATAATCCTAACCAAATTCGATACTTATATTCTCAAGCGAACGCCTCGTTAACCAAGGGTTATGCAACCAGATAGCGGTTGATAAGATTCGATAAGGAGTGTCAGAAGTCCAATGTCACCAAATCAGTGTTGTTAGAGCGAGCCCCTAGAGCCTTGACACTTATAAATGTTGTAGGGGGTGGTACGTGGACCTCAATGGTGACTGATCGAAGCGCTACGATGTAAAGATAACGACTGATAAGGGCTGTCAAGAGCCATTAGTAAGTGGATGGAATGAAGCCCCATACTTCAATTACTATGCTCATAGGAACTCCTAAAAGGTGATGACTTTTTGAGATGTGCCACGCAATCTCCATCCATTCAGAATAGTGGTGACATCGAACAGACGGTTCTGTTACCAATTACCAATTGACTCAAGTGGTATAATGAATAGGCCTGGCTGGGCTTGGTATAATAAGGTTGCTGAATCCATAAACCTTTCGTTTACAAGACCCGTCGCCGATGCCCTCTCTTTCTTCAAATGAGTGAAACTACCATGAGAACCCCGGAAAATGATCAACATCGGCCACCTTACTCTCCTGCTTTTTTATTCAAAATATGGATTTGATCAAGATCTCAAGCACATGACACCTCCGCCTCGATCGATCTTATGACGCCTGTGAAACGAAACGAAAAAGTCACCGGCAACTTCAAAACAACAGACTTCGAGTTAAAATATGTGGTCGTTGAAAATTCCATAAAACCCCATCCAAAAATTGATGAAGCTGGTAGGAAAGCGCTGGGATGTCTTGATTCCGCCCATTTGCACGTGGTGGGTGTGGCAGAGGCGCACTCAGAAATGTTCCACCAGTGGTAATCTAGCGAACACCCTCCTTTCGAAGGATAAGATATGTGCTTCCAAGAGAAAAATCGCACAGCAGTCAAGTAACTCGATATTAACGCTTAACTACAGACAAAGCGTGTGCACCAAGTACATGCAAGAAGTGCATCTGGCGAGTATCATTCTTTCAGCAAATATGGAATGAGCCTTTAATACACGATATCGACGTCATTTCGACATTCATTAACAACTTTTGGATGGGGTTTTATAGAATTTTTACCCACCACATATTTTAACTCGAAGTCTGTTGTTTTGAAGTTGTCGGTGACTTATTCGTCTCGTTTCACAGGCGTCATAAGACCGATCGAGGCGGAGGTGTCATGTGTCTGAGACCTCGATCAAATCCATATTTTGAATAAAAAAGAAGAAGTGTAAGGTAGCCGAAGTTGATCATTTTCCGGGGTTCTCATGGTAGTTTCACGCATTCAAAGAAAGAGAGGGCACTGGTAATGGGTCTGATAAACGAGTGGTTTATGGAATCAACAAGCTTATTATACCACGCCCAACCAGGCCTACTCATTATACCACTTGAGTCAATTGGTAGTTGGTAACAGAATCGTCTGTTCAATGTCACCACTATTTTGAATGGATGGAAATTGCGTGGCACATCTTAAAAAGTCATCACCTGATAAGAGTTCCTATGAGCATAGTAATTGATGTATGGGACTTCATTCCATCCACTTGCTAATGGCTCTTAGCAGCCCTTATCAGTCGTTATCTTTATATCGTAGCGTTTCGTTCAGTCACCATTGAGGTCCACGTACCACCCCCTACAACATTTATAAAGTGTCAATGCTTTAAGGCTGATGCGAAAAGCGAAACTGATTTGATGACATGAGACCACTGACACTCCTTCTTGAAACTTATCATTTCGCTATCTCGTTGAATCACCTGCTGCCAGTAAAGTGAAGACGAGTGTTGCTTCGTGTCCTGAAACAAAATGATCATGGTGGCAGCGCGTGAGGGCCACATTTAGGCGTCGAGGATCATCGAAGAATTCTCCTCGCTCGGCGGAGGGACCCGTCTTCGTGCTCAACAACACGACGATGTCTTTCTCCCTTCCTTGGACGGAGTCCACTATGCAGATGACCACTTGTCCCTGGCGAAAGGCTCCAAAAGGCGATATTGTTCATTATAAAATGAAATGATGACCAGAGAGGATGGTGCAATCTTCTTGTCAAGCAGGACTGTGGTGATGCGACGGCAGACGTCGGCCTCTGATGTGTTGCAGTGCGAATCACTGAGCGACCTTTGAGAGGTGCCAGGGACATCAACGAACATGAAGGGGGTCTTCGAGTTCGAGCAGCGGACGGCCGACAAAACATCTGGCGCTTCTCGGGCGCGGTTCCATCGACCAATTGCTGATCGTAGAAGAGTTGGTTGAGGGAAGTTCAACTCGGGATGGGCGAAACGTTGTCGTGTTGAATCACCCACCATTAATATCCCCGTCCCACACCGCGAAAGACCTGCGAGTGTCAACGTTCCAGGATCAATGCGTAAAGGCACAACGACTTTGGCGACATTCCCTTTCGACGCTCCTTATCATCCCTATCATGATATCGGCTTCTCGGCTCCTCTCACTTTCGATCCACTACCACTAGGGTTCCTTCCCCAGTCTCTATGTATCACTTGTAAAATTCAGGGTACCATCATTGCTGTGACGAGAGATATGAAATTCGTGAAACACGGAAACATACACAGACATACTAAGCGAATTATATATACTGGGATAAAAGCGCTTCCGATTTTGTTAGCCTCGTTCAAAGCTGCACACCAGTCCCCAATTTGACTGCGACGTCAGTTTCGATAGATCGTTCAGACTTAGTGAAATTTAATCCACTCACGACTGAGCCCTTCTTTATGACCCCTATGCAGAAATGGCTTAACAAATCCTCGCAGTTCGAAAAAGAATCCGGGAATTTCGCCGCATCCTGTGTCCAGTTCTACCTTCCTGTGTTTTTGTATTCACATCATCCGTAACACATGGTTCCTGTAAAATATGTAATTTGGAATGGGCGCTCTTGCTCAACTAACACCTGCTTTCGCAGAATTGAGCAATTGGTATCAAACCTGCCATAAGATAAAAGCATGTCATTGCATAGGTCAAATTACTGAAAAGGCTTTCAGAACCGAATAGCGCGAAGACAGTGTCTACTACTTGGAGACAGTTTCAAGCGTTCAGTTGAGGAAAATTTTCAAAAAATACGACCCCCTCCAAAAAAAGGGGCCTCATTACGACCCCGTCCTTTCACATATGTTATTGTCAGTTTTCATTTTGAAATGAATGATAATTTAATGCAATAAAATAATGAACAAGGTATTCTTTTATTGGTATACTACAAGAAATTTGCTTCAACTGGACTATACAACCACTTGCGCATATTCGTCTGAGCCTACGCAGAGGGATTCTCCTTCCCTCAGGCTTAGACTAAATAACGATAAGAAAAAACTCGAGTTTGCTCATGAAAATTATTTCCTTGCAAAATCGAACCCAATATGGCTAGAACTATGGCCTCTCTGCGTTCTAACCATAGCGATACCGTCTCTAACGCTATGAATAGAGCGCAGCACACTACTTTTCTCACTTTAACTCCTTGATCACCGAAAGAACACTATAAACAACAGGAAAACAAAAACAGGAACGAATCGCCGACAAATACGCGTGAAAAAGGAATAGGTGCGGCTGCATCGCGATCTGAATTGAGCGCGGTATCCTCCCCAAACTAAATTTGGACATTTTTTGATTACTTTGAACTTTAATTAGACTACACCTTTCAGAGTATTGCAAACTGTTTTCCTAACAGCTCCCTTACACCTATCTATTGGCCGCTTGCTTCCCCTAATGGTTGCGTAGTTGTCGATAAAGGTTTCCAGTTGAGGAAATTTGGAAAAATTTTGAAATGTTTCACTTCAAATGTTCATAACTTCCTTCAAACTCAAGCAAATGAATGCGGTGCAAGCGTCCGGGGTCTGCGAGGTTGCCGCTTCCCAATGATTACCTGAAATATGCCATAACTTCAAAATGAAAGAAGAAACCTTGTAAAAAAAGCCAGTTGAAGACAGTGTTTGGGATAATGTGGGCGACGGGGAATCCCAAAAGGAGACCTTGACTGCAAAATAACGGAGCTGAAAGGCCTATGTATGGCGAAATCCCCGCAAAAGGCGCCCCCTGAGCAGTAGCGGAGGAGGCCTCAGCAGGGCAAGCCATCTCGGATAGGGCAGCCCTCCTCCTAGCGACGAGCTTCCCCTTATTGGCTGGGGTGGGAGGAGCCAAGGCGGGCGGCAGGCTGGAGCGGTGATATTCGGCTAGCCGCGCCATTCGTCATTTGGCATATCGTTGACCCCTCTTGAAACAGCTGATTAGCTCACCTTTCTGTTGCTTCTTTTCTAAACTTTTTCCTTTCGTCGTAAAATTGTGTTTATTCCGCGAAGACGATATGGTTAACTGTTTGTTGCACAGCTGTTTGTTAGTTATAACCATGTGTTGTACCTGTCAGTAGTGAATTATTGGTGTTTCTTTGCTGTTTGAGTGTGCTTCATACCCCTTTCTCTTTAAATTGTTATTGTTGCTCCATGTATTTGCACTCTTTTTGGGATTTCCCTCTATGTGGGTCGAGGACCGTGATGTGCTCCACTTGCTCCGGAATTCGCAGAGATTCGTTATTAATTTCGTTCTGTCATATTCCTCACTCTTTTTGTGTATTTTCTTTTTTATAACAAAATGATTTCCTTGAATATTATGTGGTTTTCCTTCTGCATTGTTCCTTTACTTCGTCGCAACGCGGTCGTTTTAAAGGCATATTCCGCGCTCGCTGATGGGTGGAGTAACCAATTGACTCTCCATTGGTTGTCGGCGGTTGGGAGGCAACCAATGGAGAGTCAATTGGTTACTCCACCCATCAGCGAGCGCGGAATATGCCTTTAAGCATGCTGAGTTATGGTCATGCACTTTTAGCCCCTACGGCTTTCGCCCATAATCATTGAAACAACCTTTTTCTTGAAATTATCATTGTCTCCCCTTTATTCACTCTCTTTTTAGGAAGTTCTTACTACTATGTGGGTCGTGGGCCCTGAAAGGCTGCACTTCTCCCGGAATTTGCAGAGGTTTGTTACTATTTTTAGTCTAGTTTATTCTTCTTTCCTTTTTTGTGGTCTTTTCTTTTTTATAAAATGCTGGTTTCTTTGAATATTATGTGGTTTTCCTTCTGCATGTTCTTTTACTTCGTCGCAACGCGGTCGTTTTAAACATGCTGAGTTATGGGCATGCACCTTTAGCCCCTACGGCCTTCGCCCATAGTTCAGCATTCTTGACACAACCTTTTTCTTGAATTTTTTTTTGTTCTCCCATTCATTCACACCCTCTTTAGGAAGATGATCCCTCTATGTGGGTCGAGGACCGTGATATGCTCCAATTGCTCCTAGATTCGCAGAGGTTTGTTATTATTTTTAGTCTAGTTTATTCCTCATTCCTTTTGTCGTCTTTTCTTTTTTATAAAATGCTGGTTTCTTTGAATATAATGTGGTTCTCCTTTTGCATTATTCTTTTACTTCGTCGCAACGCGGTTGTTTCAAGCATGTCGAGTTATGGGCATGCACTTTTAGCTCCTACGGCTTTCGTCCATAATTCAGCATCCTTGAGACAACCTTTTTCTTGAAATCACCATTGTCTCCCGTTTATTCACTCCCTTTCTAGATAGTTCTTAGCGTATGACAGCCGGGGATAGTCGGCTGTGATCGGGAAAATTGTGATAGCCGGTACACGCACAAAACTGGTGCTACATACGGAGGTCCTCCATCGCTCCGAGACAGGTTCGCAGAGGGAAAGAGATTGCAACTGAAGCCGGGCAACGGTTTACTTTAGGAGGAGTCAGCGGAAGAATGGAAATAGAAAGTCTTCGGAGATTGCTGCAGTGGGTGAAGTCTATCGGTTTCCGAGTGGAATCTCTTACGACGGATATGAGCAAGTCGATCGGTGCTTTGCTCAGAGCACAGGAGCAAGAGGTGGGTGCCATCCGCCACTACTATGACGGATGGCATCTCACAAAATGGCTTGGTAACCAGCTTCGGAAGGTGAGGAAACAGAAATAGCTTTTTCGCATCTTCGCCAGGCGGATACTTTCTGCTTAGGTATCTAAAGAGAAAGGATGTTACCTCATCAAAATGTGGATCGAGGACCTGAAGAAGCGTTTATGGAAATCAATAGAAGTGGGATCGCAAGAGGGGGAGTCCATTCTCCACATTTTCAATTCATGTCTGATGCATGTAAGGGATGTTCACGAGTGGCCACAGGTTAGAAATCTCGTCTCAAAGCAGGCGGAGCAGTATGAATGAAGTAGAATAAAATTTTCAGGAAGAGATTACATGGGAGTACACGAGGTGCGGCTATGGACCATTGGTGGGACCTCGTCCCGCGTCTCTGGAACCTTACTCTCGGGTGTATAAGAGACTGCGGGACGTCGTGCTCACACAGTCCTTCCAACGAGACTTGCCTATGGTCAGCCCTTATGGGGGAACGTCGATGTGTGAGGCCAAAAACGCTCTAGATAGAATTGATTGACGGAAAGAAGTGTTCTAGTATGTCGAAGCACCGCTAAAATTCACTGTTGATAACTATTACCACTTATTTTTCAGCCCCAAGTCGGCGTATCTTTTCTACACGATGATGGCACAATGCATATCAACACTGTGAGACTAGCAGAGCTCAGTGGGGAGCGGATTGTTGTGAAGATCATCGAAGTACAGCGGAATTATCTTCTGAGAATGTCCAAGTTGATAGAGAAGTCGCCCGCGGAACACCTGTGGCGAAGGGAAATCTTTGAGGGTGCACTCGCTCGGCGCCTAGCTCAGCTGAACAACGGAATGGCACTGGATGACAACAACAATGTCGACAATAATTTGGAACAAGAGCTTTAGGTTAGCGAATCATTTATCACACTTTTTTTTACAAAGTATGACAGAAACAGAATTGTTGAACACCGCTTATTATTTCAAAAGTCTCCCTCCCGCCACTCCTAATCGTCATCACATTCGAGGCGTTGCTCTGTGGTTGGCTGAATATACAGGGGGTGCCAAAAAAAGAGTAATTTTGCCCACGGCTCACACCTGCCAGTTATACAAAACATAGGGAAATGAAAGAGATAAAAGTATTGGGTAAAATATTCCCGAAATGTTCCTCTAAAAGCAGGAAGAAGCTGAGACTTACTACTTTCACTTTCATAAAGATATGGAGCTTTCATTCGGCGCAGTCGGGCTTCGGAGCACCAACAGTATTAAGAAGATTAAAACAGTGAAGCCAGGCTCCGTGGTAGGTCTTTTGTTGAAAGCTTCTTGAGGTTTGGCCCTTCGGTTCATGGAAGTCACAGAGCCCCTGCTGCTTGGACAAGGCTGCTGTGATCCGAAGTATCATTTTCATGCCTCAAATCCGCCTCTGGAGGGGTTTCAGTGGTAAAGGCACGTTTTGGTTCTTGGAAACGAAGGGCGCTAGGGACCCGGAAAAAACGGATGTCAAAGAACACCACCCAGTATGAATCCCCTTAGGTACTCAGAGTGGACGGACCTTAGCTAGGTTGTTAACGAGGGCGACGAAATTTCGGATTTTGCCCAGCTGAGGTGACACATCTTGTTCACTCTTTCCTCGCTCCCGTTCCTGCTCGTGCAGAAGGCTGCCACGGAGTATAGTGTTGGAGTGAGGTCTGCTCTTGAATCTGGGGATGTAAATACCTCAACAGAATTTGCTGTAGTTTGCCTAAAGTGGAGTGAAAGTGGAGGAGACAAAATTACTTCATTTTTTTGGCACCCCTGTAGTGGCTCTGTAAGTAATGATTTACTTGTTCACTCCACTCTAGCTTACCCTGAAGCCAACGTAGTTTCCACCACGGGATGGGAAAGCGGCCATGATGGCTGCCCGCACACACGCAGGCAGCTCATAGCGCTTCCCCAATCCCAGATGGCTGTATGCCCAGGCGACAAATGATCTATACGCGTAGTAGCGATAGATCTTGCCAACAATAGATATTAGCGGTTGCAATTGCAAAAGTAAAAACACCGAACTTATTTTTGGTCCTCGCTTTGTGCATCCCGATTCTTTTTTCTCATATCATACCGTCTAACCTCTACCATGACGGATAGCACCTGTTTAGGTTGAAAAAGTAAACAATGGCAATCACTCTGATTACAGCATCTCCTTCATTACCTCTGAATCCAACACCACTTTATTGAATGAGGGGTGCTGGACGAGACACTGCCCGCCCATACTCGCCATTTTCTCCCTCACCCGCGAGTGATTTCTCGACGTTGCCGAGATCTGCGTTCCTCACCCTCTTCCTCCAACAGCTCTCTGCAGCATAAGTTGTCGTGGACCGTTGTGAAATTCACACCACCTGCAGTTCAGCGTTCTCGAAGGAGAGAGAGAACGTCCGAAAACCAAGCAATTGCTAAAGTCAAAAGTGGAAGTGATTGAAAACTTAGCGAGATGAGTAAATAGAAGGAATAGTGAGGAGTAAGTAGTTAGAAGTATTCACGTTCTTCGGCGTTCCTCTCGTCGCTTTCGTGGTGCTTCCTCATTACCTTCTCCACCAATGCGGGATCGGGTTCACCCATAGCCACCGATACCGCACGACCACCACGTTGCGACGACATACTTCAACAGTTCAACTATCACACAGCCCAAATAAAAAAAGATCAATTGAAACACTTGAATGTGTTCTATTTTCAGGACTAACTGCTGTGGATACCGCAGGAGGATTCGAGATTGATCTTTGTTTAATCTTTTTCTCTTTCGTTTGCGGTCTAGAGCTCACATTGTGTTCTTGTCGATGTTGTTTTGTCATCCTCTGCTGTTTCATTGTTCAACTTTGCTAGACGCCGAATGAGTATATCTTTTAAGATACCCTGCCCTAGACTTCTCTGTGAACTTGGATTTCTCTCAAAGATACTTCTGCTGTACCGCGCAAATCTTAGCAACATTCCCTCTTGACTCTGCCGCACTCAAAGTGTTGGTATACATTGTGTTCATCTCGTGTAGAGATGCTACGTCGATATCAACGACACTTTGAAGATGTTCTTGACGGCTCTTCACGTAAGCACATAATTCTGAACGCGTTCGCTTCACATATCGACGTACCCTCAAAGGGAGTGGCCTCAGGCAAATCTCGTTGGAAGGTCTGCATAAGGACATGCCCACCCCTCGTCTACTCCCATGTTATCTGGTGAACATCCCTTACGTGCATCCTCCCTCTTGCGATTAATTCTATTGATTTCCACAAGTGCTTCTTTAGGTTTGTAGTCCACATTTTGATGATATGACATTCTTTCTCTTTCGCCTCACTCTCCGAAGCTGGTTCTTGCTCCTGTACTCTGTGCAAAGCACCGAACCACTTGCTCGTATCCCTATAGATTCCACTCGGTGACTGATACACTTCACCCACTTCAGCAATCTCCGGAGACCTCCTATTTCCATTCGTCCTTGGCTCCTCCTAAACAGAACCGGTTCAAGACTTCAGTTGCGATCTGTTTTCCTCTGCGAACCGAAGCGGTGAATGACTCCCGTATGTAGCACCAGTTTTGTGCGTATGTCGGTTATCACAACCTTCCTATCACAGCCCAATATCCCAGCTTGTCATACGCTCCATCACCACCCAAATGAAGCCCTTTCCATTAATCTGCTTATGAGGCTGGGTATACATCTTCAATCGCGGGTTGGATCTAATAGAACTCCCTGTTGTAAAACCATTTCGAAAGCATACCAATTCAACTCACTGGCCCATCGCTGCACCTTTCGAGAATGTGTAAGTCGATTCCACGAAATGACGTTCCCTTTCTGCCCTTTCTCTGCTATGTGCGAATGTGCGCTCCCGGCTTCCCTATCGTCTGACACGCGTCGGACAGGCGGTGAACTTTTGCACATGTCGCAAAGGAACTTCACCACTGCCGCTGTTCCGACGACATTCAGTTGCTTCCCACTTACATTGTAACCACACTGTGGGCAAAACTAAAGCAACCAATAAGGAAGTCCCTTCGCGAAAAAGTAGTGCTCCAACAAAGCGGGGTTAATATACTTCAGAGTAGATTTCCACACTGATATCAAGGTAAGGTGTGACTCATTGTCACCTTCTGAGTCCTCAATTCTTTGCAAGAGTAGGTTACCACGGATGTCGAAAACCCTCCCACCTCCCACAGGATTCACGGCTACTCATCGTTACCACCTCATTACTAACGATATAACCCCTTTCTGGTTTCTATCCATAACGACCATAACGATTTCTAATCTTCATAATAGTGATCCCGTAAGTATTTCGTTGTGTGGAAGTGAAATCTTATTTAATAGGGGTGACAGCTTCCTAAAAAGGGTGCCCATGAATGGGAGAACAAAAAAATTCGAAAAAAGGTTGTTTCAAGGATGCTGAATCATGGTCGAAAGCCGTAGTGCCAAACGAGCTTGCCCTAACTCAGTATTCTTAAAACGACCGCTTTGCGACGAAGTAAAAAACATGGAGAAGGAAAACCACATAATATTCAAAGAAACCATCTTGTTATGAAGAAGAAGATATCACAAAAAGAGTGAGGAATAAAGCAGCCTGGAAATGATAACAAACCTCTGCAAATTCCGAAAGAAGTGCAGCACTTCAGAGTCCTCGACCCACATAGTGGTAACAGCTTCCTAAAAAAGAAGCAAATACATGGAACAACAATAAAATTTTTGAGAAAAACGTTGTTTCAAAGATGCTGAATTATGAGAAAGCCGCAGAAGCCTGAAGTAGAACTCAGCATCCCTAAATACAACCGCGCTGTGACAAAGTAAAACGAAATGCAGCGAAAAATCACATAGTTCACAATGAAACCATCTTGCTATAAAAAAAAAAGAAAAGACCACATAAGTGATGAAGAAAGAAAAGATCACAAAAGTCGTGGGATTAAAATAGATTGAAAATAATAACAAACCTCTACAAAACCCGGAAAAAACTGCCGCACGTCGTGGCCCACGATCCTCATCGTGAGCAGTACTTTCTAAAAAGAATGTAAATAAACGGGAAAACAGTAGCTGTTCCAAGAGGAAGGTTGTTAAGGATGCTGAGTTATGGGCAAAAGCCGTAGAAGCCAAAAGTTTCTGCCCATATATCAGCATCCTCAAAATAACTTCGCACAGCGTTGCGACAAAGTGAAGCCAAATGCAGAAAAACAACATAGCTTACAATAAAACCTTCTTGCGCTAAAAAAGAAAAGATAACAAAAGGAGTAAAGAAATGGAACGAAAATAATAACAAACCTCTGGAATTGTGGAAAAACTGGACAACATCTTCGTCAACTACCCTCATGATGGGAGAACCTAAAAATAGGGAATAAGGCGTTACATGAAGAAAAATGCAATCGCTATACACCATCGGGCGAGCCTAACAAAAGAACATGTGATCAAAAAAAGCAACGAAATCAAAACAAAAGCGATGAAAATGAAACGAGGAACGAACATATGTTTTATATTAGCGAACGTGCTTACAAGCGACGCCTTGGCACCATGCCAACACACTGCTCGCCCGGGCGACCCGCCTCCTGGCGGAGAAGTCGTCTGCACTGGGAATCAATGCTCGGAAGGGGTCTTATTATACTGGTTCTTGACCGTTTCTTTCACTTTCTTTTCCACTATCACTCCACGAACCGCCTTGACATTCATTGGTAATCTCTTCTTATTTCGTACGATTTATCCCAAAAACTGCCCTCAAGGAGAAAAAATTTTTTCCGCCAAACTTGCGAGATCTTTCCCTTGCATCCTTCGCTCTCGGAGACCTGGTGGGAGGGCGAGAAGTGTTGGTCAGCTTTTCTGTGGGATGCGCCATGCATGAGGATTTCATCCACATTCTCAATGACTACAAACGTTTTTCCGGTCCGCATAGTGGCGGCTAACACCAGATTACGTACACTTTCAGTCGTAGTAAGATATATAAGATATAAAAAAAGTCATATCAGCTAATTTTTCGTTTTCATCTCATTGCTTCTGGTGTGTCCATCCGTCGATAGATATCGCTTTCCCGGTTAATCGGTGAATTTCGGAGGTGTCTCTGTACGTGGTTTCGGTGTCAGTGGCGGAGCAACGAAAGGGCTACTGGCGTTTATCGGTTTTGTTGCGGACCGCGCCATGCATGGGTTTCCATGATGATTAGGTCGAACTAGTTTCGGGTTCTAACCCAATTAGTCAGTTTTATCATCTATCCTCTTACACTTTAGACCATCAGCCTGAGAAATTCTGTTGATCAGTGCCTACCTCAACGACCCCCCCCCCCTTCTAATGGACCAAACACGATCCCCCCGTTTAGAATTCCTCAACGGAGGCTCGACCCTGCTTGGAGGTGTAAGTCGGCTTGGTCTATCCATGGTATAGACGAATGCTAATTACAGACCTGATCGCCGTTGATCAATTCACGAGCAGTTGTTTCTGTGAAGCTTTCAATTCCCTCATTTTTTCAGTGACCAACATAAAGTGCACTGAATTATCGACACTCAGCCGATAAAGTCCCATTCATTCCATTTCATGATCAGAATCAAATCGAGATATTGATAATTACCTGATAAGATAAGGGTATAGTTGATAAGGGTATAGTTTCTTGAATACTCATTTCAACTAAGAATTAGCCGGCAGAAGGTTTGTGGTTTGGTTACACTCCCTCATTCGTGGGCGATGGTTTGTGCTACTTGCTGTATTCGAAGGGATTCCCCACGCTGAGAAGAGCTGCTTAGTTTGTTAGGCTGCGTCATACCAAATTGATTGAGAGTTTTGGCTCATCGGCGTAAAGTTAAATATACGTATCGATCGGAAAAATGAGCGCATTTGCGCGTCCGCGATTCGAGAGAGTAGGCGCATTCGCGTCATGCATGAGATACGTATCGATCAAGAAAGTGAGAGTATTCGCCATCCGCAATGTCGGATTGGCGCATTTACGATTTCGGCTATTTGCCACAATGAAATGAACTGATGGGGTGGTACGTGGCACGCCAAAAATCCCAAATCGCGGATGCGCCGATGAGCCAAAACTCTCATTCAATTTGGTATGAACGCAGCCTTAGATTGCTGCGATGAAAAGATATTCACCGGTTTTTCAAAAGCTGCTCCGATGAGAAACTTACTCCTCCATTGAAAAGGAAAAGACGAATGGTTAAGGCAGTCAGATGAAAAACGGTAAAGTAGCTACCGGTATATCTTCGGCAAGTGGTTACCGTTCGTTCCTTCGTACCGAGTTACGGACCCTAGAAACGTAGCTGCAGAAGGAAGGATCCCAGATTGGTGGAGGACTGGTACCATCGCGCCCATCTTCAAGCAGAAGGTTGATGCAATGGATTGCTCCAGCTACCGAGGGATCAAGTTGACAGCACATACTGAGAAGCTGTACGAGAGGCTGATTGGCTGAGGCTGAGAGACTAATTCCTATCTCCCAAGAAGAGTTCGTGTTCATGCCAGAGAAATCTACAACCGACGCCATCTTCATCGCCAGGCAGGTGATGGAGAAATATCGAGAAAAGCGGCGCCATGCTACCTAGCATTCCTGGACCTCAAGAAGGCCTTCGACCGTCTCCCCAGACCTGTACTTTGGAACGCGTTGCGAAAACTCCATGTACCTGATAGGCTGATCGCCCTCGTAAGGAATATGCACTATGGAACTAACAAGGGAGGCCCATCAGGTCAAGGTGAGCTTCTTCAAAACGGTTTTCTGCATTTTATAGGGTCACATACATGAAGCAAAAAACCGGTCTCAAATTTGGCTAAATGGTTTTGGGGGGCTCAGACAATGAGTGCCAAAAGTTGCGTAGAACGAGACAATTTTGACCAGTTCGCTGCAATGATTTCCAGCTGCGGCGTTAAGTATATGAATATCCGAAGACTGTCTTCAGACCTACGCCAAAACCACTGCGGGCTCGTTCAAAAATGTAGAATCGCTTATGGTAACTACTAAACGAAGCGAAGAAGACTCATAGGGGTTGCACAGGACAGATTCGTCGCAGTTGGATGGCCGAATGGATAGTGGGACGGACTGGCATTGGCACGGTGGAGGAGGCGTTTACGGTTCAGCTCCACTTGACGTTTCCGCTTTTGCATTTTCTGGATTTTCTTTGTCCAGTGCTATACTATTTGTGCACATGCAAAATGACCACAAATTTTCGCCGCTGGTGCACGAAAGTGACCTCATTTACAACCTTTTAGTGGTTAACGTGTTTGGACACTTCGGCGTCCCTAGCACGCTTGCCAGACATTTTTGTGCGAAACTAGTGTGATATTCGTGCTCAGGAGACTCAACTAGCCCTAGATACAGTATACTATCCAAATCGAGATTTTCACCCAAACTCGGGACAATGGGGTGGACATGGCCACACAGTCACTGCTCTACTTGTACACACGAACAGCTTACAGCCTCGATTAAATGCAATGGAACTTGTTCAGAATCAACGCATTCCAAGTGAATTGCACCTAGCAACACCATGAGAAGGCAAAAGATAGCGAATATTTCCTTATATCGGCTAGCGACCTGCTTTCGTTGAGTGCTTTTTACTAAGACAGTAGTAGTACTAGTGGTCGCCCAAATTTTCGAGTTTGGATCAAATTCTCGATTAGGCTGAAAACTTGTTACCTAGGGTAGTTCGACCTCCTGAATATGAATATCACACGTGCTTTGCGGGAAAACGCCTAGTTTTCCTGTTATGAGCGTTAGCAGGTCCAAACAAATCATTCGCCTAATATGCGAAAATACTGAAGATAGCGGTTCCCCGACATAATAACAGTTGATTTTGCACACATTTTGCACGTGTGGTCATACATGAGCACAAATGGATGAAAATTAGAAAAATGCAAAAAATTGTCTTTAGTGGGGATCGCACCATCGACCATTTTCTGGCCCCTCAAAACCATTTAGCCGATTTTGGAACCGGTTTTTTGCTTCATGTATGTGACCCTATGAAATGCAAAAAAACCGTTTTGAAAAAGCTCACCTTGACCATTGGCCTCCCTTGTAAGGCGTCTGTACGTACTCCGCACGGACTGTTGAATGAAGTGGATATTACGGTGGGGGTGCACAGCCCTCAGTCCGTTCCTCTTCCTCATAGCTCTGGGTGTGATGGTGAAAGATCTCATGGAGGGGCCATTGAAAACCGTCCTGTACGCAGATGACACCGCCCTGGTAATAGAAAGTGAGGAAGAACTCCACGCAAAGTACGCAGGAGAGACTAGCCCGGAATGGACTCCGGCTGAACGTCAAAAAGACTATGATCATGAGCTCCGAAGGATGTCTGTAACCAATAGTGGACTACGAGGGGAAAATCATCGAGAAAGTAGAAGACTTCCGGTATCTCGGGGATGACCTAGCGTGTGAAGGTACGTTGGATCAGGCGGTGAAGGCTTGAATAAGAGCTGCATGGACAAAAAGGGAGCACACAGGAATTCTGTGCGATCGACGGTGCTCCAGAACGCTCAAGGGCAAGGTAGACCGAACAGTAGTAGGACTTACAATACTGTGCGGTAGCGAAAGCTCGCCCATAATAAAGATACATGAAAGGCAGCTGAGATGAGGATGCTGAGATGGGCATGCGGCTGGACGCGACTGGACAAGATCAGGAACGAGGACGTGAGAGCAGTCGGGCAGACAGCTCCTGTTCAGATGAAGCTGAGGGAGCAGCGGTTGCGATGGTATGGGCACGTGTTGTGAAGAGCAGAGAACCACCCTACAAGAAAAGCACTTGAGTTCTAAGGGCAAGGAAAGCGATCACGCGGAGCTCTACAAAGAGGTGGAGGGACGTCATCAAGAGCGACCTCACCGAAGTGGAGTTATGATGGAGCATGCCTTGGATAGGAGGAAGTGGCGACATCTGACAAGAACAGCGGACCCTGCTACTAACGCAAAGGAGAAGAAAAAGAAGAAGAATACTGACCAATCGTGTAAGACGGACAGGTGTAGTATCGTGCTTTAGCAAAACATGAATGACCCTACTCCACATAAACGGCTAAGTGTGTCTGTTGGTGTGTGTGCGTGTGTGTTTGTGAGTGTGTTTGACCTGAAGTTCATATCTCGCGTCGAGATGGTATCAGCAAAGATGATATCCTAGATTTCAGATATGATATAGAGGGTGGTAAGGGGGTCCCAGCGGTGGTGTACCGAAAATGATAGCAGCTGATAAAAGTTGATAAGAAGACTCGGAAACTAATGTCGCCAAATTCGCTCCGCTCTTCGGGTCGATCCTAGAGCGCCCACAGTGTTTTGAGGGGTGGGACGGACACATCAATGTTGGGTGATCCAAGCTGATAACGGTTGATGAGGACTGATAAGAAGCCTCAAAAGGCAAATGTCGCCAAATTTGTTTCGCTCTTCTGGCTAACACTGCAATGTTCTTACTCGCAGGTATTACAGGGCACGAGGACCATAATGGTAACTTTTCGAGACTGATAACTTACAGGGGCTGATAAGACCCATTAGGAATGGGAAAGAGATAAAATCCGATACACCGTTTGCTGTATGAAATGCGTCTGATGCTCAGTACCATTGGGTGAACATATTTTGATTTCGTACTGACCAGCTGGCAGGCGCACACTACCGCGATTCATGGCGATGCTGTGCAAAATGGGTTTGATCGGCACGACCACAGTTGTGTATGGAGTTGAGTGGAAATTTCCTTTCCTCAGCTTTCAGCTGAGTTATTTATTTGAATAAAAGCAGAGAAGATGGCGTGATAAAAAACATTTTGGGGTTATCATACCTTAGTCGTCTTGCATCGAACCCGTTTCGCACATCATCGACACGAATCGCGCGCAGTAGTGTGCGCGATCCAGCTGGTTTAGGTCATCATTAGGAGTTTGAATAGTTTAGACATCGACAGTTTTGTTTTTGATTGCATCGATTGGTGACAATTTGTTTATTTGCTGAACATCCAATACCTAAACATTGCTAGAAGATCCAAATCCCGATTATCGACGTAAACCGTCTTCGTAAACCTGTTTCACTAATTGGAATTTTGCATAGTACAGCGGTCGATACCCAGTGTTGTTGCCAGTACTGCATGAGAAAATGATTCCGAATGAATCGCATGCTTTGCTACCACAAAAATAGGCATATCATGGTCATCAATGTAGTTGCAATATCAAGAGAAATGCACCATTTTTTGGAACGCTAGGTAATTTGGCGGTCGATACATCGGCCACTGATATCAGAAGATAAACAAAGTGTATTCACCCAATGGCACCGAGCATCAGACGCTTTTGCTAAAGCGATCGTACAGTAGTATCGAGCGAAGTAAAGGATTTCATCACATCCAATTCCTAACGGTTCTTATCAGCCTCTGTAAGCCAGTTTCACTTAGGCCCCTGTACCCAACAGTACCATTGGGTCCCCGTACCCTACAACACCTGCGAATGTGAACATTCCACCAGCCGCATAAGCGTACCGGCCTCAGTGACTTTTCCTTCTCACGCTCCTAATCGAATCTCATCAACCATTATCATTTGGGTCACCCACTTATGAATGTCCCCATCCCACTCTGCTAAACACCCATGAGTGTCAGCGCTCTTGGATCGACGCGAAAGGCGAAACGAATTTGACGTCATTCGCCTTCTCATGCTCCTTATCAAATCTTATCAACTGTTATCAAGCTGGATCACCAACCGTTATTGTCCCCGTGTTAGTCTGCAAAACACTTGTGAGTATGAACGCTTCGGAACCAATGCGAATAGCGAAGCGGATTTGACTACTCTAGCCTTTCTACGCTCCTTCAACCGTTAACAAGCTTTATTACCCACCATTAATGTTCCCGTCAAATCCCACAAAACACCTATGAGTGTCAGCGCTCTAGGATCAACCCGAAAGGCGAAAAGACTTCGGTGACACTCACCTTTTGAGGCTTCTTATCAGCGCGTATTGGTTGCTATCACTTTCGGTCCACCACCGCTCGGGTCCTCTTGGCACCCCCTATATCACTTGTAAAATTCAGCGTCCCAGCTTTGCTGCGACGGGAGATATGGATTTCGTGACAGACAGACGGACACACACAGACATACTAAGCGAATTATATAGAGTAGCATATCTGCTGATATCGACCGCTAAATTTCTTAGCGTTCCAAATAATGGTGCATGTCTTTTGATACTCCGATTTACATAGATGATCAAGACACGATCTAGATTTGTGATAATCGAGCATGCAATATTTCAAGTAGTGGTGCATGTTTACAAAAACGATAAGCACCGATAGCTGGCATATCGATCTACCACCAATATGTAGGAAATAGATGCTCAGCAAATGAACAAATCACTACCAGTTGATGCGGTTGAATCCAAAAATGTCGATCCCTAAACTATCAAACTCCCAATAGTGACCACTTCAGTCGAAGGGTTAACTGATTAGTGAATTTACCCGTGTAATTTCTAAACATTGAACACGTCAATATCATTGTAACAAAGGCTACCGACCGCTAAATCATCTGGACCTCTGGAAAATGGTGAACCTCTTCAGCGGTGATACCCTCGATACCGGTTAATATCTATCACCTATATGTAGAAAGTAGATGCTCAGCAGAAAGTTAACATCGACCATTTCTATAACATAATTCTATTCAGTTAAATAGAATAGAGTTAATGAATAATTCGCGCAGTACTGTGCGATAACTCAACTGGTATCATTATAAACACGTACCACTCTTTGCCAGCTGAGAGAATATAGCGATCAGAGCATTTTGTTGCTACTGATATCAAATTAGGTGGTGCGTTCGCTGAGCACCCTGTGTGCCATCACTAATGGTTGATAAATTCGTTGTTTCTTACTGCTTGTCATATCTGTACTACTACTATCACTAAATGGAAGTGGTGATTTAGTCTGTTTTGCTGCGCCTGATCC
This sequence comes from Trichostrongylus colubriformis, assembly GCA_963978905.1. NCBI lineage: Eukaryota > Metazoa > Nematoda > Chromadorea > Rhabditida > Trichostrongylidae > Trichostrongylus > Trichostrongylus colubriformis. Next base: position 39,651,319 of record OZ022259.1, read on the forward strand.
AGCGACAGAAACGACGGTGTGTTTATCTATTGATCGTCTAAGGGTGGGCTATATGATTATTTGACAGAAGTGAGGGATTTGTCAGATTCCATCAAACTCCCTCGCTCATTGTCAGCCCGAAAACGTCACGTATTTTACTTGTTTTTCGACCCATCTTATCAGCCTTAATCAGTAGATATCACATTGGACCCTTCGGTGCTAATCTTTTCGCCCCACCTTTTATAGATCCTACGAAAGTCAACGGTCTAAGGGTAACGCGAAGGGGTATCGAATCCATGAATATGGTATTTACCACCTAACGCCCCTTATCAGCCTTTACCTGCTGTTATCCCTTCCATCGCCTATGTCCCCTTTCCAACCTACATGTCATGTATGGATGTCAACGCTCTAAGGTCGGCATGAAACGCAACTGATTTGATGATCGTATCTCGATTGTGTTCATAGACCAGCTTTGCTAGCGCACAATACTTAGTGCATCACTCTGTGGAACTATGCAATGAAGGGACAAATCGATATCATTCATTCAGTCTTGGTCATTTCCACAGCACGTACTTCCACCTTCTGATTGTCGTATAGCCAAACAGGCACTACACATAAAACGCTGAGTATGACTGCGTGTGTCCTTATCCTTCCCTGTCGAGTAGTTCATATCTCACGTTACAGCAACAGAAGAACTTAAAGGAATCGTCCACGAAAAATGAGCTTTTGTGTTACCCATATGTTTATGTTGTATTTGCGTAGTGTGGTCCTCATGCGAAATTTCACGCGAAAAATGTGAATGTGGCTGAGATATAGCACCAAAAAGTACGTCCGGGTGGAAGAAAAGCCTCGTTCCGTCGTCCGCCGGTCGGAGACGCATTGCAGGAACAGAAAGTTACGTGAACAGTCCCACTCTCCGTTCAAAACGGCGGCGGACGACGGGAAGAGGTTTTTACTCGGAGGCCCCGCCTACCCGGACGTACTTCGTGGTGCTGCATATCAGCCGGATCCACATTTTTTCGCGTGGAGCTTTGCATGAGGGCATGAGGCCCACATTAGGCAAATGCAGCATAAACATATGAGTAACACAAAGACTCATTTTTCCGTGGACGATTCCTTCAAAGGCAGCATTAGGGGAAAGTCGGATGAAAAGTAAAAGAAGTAGTGCATATGAAAGTCGAGATGCCTAGTAGCAGGACATTGGAGAAAAAACGGATGGAAATGGCCAAAAACCCGAGAAATAGGACCCCATCCCCTACGTTCTAGGCGCGGACTACCTTCCCATCAAGGCGGGTAGTCTGATCTAGTTTTCCACTGGCATGTTGCCAAGTAAACACAAGGGAATGTTTGGAAATACGACAGCATCTGCTTTTTGGTGTGAGCCTCAAGATAAAACTGCGAAAGCGCACCGCAAAACCTTCGATCCTGCCGCATCTCCTTGACCGTTCCCACCCCAGTCAATCGGGTATTACGTCATCGGGAGGCGGGATCGACAAATCAGAGAGGCGGAACAGACAAGCGGTTGCGGCGTTTTGCGGCGTTTCAACAGCTCGGGGGGGGGCGCTTTTTCACCGGGATATCGCCACAGATAGCCTCCTTAGGTCCAGGACTACCATGTGAGTGACTTTTTGTAGGGATTTCTCTATTACCGCATTACCCCTAATGCTGTCTTTAAATTTTGCATGTGATGTAGAGTGGCCTGGAAAAGTAGGCAGCGTTTGGCCTGGAGATAACTGGCATGACGATGAAGATTTATAGCAGGGCTGATTGATGAGCCGTTCCTCTTTTTTGAGCACTAGAGGGTGACACTCATAGATCTCATGTGAGATGGCATGGGTACATCAAAGGTGGGCCACTAGACAGAAATATGTAGTATATATGTCCACGCATTTAAGGACTTGGCACATGATGCAGGCTCGCCATGTGCATATACAAGACACAGTTTAATGAAACTGATGGAAATAGTGAAGTAAAACATTCCTGAATTGTTCCTCTGCTGCCGAGGCAAGTAGTGGTTCGCTACTTTCCAAAACTACCTCTCTCCGAATTGAGTTTGAAGAAGAAGGAAAATCAATGCAAATATTGCACGCTTCTTTTTTCGCAGTGTATCATCGTATAGTAAGTAGTAACAGTAATCTGCTCCGTCATCTCATGCTGCAGTGCTCTCGTGCCGATGCATTAGATTGTGTCTGCTACACGAATATATAGATCTGTACCACACCCTTCAACTTTCTGCTGTACACGCTTTATCGAAACTTGCTTTTTGCTAGTCCATCGACTGTACATGCGCTTCCTTATCTCGTCTATCGGAGCCTATGACTTAGAGTTCAACAATATGCGCTTGAAAAAGAAGTGGTAGATGGCTATAATTGCGGGAATGCGATGCGCTAGCATTTCATTGTTTCAGTATTCTTCCTTGTGGGAAGTCGTAGAAAAACCGGCACTAGTAGAACATCAAAATTCATGTTCACTATGAAGACCTAATTCATTCTATCATTATTCAACTGAAAGTTGAAAATGCCAATCAAGAGCTACTCTGTTGGGTGTTGCCTATTTACGATGTAGAATTTAATCACAAGGTCTCCCATCCTGACGCTCACCTCCTTACCATAAAGATGAATAGCGCCTAAAATTAACGTTGTGGGGAGGTTCAGCAATCTAGCTTTTGGCACTTTCTTTTGCTTTCTTTCATAGTATCGACGAAAATGTTCCGTGAATCGTTTTTGTGCGCAATAGCCCACACCTAGAGTGTTGTGTGCCTTCTGCTCGACACCTGTGGCTGTAGCGCTGTGAATATGGCTACATTTCAATCACATCTTCTTAATACATGTTCAGGTTGAAAATGATGCAATTCAGCATGCACTTTGGACTGCTAGTTCTTCTTCCGTGTATCAGCAGCCTTGACTTCACTGACCCATGTGAAAAATCTCCAAGAACTAACGACGCTTCTGATTTTGCTAAACTCATTGATTACTTGAACTACTCAGTGAACTACAAGGTAGGTAACCTCGGCAGTTAGTATCAGGAAAGCTTTATGTAAGCGTAATCAAAAATTGATCATGGTGTCACAGCAGTGGCCCGGCATAGTTTCGAGATATGTTGTCAAGCCACATAAAGGCCTCATAATACAATACCGCTCACATTTTTATGAAAAATCAACGGTAGGAGACGGATTAAACACACCGTCATAACTTTGTTGAAAATGATTAAAATGTGAAAAAATCAGAAGTATTGGATTTGCCTCGATGCAACGTCTTCAACGACCTATTAGACGTCGACCTTTGATAAGTTGGTCATCAGCTTCTCGGTGAGAGATGCGAAGATTTCTTTCTTCTATCCTCAGGCAAAACTCCGACTTCTTCGGCTTACATTCACATGTTCAATCGTTGCTCGCCCATGTTCTGCACAAACATCAATTTATAAAGAGTTATCCTCAAGGTTTAGGATACTTTTCAGCATGAAATTTCCACGACATTTCTGAGATAAGCTCATACCGTCAGAATCGATGGACCAATTGAGAAGATAAGTCACCTTTCACAAACCAATGACTACGTACTGCGAGAATTACACTGACTCCCGAATCAAACGTTTCTTCTATGATGACGCTTCAAATATCAGTAAACGGCGTAGTTTGAGCGCTAGATAATTTCCTTCTCTTTCCTTGAATTAACATTTTGATCGATGAAAATGGCATGAGATCTCTGGATGCAAGGTCCCACTCTTCCAAAAAATAAAAGCCGCACTCAAATAATGCCTAGAATTATGAATTTAAAAGAGAGTGTTAATTGCACATGAAAGTTAAATGTGGACGTACACTAATTTTTTTCAGAAGAAACTTATACTTACGTATTCAGTGTCAAAAATGCTGTTCATCGGTGCAAAGGTCATCTCACTGCGTAGGTTTTGAACTTTCTTTTTGAGCGTTGTCGGCCACAACGCAGTTTGCTGACCTCTTAGTTATTCTTCGGCGCTCAGCACAGATGAGGTCAGTGATACCTCGCGGTACTATCACATCACATGAATGCACACTATTGACCTTCAAAACAGCTTACTGTTCTTACTCAGTGATCCCCCGTCCCCTTCTTTTCAGTCATCCACCCAGTGCCCTTCTTTTCACCGCAGTGTCGCTTTAATAAGCGGTCGGAAGGACCCAGGAGCACACAACTAATCATGAACACATATTTGCAAATGTTGCATGCTTAAGGAGGATTCAAACCCTTACGAATCATCACTTCACGAGTGCGTGCGGACTCGATCACTCGGCCCGCGCCATCTAACCGGTTGATAAGGCAACTCTGTTTCCGAGCCTAATGATAACAAACTGACAAGGGAAGGATACCAGGTCGCACTGGCCATTTGTACCGAGACATATATCGTCAGACGCGTTTCTGGATGCTGATCTCTAATCAGTTTTCAAAATCGCAAAGCGATCCTCTGAACGGAGTTATGGAGGTTTTTCTGAATGAACGGCTACACGTTGGAACGTGGTTTTCATCAATACGGCGGTAAAAGCCAGGGCATCCAGGGCTGTGGAGTGGCACAGATGGCATGGAGCTTCAGACTTACAATTTGCAGACCATGGATCGGGTGCTGGGCTTGGGATTTTTTTTGTATTTCATGAAATTTCTTCCTTTGTGCTTGAAAGGCCCCTTTATGATGATATGCATTCATTTTAAAGTTCCAGATTATGAATGGGTTGGTGTACTATCCCTATCTTCTGTAAAGCAGAAAACTCCGTGATCCAGCTTATTTATATGCAGACTATCATAACGCATGATTTATGCGTTGTTGCGCGAAACTATTACGATATTCGCGCACAGGGGGTCGAGTTACCCTCTGTGCAAATTTTCAGCCGAATCGAGTTTTTGGTCAAACTTCGGATTGGGGGTGGCCGAGGGATAAAGTGGTAGTTTTTGAATTTTCCTCTACAAATAATCCTGCAACCTGAACAAGATACCCTACGTATACCTGTTACACTTGCCCATTGCACTAAACTTACGTAACAAGCGTAACAACGTACGCCAAATAAGAGCATTTCCTCGGCAACGGCCAACGGCTCCTCTTTTGTTCACTATGTAGTCACCAGGTAGCCCGTGAATTTTTCCGAAATTTGGTCAAATTCTCGAATTGGCCTTGGGATCATTTGATCCCTGAACACGAAAATCACACTAGTTTCGCACGACTGGCTCGCGCGCTATGGGCTCCCGAACTTACAGTGTAATAGTTTTATCTCTTCAGAAAAACCTCCATAACTCCATTCAGATAATCGCCTTGCAGATTTTGAAAACTGATATGAAATCAGCATCCAGAAGAGCGTCTGATGACTCGTTACAAATGGCCAGTGCGATCTGGTATCCTTCCCTTGTGAGTGTGTTGGCATTTGGAAACTCTCACAATTGTCAGCAAACAGTACGACGACTGACTCTTTAGAACAAGTGCGCTGCGGAATCACGCGAACTTTTCTACATCATCCTATTTCTGGTTTCAAAGCACACAATACAGAGGTTATTTTTTCAAATGATAAATACACAAACTAGAAATTCGTAACCACCGATCTGTGATGAATTGCTTAAACAAAATCATAGAACACACTTACAGTCCATTTCCCAAAAACTGTGTAGGCGTGTCCTACGGACCTGTATAAACGTGTATCAAACTCTCTCAATTCTCTCACCCCGCCATACACTCTCACTCTCGCCACGTACTCTCACTCTCGCCATTCACCCAAGTTCGAAGGACACGCCCAATCAGTCTTCGGGAGATGGACTATATGTATTTGTACGAGAAATTCTTCATAAAAACTACCGATATAAGCTGAACTGTACAAGGCTGTGGACCAGTTCCATCGATTCGAAGTAATTGGCCCTCCAGTTCCCTGAAAAGAAGGGCACAGGGGGATCACTGAAAAGAAGGGGACTGGGGGATCACTGAGTAAGAACAATAAGCTGTTTTGAAGGTTAATACTGTGCATTCATGTGATGTGACAGTACCGCGACGTATCACAGACCTCATCTGTGCTGAGCGGGGCAGAGTAATGAAGAGGTCAGCAAGCGGCGTCGGAGCCGACAGCGCTTGAAAAGAATACGAGAACAGTGATGAAAGTTCAGAACTTCCGCAGTGAGATGATCTTTACATCGATAAACAGCATTTTTGACATTGAATACATCAGTATAAGTCTCGTCTGAAAATAATTAGTGTACGTCCACTTTCGTTCTTTCACGTGCGATTAACTCTCTTTTCAAATTCATAATTTTGGGCACTGTTCAAATGCCGCTTTCATTTCCTGGAAGCGTAAGATGTTGTATTCGAAGACCTCATGCGATTTTCATTGATCAAATTGTTATTTCGAGGAAATAAAAGGAAAATTATCTAGCGTCCACAGTACGCCATTTACTGATGCTTGAAGCTTCATGATAGGAGAAGCACTGGCCTGTAATTCGGAAGCCAAGGTAATCCTTGCAGTACGCAGCCATTAGTCTGCGAAAGATGAGTTATCTCTCAATTGCACCATCGATTGACAAATTGAGTTGAAAACTCCCAAGAATGTCGTGAAAATTTCGTGCTGAAAGGTATCCTGAAACTTGAGGATAACTCACTAAAAAATGATGTATGTGCAGAACGTGGGCGGGCAATAATTGATCATGTGAATGTAAGCCGGAGCAAGTCGGAGTCCTGCCTTAGGATAGAAAAAAATCTTTGCAGCTTTTACCGAGACGCTGATCACCTATATCGAAATCCGACATCTTATAGGTCGCTGAATTCGTTGCATCGAGACGAATCCAACGCTTCTAATTTTTCCCACTTTATTCATTTTTAGCAAAGTTATGAGGATGCGACAGTTTCTGCCGTTTAATCCGTCGCCTACAGTCCATTTTTTTAAAAAAAATGTGAGCGGTATTGTAACTTCATTTTCTTGCAACGCTATAGGGCTAAAGAGTTTGTAGTCACGCCTCTCGAAAGATTAATGCAGGTGGATCCATGTGAAGACTTTTATCAGTTTGCATGTGGAAATTGGATAGCCAATACAAATGAAACTCTGATGAACTGGGAATCAATATCACCGTTTACAAGAATGCTTGATCTGTATAAACAGGAACAAAGAAGTCAGTAAGTTCAGTAAACACAAAAAAGTCTTTAGGCTGTCGAAATCTGGTAGCATTTCCTCGAGTAGAGACCATGATTAGTGGCTGCTGGGGGAGTTGTTGTCCTTATTCTTCTCTAGTTTCAAGTGCCCATATCTCAGTTCGAGCCTAAAACCACTGATCGAAAGCCACTTCACAGCACATAAATCGCTTGCGCTTCATATCACATACATTTGTCAGCAGCAGGCAGATACAGCTGTGTAAACTGCTTCAATTTTGAAGATAAGCTATGGTCCTCCTCTTTTTTTTTCCAGCGCTTGTCACTTTACGTCGCATGGTCCACTATTTCTGTCAGGGACGCCATTTTCTCCTATCTAAATTCGTTTCCTGCAAGGCCTTCACAGTGAGGTCGTTCTCGATGACCAAGTCACTGCAAACGCAACTCTTTTTATTATGATGGTGAAAAAGTCCTGGGACACTGAGAACTTTTCTTTCAAATTTTAAAAACTTTATTTCTTCGTCATTTCAAATCACAAAGTAATCACCTTCTGCCTCGATAACACTTTGCCATTTTTTGGGCAGATCACGAATACCTTTTCTCCAGAAGGAAGCTGGCTGTGAGTCGAAGAAGCGCGTCACCTCCGATTCAAGTTGAGCTTGATCATTAAATTCCTTATCTCTGAGATTTTGTTTGAGGGCCCTAAATAGGTGATAATCGGAAGGGGCAAGGTCGGGCGAATACGGAGGGTGAGGCAGTACTTCCCATCCAAGCTCCTCCAACTTCTCCCGAGACATTCTTGCAACATGAGGGCGTGCGTTGTCATGAAGAAAGTAAACTTTGTTTCGTCCTGGCCGCTTTTGTTGCATTGCCTCGCTCAACTTCTGCAGCTGATTAGACTAGATGCTTGCGGTTACTGTGGTACCACTTTCGAGAAATTCGTGGCAAAGCATTCCTTGTGAGTCCCACCAACAGCACAGCATCACCTTTTCTTGATGGGTGTCTGTCTTCGATTGAGTCGGAGCCGCTTCTCCTTAGGGAAACCACTGGACTCTCCTGCTATGATTCGCGTAGAAGACCCAGGATTCATCCCCTGTAACGACCCCTCCCAGAAAGTCCTTAATCCGGAATCGACTGAGGAGAGACAGAGCGATGCTTAACCTCGATGACCGATCTGAATCGCTCAGTTCGTGGGACACCCAAGTCGAAATAAGTCGAAATAAGTTCAGTGTTATCTACGATTGTGTGGCTATTGATCTGTAACGTCGATCGACCCACGGATCCTTTTTTCGAATTTTAACTTTTTTTTGAAATTGGTGTCCCAGGACTTTTTCACCAACCTAATACTATACCATATACCTAGCCCTCAATCATGCTGAAGCATTTTCGATCTCAGAGAATTTCAGTAAAAACCACATTTCATCTAGGTCACAATCGTTCGATACTTCATGGCCTCATACACAGCTAATACACAGCCTACAACAGAAATGATCTCTATTTTTCGGATGTCCATCTTTTCGATACCTTCCACATAGCAGTCACCGTCTGACTTCGTGAATTCAGCCTTTGAGAATAAGCCAGTTGTTCTTTTTGACGCTCAGTCAAGAGAGACTCTCCCAGTACTGCATGCCAATCCTCCACCTTGACCCAATACTCTTCTGTGCTAATGGTTAACATCCTACGCGTTGAGAGAAGTTATCGCATGAGATCTTAGCCTAAAATCCTTCATCGTGACATCCAGATTGAGCAGGGAGCGATTAGACTCTGAGCTAATCCTTGGTATGCACATAACGAGAAGTTCCCTGTCTCCTTCTAAGCTTCCAACCGGCTTCCTTGGGACGACACTTTCAAAGATTTTTGCAATCTTGTCTACCACGGCGACTTGCTTGGCTTAAAGTGGAGTTCAGGACAAATGGAAAATGAGGTTTCCGTCTCTTTAACGTCCAGTATTTGTATGAGGCTTACAATTCTTTATTTTGGCTATGGCAACCTTTGCCAGCCTTATCAGCTTTTGCAGACGGCCATTTCTACAGGGCGCTTCGTCCTATGCAATGCTTTCACGCCTCTTTACTCTTTTGATCTACTTGCTGTAGCGCCTTCTCCTTCCAGAACTGCCCCGCTTCCTTTCTCGGAAACACCTCGAGTATCGGTCAGCGTTTCCTTAGCGCTAACATTCTCGAATCAGTGAATACCAGTTGGCTGGCGCACACTATTGCGCGCGATTCATGGCGATGTTGTGCGAAATGGGTCTGATCGGCCTGACCACAGTTGTGTGTGGAATTGAACGGAAATTTCCTTTCCTCTGCTTTCAGCTGGGCTACTGAATTGGAATGAAGTAGTGAAGATGGCGTGATAAAAAAGCATCTCGGCATTGATATACTTCAGCCGCCTTGCATCGACCATTGCATTGACTGGTAACAAAACTGTTTTCGTAAACATGCTTCACTTTTTGGAATTTTACATAGTCTAGCGGTGCATACCCAAAGTTGCTGCCAGTACCGCGTTGACAAGTGATTCTGAGAACCGCTTGCTTTGTTATCACAACTATAGGCTGCATCATGATTATCAATGTAGATCGCAGTGATATCAGAACATAAACAAAATTTGTACACCCAATGGCACTGCATCAGACGCTTTTGCTAAAGCGGTCCTATAGTATTAGCAAGCGATGTGAAGGATTCCATCCCATCCAATCTTATCAGCCACCGTAAGCCGCCATCAGTTTCACTGAGGCCCCTCTACACAACAATACCATTAGGTCCCCGTACCGTACAATACATCGTAAACATTCCACTGTTAGCAGCAAAAGCGGACCGACCTTGTTGACATTTCTCTTCTCACGCTCCCAATCGAATCTTCTCAACCATTATCAATTTGGATCACCCACCATCTGCTTAACACTTATGGGTGTCAGCACTCCTGGATCAACGATAAAGGGGCAGTGAATTTGACGACATTCCCCTTCTCACTGCACTGATCGAATCTTATCAACCATTATCAGTGAAGGTCACCCACCATTAATGTCCCTAATCCACCCTGTTGAACACCTATGAGTGTCAACGCTCCTCTATCAACCAGAAAAGCGAAACAAATTCGACGACATTTGCCTTCCCATGCTTCTTATCAAATCTTATCAACCATTATCAATTTGGATCACCCACCCTTAATGTCCCTAACCCACCCTGTTGAACACCTATGAGTATTAGCACTCCAGGATCAATGCGAAAAGCGAAGCGGATTCGACGACTCTAGCCTTTCTAGGCTCGTTATCGAATCTTATCAACTATTATCAGTGCGGGTCACCCACTTCAATGTTTCCGCCCCACCCCGTAAAACACCTATGGGTGTCAGCGCTCTAGGATCAACCCGAAAGGCAAAACGGCTTTGATGACAGTCGTCTTTTAAGGCTCCTTATCAGCGCGTATAAGCTGCTATCACTTTCGGTCCACCACCGCCTAGGTCTCCTTACCACCCTCTATATCATTTGTAAAATTCAGCGTCCCAGCTTTACTGTGACGCGAGATATGAATTTCGTGACAGACAGACGGACGCACACACACGCACAGACATACTAAGCGAACTATATAGAGTGTGATACCAAGCAATCAGTGAGTTGCTGTTGGAAATTACATTCGCCAATCAAATCAGGGGATGAAACTGTGAATCAATGATTACACGATTCTTGAGCCTACTTCCCTTTCACCTGGCTCTGCTTGATCGCAGGGCCATGGCACTCTTATTGGGGAGCACATATGGGTCCTTTTGGCATATCCATGACGGGTGTTCTGAGTGATCGTAATTTCTTTTTGATACTTTTCCAAACTTATCGGTGCTACTCCGGTAGATAGGCCCCACTCTTAAATCATTAAAAAGAAGAGGGAGCAGTTGGTTGCGAACAACATTCCTAGCACTCACAGCATCTCCGTGATCTTTACCGGAACGTATTCTTGTGTTATCATTGTTGAACGTCTTTACTAGTTGGGCAAACTTTTCGTTTATAAGAGTGGGGCACAGCTCGTGCTACTGGCTTGCCACATACAAAAGTACATGCCACATGCGTCTTCGAGTTGAGCTTCCTATTGAAAGCGCTTATGTCAAATGGCTATGCGATTATTCTGTGGTCCATTCCAAAGTACAAAAGGATTGAAAGAGCTGTCGCATATCCTTCGAATTGTAGTTCCTGAACCCAGTTATCTTGACATAGTATCTACCAGTTGGGCTATCGCACAGTACTGTGCGAATTACTCATTATTATTTTAACCTAATGGAAATATGTAATGGGAAAATGGTCGATGTTGCTTTTCGCTGAGCATCTACTTCCTACATATGTGTGGTAGATCCATATGCCAGTTATCGATGCTTATCGTTCCTGTAAACATACACCATTATTTGGAATTGCACATATTCTAGCGGTCGTTGCCCAGTATTGCTGCTGGCACCGCGTGAAAGAAGGAATGCCTGCTTCCCAATCACAAATGTAGATAGTGTCTTATCATCCATGTAGATCGCAGCATGAAAGCACATGCACCACTATTCGGAAAGCTAGGCAATTTGGCGGTAGATACATCGGCAGCAGATATCAGAACATACAAAGTATGTTCATCCATTGGTACTGGGCGTCAGACGCATTCACTACATCAGTCATGTAGTAATAGTAAGCGGTGAACAGGAATTTATCCCTTCCCCATATCCTGATAGCTCTTATCAGCCTCTGTAAGCCGTTGTCATTTTCGAAAAGCCACCATTAAAGTCCCCATACCCTGTAACACCTGTGGGTGTGAACATTCCACAGTTAGTCAGTAGAGCGGAACAGATTTGACGACGTTAGCCTTTTGACGCTCCTTATGGGATCATATCCACCTTTATCAGTTTGGATCACCCACCATTGATGTGCCCGTCCCACCACCTCAAAACACCTGTGAGTGTCGGCAGTCCAGGATCGAAGGTGAAACGACGTAAGCGACACTTGCATTTCAAGGGTCCTTATCAACCCTTACCAACGTTATCAATTTGGATCACCCACCACTGATGTGCCCGTCCCACCCCTTAATACACCTATCAGTGTCGACGCTCTGGGATCAACCTAAATGTGGAAGAAACTTTAACGACATCGGTCTTTTGACGCTCCTTATCGGATCTTATCAAGCGTTATCAATTTGGATCACCCACCACTGATGTACCCGTCCCACTCCTCAAAACACCTATGAGTGTGGACACTCTAGGATCGACCCAAAAGGCGAAACTGATTTGGCGACATTAGCTTTTTAGGCTCCTTATCAGCCCTCATTAGCTGCTATCAGTTTCGGTCCACCACCGCTGGGATCCCGCTGCCACCCTCTATATCATATCTGAAATCCAAGATCCCATCTTTGCTGCGACGCGAAATATGAATTTCCGGTCAAATACACACACACAAACATACACGCACACACACCAACAGACACTCATAGCCGATTATATAATGTACCAGTTGGCTGGCGCACTCCACTGCGCGCAATTCATGGCGACGTTGTGCAAAATGAGTTAGATCGGCTCGATCACAGTAGTGTATTTAATTGAGTGGGAATTTCCCTTCCTCTGTTTCAGTTGAGCTGTTGCATTGGAAGAATGCAAAGATGATGGCGTTATAAGAAAAAAGTATTTCCGTGTTTATGCACTTTGGTCGCTTTGCATTGAACCCTCTTGCACGTCATCGACATTGATCGCGCGCAGTAGTGTGCGCCAGCCAACTGGTTTATATCATCATTGGGAGTTTGGATAGCTTACAGACAGATAGTTTTTTCGATTGCATCGATTGGTAACAAATTGCTCACCTGCTGAGCATCTAACTCCTACACATTATTGGTAGATCCATATCCCGCTTATCGATAATTATCGTTTTTGTAAACGTGCTTCACTACTTGGATTTCTACATAGTCTAGCGGTGGATATCCAGTGTTGCCGCCAATAGAAAATGATTGCGAGCGAATCGCTTGCTTTGTTGTCACAAATATAGGTTGTATCATGATTATCGTTCTAGATCGCAGTATCAAGAGGAATGCACCATTTTTGAAATGCTAGGCAATTCAGCGGTCGATGCATCAGCCAGTGGTATCAGATTATAAAGAAAAAATGTTCACCCACTGGCATCAGACGCTTTTGCTAAAGCGGTCGTATGTCGTATAGTAGCAAGCGATGTGAAGATCTTCGTCCCATCCAATTCCTAACAGTTCTTATCAGTCACTGTAAGCCGTTATCAATTTCACTGAGGCTCCTGTCCCTAACAGTACCATTGAGATCCCCGCACCCTACAATACCTGCGAATGTGAACATTCCACTGTTAGCCGTGAAAGCGAACCGGGCTTGGTGACAACACTCCCAATCGAATTTATCAACCATTAACAATTTGGATCACCTACCATTAATCTCCCTGGCCCACCCTATAAAACTCTTATGAGTTAGCGCTCCAGGATCAACCCGAAAGGCGAAACGGTTCCGACGACTCTAGCCATTTCACGCTCCTTATCGTATCATATCAACCGTTATCATTTTGGATCACCCACCACTAATGTCCCTGGCCAACCCTGTCAAACACCTATGAGTGTCAGCGCTCTAGGACCAATGCGAAAAGCGAAACGGAATCGGAGACTCTAGCCATTTCACGCTCCTTATCGTATGTTATCGACCGTTATCAAGTTGGAACGCCCTCTATTTATGTTCCCGCACCATCCCGCAAAACACCTGTGAGTATGAAGGTCCCGGGACCAATGCGAAAAGCGAAACGGTTCCGACGACTCTAGCCATTTCACGCTCCTTATCGTATCATATCAACCGTTATCATTTTGGATCACCCACCACTAATGTCCCTGGCCAACCCTGTCAAACACCTATGAGTGTCAGCGCTCTAGGACCAATGCGAAAAGCGAAACGGAATCGGAGACTTTAGCCATTTCACGCTCCTTATCGTATGTTATCGACCGTTATCAAGTTGGAACGCCCTCTATTTATGTTCCCGCACCATCCCGCAAAACACCTGTGAGTATGAAGGTCCCGGGACCAATGCGAAAAGCGAAACGGGACTATGGCCTTTTTAAGCTCCTTATCGAATCTTATCAACCGTTATCAATGCGGGTCATCCACCATTAATGTCGCCGTCCCATCCCGCAAAACACTTATGGGTGTCAGCTCTCTGGGATCAACCCGAAAGGCGAAACGACTTTAGTGACATTTGCCTTCCGAGGTTTCTTATCAGCCCTTATCAGCTGCTATCACTTTCGGTCCACCACCGCTGGGGTTCCCTTCATCTCCCATATAACTTGTGAAATTCAGCGTCCCAGCTTTGCTTAGACGCGAGATATGAATTTCGTGACAGACGGACAAACACACACACAGACATACTAAGCGAATTATATGTAGTAGGATGATGACGTACCCCGTAAATAGTCGGATCCCATTTGCTTTCCACTACCACCCCAGAGTTATTTTTCAGTATCCATTTCCACATAGAATGTGCTGCAGGCTACTACTCTTGATCCAATAATTTACAAAGCTGAGCTTATAGTGGTCAACTTACAACTTCAGGGTGCTTTAACCACTAGCATTTCTTCACGCATTGGTTTGGCACCCTTCTTAGAACTTTTCTATCACTACCTCTGCGGCCGTTGATAACATCCTTACCAATGAGGTAATCCATCCATCAGAATTGTTCTGATGACTCCAATGAGGCTCAGATGAAGCCATTAGACGAATGTTTAGACGATGACGTTTTTGACCAAAATGAGATGAAAACGGACTCAATCATGTTGCAACTACAGAAAATGTATTGTTACAAAATTCCTATTACGCCATTTCAGAAGTACTGAATTCGAAAGAGCAGTCGAAATCTTATGCTATTACGCATGCTCGCAAATTCTACCACAGTTGCATTCGAGCTGAAGAAGAGTGGAATTCTACCGGAGCTTCCGGGATTGACCACATCATGGGCAAAATTGAAGTGAGCTCCAAATTTTGCTCCTCCTTTATTTTTAACCAGTCGGGTCAGCTGAGTGACGCCGACCTACTTCTCTTCACTTCGATCGCTTCTGACACTTTCAGAATTTAGAAGAACGAAAGATTTACGTGACAACATCGCCACCCTTAACAATGCTCCATAAACATCCTACTATATATAATTCGCTTAGTATGTCTGTGTGTGTGTGTGTGTTTGTCCGTCTGTCACGAAATTCATATCTCGCGTCGCAGCAATGCTGGGACGCTGAATTTTACAAGTGATATAGGGGGTGCCAAGGGAACCTCAGCGGTGGTGGACCGAAAGTGATAGCAGCTGATAAGGGCTGATAAGGAGCCTCGGAAGGCAACTGTCACCAAATCCGTTTCGCCTTTCGGGTTGATCCTAAATCGCTGACACCCATAGGTGATTTGCGGGATGGGACGGGGACATTAATGGTGGATGACCAGCATTGATAACGGTTGATAAGATTCGATAAGGAGCGTAAAAAGGCTAGAATCGTCAAATTCGTTTCACCTTTCGCGTTGATCCAAGAGCGCTGACACTCATGGGTGTTTAGCAGGGTGGGTCAGGGACATTAATGGTGGGTGATCCAAGTTGATAATGGTTGATGAGATTTGATAATGAGCACGAGAAGGCAAATGTCGTCGAATTCGTTTTGCCTTTCGCGTTGATCCAAGAGCGCTGACATTTATAAGTGTTTTGCGGGATGGGGCAGGAACATTAATGGTGGGTGACCCGCACTGATAATGGTTGATAAGATTCGATAAGGGGCGTAAAAAGGCTAGAGTCGTCAAATTCGTTTCACCTTTCGCGTTGATCCAGGAGCGCTAACACTCATGGTGTTTAGCAGGGTGGGACGAAGACATTAATAGTGGGTGATCCAAACTGACAATGGTTGATAAGCCTCGATTAGGAGCGTGAGAAAGGGAAATGTCACCACGGCCGGCTTGCTTCTACGGCTAACAGTGGAATGTTCATATTCGCAGGTATTGTAGGGTACGGGTACCTCAATGGTATTGTTGGGTACAGGAGCCTCAGTGAAACTGATAACGGCCTACAGTGACTGATAAGAACCGTTAGGAATTGGATGGGATGAAATCCTTGCTAACGTTGTACGACCGCTTTAGCAAAAGCGTCTGATGCGCAGTGGCATCGGGTGAACATATTTTGTTTATGTTCTGATATCGCTGACCGATGTATCGACCGCTGAATGCCTGGCGTTCCAAAAAATGGTGCGTTTCTCTTGATAATGCGATCTCCATTGATAATGATAGCAAAGCAAGCGGCTCACTCGGAATCATTTTCTAATGCGGTACTTGCAGCAACACTGTGTATCGACCGCTAGACTATGTAAAATTTCAAGTAGTGAAGCATGTTTACGAAAACGATAAACATCGATAAGCGGGATATGGCCTACCATTAATGTGTACGAATTAGATTCTCAGCAAGTGATCTATTTGTTACCAATCGATGCGATCGAATACAAAACTATCGATTTCCAAACTACCCAAACTCCCAATGATGACCAGTTGGCTGGCGCACACTACTGCGCGCGATTCATGTGGATTACGTGCGAAATGGGTTCTATGCAAAGCGATTGAAGTATACCGATACCAAAATGCTTTTTTATCACGCCATCTTCTCTGCTTTTTTGCAATTCAATAGCTCAGCTGAAAGCAGAGGGAAGGAAATCTCCGCTCCGCTGTGGTCGGGCCGAAAATCTCCGAAAAAAAGAAATCTCCGCTCCACTGTGGTCGGGTTTGCACAACATCGCCATGAATCGCGCGCAGTAATCTGCGCCAGCCAACTGGTACTAAATAAAAAGCATAAAAAGCATGCGAGTGAAACTGCCTTCATATTGTAGGCGTAGTCAGAATTCAGAAATTCGGTATCTTCCCGATGCTAAGAGAAAAACCCTTCGACGAAGCCCAGTTCAACGCAAAATTTGACTTTACTTGGCTACTTGCTTACTTCAATCAAGACGAAACTGTGCTGGACGTAATCGTTCCAGATATTCAGCCATCGATGATCTCGGCAAGTTTTCATCAGTTTTCTATCTCTTTTTTGGGGACAGCAAGAGCGAAGGGATAGTGATGGTCATCAAACAAAGTTGAGGTGGTGAGCAAAGTGGTAGCGTATAGAAGCCCTCTAACCCGAGGAACGGAAAGCCCGAAATTCCGAAAAAATGGTTTCTTATTTCCTCTGCCGATTTTCAGTCGCGGACGTGGTTTGGGATGAGCATCACTGAACATCGGTCGGCTACGCGAACATGCTTAAACGTACGTAGCAGCGTACACAGTTTAGTAGTGCGCTCGCCTCAAAGCTTGCCGATCAATAGAAGGCGTTGATGGGGAGCTCCAAGCTCGCCCTCTATTGCAAAAGAGAGTGGCGGCACGTTCCAGTTATGATGATCCACATTTCCGAGCAAATTTTTGGGGGTCTTAACATGCCATGATGTGTAGTTTTCACAAACTCCTGCCACTTCAGTCCTGCTTTGCTGGTCATCTCTCGATCAGATAAGAATCCGAAATGCCATTTCAAATAGATGAGCTCATGAATCTCCGTTAGGAACACGAATAGTCACTCTGAGGAAAGACAAGAATAAGAAAATAAAGTTCAACTACACGGATTCAATTAATCTTTAAGCAATGATACTTGCCCTTTCAGTTTGTTCCAAGGAAAAGTTTGTTCACTTTTATGGGCAAAGAGTTTACACGAGAATTGCAAATGATTTACACTGAATTTATTCTTCGTCTGGTAAGGAGCACATTGCTATAGCAAGACTCAAAATTTAAATGGATTTTGAATCTTTTTCGTCTCTTAGATATGATGCCTTGATGAAATTACCAGTGAGAAGCGGTCATTCAAAGAGAGCCAGCACAATCCTTGATGATAAATAAATCGTTTGAAAAATTAGAGTGGGGGTGAAGCAGAAACGAAAGCACATGGAACGCAGTCCTCATTTAGCCGCCGATTTGTGGACGGCGGACGAATTTGATATGGCTTGTCGGCGTGAACCCTGCGTTGGAAGGCATCGAAGCATCAAGGTTAGGCTCAGGAAAGACTAGATTCAACGGGGAATTCCTTTCTATATATCACAAGGAGATCTCGTCATGAATTAGACGCTTTTGCACTTTGAAGGAGTCAATGCACGAGAACGATCAAGCAAAGGCGAGCTCTAGGTGGCGCAGATGCTTCCATACAGCCGTTCCATTAGACATAAAATCGAACGAGTGGCTTGCGAAGTAAGGAGTTGAGACGGCAAAAACGACCCACTAGCATGTAACTAATCACTATATCCATCAGTGTGTATCCTATACTACGTCCCATCTCTTCTACACGTTCCACTATTTGGTTGCCAGACAATTGTATTTCATTCTGAAATTTGGCTCTTCCTTCAACATCCGACTATTTCTGACGAGTACTTTATCTGCTTGTACATCATGTACATTATGACTAGAGCACGAAAAAACTGGTGAAACTTTACGATTACGATTTGGTAGTGAGTGAGACGTGGATTGGACCATTGCTAGAATCCCTGATAATTTAGTGGAAAATTGAGATATGACTACCTACTCGACTGTACACCTCCGAAATTCATTCAAAGCAGCAAGTAGATGAAATCGGAACAAATTGTCGAGTGAAGTGAAAAAGTTACTTTTAATGCTGAGTGGATCAGCGTCTAACAGAAACTGGATAAAAATTTAAGTACTGGATGCCGGCGAAAAAAACATAGTTGAAAAACAAATAATGCGACTATTCGGCACCCAAACAGATGAGCGTGTTGGAAAGTGGGAGCCAAATGACAGGCAAACTTCTCCGGAGATTCAGCACTAATTACTCGCCGGTATGCCTAATTTTCGCCACTGCACACTCTCTTCGCAAACCCTTCTTGACCTTATTGATAAGCAGTGTGAAGAAAAATCTTGGGAGAGCTGGTTACTCGCTTACGAAGAAAGCACGAGCATGAAAACAAATGACATTTCTTGATGTTGAGTCTATTCACACGTGCTTATATACATATGTTTATCGTCAACTTTCTTTCGAAATTTTCTCACTACGTAAATCAGTGTGATTATCAGCGTCGTTTAAGCAGAAAGACATCAGGCCTATTGGAATCTGATGACTAGGAGTAGAGAGCCTGCACCTGGACATACATAAATGAATACATACGTTAGCTTGTAAATCCTGGCTGCTTGGGCGCCAAAAATAAAGATTCTTATTCGGAAGGCCAGCTGACATAATGGGTTCCTTTCATGGGCGAATAGTTGCGCCTTCTTGACATGTTTCTTTGATGTGATAAATTCCATAGTATTGTTTAACTATTGGGGCAGCTTTATTGCACAGCATATATGAAGATTGCCTTTTTTTAAGAATGCACTTTGCAAGTTTAAGCTGGTTACGCAGCAGCGTTGACAGCCGCAAACGTGAACATATATAAAAGAATACAGTGCATCGAATGGTGCCAGGTCTCTCTGGTCGCAAATGTTCCGTGCTGACAAAGGTTTGCTCCAAACTTTTGATGAGGGCCTTTTAATGGAAACGGGCGACCCATGCATCTTTGAAAAGGAGAATACATAGAGGCATCCACCCACCTCATATATATGTTACCACTTCATACTGCTTAATCGAAAAGAAAGCGAAAACAGGAGTCCGCCTTCACAGTTCCGCACGAAACAAATCGCCAGACTCTTACCAAGAAGAGATATTCAATCTCGCATCAACTTGACTACAGCATGTCGAATACCATTGATGGAAAGATGCATATCGAGCTGAGACACGGTGTTATGGAAAAAAAATTGCAAAACTGGCTGAAACTTTCCTACAATCCAGTGCAAAAATGGATGTAGAGTGAACCTGTTCTCTTTTAGATGAAATTGATAGCAGCAGACAAAGGTATCAACTATTACAAAACTAACACTCCATCAGATATCTTGGCCTTGAGGATTTTCATGGAGAAGATTTATGCACTGTCAGCTGAATCAAATTTGCAGAAGAATCAGAAAGGCTTCTTTCTTCCGTTCTTGTTTTTGCGTCGGGTGGATGAAACAATTCATAAGGTAGCCCATACATGAGCACCGACCAGCACGTGACCTCAGTTTTTCTCTGAACACAACAATCGAATATTATTTGGAACCGGGATAGGGGCAGGGGTAATTTTTGGCCTTATGTAGTAAATACACGTAGTACACACATACGTAATTGCGCCGCATGTTACGTTGAATGAATATAAAGGGAGAAATAACAAAAAAGAAAAGGAGAGTTGATCAAGGTAGTCTGTAACTTATACACCAACCTCATGTACTCGCTTGGGGATCACCCAGTACTGCGCGCTACTGACAAGTCGATATCGGTTGGTTCTATAGCGTGATACGTGCAGCACTAAGCGCTAATTAAACTGTATGCTACAAACACCTACCACTCATCGCGAGCTCACTTTTATACTCACTCACTTTTTGTACTTCCTTTCATACTGTTTGTCATATCTCTACGGACAACCATATCTGATAGAAAGTGTAGATAGTTAGTCCAGCTGTCTACTCATCGCCTGGTCTAAGAATGTAATGGAAATGTGTTCACTATCTGTTCACATAACACTTGAGCTTTGCTTGTTGTTTGTTTGTAGTGAGCGGTGTTTCGGTTCTATTCAACCTACTCGTTATCGATTTCCATCCGTCTTTATCAAGATTATTGCTATCTCCTCCTATCACTGTCATCGTATGACCTCACACGATCCTGATGATTGAAGCAAAGCAAGAATCAACGATCATTAAAGCACTGCTTTTTACCATAGGTTTTCCATATGAACCCCATCATTTTGACTCGGTTTGGATCAGCCACCGTTACCGACGTACCGACCCCTTTAATGAGAGTGAGGAGAACGCTCCGCTGCCAACCTGTAATAAGCGACATTTGCTCTTCTTATAGGCCTTTACCAGGTGTTATCAGTTTGGATCCGTCACCAATGGCGTCTCCGTTCAACATTCAGGGATCGTGTAATTGCCAACGCCATAAGGTTAAGATGGGAAAATAGTGGCACTTTAGCTTACCTCTCTATCAGCCCTTGTTAGTTGTTATCACTTCCGGTTGACGCCATTGACGCTATGTAAGCACAACTGAAGTGTGTACAACATTGAAAAAGTAAACCTATCTTGAAGAAGTCACACGGCTAAAAAGTGCAAGAACATAGATGTGTTGCTGCATAGCAGTATCTGTGGTACACCATAAACGTTTTTGAGGTGAACTGGACGGAATACCTCTTCCTCACAGCACCACCTATTGCTCACCCTTATATAGCTGCGAACCCAATCGTACTGGTTCCAGGAGGAGAATACATCGAAAAGTAAGCGATCGGTAATGTTCGCCAGAAAGTAATATTCAAGTACATTCAAGTCTGCTACTTACAGGCTCAACGAAGTTCTCAATGAAACCTCGCCAAGAACTTTGACTAATTATGTAATTGTTCATTATATACTGAAGCAGCTGAAGCTACTAGAAAAGAAATATATTGATTTGTTAGAGGTACGAAAACCAATTGATAAGGGCAAGCAGTAGTTAATTTTCGCTTTGGTTTTAGCAGGACTTCAGGACAGCAGATTTTAGCAGGACACTACCGCGCGGTCGAGAGAATTGTGAGTACCGATACACAGTGAAGGTGAAATGTGCGCGGCTTATAATTTTCTCCTTCATTCTGCTTTCTGCTTCAAAACTAATGTACATGCCTATCACTAAAAGTGTCCGGCCAATAAAATCACAGCGCGTGACAATTTTTCCAGCCGAAAAAAAAAGAAGCGTCGCCATGTTATATTTACAAATCTTGGATCTCTTTTAATGTTATGCTTTTGTGAATAACACGCTCAGGCTGAAATAATACGACTAGCACACGTAACGATAAAAGTATATAAAGAGGCGAAGAGAGTAGTCTCACAGGGCGGCGGTCAAGGGTGATCCCATATATTTCACAGCAATTCCTTGTTAGGTGTGGGAGTTTTTGCTGAAGGTTTCCCTCACTGTAAGTGTCTACCAAACTGTCAACTTAAATAAGGCTGCTGAGCGTGGCTGGCTCAGGTTTGATGCTTCCAGCAGCGTGATGGCGCACCGTGGCGGCCCAACAAGGGTGCAGCTTGGACAATGCTCAAGGATCTATCGTCCCTAGAATGTAACTCAGCTGATCTGATTACCGAGAGATGTACCTCTAAGCGCTGAGGGACCATGGAAGGACGTATCAAGAGGGAACGAAAAGGAAGATCTTGCGGCACATCTTACGATCAGCAAAAAGAGTGACCTTGTCGCGTGACCATCTTTCCATTATGGCAGACATTCTATAAGAGAACCCAGCTGGGGGAATCTTTGTTTTTATTGCACGCCACAATCTGATTGCAGGGGAGTTGAATGGAAGACTGTGCGGCAAAAGTAGGCCGCTTGACAGGGCATCAAAACCTTCTTCTTCTCCTTAGAGTAGTCCGGGCCGTCACAGGGCTCTCTTTTCTTGTCCGACGTCGCCACTTCTTCTAATTTAAAGCATCCTCCGTGGTCATCACTTTTATGAGATCGCTCTTGCGGTTATTATTTTCCAGTACTCCAGATTCATGTCTACTCTTATAGCTATGATCTGGGTGCTGATTCTGTGCACTGCAGAAACATAGTTTTAGAGGGACTCTACAGTTGTTATTGCCGTTACAGTTGTTGTCTCCTGCGCTGGAGAAGGGTTTGACACCATCTCATGTCACCCTGTCTTTGCTCTTTTCCAGCGTGTCTTATGAAGGCGTAGGACTCAGATACTTCTGCCCTTCATAAAGTTAGCAGTTTCTCGAGATTGCCTACCAGTGATCCCACATTCGGAGTCCTGCCCAGACTAACTTCTTTGGCTGAGGTCGTTTTCCCTGGGTAGCCCTCCATACAGACCACAGAATTAGGTGAGGATTCTGCTCGCCATTACCAGGTGATGTTTTAGAATTGGCACGGTATTCTGTTACATTACACATGTTGTTGTAACCATATTTGTCTTAGCATGTCAGGTTAGACCTGACACTGGTAATGTCACCAGTTTTGCAAATTTCGCAATATACGGCTTACTCATCTGTGAGGATCGCACCCGGTGGTCCTGAGTGTGCAGACATGAGCCTACGCTCTTATTCACTCGGCTTTCTTTGCCTTTAACGAAGTCTTACAATATCAACAAGAAAGAAAGTGTTGACATAAACCTTACGGAAGGAAGTGATATGAACAGACGTCTAATGTGTTCGTAGAATTCGGTACGATTGTCCGGACACACTGGCGGAGATAGAATGTTGCGAGTCGCAAGTGGTCATCGCGCAAATCGTCCTAACCTTTCGTAAGAGAAGTAGACTTCATAGAATCGAATGATTCATGAAAAGTTGTGCAGGTTTTGCCCTCCAAGGCACTCCGAATGGAATGTTCGGGGGTTTGAAGTTTATGCTGCTTGATGATCACTGTTGTGAGGTGGTGAAGTTGTGGAGGTTGTTTTCAAACTTCTGTTGATCATTCTTCGTGAACCGGAACCGCGTACTGCTGGAAGTCGTCTGAGTTGGATCTGAAGTGAGATATTGGGTAGTCGAATAAGTTTTTCGTTTTTTGAAGCAATTCATTTTACACTTTATTACAAAACACAGAGCATACTATGAAACAGGGTAATCACCATCTTGCTCTACTACTCTTCGCCACCTTTTAGGCAAACTTGCTTTGCCATCCGCATGGAGCTGTTCTGGCTTTGATTTGAAGATGTTGCACAACCACCGTCCCATGTCAGCTTCATTATCGAAGGTTTTCCTTTATAAGGCCTTACAAGGAAGGCCCATCAGGTCATGGTGAGCTTTTTCAAAACGGTTTTTTGCATTTTATAGGGTCCCATACATGAAGCAAAAAACCGGTCTCAAATTCGGCTAAAAGGTTTTGGGGGGCCCAGAAAATGAGTGACAAAAGTTGCTCAGAAAGGAACAATTTTGACCAGTTTGCTGCAATGCTTTCCAGCTGCGGCGTTCAGTATATGCATATCAGAAGACTGTCTTCAAACCTATGCCGAAACCACTGCGATCTCGTTCAAAAATGTAGAATCACATATGGTAACTGCTAAACGAAGCAAATAAAGCTGATAGGGGATGCACAGGCTATCGTGCTTGTAGCGGTTGGATGGCCGAACGGATAGTGGGATAGATTGGCATTGGCACGGTGGTGGGGGTGTTTGTGGTTCAAGTCCTCTCGACGTTTTCGATTTTGCATTTTCTTAATTTTCTTTGTGCAGCGCTATACTATTTGCGCACATGCAAAATGGCCGCAATTTTCGTCGCTGGTGCACGAAAGTGACCTCATTTGCAAGCTTTCAGTGGTTAAAGTGTTTGGACCCTTCGGCGCCCCTAGCACGCGTGCCAAGCGTTTTCCTGCGAAACTAGTAAGATATTAGTGCTCAGGAGACTCGACTAGCCCGATATACAAAATACTATCCAAATTGAGATTTTGACCCAAACTCGAGACAGTAGGGTGGACATGGGCATACAACCACTGCACTACTTGTACAGACGAGCAACTTACAGCCTCGATTAAATGCAATCGAGCATGTGCAGAAACAACGCATTCCAAGTGAACTGCACCTAGCAACACCATGCGAAGGCAAAAGATAGCAAAGATTTCCTTATATCGGCTAGGGAGCTCCTTTCGTTGAGTGCTCTTTACTACGGCACTAGCAGTACTATCGGTCGTCCAATTTTCCGAGTTTGGGTCCAAATAGCGATTAGGCTGAAAACTTGTCATCAAGGGTAGTTCGACCCCCTGAGCATGAATATCACACGTAATTTGCGGGAAAACGCCTAGTTCCCCTGTTATGAGCGTTGGCAGGTCCAAACCAATCATTCGCTTAGTACGCAAAAATACTGGAGATAAAGGTCCCTGGTAGAATAAAAATTGATTTTGCACATATTTTGCACGTATGGTCTTAAATGAGCACAAATGGATGAAAACTAGAAAAATGCAAAAATTTGTCCTCAGTGGGGACCGAACCATCAACTATTTTCTGGGCCCCCCAAAACCATTTAGCCAAATTTGAGACCGGTTTTTTGCTTCACGTATGTGACCCTATAAAATGCAAAAAACCGTTTTGAGAAAGCTCACCATGACCTGATGGGCCTTCCGTGTTAGATTGGGAAAGGAAAGGGTGATAGTCCGATGGAGCAAGATCAGGGCTATACGGTGGATGTGGCAGCACTTTTTATTCAAGCTCGAGAATTTCTAGGCGAGTCGCTTTTGCTATATGTGGGCGAGCACTATCGTGTAGGAAAAGAATCGTGTCATATTTCGGACGTTTCTCTGTGATTTTAAAGACCGGAATATACGGTTACTGACAGTATAAGGTCTGCGGCTAGTATAGTGCTGCAAGCCAGCACCCGCAATCGTTCGTTGTCGACCTCCGATGGAGGTCCGGACCGGTCAGAATCTTTGACGTTGTAGTTGCCCTCTCGCAAGCGTTTGAACCAAAGTTGTGCCACAAGTTCAGACATTGGACCCTCCTCGAATACAGCGTTTATATGACGACTGGATTCGTTTGCCGAGAGGTCATATTTGAAATCATGTAATGGAAGACCCCGAAATTACTTCTTTGATATATTATCTTTTGCCGAAAAAGATTATTCGAGAGATGGAAGACAATAATACCTATGGATGCGTGTGGACTTGTACTGCATGTGTATGTACAGAAGAGATTGCTGGAAAGCAGTTTGGAGGGGAAAGCGCGTATTTAAATAAACGAAAAAACTTTTTCAACCACCCAATATTTCTCAAAAATTTACGGGCCTCTGACAATGTGGAATAAATTTTCTGATTGGTTTGAATTGGGTATTGTCTGATTTGTGATTGATTTGATTTGGGATTCAGTAAAATCAACCCGGAGTAGGTGTCCTCTAGTCTGCCGGGATGTTGAGCTGCTCGACTATTTAGTTTTGAGCTACTCGAAGAGCGAGGTCAACTCCACTCCTCACAATTCAATAGCTACTTATACAGCTACTTTGATTAATGCAGGGACGGTTTGAATCGAATATTCCATTGTGGAATATTCCAATACTTTACTGAAGCTTGCTCGCAATGAAAATGGCAAAATTTATTTATTCTCTAGTCATACATGATATAAAAAACTTGTGAAAACAGTAAAAAATATGTTATATCCAGTCCATTACATAATTTGAATGCTCGTTAGTTACTAGCCACTTGAATCTGCAATCACCGCCACTGATTCCGAACATAACCAAATGGGACCTCAGTCACATTAAAGTGTTTGATGTCAGCTTGCCTTTTAGTGGTTCATTGCTAATATCGACTCACCAAAGAGATTGAGTAGAAATGGAATATGTTTTGATATAACTGAAAAGTACTACTCAGTAGCAATGCAAGCCATGTATGCACGGTCTCAGCCTACCGAGGTAAGCCTTGTGTTGATGACTTGGCGTTGAGCCTCATGGGGTGCAAAGAGGCTTCCTAATTTTGCCAAAAGGATTATGGGTCATGAAATAAGCGAACTAGCAACATCAAACTATAACAGTACCGTAACGAATGCAGTAGCTGATCCTCGAAGCGTCAAGATCAGATGAGAGACCAGATTTACTGTTAAAACTTCTCTGCCGTAGGCTAATAGTGGATGTTATGTATTACATCACTAAACATAATTAATTCAGACCATAAGGCCAGTGGCTGAAGAGATGGTTAAGGCGATTATGACTGCGTTCAAAAACGAAATACAGGAGAATAAATGGATGGAGAAAACTTTCAAAGAGGTGTGGCACTTTAAAATAAAAAAACACTAGCACTGGAAGGAAATCATCTATTCATTCGCTTAACCTGCATTGTAAGGAGCCTGATGATGGTGACGACGTAACAAGTTGTTCCGCTTCTGGTCCGGAACAGAACACAGGACTCGCGTCTTTTTAAGAGAGCCTTGACTTCCATTCTCCTGGGCTTGATGAATTGGCACCAGGCCTGTTTCGTAGGATAAATGTAATGACTTTTGCAGCTGCGCAGACCCTTGCACGTCATGTTGCATTAAAATGTTACTACGATCAAGAACAAAGTACAACTCGTGCGAATGCCGAAAAGCGATTGATCAACCTAGTGTAGGGATTAGTTCCCACCCTTTATACACAGCTTGGATTGTTACGATGTCTCACCTAGCATACTGTTTAACGAAAACACTCCTACCATAGCAGCAAAGCGATCGACTCTAAGAGTAGCGAGAGCGATTTGGAGAGAAAAGAGAAAAAGCTTTGTAGCAGGTTCTCTTTACAAGAACGAGTGTGATCCTAAGAGAACATCCATCCTATGACGAAATTCACAAATTGCTCGGCAGGTAGGATCCTGGATTCATAAGTAGCATAGGAGCTGTTAGAGGGGCGCTAACGTACTTCGAAATATAACTGCTGAAAGCAGCTAATAGGGAGCATCACGAACTTCGTTTCAGTTTTGATAGGGTGCTCGAACTCATAAGTATTTTGCACGGTTGTACGGGATATTAAAGGATGCATGGAATTGAACCAGCTGATAGCGGCTGATACGAGGCGCAAAAAGGCAAGGTTGATCGGCAGCGTTGTTACCTATTAGCGTTATATCAAGTGGAACGAGACACGGATAGCGGATGTTTGAAACATAGCCCCCTAGTAGGTCTCGTATTGAAATCTGATATGAGTTTGACGAAATCTGACACATTGCTCATAGAACCGTACACTACCACCGCTATATGCAGCCTGAGTGTCAATATTAGTGTGAAAACGATTTAATTCCTGTTGCAATGTCTGTTGTGGCGGAATATACAGGGGGTGCCAAAAAAAAGTAATTTTGCCCACGGCTCACAGCTCCAATTATACAAAACATAGGGAAACGAAAGAAATGAAAGTATTGGGGCAAAATATTCCCGAAATATTCCTCTAAAAGCAGGAACAAGCTGAGACTCACTACTTTCATTTTCATAAAAATATAGAACCTTTAAGCGGCGCAGTCGGGCTGCGGAGCACCCACGGTATCAAGGTCCCCTTAAAACAGTGGAGCCGGGTTCCATGGTAGGTCTTTTGTGGGAAGCTTCCTAAGGATTGGCCCTTCGGTTCATGGAAGTCACAGAGCCCCTGCTGCTTGGACAAGGCTGCTATGATCCGAACTATCATTTTCATGCCCAAATCCGCCTCCGGAGGGGTTTCAGTGGTAAGTGCACGTTTTGGCTCTTGGAAACGAAGGGCGTTAGGAGCCCGGAAAAAACGGGATCCTGAAGAACACCACCCAGTATGAGTATGTCCCCTCAGGTACCCAGAGTGAACGGACCTCAGCAAGGTTGTGAACGAGGGCGACGAAGTTTTCGATTTTGCCCAATTGAGGTGACACATCTTGTTCATTATTTCCTCGCTCCCGTTCCTGCTCGTGCAGAAGGCTGCCACGGAGTGTAGTGATAGGGTGAGGTCTGCTCTTGAATCTGGGGATGTGAATACCTCAACAGAATTTGCTGTTGTTCGACTAAAGTGGGGTGAAAGTGGACAAGACAAAATTACTTTTTTTGGCACCCCCTGTATATTAAAGGCTCAAATTAATTAGACCCCTAATAACGGCAGCTGTCCACGAAAATATGGTGAGCAATGCTGACCTCCCTTTCACCACCAACACTACTAACAATCATGGGCGCGGTGAGTTACCCTATTACCTATCTCGATATTAATGGCAATCCCCGAACTGCCTGGGCTCCCATATTGTATCAGGTGTTTATAAAGATGATAGTCTTCTTGCGCAGAGTCCTGCTCGTAAAATGATGCCACACAAGCTACACTGTATCGCTCAGTTAGTATCGTTGGGTGCACTATACACAGTTTTATCGTGTACTGATGCGCGTAGTACTGTGTGATGGCCGAACTGGTCCTTTTGTATATAATTCGCTTAATATGTCTGTGCATGTGTGTCTCCATCTGTCTGTCGCGAAATTCACACCTCACGTCAGAGCAATGATGAGACCCTGAGTTTACTCATGATATGGGCTTGGGACGGGAACCCCAGCAGTGGTGGACAGAAAGTGATAGTAGCTGTTTAGAGCTGACAAGGCGCCTCGAAAGACGAATCGCATCAAGGTTTTCCCGTCTTTCACGTTAATCCTAGAGCGCTCACACTCATAGGTGTCTCTCGTTTTGGGACGGGGACATTAATACAGTGCGTTTCATAATTATAAGGTCACCCCTGAATTTCAGGTTTTCTCGACAACACTCCATTGAGGAATCTTTTCAGTCCCATAGACGGATTCCTCACCTGAAATAACCTCGGTGCCCGATTTTTGGTAGCAGTTTCGTTTACCTCATGTTTTCTAGAGTATTTTTTGTTTTTTTGCACCGTTTCATAATTATAAGGTCACCCAGAAAAAAGAAAAAAGTTAAGGCCCCGGCAGGTCTGTGGTGGTAGATATGTCTTCCAAATACATCTTCGAGATACATATTCAATCGTCTTGTGGCTAGCTATTATGTTCTGAGAGAAAAGCCCAGATTTGGGATCTTTGGGGTGCCCGCTCAGTTTGAGAGCCATTCCAAAAAAAAATCGGAAGATTCCTGTGCTCAGTTAGATGACATTTGGGAGATTCGGTGTCTTCAGATGTTTTTCAGGCTCTGGACTCCCACGTGAAATTATTATCATCAACGAAGAAAGGATTGTGGGGGTCACTTCCTACAGCACCTCCTTCATGGACGAGATTTGTTTGGAGTTAAACCATTTTTAGTCTGGAGCCACAGCGCGTACAGCAGCGAGGAAGAGCAGAAACATCACTGGAGGAACAATGAAGTTCTTTCCGAGGCCTACAGCACACCATAAGGCGGAACGGCTTCAGTTCATAAAGTTGTTCTTGAGCACGGATTGAACGAAACTGAATTTGCATAGCAGTTGCACCCTGCATGCGAATAATTCCATCCTAACTGTACTTTTGAGTCTGAAAATACTCTGTTTGTATGGTGCTGAGGGGTAGAGGTAGTACTAGCTTGGTCTGAGAAGTGCGCTGATCTACCGGAGCCTTGGCAATTTTTGTGGGAGAAGTGTGATGGCCTAAGTGGTTTTCGGCAATGAGGTTGCATTGAACCTTGCCTTCGAAACCTGCATAATGGACTCCAGGGACTGCTAGAAGATCTTACGAAGAAATCAGTTGCCTTTGGAGCCGACCGGCTCTTCATAATTGCGTCTAACAGCATGACAAGGCTGCTGTTCACGTAGGTCATTCAACGGAATCGTGGTTAAAGTTCCGAAATACGGACCTCCAGCCAAAGATAACATGTGTTCTTGGTCCCAGCTCTACTGGGAAGATTTGGGAGACACCGCCGCAAAAATATTTACCCCAATAATCGCCCATTCTGGGCGGCAAAGCTGCTGAAACAGGCAATTGTTGAAGACTGGAACAATATCTGTGTTAAGGCTCTTCGAAATTTCGTTTCCACTTCCCAAAACGGCTGGTTAATGTAGTTCTTAAACAGGAGGGAACCATAGATTATGAGCTCCTTCGCATGCGCTGTTAACTCTAGCAAATCTTCTCTTTCTTCGGGGTGACCTTATAATTATGAAACGGCACAAAAATCAGAAAATATTCGTAGAAATATCGGGCTAAAAGGTAATGTCATCGAAACTAGTATAGGAAGGTTTTCTGTGGTGAGGAATCTGTAAAAAATACTTAAAAAATTTTCGGCTGGCTCTGTTTTCTGGAAACCGAAAATTTGGGGGTGACCTTATAATTATGAAACGCACTGTAGTGGGTGAACAAAATGGATAACGGTTGATAAGGTACGATGAGGAGGGTAAGAAGGCGAATATCACCAATCACGTTCCATTTTCCAGCTAAAAGTGGAGTGTTCACAGGACATAGGTGTTGTAAGGAGAAGCACGGGGACTGGAAAGGTGACAGATTTGATCTGATAATTATTGATAACCACCGTTAAAACTAACTATTACAATACAATCTCTATTGTGAAACATCTAACGCTCAGTGCCACTGGGTGAGCATATTTTGTCTATTTTGATATCAGTCACAACGATGCGTCGATCGCAAAAATGTCTAGCCTACAAATAATGGCGTCTGCATTTTGAGTAAGTGATCTACATGAATAGATGCTATCTAGCTTTGCAATAGCAAAGCAATTTTTTTGCAGTGTGGTAACGAAAACAATACAGCGTACTGACCACTAGACTATCTGATCTACATAATGGGCGTGCTCAAAAAAAGTTGTCTGCATCAGCAACTGGTAAAGGGATCACAGCAACATACAGAAATTATATGCACTGAATGGTCGGAGTGCTTCCGAACGATATGATCTAATCCAAAACTAACAATCGCTAAAGGCTTGCATGACAGCTGAACTGGTTGATTGAAGGTTGAAATGGAAAAGCATCGTGATCACGACAAACATTTTTTATTACATAGAATGATATGACATCCTTTTCTCAACAAATACAGAGCAAGTGTCTTCGAAGAGAATAAGCCGAAGTTGCTACTGCGATCGCGCAAGCACCTGCTTTCCTGGTTCTGTAGAGCTCAAGGAGAAGCGATGTGCGAGAAAGCGTTCATGGGATAAGAAGTGGTTTGCTGCATGTCATTACTCCATCGCAAATTCGTGACAGGGTGCAACCAGTGGTACCAGTCGTTTTGGTTCAGCAGTCACTACAATATCACACCACGTTTCCTGGTCGAACACGTCCGTTTTGGATTCCATTCTGGCTATGACAACCTCTCGATTCGACTATTGGCGGAGGACGAAATTCTAGGCTGCTCTCTGCAATTGCACGTATTAGGCTTCGACTGTCGTACTTTCGATGGCTCGCTCGATAACGCTAGCCACACGCTAATCGTGCTTACGTAGACGAAGTCAGTGAAGCTTATGTAAGTGTAGGAAGAAAATAGTAGAGCCGGCTCTTCATCGTCTTCTTGAATATATTCTAATATTCTCGAATGCTTCTCAAGCCGCTCTCTTCCCTGCGTTCAGCTCTTTGACTGATTTGCTTATCATGGAGCATTTTGTGATGTCTCTTTTGTCTAGCGTGAATGGGACACTAGAAGCATCCAGTTCTATGGGCACCCTTCTGCCTTGTTATGCTGTAAAAATCTTTTGACAGTCGCAGTCGAAATAGCTAGCACTCGTTTCACTGGCTCGATTTCTGGATTTGTAAAAACGAAGTGCTCTGCGAGATGGAGATGTTTCGGCCGTCGACCTTCACTCTCATGACTGCATTGTTTACAGTCCTCGAAAATG
This sequence comes from Trichostrongylus colubriformis, assembly GCA_963978905.1. Lineage (NCBI taxonomy): Eukaryota > Metazoa > Nematoda > Chromadorea > Rhabditida > Trichostrongylidae > Trichostrongylus > Trichostrongylus colubriformis. The sequence continues at coordinate 39,683,611 of OZ022259.1, forward strand.
GAGTTGATAGGCATAAAGAAACTACTTTCTTTCTGTCGACTCACTCACCCCTAATCTCCCTGTAGAACGGTCTAACCCTAATCTAGGTATGCTACAACGAATCCGGTCTCATCGAAGTAAGGGCATTTTTTAAATCTTTTATTGTACACATATACCGTTCTCCACCGATAGAGTGCCATATCGGAATTCACATGTGGTAAGTTTAAGAGCCACTGAGAGGGGTGGATATGGCATGGATATTGAAGACTTCGGATTAGAACTCGTACATAATATCCCATTGCTCTTTGCTACTATATCATCCGGATTTCAGAGGATGGTCTCAATCTACTCTTTACTTGTGAAACTCCGACGGCATTGGGGATGATCCTACCATACCCTGCTCCTTCGACTGCTTTCTCATAGTTTGGGTTCTGATATCAGTTGCAGCAATAAATGGATTGTTAAAATATTAAGCTTCCCTAATGATGTGCTTGTTTTTGTCCCGCTGCATGCATGATTTAGATGCATGCATGATTTAGATGCTGTCTCGATTTGTAATAGCAAGGGAAGTGAATCACCTCCTAATGCGGTACCAGGATTCCTGGCAATCTGGAGAAAAAAGTGTTCCAAACTCGCTGAGCGGAATGTAGGATTCCGATTGCACTACACAGAATGTGACGACTTGTATGCATGGATGCAGAAGATGTGAATCGATCTAGCGTGATGAGGAAAGGGAGTCTATCACCTGAATCAAAGAAAGAGAACCAGATCTTTTTGCTCCATTTGCGTCCCACAAGAGCTCCATTCAATTCTTCACACCGAAGGTAGACGTTTTTACTACGAAGTCCTACCCTATGCACCGCGAAATTTCGATCGATACGGCAACGATACGATGCGATAAGTATCCCTGCGGTCACACTCATTACTCTACATTTCACTCACTGTTCGGTAGCGTCAACCCTGGAAGGCAGAGTATGTTAAGAAAGGCGAAGGCTGTTCAAAACCATGCCTCTACCAAATTTCAGAAACACGTCTTTGAGCGCCGTCACACAACGTCCTCCCAGATCCCTTCTCCTTATTTGGATGACTAACTTCAGGTGTTCCTCATTGTCTACATTACCCTCTTACCACTGCCTTTAAGTTAAATGCTCAAAAAAGTGCTGAAGCTTCTCATAGTCGGGAGCCAAACCATGAGCTGACATTCCTTTGGTTGAATACTGTTCTGTCCCGAAGCCTCATGCCAATCTGAATGTGTGAAGTTTGGCTCCGTTTCGGCGCCTAGCGCCTCTCTCAGGCGCCTCTGAGCTCGCTAAAAAATTCAAAAAGCTGTTCTCAACAGAGTATTAAAGGGCGACCTTCCTTTGACATGTGTTCAAAGCTACATGGAAACATATGATGTAGCGGTTGAGAATTTTTGGTTGTTCCAGCTGAGTTGATTTCAAAAAGAATCTCTTAAATTTTGATTGCGCTCCTTGAGCCATTCATTGGGTACAAATACCACCCTTATTTGCATGCATGTGGCCGTGAATATTTCCGAGAAACTATTCCACGCCGATATGATCCTTCCTTGTAAAAAGAAGTACAAGGCGGCTTTTGAATACAATTAGCCAACTCGAGATCCTTTTGCAAGAGAGGTCGCTCGCTCGCTGAAGAAGATTTGTGAAATCTGCGCATTCCTTCCTACATTAAAATCCTGATGTTGTGCTTGGTGTGAATGAATCTACTGCAATGACTCTCGCGCCATATTTAGTGTTTCTGGAGGAGAGCGGTTATTTCGCCGCAGTGAGCTATGCTCCTTGCTCCCTCATTCGCATGCTATTCCCCTAAAAAATAGCACTATTTTATAGGCTGTGTTAGAAAAGATTAGCCGCATCACTTGGAGCCTTCTCGATGATGATTTGTTTCACAATGATACGGCTTTAGATGAGCTGTACGCTGCGGTGAGATTAAGGCTGCGTTCATACCAAATCGAATGAGAGTTCTGCCGCATCGGCGCATCCCGATTTGGGATTTTTGGCGTGTCACGTCACTCTAGCGACCGCGTTCGTTGAATGCGTGCGTGCCAACATGCTGTCGATCTGTTTTTCTCCTCTTTCCATTGCTTGATTTTCCACATCTTATCGGAAGTCGATATCTTTATGGCAAATATCCAAAATCGCCAGAATGCGCCAATACTCTCATTCTTCATTCAAAAAGTATCTTATCCTCCACGCGAATGAGCCAATTCTCTCAAATTGCGGATGCCCAAATGCGCTCATTTTCTCGATCGATTCGTTTATTTACCTTTACGCCAATGCGCCAAAACTCTCAATCAATTTGGTATGAACGCAGGCTAACGAATGATCTTCTTCATTGCAAATCATGTAGAAAAGACCGCTTCAGTTTAGGACTACGGGCTATCAGATCAAGCTTTTCTCGAAATGCTCGCAAAGGTTGCTCTTATAAGAAAGACAGAAGTCTATCTGCAGATTGCCAATGTGACGAAGCAGCCAGATCCTAAGAAATTTAGAACTATAGGCTATGACGTCAATGCATTCTACGCACCAATGGCGAACCACATAAGTAAGTCACCATCTGCATTCTGCTATTTTGAACATGAGTTTTTCTTGGAGTAGTGATACTGGACAAAGGTTCAGAAAAGACCGTAAAACACAAGGAAGAATGAGAGCAGGAGTAGTGAAGAGAGCACTAACGAAGCCAGTTGCCAGAAGGATTAAAGGTTCAGAAGTGTGCCACCATGAGCTTTTTTGGGAGGACGTCTTTTTCTGCTAATCATTGGTAGAGGTCTGTTTAGGTAAACAACGACACCACAACTTGAAAAAAATCCTAGAACGGCTCTTTGCGGCTAGTGACGCAGATGTAGCAGAAGCACAATCTCCACGGGAAAAAGGATACTATTTCTCGAGTCCTATTCCTCGGCTTTCTGTTCCACAGCCATCTCAAAACCAGCCATGTAGACCCCTAATGGTGTCTCTACACTCTGATCTCGGGATGTTTCCCTAGGGCTGACCTGAGCTGATTTGAAGACAATTTAGTCAGCTTCCCCTCAGCTTTTTTGTTTTGTGTGAGGCTAAAAATTGGAAAAAAAAACAAAAATAACTTGCATTTTTCCTCACATATGGTTGGGGCAACTGCAGCTGAAGGGTGGAACAAAAGGTGTAGCACAAAAGAAATTCATGGAGCAGTCCGAAGTCTCAAACGGCACAACGCGCGACATTCCCACAATGGTCACCTTGAGAAATGAAAGCTTAGGTGTGGCACTGATTTATCCATTGAACGCAGCTTGTGCGTGAATGAACGTTCTGCTTTTGGTTCTATGTGATCGTGCCTATTTTCAGTGATTCCTCTACCGTTTCTGCAATTTCCTTTTTTCGATGAATCGTTTCCGAGGTAAGGGATGGTTGGTTTGAAGGATCATGTGAGTTTCATGGAAAAAAGAGTTGATGCGAGGAAATTTTGCCAATACCCTATCTATGAAGACAATTTGTCCGAACGTTTTCGAGTTTAAATATACTCACACCAACACCAACGATAGGCTGCAGTTATTAGAGGATCAAAACCAAATAAATATTGGTCCGATCCATGAGTTCGTTACCACTCTACATTCATTACTGTTAAATACTTTGGAGGAGTCCCTAAGCTGCGTTACTCATTTGGTAACAGAATACCTACCTTCATCATTCTGATTAGCCATATAGCTGACTTGCTCGTCGCTTGTATTGGCTGTGGGGACTGCGGTTGTATTGGCTATGGCTGTGTTGTAGGCAATATCGGCCTTCCAACACTGCCTCTTAACTGATGGTGCAGTGCCGGCGTCGTCCATTCAAAAATGGTTTTTTTATCCAAGGGTCATAGACACATTGAAAACCCTATTACTTTACTACCGGTGCCCTACGCGGATATCATAAGAGGGATGCAAGGTAGTGCAACAGTCATGTGAGAGGGTACTCCTGGTGCTACAATACAATAATACACTACGACATGTACAAGAAGTCGCTGGAATTCGTAAATATGGAGTCCGTTTCCCATGTGCGCTAAGAGCTCAACAACTCTACTTACGGCTCGACGTCGCCAGTTCTCCCCTGACTCTTCACTAGGTGACTGTCAAGCATAGTCACCGGCAATGAAAAATAGGACTATGCGTTGACCAGCTTTTGGCGATCTGAGCTCTGCTCAAATGATCCGGGAGTTCTGACAGCCAAAGTTTGGCCCTTCAAAAAAATGGTACCTCCAAACTCGCTGGGCCTTTCTTCCTCGTTCTTCTTGAAGTACTAACTTCACGCTAACAGACCACCCCATAGTTTGTTCTGTGCCTTACTTTCTGAGAAAGAAATGACAAGCCAAGGTGATCTGAAGACCGACATGCAATTTTTCATAGACCGAAAGTCTGTGAAGTTTCACAGGAGGGGAATCACATAGACCTCGATTTACTGTCAATATATCACAGGTAGTTGTTATGCATATGACGTTAGAAGATAGTACAGTGTAATGAGAAGAAAATAGGAAACCAATACTAACCAAGGTGGCCTGAAACTTCTGAACCAACCTAATATAATCCGAAACATTTAGATAAACTTAATATAGTCTGCAAAACACTTTGACAATGTGCGTGCTGAGAGCTGTTAATAATCGAATCATACTGGTTTTCCTTATGATTGAGTAACACTTTGTAGATCTATCATATTTATAGATCTTTTCTGTACGGCACTGTTGGTTTTACTATTGGTCATGAAATCTCTCACAGTCTCGATGTAACAGGTAGCCATTGATAATTTACGTTCGGTAATGTTACAATTATTGAATCCTGTAGGCACTGGCCTTTTAGAGCTAAGACCCTGACCTTCAACTTCTAGTCTGGCGATTACTTTAAAGGCATTGATAGGGAAAGGTCGTACGAATTGCGAAAAAAGTGGCGAATATGACTGGCGAGAACTTCTAGTCTGGCGATTACTTTAAAGGCATTGATAGGGAAAGGTCGTACGAATTGCGAAAAAAGTGGCGAATATGACTGGCGAGGCAATAGGATGATGAATGAAAAACGGAAGTAGATGACCAAAAACTCGGAAATAGAACCTTTTTCCCACCACTGATTCTTGACGAGGACGACCATTCCGTCGACATGTATCCAATGCGCGAAAACAGCGTGGAAACAATACAAAAAATTTGAAAGGCATCGATCGTTGACTGCAGACGAGCGAAGACAATAAGTGAGTATCAACTGAAAAGAAGGGAAGAAGAAAAGAAAAACTCGTGAACTACACGGGTAAGCAGCATAAATTAAAAACGCAGAAAAAGATAATCAGCTGATTTGGAAAGGGTCTGCGACGTTCTGTTTACGAAAGCACGCCCCGATCGCTCCAGCCGGCCGCATCGCCTCGGACCTCCCACCCCAGTCAATCATGGGGAGCTCGTCGCTAGGGGGCGGGCTGCCCTAAACAAAGGCTGTTTGCCCTGATGAGGCCGCCTCTGCCACAGCTCAAGGAGGCGCCTTCCGCGGGGGATTTCGCCATGCAGACATGCCTTTCAGACTCGTTGTTTTTCACTTAATGACTCCTTTCGGGATTCCTTATCACCTATATTACCCCTAACACTGTCTATAACTTGGATGTATATCGTTATGTCAAATTTTCGTTTTGCGGCGTTACAGTCAGGACCTCCAGCACGAGCTGCCTCAGCCGGTTTCGATGGACTACCGTACCAACCCATTCGGTGTAACACGCAGGTTTGGCACTGTAGGAGTGCTTTTAAGAAATGGTACTCAAATACTCTAAATAAAGCAAGATGTGGTGCTATCGCAGTGAAGGGAGGGGGCGTCTTGTAAACAGCTGCATACTCGTGCATCTCTGTAGGGTCAGTATCATGCTTGATCGTATATTTTGCCTAAGCTTCAATAGAGGATGAAGAAATCCCTTCGCCAATTTAAAGGCACAGTTCACGATAATATGGGTACCGTGGTTCCATTAGCGAGTAGATAGCCCCTTCCACAAGGGCAAACAGTGTGCCATCATTGCGGTGCTAGGGTGGGTGCTCACGCGTAAGGAACATGTAAATAAGATGACGGCCACCGTCTCAAGATGGCCCACACCCATCTTCGATTCAACCAGCTTTTAAGCGGTGGCTTCACGTGTATGAGAGACATGATATCAACTGTGATATGATTAGATAGGAAGTACTCCCACTGAAAGAGCAACCTTATCGGATATTATCACGTTAAAACTTGTCCAAATATTACTTGCTTTTGAGTTGCAAACTCGTCAAATTCAAAAGGCAGAAACACTTAATTTTCAAGTTTTTCGAAGAGTTCCGTTTCTTTTCCACACTTATGCTCTTTAGCACTCCCATACACTTTATGGAGCGCGACGAGGCACGAAAGTTTTCGTGAATTGTGTCTTTAAGCTTCGGCAGGAATAGCGTCCACAGTGGGATCTCCTCATTACAATAGCTTCTAGAACACAAAAAAAAATAATTCAAGCACATAACATCTTAAATACGTCAACTCAAACAATAAGGAGCAATAGAAATACTTTGAACTAAGTAAATACAGTCCATTTCGCAGCGCTAGATTGGGCGTGGTCTATGGACTTGGGTGAGAGTGTATACAACTCTCTCACCCCGCTATACACTCTCACTCTCGCCACTCACTCGAGTCCGTAGATCACGCCCAATCTGGCGCTACGAAATGGACTGTAGAAACAGACCCTTGTACATAAAACGACAATAGTCACATGACAGGTTCCAGTAAATAATTGATTTAGTTGTAAGATTGTAGGGAGTAAACGCAGTCGCTTGCGAAGAAAAGAGCTCGCTCTCTCCGTGGCGCTCGCTGCGTGCGGCCGCGCGAAAATGCGACGTAATATGCACACCCCTTTGACCTAGGGCCTATGGCACTTTGACCCTAGGAGTGTTTTATGCCATGTTTAATTAATATCATCTGTTTGTTCACTCTGCTCTGAGAATGACTCTCCCGTGGATGTATGTACATCAGCGCTGTGCGATCTCGAAACTCATGTCTCAAGTCAGACTTGCTGTTTTCAAAAATTTCTTGCGTCATTTTTAGGCACCTGTTGTGTATTAGACTCAGTAGATACAGAAAAGAGAGGTACAGGCAAGGCGCTTCCATGCCGTGTGAGAAAGCGAGAGATAGGCCGGGCTTTACAAGTACGATTGAGTCATTAGTGGCAGCACGAACGAAAAGCTAACGGCGAAGAGCAGAAAAGGGTTAAACCCGTAAACGAGGAAACAAGTAAATATATGGTTTCGAAATAATGTAGTGTATGGAGAGGTAAACAGATAGAAAGTGGCCTTTCACCGCAAGATTTCCATTTTGCTGTTGAAGATGTAGTGTAGACAGGTTAACTTTCAGTAGGGCCCACGCTTTTTTTATCCACAAATCAGTCGAGCTTCTCGCAGTAACCAATATGACGCTCACATCTCAAGGATGAGTACAAGCGCAATGGCAGGATTCATCTCGCCACATTCAGTGTAGAAACATTTGGAACAATGGAATAGCATGATATGCCATGTCTATAACCTCATGTTGCCTGAAATATCGGTTTAGGAAGACTATCAAGGCAGAAATGTGGCGCGTAAAAGTAGTAAGAGCCGAATGAAAATAAATTAAACTGAGCCCCATCGTGACCAGGCCTGCGCCGAAATATAGAGCACGCCGATTAAAGTTTTTGCTTCACTCTTACGACCCATCCCTGGGACGAAGACTGATTGAAGTTGTCGATGGAACCGTAAAGAAGAGAAAGGAGCTCTCGTAGTGGACCAGCTTCCTACTTCAAAAATTGACAACTAGGTCAGCCTAGAAACCGAAAAAAATGGTGAAGATGAGCATTGTGATGTATCTTGACGTAAGCGGAGTCTCTCCCACAATTGGTGGAGGATGCATACATATAGTCGAATGGTGCTCATCATCCTAGTATAAATGCCCATCGATGTATGGCTGAGTGGTATGTGTAAAACCTCATTTCTGTGTCTGTTTCACTATAGTTTTTACAAAGGGTATCGACCGCTACATCGCGAAAACTACAAATTAGTACAAAATGTTTGTAGAGCTAAAAGGTGGGCTGGCGCTCAGTTGTGCGCTAGCAGTGTGGAGTCATGCGGTATGGGCTTCATCGATATTCACTAGCTTGTATCGGCCATTTTGTTTTAGAGAATTCTACCGATATTCACGCGATACTGTGCGATAGTCCAACTCGTAAAAGTATACAATTTGGCTTTACGGCGGTGTAGAAAACGGAGCAAAGTAGCGGTGGTTAATTTCCACGGTGGAGAGATTGAATTTCCCTCGTGTGCGGTTCTCCGTGATGGTGGGGGGATTCCAGCCCAAGGTTATAAAGTTGTTACCAGAATCTGGAAGATGGCGAGAAAGCGAGTGAAAGTGAAGGGCGAATGTTGCTTACGGGGACTGAAAACTCGTTGTGGTAGGTAAAGGCAAGATAAATAAAAATTGCAATACAATGTGAACCAGTGCGGAGGCTGTGGGCTACACCAAGCGAGCGCGTGAGCGCGAGGGTGGAAGATATTTTTATGGTTTCGACAATCATAAAGGTTTTTAATAGGTTTTTTTCCGATTGGTTTTTGTATAGGCATCAGAAATGGATATTTGAGCATACCACTTGGTGGGAAAGCTTCCTACTATATATAATTCGCTTAGTATGTCTGTCCGCTGAATGCGTATGTGTGTGTGTTCGTGTGTGTGTGTTAGTGTGTGTGTATGTGTGTGTGTTTGTCCGTCTGTCTGTTGTCACGAAATTCATATTTCATGTCGCATTGAAGCTGGAACCATGATTTTCTCAAGTGATATAGGGGGTGGCAGAGGACGCTAATGATGGGGGACGGGCTCACGGGCTCTTATAACAGCTGATAATGGCTGATAAGGAGCCTAGAAAGACAAATGCTGCCAAATCTGTCTCGCCTTTCGGGTTGATCCCAGTGCGCCGATATTCATAGACATTTTAAATATTGGGACAGGGACATTGATGGTGGGTGATCCAGCTTGATAACTTTGACAAGGAGCTCGAAAAGGCTAAAGGCGTCGAATCCGTTTCGCTTTTCGCATTGATCCTAGAGCGCTCATACGCACAGGTGTTTTGCGGAGTGGGATGGGGACATTGATGATGGTTTATCCAACCTGATAATGGCTGATAAGATTCGATGAGGAGCGTGAAAAAGGTCGTCAAGCTGCCTTTCGCGTTGTTTCAAGAGCGCTGACACTCATAAGTGTTTAGCAGGATGCGCCAGGGACATAAATGGCGGGTGATCCAAACTGATAATGGCTTATAAGATCTAATAAGGAGCATGAAAAGTGAAATGTCGTCAAATCGGTTTCGCCTTCCGCGTTGATTTGAGAACACTGACACTCATAGATGTTTCGAGGGGTGGGACGGGCACAACAATGGTGTGTGATCCGCATTGATGACGTTGGATAAGATTTGAGAGTAGCGCAAAAAGGCTAATGTCGAGAAATCCGTTTTACTCTTCTGGCTGACAGTGGAATGTTCACACTCACAGGTAATACAAGGTACGGGAACCTTAATGGTGATTTTTGAAACTGATAACGGCATACAGGGGCTGATAAGAGCCATTAGAAATGGGGAAGGGATAAAATCCGGTACACTGCTAACTACTTCTATGCGACTGCTATAGTAGCGTCTGATGCTCATTGTCACTGAGTGAACATATTCGTTTATGTTTTGGTATCTGCCGTCGATATATCGACCGCTAAGTTGCCTACTGTTCCAAACAGTGGTTCACGTCTTTTGTTACTGCGATCTACATGGATTTTCAAGATACGAACTCGATTTTTGATAGCAAAACAAGTGATTCATTTCCTCATGCGGTGTCAGCAATACAATGGTGCATCGACTGCTAGACAATGTGAAATTCTAAATAGTGATTTATGTTTGCAAAAACAACAAGTCGATAAGTGGCATATGGATCTACCACCAGTCTGTAGGAAATAGATGCTTAGCAAGTAGGCAAGTTTCTATCAATTGATGCACTTGAATCCGAAACTGTCGATCCCTAAACTACCTAAGCTCCCAATAGTGACCACTTCAGATAAGGTGCCAAGTTAGTGAATAAACACATTTCATGTCTGAACATTGATCGTCGATACCATTGTAACGAAATGTATCAACCGTTAAATCATCTGGACCTCTGAAAATGGTAGTCTTCCTCAGCGTGATATCTTCAATATTGGTAAATATCTAGATACTAGATAGATACTAGATAGAATTAGATACCCAGCAAAAACTCAACATAGACCACTTCCCATTCACATAATTGTATTGTGCTATTCGCGCAGTACTGTGCGATAGCCCAGCTGATTAAAAATTATAAGCAATAGAGCGAAGTGCTGTCGATCGCTATCGATCAAAATTCGGCTTTTTTGTGAGGGACCGAAGATTGATTATCGTAATACAAGTTGTGCTACGCATGCCACTGCTCCTGGATGTATCGTTCGATCCATTTTGCACTCCATCATAAAACAAGCGCAGTACTGTGCGCTCGGCCAGCTGTCAAGGTGTAGTTTTCGCTTGGACATCATGCGACAAAGCTTTCAACCTCGGCAACGCGAATCAGCGCTCATGCTTTCCAGCCACTGCAATAGTCTATTCCTGAAAACAAACCGTCATACTGACAAAAAACGTTCAGGTCGAATGTATGATGCGAATGCAGAAAAACGAGAATGGTGGAAGGAGAAATGGTCGAAAGAGTATGACAAGAGGGCACACTGCTATGAAGAACAGTACGATAGCGTGAAAGTAAGCGGCCGTCATTATGTTGCATCACAATTTCCAAATTAGACTGGAAGGAAGGTCTGTACTAGGCATGCCCTACAAGTCCGAGTTAGAAGTTACAAGGAGTCGACTAGTACCCTTTGGAAAGCAGTGACTGCACCATATTGACGTTGGAGACACATCGTTTTGCGTCTACCAGTCTGCTTTTGTTTTCCACTTCATTTACCATTGCCGTACTACTTTTCCTAGAATCCTCTTCACTACTATGCACCCGCAAGTTGGGGCGTGAATCGGTCGTTACTTGTGGTGATCTTTGCCTATCAACCTGAAAAATTCTCAAGGACGTTTTTTGTGACAATAAAATTTATCCACATGCAGGAAATACGATGCAGGAGATACAAGAAAACTAAGATGCCCCCAATTCAGCTGTCAATTTACAAATCGATGTTCATGGCCAAGTGCATGTTGACGAAAACGCTCACACCGCCTACGCCTCTCCTGTAATGTTCCGAAAACCAGTTCTCCAGTCTCGCAAACACGGAGTGTATTTGGAGGTGCCTTCTCATCTCAGTCAGTCCGACGATGTGGGCCTTGATCCTTTTGATTTGCATCATCAGGTCTCCAGCAATTCCAATGCAAGGATTCGTGCGTAGAAAGTGCAAGTCGACTTCCTATTCCTTCCTAATTAAGGCAGCTTGTTGTAATCATAAGATTCTAGCAGCCTCTCCCGAGCAGTCCTGCCCAAGGCTGCTATAATGGAGCTCCCTCGTGTCCAGTGAAATGAGACCCATCATTACTGCTACTTTCGCAAGTCGAAGACCTACGAGTTGGGTGCTGGGCATACTGCGAGTAGTTGGCAAGGCTATCCTATAGTAGACGTATGGCTTATCATCAGGGTCGACTCAGAACCACTTCTCTTTCACCTCTCAGTCGTTAGGCCAATCGTCGAGCCAAATGCAGAATATCCATTAAACCTTTCGAAACCCATCTCACTGTATGTAGGAACTGCCTGCATATGTACACGAGGTATGAAACAAGCCAGCACATTAGAAGCAAGGAGATGATTGCTTGATTCCACCTATGGCTTGAGGCAAATACTGTTTTAGTCCGCGATTAACCCCCTATCCGCCGTCTGGGAACGCATTATGTACCCTCGCCAGCCTAACTGTTCGAGATCTTTTAGCGAGAGAAGCCACTTGATGAAAGATGTCTGCAGTTCAGTACATAATTGTACAACGAATGGGAGTCTCTTGACTGCATCTTATATGTATGAGGCAACTTTCGGAAATGTGTGTTATTATGGATGGAGTTGTTCGATCCAATGGAATCAGCTAGACAACCTTTCACCTTTCGCAGATCTTGTGGAAATTCTCATCTGCTCTTGTGAGGTCGGCCTCGTGGGAGTCTTCGCTGACGATACCTTATACCCACAACGCCACGCCTCTGCCTTAACCCTTCCCTAGGAACGGTTCCTTTCCAGTCTGGTAAATGGAGTGTAGATACAAATGATTCCTCGTTTTAGTCAATCCTATGACGTCGCCTTTGGTCTTCTAATTAGAGGATTGTGCTGAATGTATCGTCATTATAGTTCCTATTGATCTTTACAGCTTCTACAGCTCTGAAATTATTAATGTTGAGGCTCCTTCAGATTAAACGCAGTGGAGTCCATTCCTACTGCTGTTGGCAAATCGAAGACCCACGAGTAGCTTCCGTATATTAGGGCTGTATATACTCCAACCAGTTGACCAGGTTCTCTCAAAGGGAACATAATGCACATTCCTCGGTGATGACTTCAAACTTTTTCTGATTTGCTTCAACTGCATGCAGCCCCTTGGCTGGTTCTAATGTGTAGTACCAACCTAACATTCATAACGCACCCCTCACGTGTGCATGGATGTGAAATTATGAATGACCTGCGCAGTAGAATCACACAGTCCACAGTCTAGGAATCCACCTTCGTTCCTCATGTGCATGGTCCACCTTTCTATAAAATTTTCGAGGCTGCGCCTTATGAATGAAGCCGTCGCCTTGTGACCTCAAAGGATTATACATGCCCCAGTTTTGGCCGTGCCATGTGCCTTGCGCAACTCACACATTGACGAAGAGAGGTATAAGGTATAAGGTATAACGCTAATAGGACACAGCGATGTAGTTTAGCAAAGATAGCGTGCAACATTATCGAATCCCCACTTTTTTTCACCTCCAGTGCCACCTTGAATCACAGAAATTGGAGTTCTGCGTACCTACTAATGATGAGGCTCACCATCTGGATATCTACGCACATTGTGATAGCTGTATAAGAGGCATGACTTGTTCAAAAAATTGCAAATGTTATCATTTACCCAATAATCCACTCCTCAATCGGTCTGGTCGAATCGACATTGTTCCACCTACAGCCCGACATATCTTCACGTCATCCCAGCGTGCTGACAGTTAGTGCAATCTCAGCACACGCAGAGTGACAGTGAGAGTTTTGTATGAGGCGCTAACACAACTATAACATGGTCACAACAATACTCCAACGCCAATCAGTTCCTCGCTAAATACAAGAAAAACTGCCGAATGATTTTCTGCCGAGAGCCTACAGCTGCCGCAGCAGGCGTTTCTGCACCGAGCCATTGTTATTTTCGTGCTCCGAGAATCAAATACCCCGTGAAACAAGTTTCTAGCCGATTTATAAATTAGACGAAATTTCTGAAATATCGATGAGCGATGGAGTGGCAAACATCAACACATAATGGAACGAAGCTGTTTTGCACTTACTGCTACCCAGAACCGTCTTCATTGGGGTCACATAAAAGAGAGCTGAAGCACCAAGATATGTTTTTGGACACGGAGGAAAAAATATTTGCCCATCATTAGCCATAAATATGGTGTGTTTTAACAACGCTTTTGAGCAGAAACCAATTTTTTCTCCAATTCAGCAATTGCAGCCACAGTCAATGAGGAGTGATCTTAATCGAAGTTTCATCTATAAAAAAGAGTACTTAATTCACTCAATTAATCCGCATTCATTCCGAGGAAAACTGTGGTTTTTGCCTGAGCGATATAAGAAACTATTCAAAGTCGCGGAGCCCCATATGACCATGCAATAGCTCCGGTGGTGAACTCCAAATGTTTGGTTTGCGAGAGACATACTAATTGCCAATGCTGTTTTAAGAATCAACATAAAAATGCACGCATGGCGCTGTTTAAGTTTTATTAAGAATATAACTGTTAAGGATCAGCAAAGCAACACAAAATAAATCCCATGTATAATATGGTCTAGTAATCAACATATTTCATTACATATTTGCTACATAGATTGTAATTGTTTATATTAGCAGAACCATCATAAGAAGTGTACACATCTATAATGTTCCATCATACGAAGTGTGTGCACATCTATAATGTTATATCACACGAAGTGTAAGCACATCTATAATGTTCCAATCAATATATTCGTTCAGAAGCGCGGTACTAAAAATCCCATCTTTTCAAGGAGACGGTCCAATAAGGATGTGTTGTTCTCCATCTTGGAAAACACGTGCTGTACCATTTGGCAACGATACATTTTCAAAAAACCAAAAAACTATGGTCTAAAACTCTCCATGCACATAATGCACCCTGCCATTCAGGAACGATTTAACGGTACGCTATGCGAAAATTACTACAAGGATGTTGAGTTAGGGGCAAAAGCTTCGGTGTCCCGTCCGACACCGAAGCTTTTGCCCATAACTCAGCATCCTTGTAGTACCTTTCGCATCGCGAGCTGCGGCGATAAACAGCAATTATCAAAGATCAAAAATATCAAAATCGGTACGCTATGCGTTGTGCAATGGAGCAAAGCTCTTATGTGGAGCATGTTACGTACTTTTTGTGCGATGGGCATTTGTAATAGATATGTTCAGGTCATCTCTTTCGTAGTTCTCGGCTTTATCATAAGGAAATGGGAAAAAATTACCACCTACTTCATGGCCATTCCACTCTACCGTAGTTGAGTTGATTCGATATTGCTGAAAATTTGCACATAGGGCACGAAAATCAAAACCGTTTTACGCAACTCCGGCGTTACGGGAGACTGTTCATATAAAAAAGTTTAGCACGGAGCTCTTTACGATCTTGTAATATGATGGTGAGGTACGCGTAAAACGAATATGTATAATGGTCATTTCATATGCAAACACACTTGGTGATGTTTCGCAGACATGGAAAAGGAAGCCTCACGAAAATCAAAAAAGTGCCTTCACGAAGTTCCTCGTTAATCTTCACGTCTATCCTTTTGCTGTGCTGCTGCCAACCCTTCATGAGCTTCCCTTGTATCTATCCGCGATGAGGACGAGGATCACACTCATACATGTGGAATCGGTACATATAATAAAACTTCCATAACTCCATTGAGGGAATGGCAGGCTTTGAAAGCAAACTCGATATCAGCGTCGGGAAACGCATCGAATATTTGTTGTCTAACTGCTTGGCCACTTCGACCTGGTATCCTTCCCTTGTTGGGGCGGTTGCTTTGCTTTATCACACCCTACTCACAATGGCCCACTTGGTGACGGACAGACATGTCGATAAATTGACCGACGGACAGAAGCACTAACAAGGGGAGTGTTTCAAATTTCCATGGATAAATAGAGCTCCGAATACTGATTGCACCTGTGAAAACCAAAATTGCAAAATGCCATTCTGAAGCGAGTTAGGAGGGGTCAAAATTTGAATGCGATATATCATTGGCTATCAGCACGTCCATTGAAGCCAGAAACGGCCATGGTGGCTAGCTGGTAGTGTTGCGGATCTGCAGGGCATGGGATACTTTGCCATCAGCACGTCCATTGAAGCCAGAAACGGCCATGGTGGCTAGCTGGTAGTGTTGCGGATCTGCAGGGCATGGGTCCTGCACCAGGTCGAAATAGCCAAATCTAATGAGACTTTCTCGACACATCACTCAACGCCGTTTTGGACGCTGCTTCCAAATCTGCTTTGAATCTGCCAAACTGTTCTTTGAGTGGGATTATGGAGGTTTTTCTGAATGCAGCTGCAATTTGCGTGCGGTGGGACCTTGGATGGGATTCCCATTAGGGCTCTTTTACTTTTCATAGGGTTCCCTTTCATGTGTGGGAATCATCCCCAAAAGTGTTTTCATCTACAATACCTGTTATATTCGTTTTTGCGTACCTCGCTATCCATATCTTCAAAATAGCAGAAAACTCTGTGATCCAGCTTGTTTATATGAACAGATTCCCATACCACACGAATTAGGCGTTGTGGCGTACAACGATTATGACATTCGCGCACAGAGGTCGAATCATCCCCTTGAGCAAATTTTAAGCCAAATCCAGTTTTTGGCACAGCTTCGGAAAATAAGGGGGCCAGGGGGTAAGTAGTAGTTTTTGAATTTTCTACAAATAATCCTGTAACCTGAACAAGATAATCTAGACAGCTCATTACACTTGTCCATCACACTAAACATACGTAACAAGCGTCCAAGAAGAGCATTTGCTCACCAAAGACAACACTTCTCAATGTGTAGCCACCCAGTAGGCCAAGGAGTTTTCCCAAATATGGACAAATTCTCGAATCGGCTGAAAACTTGTCTCGTAAGGTGATTTGATTCCCTGAACACGAAAAACACACTGGTTTTGCATGAGACGACTACTTAGCACGTTACTGGCTTCCGAACGTGCCATGTATTGCTTGAGGAATAAGTTACCGCGGTTTTTCAAGCTTCTTTTTTCACTTTGTTCCCTTCATCTTTCCACAATTTTCGATAGATCTTTTTTGCTCTACAAAATAGTACTACCTTTTATACAAAACGCCCAACTTTCTGCTGTTTTTGAGACTCACAAATGCAGTACTCGCAGAAGCGTGCACCTTTGTTATCTTCCCTTCCTCGCCTACCATCCAGATTGGAGAGAATGTGCATAGACGCATTCGATAGAGCTTTTTTGCACCCCATCTCACCCATCTTTTAAAAACTTTCATATTTTGACATGCAGGAATAAGTCTCCACCTTTTTTCAATTTAAAACTGCGTAATGAAAATGAATTTTTTGCAGAGCGTTTTGAATCTTTCGATGGAGCTCTTTTCGCTCTGCAAGATAGCGCTCACGTTTTTTGTTCGAATTAATTTTGCCATTTTTTAGATCATTCAAAGCGAACGAAATCGAGCACTTTTGTCACATGGTGCCACATGGTGTCGAAAATGCTCGATTTCGACGACTTCTAAATGGTCTAAAAAATGGCAAAAATTAATTCGAACAAAAACCGTAAGTGCTATCTTGCAGAGCGAAAAGAGCTCCATCGAAAGATACAAAACGCTCTGCAAAAAAAATCGTTTTCGTTACGCAATTTTGAATTGAAAAAAAGGTGGAAACTTAACGATGACTGGAGCCGTCTCGTAGAGCTGATAAAAGCTCTATCGAATGCATACCTGTATTCTCTTCAATCTCGATGGTAGGCGACGAAGAGAAGATAACGAAAGTACACTTTCTGCGAGTACTACATTTGTGAGTCTTAAAAGCAGCAAAAAGTTGAGCGATTTGTATAAAAAGTAGTACCATTTTGTAGAGGTAAAGAAGCCCTATCGAAAACATATACTCATCCATTTTTTATCTCGACGGCAGACGAGGAAGATGAGGTGCGCAAGTGTCAATTTTTTACCCTCAGCTTACTTCATTTCCAAACCTCATAAAGGTTATATAGTCAAAGGAATCGAAAAACAGATAGCAGCATTTAGTAGAGCAAAAAAAGCTTTATCGAAAGTATGTATGAACTTTGTCGAATGGTGAAGGGAACAATGTGAAAAAGGGGGTTTAAAGCCGCGGGAATATATTCCTCAACCTAATAATAGCATTATTCATTCAACTAAACGTCCATAACTCCCTTCAGAGAATCGTTTAGCAGATATTGAACACAGATTCGGAATAAGCGTTTAAAAGCGCATCGAGTGATATGTGTCTCATTGCAAATGGCCATTTCGATATAGTATCCTTCCCTTGTGAGTAATGTTAGTAGTTATAAATGCAGTGGCAGTGTATGTGGTAGGCGCGATTAGGTGCCAGTGCAAGGAAACGTTCAGAAGTGAAAGGAAAGCACTTACTGATAGTGAAACACAAAATGCAAAAAAAAATCCATACCGACGAGAAGCTAACCCACGACCTCGTGCCTACGTATCAGGAACATTACCAGTATGCCTCGCTCACCGTCGATGATTCAGTGCTACTCGTCCTGATGGCAAAGCGCCTCGCCAGTGAGGCATCACAGGCAAACTTCGACCCCTTCTAACCCGCCTCAAAATGGCATTTTGCAATTTTAATTTCACAGTTATAATCAGTATTCGGAGCTCTATCGATCCATCCGGGTCTCATTTCAAAGTTCCATGGGGAGTTGAAACCCTTCCCTTGTATAGTGATTCACGTTATGCCAGCTGCGCGATCTATTTCGCGCATCAACGGCACTGGCTGCTTCTCCTGGCGGAAGCAGTGTGGGTCCTTAATAAATTCCTATTAATGCTAGTGCACTTTTTCACTGGTGCAATCTATTACGTCTAGAAGTGAAGGTCCGGCGTCTGTATCCTTTTAAAACCTGGCCCATCATCCGCTCCCTGACTTCCGTCTCTAATATGATGAGTGGTGTGACTTGTTGGAAGTCTTTCAAAGTAAATACGTTTACTAGCATCAGGAACTGAATAAGGTTACACCGTCTTTGCCAAGAGACCCTAGTCAGTGCCGTTGATGTGCAAGGGACATCGCGCGGCTGGTATTACATGAACCACTACTTAGTGCTGTTACAAGTTTCATTCATTCAGGCAGTTGCCCACAGCGAGAGCCTTTGTATCCTGAACGTACCGCTCCCATAAAAACCTTCGTTTCTACCCCCCATTCTGCGCTGACGCCGAGTGTAACGTCATCACACCGCAGAATGGCTGCGAGTAGGTGTCTATACAATCCGTACAAAAGTATGTGGACTCCTTAAAAATTGGTTCTTTGAGCGATCTGTGTGAATAGAAGTTTGTGAGCGAGTTTACGATGTTTATTATTGAGTAAACTCTCTATTTTATCAAAATTAGGTGGACAATTGGTAAAAAACAAGCACATCGCGGAAACTAAAAATAGTGGACTAAAATTCCTGAATTTCAGATAGCTCAGACATCTTGTTCAGCATGCTGTGAGCCAAGTTATAGAAAGCTGCTTCATCGATGTTGTTCCGAGCAATCATAACCCGTATCCATCAGCTCATTCACATCCTATACTGCCTGCTATTTTAATAGACTCGCCGAACAATGATTCCCCATAGGTTTTCAATTGGATCGCAGTGAGAGAACAGGTTGACTGATCGCTTTCAATTCATTGCGTTGAAGTTATCCTCTGGCTGGATTCGAGATCAGGACGGCGGCATTGGTTCGCTGGAGGACGTGTGTTCGGCATCGGGTACCTCCTAGAAACGGTGACAAATGATAGTGATGCGCTTTTGGCACTCTCAACTGTCCACTTAGCGAAGAGTTCGTGCAACAAGAGGATAGAGAGATAGGCATTATCATTACCATTATCAACTGCAGGCTATAGACAATTCAGGCATGTAAAAGCATATTTTTGCTCAACACTCCGTCTCCCCTATATTTTAGATTCGGAAATTCAACATATCTTTGAATGGAACATTAACTCTCGGTGAAAACATTGCTGACAACGAAGGAATGAAAATTGCCTACAGGGTAACAATTTTTCAGAAATTTTCACGAGTCTATTCTATCCTCAACCGATGAAACAGCAAGCCGTGTGATGTTGTCCTTTTGGATGGCTACTGAATTGAAAAGACTTTGGAAAGAGGGAAACATAATTGTTAAATTTGTGGAATTGTTAAATTTGTGAGAACTGCGGAGAGCAAAAATTATGAGGATCCTTGCGATCAGTGAGATCCAGCAAATACTACATCAAGAAAAAATCGTTGTCATCCGTTTCTCTCTTAGAGTTGGTTGTTGAAAACGGTTCTTTCAAAATTCTCCAGAAATTTCGAGCGTTTGGAAGGTGAGATCAACCTGCTTATTCTCTTTGTGAAGCGCCAGTTTAGCTATCACACAGCACTGCGCGAATCACAAAATAGAACCATTTGAAAACGGTCGATATTGACCACACGATATCATTGTAGTATCGCACAATATTGCACCCTGATATGTGAATTAGTGTATACCAGTCGAAGCGCACAGCTGCCACCGGGCGCTCCTTTTTCTTAGGAGAGTCCGGCTTCGCCGGGCTCCTTTACAACTTCATCTTTTCTATGAATGTGTTTTGCACACTCTTTACATACCTTAGTAGTTATTATTGATATGAATACTGACAGTGAGCGCTCGGTAAATGTTTCAAGGTGATATGTGGTATTGTTCGAAGCACACTATGGGAAAGGAATGAGGAAAAGAAAGGATGGGAAAAGCGCACGCATCACCGCAAATACTTCACTTTATGCAATCGCTTAGGTAGCGAAAGAGAACACATTATGGCCATACGTCTGACTGAAGATGCACCTAGTGAAGCATCTTGGTATTATTGTGGGCATAATTTTATCAAAAGTGAAATCAACGATACATCGTCTCATCGTCTCATTCTCTTGGCGTTCGCAAGAAGCAACTCCACGCTGCTTTTTGAAAGCCGCAGTTATAGAAGCTTTCTGCATCAGACCGGGGAAGAAAACGGAAGATTGTTCAAGGCAAAAGATTTGGGATACGCATGAAGTGGCAGTTATGACTGCTTTTCCGAAGCGCACATGATTCACAGCCGGCATGACTCCGTAAAGGAGTTTGATCAGATCTGATCATTACGCCTCATGTGTCGATCGACACGGAAGCTAAGCTATATAGTTCTTCCAGAGTCTATGCTGCAACAAGCAAAAGAGTGGAGCATTGGAGTAGAGTAAGTCCACTG
Source organism: Trichostrongylus colubriformis (assembly GCA_963978905.1). Classification (NCBI taxonomy): domain Eukaryota; kingdom Metazoa; phylum Nematoda; class Chromadorea; order Rhabditida; family Trichostrongylidae; genus Trichostrongylus; species Trichostrongylus colubriformis. Next base: position 39,704,239 of record OZ022259.1, read on the forward strand.
ACGCCCTAAATGTAAGAGTGGGTAACATTTATAGAAAAAGGAAATCCGAAAGGTCTGGGGAAGTCGCCCTCTAAGAAGGAGAAGCGCCGGCAGCTTGGCGATCCGATGGGTATGTATACGGTAATGTTAGCAGGAGCTGCTCAGCGATATAGTTTAGCCAGGATCAGAGTATAACCTTGCTGGATTCACACTTATCGCTTCCATTGGTGCCACCCATTAGTCACAGGAATCGGAAAAAGTACTCCTTGTTGATAAGACCCACCATCTGCTCCCGGCCCTTACGCACTTCATGATTGCTAACTAAGCCGACAATGACTTTCTAAAACTTGCGACAGTTGTCTTACCCACCCTCTGATTCTAGTCTAAACGGTATTGTTCCTTCTACAAGCCAACATACCTGCATGCTATCCCACCGGCAGACACCTAGTGCGACGTGAGCACACCCTAGAATGAAGGCATGGTACAATGTTTATATGAGTAAGCGGTGCTATGAATGATAACTTAGCCTTACAATGATACTCCGACGTCCATCACTTTCTCCCTACTTAGAGCGGTTGCTTTGCTATATCATTCCCTAATCACAATCACATGCGCACGGACAGACATACAGGCCGACATACAAAGTAGATGGTTCATATAATAGAAGGATTGCGGACGGACAGACATACCGACGAACCCACCGACAATCCCACAGACAAACGTACCGACGAATCGACACACAAAGTTAGTGGTTTATATAATAGAGGGACAGCCAGGGCGGTATGAGCCACTCTTCGGAAGCTCAAGCAAATCAGCGGCTGAAGCATGTTGCTAAGCAGTCTGTAGAGAGCAGCCGTGAATATTTTTTGGGGTGAGGTCGCCCGATGTCGTGGAAGACGATGAGCCAGCCTTGTCTATGGGGTTTTCTCAGTTGGCTCACATCACTCTCAGTGAAGCTAGGCTATAAATAGCGATTTTTTGTAGTTTCAGTCTTCCGGAGCATTTCTCAGTATCCTAGACCCTCTCCCCACCATGTGCAGCTTATGGATTTCTTGGGATAAGTCGTGCATCAACCCTAAGATAAAGCGCTAGATCTATGTACCATCCGCTCCTAAAGCAGCGCAGGTTTTCGAGTAGTTTTGTAAGCCTTTACATATTTTCTGCTGCACGAAATTCACATTTCAGGGCTTAATCAAGAAAAAAAAACCCAGTTGGCAAAAAAATTTGCTTATTCTGTAAAACAAATTGAGCTTTCTCGAACAGTTTACCGTCTTCTATTTTGGGTGAGATAAGGCTGTAACAAAGGACAGATAAAAACAGAGGAATTTAGTTCCTAGTTCGAAAGCACACGTCGCGAAAAATTGTGAGAGCTATTGGAGCTATCGGAGCTGTGAGAGCTAGCGTGTTGCAGGATGTAGAGGCCCTGGTTCACCCACCAGTGAAGAAAAATGAATCAAAACTCCTCACAACCATCAAAAATAAATTTCCCTGCCCTCAGTCCTCGTACGAGTACTGGAGATTAGAGATGAGACTCTGCTCGATAATATCGCTCAGGATGCTACGATATCACGTTGAAGCTGCCTTCACTATTGATCGCTGCCTAATCTTGTCTCATCGCAAGTTTCCTTCTTCACGTAAGAGTCACGCCGGAGATTTGTTCGTCTAAGGCTAGGGCTCAGGTCGACCAGGCAGTGCGCGGCGAGGGTGAGCCGTGGGGCCGCGAAAAGGGTGCAATCTCACAGCCATACAACTGTCTAACTGCCTTGAGAGGGTAAGCGACCACTTTGGTTATCATGGTGTGCCTTCAATAAATTGCTAGTACTGCCTCACATTTTGGAACTCAAGATAGATCAGCGTAGTTCGTTCGTTAGTTCAGCGTTTTGTCACCGCCACTACCTGAATGGGGACGGAATGATCACTGACACCGGTTATTAAAAAGTTGGATGTAGTGATTTCAGTGTAGTGGTGGACGTACAATACCCGCCTTAAGTTTTCAAAAGAAAACGCGGATCCGCGCTTTCCGCGTTTTCTTTTGAAAACTTAAGGCGGGTATTGTATGTCGGACTCCATTAAGCTCACAAGGAATGCCCATTTGGGCATGGTGAGCTTTTCGGAACGCTTTTTCGAAACGGTTTTGTGAATTTATAGGGTCACATACATGAAACAAAAACCGGTTTCATATTTGGCTGAAAAGCTTTGAGGGGATCAAAAATTATTGCAGTGCTTTGACGCTGCGGTGTTCAGTATATGTGCAGGAGAAGGTTCCCTTCAAACCTGCGCAAAAACCAATGAAGTTAGATACAAAATGTAGAGTCGCCTATGGCAACTGCTAAATGGGGCATAGAAAACTGGTAGGGAATGCGCAGAACTCGACGCTCACAGCGGTTGGATGGCCGAATGAATAACGCAATGGACTGATGTTGGAACTGCAGAGGATCATGGTTCGACTCCTCTTGGATTCCACGTTTTTGTATTTTTCGATTTTCACTGTCCAGCGTTAAATTATTTGCGCGCGTGCAAATTGGTCACAATTTTCGCTGCTAGCACACCAGACCGACCTCATTTACAAGTTTTCAGTGGTTAACATGTCTGGACCCCTCACCCCAAAAACGCACGCTAGGCGAAACAGGTGTGGTATTCGTGTTCAGGAGGCCCAATTCACCCTAAATACAGTATATTCTTCAAAATAAGATTTTCACCTAATCTCGAGACAGTGCGGAGGACATGGGCACATTGTCAATTTTCTACCTGTACAACTAACCGTTTCGATAAAATTCAATGGAACATGTCCACGATGGACACCTTCCACGCGAACTGCACGCGAATAGCAACACCATGCAATGACAAAAAATAGCCTATATCTCCTGACATTGGCTAGTGACCCCTTTTCGTTGAGTGTTTTGGACTATGGTAGTAGTGCTAGTGGTCGCCCAAATTTCCAATTGTGTCAAAATATCGATTAGGCTGGAATCACGTTACCTGGGGTAGTTCGACCTCCTGAGGATGAATATCACACCCGCTTTGCGGGAGAACGCCTAGCTTCTGTGTTATAAGCGTCGGCAGATTCAAACAGATCAGTCGTCGAATATTAGGTTGTCCCAAAAAACTTGTGGGATTTTTTAAAAAAAATTACTAACTCTTGTTCACTTCGAGACAGATCTGGGCTGTTCAGGAATATGGTAGAAGGCTCTCTAAGCTTTTTAACAAAGTATATACTCACCCACCAGATCTCGTAAAGAGAGCTACAGTGCCCGTAGTCGATATTCACCCAACACGCGGTGTCACCTACTCTTGGTCTCGCAGCACCAAAGCGACGGAAGCTTGGAGCTCCATACGCTGCATTGGGCAAGGAATATGTGAGCTGCGAGACCGTGCGTCGCTGGTTCATCAGCTTCAGCAACGGCGAGATCGACATGGAGGGCAAACCACGTTCAGGACTGTGTACCTCTGGGACGCGGAAGAAATGCTTTTCCATGAGGTGCTTGTACAACGCGAGACAGCCACCGCTGCCATATGCACCCATCAGCTCCAGCAGCTTGCCGTCGCTGTTCGAGAAAATCGCCGGAAAAGGTCCGCGGTCACCCCACTTCATGATAACGCCAGCTCCCAAATCGCGAAGAGTACCCAGGCCAAGCTACACGAGCTTGGCTGGGATGTCCTGCCACACCCGCCATACTCTCTAGACTTTGCCCCTTCTTACTGACACCTTACCCTTCCTTTCGAATCCTTCCTGGCCAAGAGAAAATTCATTGAGTATGACTTGCTTGCGAAGATGTTCGCTGACTTCTTCAACTCTCAGAATCCAGAGTTCTGGGAGGAGGGAACAACGATCCACCTATGAGGTGGTGGAGTGTTGTCGATAACAATGGTGAATACGTTGTTGCCTGATTGTTGTTTGTTGGAAAAAAAAATAATAAAAAGTGATGATCAAAAAATCCTACAAGACTTTTGGGACAACCTAATACATTGAAAACAAAAAGAAAGGGACCCTGGCTTGCACTTGGTTTGCATGTACGGTCATAAATGGTCGCAAAACAACAAAAATTGAAACCTGCAAAAATTTGTACTCGTGGTAATCGAACCATCAACCACCATTGAGCTAGATATGACACCGATTTTTTGATCCATTACCTCTATAAGATAAAAAAATCGATTCAGAAAAGCTCACCATGTGCTGATAGGCCTCTCTTGTCAATTCTTATCGGCTATTATCAGACCTTGTTAAAGCTTATCACTCGTTCTCAACTACTGCGTGTGCGTGTGAGCGCCCTGGGTTCAATGGAGATAATATATCCAGAGACTTTTCCACTGTGATGTTTCTTTTCACGATCTATCACTCGCTATCAACTCCGGTCAATCACATTTCATGTTCTACTTCCTCGCCAAATGGCACGTATGAGTGTCTACGCTCCGCTGCCAAGCTGAAAAGCTTAACGGATTTGACTTCACTTGCCCCCCCCCCCACACCACCTGTTACCTTTATCACTTATTACTTTTCTGAATCAGCCACCTTCAGTGTCGCCTACCCACCCCTCATAACAACTAGGGATGCCAATTACCTGTCAGTCTGAAGCACAAGATCAACTTTCGTGAGGTTTGCTATTGCAATTCTTTCAGAACCCCTATTTTTGCTACAACATTGATCTACCATCGCTGTTGTCCCCGTGCCACTTGACATGAAGACCATGAGTGTCACCTAGTGTTATATCGTCAACCTGAAAGGCGTAACACATTCGGTGATTTCTGTGTTGCGACGTTCCTTGCCAACCCTTATCAGTCGCTGTTGATGAAAGAAGAAATAATGTATTAGGTTGTTCCAAAAGTCTTGTAGTATTTTTTTCGATCATCACTTTTTATTTTTTTCGTCCAATAAATAACAATTAGGCAACAACGTATTGAGCATTGATATCGGCAACCCTCTGCCACTTTAGAGGAAAATCGTTGATTCCCTGCTCGCAAAACTCCTGGGTTCTGAGAATCGAAGAAGTCAGCGATCGCTTTCGCAAGCAAGTCATAATCAACGAATTTTCTCTTGGCCGGGAAGGATTCGAGAGGATGGGTAAGGTGATAGCCAGAAGGGGCAATGTGTGGAGAGTATGGCGGGGTGGGCAGCACATCCCAGCCGAGCTCCTATAACTTGGCCTGGGAACTTTTCGCGAAATGGGAGCGGGCGTCGCCATGAAGATAGGTGACCGCGGACCTTTTCCGGAACTTTTCTCGAACAGCGACGGCAAGCTGCTGGAGCTGGTGGATGCATACGGCAGCGGTGACTGTCTCGCCTTGTACCAGCACCTCGCGGAAGAGCATTCCTTCCGCGTCCCAGAACCAGCACAGTCCCAAGCGTGGTTTGTCCTTCATGTCAATCTCGCCGTTACTGAAGCTGATGAACCAGTGGCGCACGTTCACGTAGCTCACACATCCCTTGCCCAATGCAGCGCTGATGGAGTGGCAAGCTTCCGTCGTTTTGGTGCCGCAAGACCGCTCATAATAGATGACACCGCGAGTTGGGTGGGTCGACAACGGGCATTGTAGCTCTTTCCACGGGATCTGGTGGATCAATATATATTTTCCTAGAAAGCTTAGGGAACGTTCTACCATATTCCTGAACCGCCTGGACCTGCCTCGAAGTGAACAAGAGTTACTGATTTTTTTTTTTTGCAAAAATACTACAAGACTTTTGGAACAACCTAATATAATGGAGTTGGCTCAGGAATTAGTGCAGATTGTCGAAGGAGTTAGCCTACAATAACAGCAACAATGAGAAAGAGCAGATAAACATTGGAAAAAAATTAAAGTAAATCGAATGAAGGACCACTAGCTACTGAAAAGGAAGGTATTGGCATGAGGATCGTTAATATGACTGGAGCTTGATGCTCACACTATCGAAGCCGGAACATATGCACTACTTCTAGATCCTCGTAACACACAATTGGGGGTGGGGGGAGGGATTAATACCCACGAAATGATCCCCTTCTTATCGCGTTCAGTGTTGAGGGTTTTCTTCAACAGTATCGTGCCCCTACATGGCGCCTATGTAACTTGTCTAATAAAAGGTGTACAGGTCTAATAGTTGACCGCCTCTCAACTGTTCACATGGATATGTATTGGGTTGGGAGATAAGTCCCGCCGTTTTTTTAACCTCGTTTCTCACATTGTCTCCATCTTTCTACAGAGCTCATATATGTTCAGAAAAAGGTTCGGTGGTAGAGCGTTTATTCAGGAGGCAAGAAAAATTAACCGAAGCTTCAATCTTCCATCAGCTTATGTAACTTACATTATCAATTTTGCAACATTACAACGGGCGATACGGTATTTTGGAATGCAAACCATCCGAGAAAATGCGCATTTTACATAAACATCAGCAATCGATTGAACTACAACGTGAACCTTTTTGATGAAAAGGTCGTGATAGTTTGCGACATACTGTCGTGAAATTCCAATACTATATATGATTTCGATAGAGCTTTTCTGCTCTACAAAGTGCAACTATCTGTTTTCCGATTCCCTCGACTACCTAATATTTACGAGGTTTGGAAATGAAGTAAGCTGAAGGCAAAAAATTGACACTTGCTCACCACATCTTTCTCGTCCGCCGTCTAGATGAAAAATGTATGTGTATACGTTTCCGATAGAGCTTTTCAGCTCTACAGTATAGTACTACCTTTCATTCAAATCGCTCAACTATTAGGTTGTTCCAAAAGTCTTGTAGAATTTTTTCAAAAAAATCAGTAACTCTAGTTCACTTCGAGGGTCCAGGCGGTTCAGGAATATGGTAGAACGTTCCCTAAGCTTTTTAGGAAAATATATATTGACCCAGCAAATCCCGTGGAGAGAGCTACAATGCCCGTTGTCGTTACCCACCTAATTCGTGGTGTCATCTATTATGAGCGTTCTTGCGGCACCAAAACGACGGAAGCTTGCCACTCCATCAGCGCTGCATTGGGCAAGGGATGTGTGAGCTACGTGACCGGGCGCCGCTGGTTCATCAGCTTCAGCAACGGCGAGATTGACATGAAGGACAAACCACGCTTGGAACTGTGCTGGTTTTGGGACGCGGGAGGAATGCTTTCCGCGAGGTGCTGGTACAAGGCGAGACAGTCACCGCTGCCGTATGCACCCACCAGCTCTAGCAGCTCGCCGTCGCTGTTCGAGAAAAGTGCCGGAAAAGGTCCGCGGTCACCCTTCTTCATGACGAGGCCCGCTCTCATTTCGCGAAAAGTTCCCAGGCCAAGTTATAGGAGCTCGGCTGGGATGTGCTGCCCACCCCGCCATACTCTCCACACATTGCCCCTTCTGGCTATCACCTTACCCATCCTCTCGAATCCTTCCTGGGCAAGAGAAAATTCATTGATTATGACTTGCTTGCGGAGGCGATCGCTGACTTCTTCGACTCTCAGAATCGAGAGTTCTGGGAGGAGGGAACAACGATCCACCTATGAGGTGGTGGAGTGTTGTCGATAACAATGGTGAATACGTTGTTGCCTAATTGTTATTTGTTGGACGAAAAAAAATAAAAAGTGATGATCGAAAAAAATACTACAAGATTTTTTGAACAACCTAATATTTGCTGTTTTTAAGACTCACAAATACAGTACAAAAGTGTGCACTTTCGTTATCTTCTCTTCCTCGCCTACCATCGAGATCGAGAGGATATTCCATATGCATTTGATAGAGCTTTTCTTGCTCTATAAGATGATACCGCTATTCTTTTGTACCCTCTCATATGTTAGCATGTAGGGATACGTTTCCACCTGTTTTTTACTCGAAATTGTCTCGGAACATTCCACAGAGCTCTTTTTGCTCTACGAAATAGTGTTTACAGGTTTCGTTCAAATTAATTTTTGCTATTTTTAGATCATTTAGAAGGAGTGCCAAGTTGACGAAATCTAGCATTTTGTGTCGACCAGGTTAAATTTCGTCGACTTGGTACTCCTTCTAAATGATCTAAAAATAGCAAAAGTCAATCTAAACAAAAACTGTAAACATCACCTTGTAGAGCGGAAGAGCTCTATCGAATGGTACATAACCTCTGCCGAATAAATTCATTTTCATTATGCAATTTCAAATCGAAAAAAAGGTGGAAACTTATCCCTACATGCTAAAATATGAGAGGGTATGAGAGAAGAGTCGTATCACCTAGTAGAGCAAGAAAAGCTCTATCGAGTGCATATGAAAATTTCTCTTCGACCTCGATGGTAGGCGAGGAAGAGAAGATAACGAAAGTGCACACTTTTGTGAGTACTGCATTTGTGAGTCTTAAAAACAGCAAAAAGTTGAGTGATTTGAATGGAAGGTAGTACCATTTTGTAGAACTGAAAAGGTTCTATCGAAAACGTATACACATACATTTTTGATCTCGATGGCAGACGAGAAAATGAGGTGCGCAAGTGCCAGTTTTTTGCCTTCAGCTTACTTCGTTCAAACCTCATAAATATTGGGTAGTCGGAGGAATCGAAAAACAGATAGTAGCATTTTGTAGAGCAAAAAAAGCTCTATCGAAAACATATACATGTTTGTCGAAGGATGAAGGAAACAATGTGAAAAACGGGGTTAAAAAAACGGCGGGGACTTATTCCCCAACCCAGTACATCCCACAAAACGTTCTCACGCAGTTCTCAGTCTAATGGCACCATCAGTGACACAAAAAAACCATAGCAAATAATCAAAAGGCAATTGAATAATATTATGTTTTTCGACAGGCCTACAAAAAGTACTCAGCAAAATTGAAAGATGCTGCAAAATCCGAGTACGTAGACGGCTTCACACAGGACCAACTGTTCTTCCTTGGCTTTTCTCAGGTGGGTCGACATTTGTTGTGGACTTCTTCGATGATCTGACAGTGTGTTCCAAGTGTGTTCCAGATGTGGTGCCGCAAAACGGCAGACTTCACCCTCTACGAAGATCTGTTTGACAAGCATACACCTCACGAATACCGGTCAGTCGAGTGTTCAAGACGAAAACCAAAAATTCTGAAAAACTGCTCACGAAAAGCATCTATAGATCCTTTTCTTGGGCTGTGAAGCATGGCAAATTGTTCAGAACAAATTCCATTTTCAGCATACATTTCAGGGTGGACGTGGTTTCTAAAAATTTCCCTCCCTTTGCTACTGCATTCCACTGCTCACCGAAGTCCAAAATGAATTCAAAGCACAGGTGCTCAATATGGTAATGGCAGTTGACACTGGCTTTGGGCTAATCGTGATCTGAAATTATGTGCAAGCATGTGACGTTCTTACGACCACTGATCATACTTTGCTCGCCGTAATAAAAGGTTTCCATGACACAAGTTGAAAGTAATACTCTGATGAGAGAAGCTGCGCAATTTAGGAAAGTCGGAAGGAGATTGTTGAGAGTTGCGTTAAACTGTGTAGGACTCTACACGACAGAGTCTATCAGCGTACTTCATATAACATACCTAGCTACAGCAGCGACTGCTACTGCACCATATTTTTGAGTTAAGCAGAGCGAAGGGATGCGGTTCTTTGTCTTAACTCAGATGAGAGACTCCTCGATTGGTGCAACAACATCTGAAGTTTGGTAATTTCCGACAAGAGCTGATATTTCTGTTTTTTTTTCTCACCACTACCACACTATACGGCGCTCAATCTTCAATGATGAGCCATATCGCAGACATTGCTTTTAACACATAAAATTCATGTGTTGAGTACTTCTTGCATGTGCCTGGTGTAAACACCTTTTCTGCAGTTAACCGTTAACATAGATTTACTTAAAGGCACAGTTCACGATAATATGAGCACCCTGGTTCCATCAGCGAGTAGATAGCCCTTTCCACAAGGGCAAAGCGTACGCCGTCATCACGGCGCGAGGGTGGGTGCTTAACGCGTAAAGAACATGTGAATAAGATGACGGCCACCTCCTCAAGATGCCCCACACCCATCTTCCATTCAACCAGCTGGTGAGCGATGGCTCCGTGTATGAGAGGCATAATATCGACTGCGATAAGACATGATAGAAAGTACTCCCATAGTAAAAACAACCTTATCGGATATTATCACGTAAAAACTTGTCCAAATATTACATGCTTTTAAGCTGCAATCTCGTCGAACCCAAAGGTCAGAAACACTTTATTTTCAAGGTTTTCGAAAAGTTTCGCCGTTTCTTCTTCACAATTGTGTTCTTTAGCACTCCCACAGTCTTTATGGAACGCGACGAAGCATGAAAATTATCGTGAAATGTGCCTTTAACTGCTGTGCGATTTTTCTTGTAAAGGCACACATCACATTCTTTAAAATGAGGGCGTTCGCTATATCACCACTGGTGGAACATTTCTGAGTGCGTCTCTGCCACACCCACCATGTGCAAAAGAGCGGAATCAGTACATCCCATCGCTTTTCTACCGGATTCATCTAGCGAGTGCTCCTTTCTTGCCTTTAACACACCATATCGACGTCATTTTGATATTTATTCACAATTTTTAGATGTGACTTGATAGAATTTTTTTTTTACGACCACATATTTTGACTCGAAGTCTGTTGTTTTGAAGTTGTCGGTGACTTGTTCGTATTCGTTTCATAGGCGTCATGAGATCGATGAGATCGGTCGAGGCGGAGGTGTCATGTGTTTGAGAACTTGATCAAGCCACTGGAAGCAGAGATTTTAATCTATATTTTGTGTGAAAAAGAAGAAAAGTAAGGGGCAGTTGTTCATCATCTTCCGAGAGGTTCACACGTGGTATTACCACGCAGGTGGAGAAAGACAGGGCACCGGTAAGGAGTTTAGTAGACGTGTGGTCCATGAACTCCGAATCCTTATCTCACTCAGCCCAACCAAGCCCTTTATATTAGGTTGTAAGGAAAGTTCTGGCCGGTTTTGCGCTTTCCCAAGTTAAATTCAAATCTGAAAGCGCATAAACATGGATCAAGTCAAATATGGTGCTCCTTGAATAGACAAAAACTTGCTCTTTGCCTTGATCTGCCACAAGGATTTTGAATTACTAAAGAAATTTTGAAGTACTGCGAAAATGACACTTCTTGGGTCACTCACTTAACGAGTTCTTGTTTAGTAAACAGGCAACCACCAATATGAGTACTTCAGTGTGAGGGGTGAAGCATTGGATTGAACACTTTATCTTTGTGTTTCAGAAGTGCAGAAATGAGAATGAGCTGCTCAAATTTTCAATCAATCAAATCGCTTTAACTAAAAAGGCAGAAGGCGATGAGCGTCTATACTAGCAGGGATATCTAAAAGTATTGGCCTCCCCAGCCCAAATGTGACTCACCACCTCAACTGCCCTTGATTTGAAAAAAAAACAACAACAAATGGGTGCCGCGCGACCCCTTGGAGCAGCCATGCTCGAGCGTATTTTCCACAAATTGTTTTCCAGTAATTTAGACAGTTGCAGGCTGAAGCCCTCACTCATTCATCATATTCACCAGATCTGGCGCTAGCTGAGCCCCACTTTTCCAAACATTTCGACAGTTCTTTCAATAGCGGTCTGTTCAGAATGGTGATTTGGGGTCAACTTCTTTTATTTCGTGCAATTATGAAGTTCGCCCTTAATCAAATTCAGACAGGCATGAATGCATAATGTTGCCAACAGTGCAGCAAATCGAATGGCGCTCATTCCGTTAGAAAAGATGCAATTTGAGCCGAGTTATGATCTTCCGAAGTTGAAATTGTGAAAACCGGCTGGAACCTTCTTCACAACCTAATACCACTAGAGTCAGTTGATGATTAGTAACAGAATCGTCTGATCAATTTCATCACTATTCTGAATGGATGAAATTGCGCGGGGCATCTTAAAAACACCGGAAAGAGTAAATTCAGCAGATAGTGTAATATGAAAATAGGGGTGCTCAGCAGTGTAACGATAGAGAAAAAGCGAAGGAAAACGACGAAAGCCCCGAGAAGTAGGAACCCGAAAACCCCTCCCTCTGCGTCACTAGTTGGGGATAGATTGCAGACTGGCTACAGGCTAAATCAGCCGGCCGCGAACGTTGTCCCACCCTCCTCGCCGGCAACTCGCTCGGTGGATGATTTGCAGAACGACACGCCGTGCTGTGGGACCGTGGTAAGAACGTGTGGGACCCGATCCGATCTTTTTCGATGCGAGTTTCGCTAGGCATCACCCCTTCTCATTTGAAGGATTCGTTTCCGCAGAACATGTATTCCCAGTTGCTACTTTCTCTTTACCCCTCCCGGTGCCTCTGAAAAGTGACCAATCGCCGATGGGTTCCCGCATCCCTATGGGGACCGGAGTCTCAACTTCGGGTTTGCAGTGATCTTATCTATCAGAAACTGAAAACTCGTAAATAAGGGGGGCGATTGTATTATAAACAGATCTGTATCGTTAAGGCAGGGTTTCGCACTGCAGCATGCGACGCGAAACCATTTGTAGGGGCGATATAAGTGTTTGGGTCCTAAAGCGTATCGTGTCCTGCTTTTTTATTTTGAGCGCAAATGCTTTGGAAACTGACTACGAATGGCACTACCTAGCTTGCACGCGTCACGCCGCACGCCGCGGGCCACCGTATCAATCGTGCCTTAACGGTACACCCCTTCCCCCTCCAACGTCCATTCATCGCGCAGGTTTATTGCTTAGTTGTAGTCGTTGAGTGCTAGTTCCATTCCGAAATATAATTGAGAGCATGAAATGTCCTGAAGGACTCGACCGATGCCCCCAACCCTTTGCACTTTCAAAGCAATAGTGCACGGAAAAATGTAATCCTCTGTTACCCATATATTTATAATAATATTTGCTTAATAAGGGCCATACGCACAATTTCACGCTAAAAGGTGAGAATTTGGCTAGGATACAGCTCCTCAAAGTGGCGAGCGACGGGGCGGGGCGCGCGAGTGGGTGCCCGCCGCGGCGCCGCAGCGGGCTGAGACGCAGAGTTGCGAAGGCGTTCCCATTTAAAGGCCCCGCTCCATCGCTCGCCACTTTGAGGAGCTGTATGTTAGCCGGACACTTTTCCGCGTGAAACTTTGCACGCGACCCTTATTAAGCAAATATAACAAAAATATAATATATGATTAAGAGAAACTCATACTCCGTGCACGATTCTTTTAATCTTTTATTCACACGATATTGAAAAGGATAACGTACGGTTAACGGCGCGTGTAGATGAATTTCAATCCAGCATGGAGTCGATGTCACATCTTTGCGTTGATATTCAGCGCCCCATCCTTTCACGAACGACATTCGAATGATGGTCATCTTCGTCAGTTCGTATGACGCATCGAATCCACGTGTAGAACATTCGGCAAGTAACTGAAATATTGGGTGATCAGAAAGGCGAGATGAAAGTTCTCGAAGATTTTCTTATAGTGAAAAGGACAAGAACAGTGATTAATCCTGGAACTACAATACTTTCAGAATTCTCTGTCTTTTCCCTTCATCCCATAACCGGCTCCCTTCCATGCGCACATACTGGAGGGTATGAACCATTATTTACCTACTCTTTCAAAGAAATCATTCACGAAAAATTATGTTCTCCCGTTGCCATATATTTATGTTGCATTTGCTCACTACGGGCTACATGCAGTGTACGGCCGTGAAGGCTTTAGGAGTAAAGGGGTGACGGTCACGTGGTCAGGGACGCAGAGTGAGAAGCAAATCAATTTGGGCGCGAGAATTTGAACTGTGCTCTGCAGACCGACGGCTGTTCAAATGTTGCTCAGCAGACTTCTTCCAGTTTTTCAATTTCTGCATTGGAATAAAGCGAGTTTCTTGGTACTCTTCGTGTTTCTGTTCATGTTCTGTATGTTCTATAGTGATTCCGATAGAAAGTACAATCATGGAATGTCCGTGAACGATTCCTTCAGGGCATATATGAATAATGGAGAGGAAAAGTTGGGTTGTTAGTCAAGTCTTTTGTGGCGAAATGAGCTTTAGAAACGTTGCTGATAGGTCTCGAAGTTGCAAGCTTACACACTCCTCCCGCGTCTCCAGCCCAAATAGACGTGTCGAGGCTGCGTGCACTACAGCGCGTTACGTCTGGGTATGGTGATAAAGCTCGACGTTAGCGGCAATTCTTCCACGGTGTAAAATAAATGACAATTGAGGACGCTTTTCCGTATTTTTGGTGAAAAGATACATATTTTCTGCAAAATCTCTTCTCTGATTCATTTTATTTTTCAGATGACATGAAGGTAGTGAACAATGGACAACCAACCCTTCGAAAGCATTGTTCATCGAAGATCTTCAGAGAGCATTTGTTGGCGATTTTGACGACAGTAGTCGGATGAAAACCGTGGATGTAGTTACAATTCCGTGATTGCACAAAGATTGCCGAATCTGATTCACACTCTGCGAACAAGGTACCTTGATGACGCACATAGGTCAACTTTACTCCTAAACGATCAACACCCTGAAACTTCCAAAATTGAACAAAAACCATTAAATCTTTCTCGGGGTGTTACTGGGAACAAGCACCGCGGAAGGAAAGCCGCCAAAAAATGAAATAGAATAAAGTTTTTGGCGTTGATCAATCCCTTTTGTGGGATGCGCCGCGCATTCTAGTTCCATTCAGAATAGTGGTCGCAGGTGAATGTTATTTAGCCTATGCAATGACTGACGGAGGTCAGCCGATGTGCAAGTCGGTGCTTTTACCATCCCAGACCAATCTGATAGCCAATTCACCGAACCCAGATGATGGAAAGCTTGGTTGGCTTGGGCGAGCATTAATGCGGGATTGGATCCCCGCATCGTAGAGTGGGAGTGCGCGCCACCTGTCACTACATCACCTCCGGCTCCAAAGTAAAAACATATTGCGAGCTTATTCGAGGGTAAGGGAGGCAGATGATGTACTGCATTTCCACGCCTCACGAGGAATACAAGAACATGTAGCCGATGTCACAGATAGCCATTCTTCTCATCACTCAAAATTGCATACATACTCTGCAACTCGGTCGTACCGCGTCGCCCTTCACCGCAACGTAGGGCAGCGGATCGACCACACCAACCACATCGAGGGCTGTAGGATAAGAAACCGGAACTGGGTCAGGTTGCTGAAAATCGCGACGGCCACTCCTCTTCGCGCGCAGACAATTTGAAATTTCGAAGCAGCGGGGATTTTTCGCACGCGGCGATGCACTTCGCGTGGCGCGGTGACCCAGTTCGTGTGTCCTGGCCTGCACCCGTCAGCGAAAACCAGTAAGCCTGCATAGTAACCGAAGTTCTGGGGCTTCGTTAGTTGCTACAATGTGATTTCTGAAGAAACTCAAAGTCAACCTATTGAAGATTCATATTTCTTTCTTTTTCCTTTTCAGACATTTCAGATGTATCACTGACCCTTTCCAATAAGTCGTCGTGTGTTCTCAATCGGTGGATTCCGATTGACGTTAGAGAACAATCCCAGGCTTATCTTTTGCGGATTATTCGTCGGATCTGTGTAGCCATCAATGAACACCGGTGAAGAAGTCACCTAGGGATTGATACTTTGAGTCGATGATCTAATTCGTTAAATAGTCAAACGTAAATCGACACTTTTAAAAGGAATTCACGGAAACAAACAAGACTAAAAGCAACTCTTGGAGCAGTGACATACTCGAATTTGTTCGCCAACTCGAGTATTCATTTCATAGTAGCTGATTGTAGCCCAGTGTTCTGGTTGGACGCACTGGACCTGCAAAAATTAAAGGGAGCTTCAGGGGAAATTCGGACGAAAAGTAAAAGGAGTAATGAATATGAAAGCCGAAATGACTAGTAACAGGACAGTGGAGAAAAAACGGATGGTAATGGCCAAAAACTCAAGAAATAGGACCCTTTCCCACCGTTGGTTCTAGGCGCGGACGACCTTCCTGTCAAGAGGCTGGTAGTCCGCATAGGTTTTCCACTGACATTACCAAGACGTAAACATGAAGAGATGTTCGGAAGTGCGACAGCATCTATTTTCATATGGTCAGCTTCAAGCTAAAAGTGAGAAAGCGCGCTGCGATACTTTCAATCCTACCGGATTTACTTGACCAACCTCACCATGACCAACCACTAATCACGTCGCCTGGAGGCGGGCTGTCCAAACCAAGGCGGCTTGTCCTGACGAGGCCGCCTCCGCCACAGCTCAAGGGGGCGCCTTCCGCGGGGGATTTCGTCATGCATAGGCCTTTCGGACCCGTAGTTTATCACTAAATGACTCCTTTTGGGATTCCTTATCACCCGCATTACCCCAAACACTGCCTTGAAAAAAAATCTGCGGAGGTGTTCACCGTCGTCCTTGAGTGGGGTGGGCGTGGGGGGATGGGGTTATCCATGCAGCAGAGGATTTTCTTGATCAAAGGATTTGTCCGCGAAAATTCTATTATTCTCATTCCGCTTAACCTACTACACGCATTACATGGACAGAAACATGAAAAGACCCTAAAATTTTTTTTCCCTGAGTGAAACTCGAAAGACTGGAAAGAGAGTAACTCGTTCGAATTCCCGTCGAGCAACATTTGAACAGCCGTCGGTGGACGAAGAGCAGTTTTCGTGGACGATTCCTTCAATGCAAGCAATGATGACCTCGGGTTTTGTTAGAGGTAGTGGATTTTGTAAATTTTATCCCTTCTTGGACAAAAGATTTGGGAGAAGATGACACGGCCAAGAATAGTATTTTCGATGATGAAAAGGATAGCATAACCTCAAATAATTTCATTCATAAGCTCTGCAGCCTTCGTTTCCATAAAATTACAGTTACTTTTTTTTTTATTCATTGTTTGCAATAAAAGGAGCAAAAGAACTGCTGTCATTCAGAGATCTATTTACTTCTGATGCAAAGCTCTTCTAGATGACCTGAGCATAGAATCCACAAAATAATGACATGATCAAGATTTATAAAGAACACGTAGAAGATACGGCGCATAGGGACAGTCGTTGTTTTCGAAAATGAATGTGGTGGTTTTGTCCGTTTTCCCTAACGGTGGCTGGAGCCATTATCGGCTCGAGTGAATTCGAGGGGAATATAGCAGTAGAAAACCCTAGCCTGCATCCAGGGTCTGTAGTTCCGCAGGGCGCGCGTAGGTTGTGTGACATGTGAATCCCGTTGAGGAGGAACTAATGAAAGAAATGTTTCTGGGAAGGGACTATGTGAAGTATCCATGGGAATAATTTATCATGTTACTTTTACAATATTATTTATTATCAGAGTGTGCGCCACAAAAGATGCACGCCGCCTCTTTCTTCCTAGAGCCCTCGTGGCCGCGCTCCTCAGACATACCACTCTGTAGAACGTCACTCTGAGAAGGTTTATCTTGGCCGGCTTCTTGTTTTTTTTTTGTACAACATTGCATGCGGCTCTTATGGTTAGTGTGCAAATACAGCATAATATACAGATAAAGAATAAATTGAGTTTCCACGGACTAGGGTGTAACACTTTCCTAATGCAAGTAAGGGGTTTCTCATGTTGCCACTAATGGCACCACACTGGCACTCGTTCCCCTTCACCGAACTATAGCCGGTAGCACACGCTTTTTGATAGCTCCAGTCGCCATCCATGGAGAGGGAAGAGCACAATATTCTTGAAAGGATTAGCGGAGCTGACAGAGAAGAGACAAAACTGAGAATGGAACAAAGAGAACATTCGTCCAACACAGTGGCACGCTTAACGGAATGGATTCGCTCCCGAAAATTGCATGCTCGAAAGTTAAAGCAAAGGTAGCACAAGGATTGGTTGTGTCGGCTGTTGAATATAAAATCAAGAGGAACTAAGTAGCAAGGCAAATGAGAAAAACGGAATGGCTAAAAACTCTTGGAATGAGACTTTCTTTCGTCCGGTTGAGACTCTTATGACGAAAGTATTCTCTAGCGCGCCTCAACGCTTACGTATCCATCAGCCATGTGGATCTGTATTATAAGCGGTCAAGCGCAGTTAGTGATGAGGGCAGTTGGTGAAAGCGGGCCAAGATGAGGTCTGCAACCAAGCGTAAAGCCTCATTGAAGCGCTACATAGAGCATACTTTTTACCGAGAATTGTGTCTTACATAGACACATTTGACTCCAACCGTTCATTTATAGTCACCATATTTCCTGTTGAGTAGGAAAACTATCCTTCGCACCCTCACGATCCGCTCCATGGGGAATGACTTACGAATCATTTGAAACAGTCGACTTTGGAAAATTGTGTAAGCCTCGAGAGGGGATGCATCCTATGACAAGAATCTAGTTGGGTGCCATGATTGGGGTCGACCGAGAACATCTCATCCGTTCACAAATTCATTACAATTCAGTGACTTACCGCTACAGTCGGCACACTTGGTGAAAAGTTGTAATTGTCGGCATCGTCTACATGCATTTGATTGAACTGTGAATGACTGGAATGAACCACTTTTTTGAAAAATATTACAGCCGAAAATTTTTTTAATAGGGAAAAACTCATACAATGTGGAACTTCAGTTATTGAAAGAGGGGTTCGAAGTCAACAGGAATCGAGTTCAATCCAACGTGAGGCAATAATAGATCTCTATCTGGGTTGCGGCAGGTTACTCGAACTGGGTCACGTCAAGCGAGGAGGAAGAGAGCACGCTCATTCGAGTGTGGCCAACTTACAAGGTAGGAAGTAGGGAACTCAAAGGCAGCGACAAGGGAAATCCGGACGAACAATGAAAAATGTAGTGAATATGAAAGTCGAGGTGCTTTGTAATACCAGGATGAAGAAAAAACGAAAGGGAGTAGCCAAAGGCCCAAAAAATAGAACTCTCTCTTCACCGCTGATTCTCGACGCGGACGATCTTTCCGTGAAGAAGCAGTTAATCCGAACTATTCTTCCACTGGCTGTTGCCAAGTTAACTTCAAGCTAAAATTGAGAAAGCGCGCCGCAGTACCTTCGATCCTGCTGCATTTCCTTGGCCGCACTCATCGTAGCCAACGAGGAATAACGTCGCCTGGAGGCGGGGTCTGTCAGTCAAAAGTGTCAGCCGTTCACCGTTACGCCGACGCTACAGCTCAGAGGCTCGCTTTTCGAAGGGTATTTTGCCATAAACAAGCTTTTTAGGCCCATAGTTTCCATACGAGTGATTTCTTTTAGGGATTTTCCAATACCACATTATCCCCAAAGCTGCCTAACGTGCGCGGGTAGTCAGTAACAATCGTAGGGACTCAATTCGAGTGTCCTGTCGCACGTGCTTTCTGCTTAGAAGTCGCTAATTATTCGCAATAAATAAACTGATGCGAGAGACTATCTAATGATCACTATGGAAAAGATCCCCCTTGTGCACCCGAGAACAAAAAGAGGAGGAAAGCGCTGTCTCTCCAAACGATCAAATCAGTATGAGCGTTCTACGCCATATCTCAGAACTGCAAAATGCAGTAAAATATGATGAAAAAGGGGTGAAAAGGATAAGGTCGACCAAGATCGCAAAGGAATGTCATCCGATCACAGACGATCGTGGTACAGCTTCGAGAACAGTAGCTCGCTGTCTGCTTATCCAAACACATTCGACACGGCCGCTCACTTAAGACGTGATTCCGCTTCCGCGTTCTCCTTTCCTACGAATTTCCGACCGAAACTCACACGAATACATAACAAGTGCCCTGGTGAAGGCTGAGTGGCCATTGCCAATTAGGTCTGTCGAATCTGCAACCACTACTTGGGGATATTTCATGGCCATCCGGCGCTCAGAAAAAATAGGCAACTTGGCATTTTGCATGAAGAAAAGGCTCATTCAGAATTTTTTTCGCTGAATATCTCAGAGGGAATCGTTCACGGAGAAATGAGTTTCTCTGAGACCATTATATTTATGTTGTAATTGCCTAATGTGGGCCGCATGCAAGACTCAGGCGAAAAAAATGTGAATCCGACTATGATACTGCGCCACAAAGCCGCGGCCGGATGGGCGGGGCCTCCGAGCAAGTGCCCACCCCGTCGTCTGCCGCGGTGGAAGGCACATTGTAGGAACAGAAACTTACGTAAACAGTCCCATTCTCCGTTCCCAACAAACCGAACGCCGGACGGGGCTTTACTCGGGGGCCGCGCCCACCCGGCCGAGAATTAGGGAGCTGTATCTCAGCCGAATTTCCGAATTTTCACTTTTTCGCGTGAAACTATACATGTGGCCGTGGACGGTTCCTCTAACTGAGCCACTATGTGTCATATTTCATGGTGAAAGGCACGCTCTTTGACGGGCTTAGGAGTGGTCGGTAGCATCCACCGGCTGTGCTCCTCCCACAGTCGATTGTGTCACATGCAGCTAACCGTCATACATCACAGATCCACACACTGTCAACTATGAGGCTAACTGGCCACAAAGTTCAATGAGTGGGACAGAGACCCCATTTATTGGTTTCTGGCTAATATGATTCGTTTTTTTTTTTCGTCGCCGCATCAAACGACAAGGTTAAGGCTTGGTGGCCTCCCCGTACAAACGCTGCATTACCGCGCTCGCAATGGCAAAAGAAAATAAGTTTGCATTGAGCCTTCTAGAACAAGCAGAATAACTCATGGCATTCCTTCCAACCATTTGAAATTCTGAAAAACCCGTCCGGAACGCTCACTTGAATAGGCCAGCGATTTCTACATTTTGTGGCATTGACGAACCGGTCGCTTCCATAGCCTGCATTCGTCGAATTCCAGGCGGAATCGACGCTGGTGGGAGTTCCGAATGTCTGCAACGGACTGATTCAATCGACAGTTTAATTAACAGAGGAAAAGGTGGTTTTCACCTGGGAACCAGTACTGGCGGCAGAACACCATCGCTTTCAATGCGGCGATAGTGATATGGATTGATGCAGATCTCCTTTTGACCAGAATCATAGCAGTACCTGCAATCTATCATTATCATTTGGTTCGCTATTATCTACATTTTAATTATCTAAGCTATTATCTACATTTTAATTATCTACATGTTAAAGTCGGAAATAAAGTAGTGAAAGGTCGCGCGCACTCCCACTCTCATGGTATGGGGACCAAATTCCCCATCCGTGGCTGCCCAGGCCAGCTAACCCTGCCCTCCCTCTGGAGTAGGTGAATTGACACCGGTCTGGGAGAATGAAACCACGAACATGCACACCGGCTGGCCCTCGCAGTATAGATCAAACCGTAATCGTATCCACCTGTCACTACGATTTTGAATGGAACGAAAATGCGTGGCGCACCCCAACAAGGGACTGACTAGCACCAAGAATTTTATCCTTTTATCTTTGATAAATTGAATTTTACGAGAACAGACAAAAATTTTAATCCACGGATCAATGACGTAGAAGAAACGCATAAAACGTAACAGCTATAATCACTGGGTATTTTTCAAGCTGAACATAGGAAACGTCCTACTGGGGTGTTTCCGAAGGCCGTTCACGTGCAATGCTATATCCGGCATTCATCCACAAATGGCCAACTATCCATATTCCACGAAAGCAACTGCTATTCAAACATGAGCATGAAAAAACTAAAGAGCAGTCCAAGAAATAAAAATACATTTTTATTCAGGGTGCGTCCGAATGTCTATGAATGACTTCTAAGGTAAGCAGGTCTAACGAGGGTTGAGAAAATGATTTTGCCACAGCCCGCGATGCGAAAGTTGTTAAAAGGCATTAACTAATGAGCAGAAGTGCTGGTCTCGGAAGCGACTCGATCCCGAATTCCATGCGTTCGGACACATGGGCTAATCCATTACACTACCGAGACACGGTGATAGGCTACAGTAAATATGAGAAGCACAGGAAAAGGGAGGAAGGACCGCTCAAGGGGGTCCTGGTAATGTAATGAATTAGCACATATGGCCGGAAAGTAGAGAGAGAAGGTGGAGTTTCGTCCGAGAGCAAAACTTTTGCCCATAACTCGGCTTACTTGTGATCACCAATAATGTATTATTGTTTTGTCCATGCCTGCTCCACATATATGTAATAAACAAACATCCAGCATAATGAATAGAATAACAAAGAACCAATAATATGTCAGGTACAGCAAAAAAGCAAATGAAAAAATAATAAGAATAAAAATAATGGGCAAAATTTTGAATCAACAAAAAATAGACAACAAACAATTATGAATAAATACATGGTTCTCCAGCAAAAGCTTGAGGCTGACCTGCAACTATCAATCGCCTTCAATTCATGGTGGGACTGCAGATCAGGCCATCGATACACCCGGCAGTAAATTACGTGCGGTAAAGCCTAAATTCTTTTCATGTTTATAAGGCCATCCAAAGAATAGCTGTCGAAGAAATAATTAATCATTTCTTAATTCGTTTATGTGAGCCTTTGCCGCATATCAGGCATGGGTTGAGGAATCCTCAGGGAGAGTTGCATTTTGTGTCGTAAAAAAGGGCATCGCACTGTAGCGACAAGTTCCTAGAGGGATCCTCGACAACCTACCTGTTTTGTAAATGTATCGAAAACGGATACTTTAGTTTCTGTTCATCATATATTCATGTTGTATGCGGTTACTGAAGGCCACATGCAAAGCTTTACGCAAAAGCAAGAATTTTGCTGGCTTCTCGGAGTGACGTCCGACAGGATGGGGCGTCCGCCGAGGAGCCACGAGGGCTCCAGGAGGTAAGCTGCGACTGTCACGTGGTCAGCGACGCATAGTAGAAAGCAAATCAACATTGGGCGCGAAAATTCAAACTGTGCTCTTCCTGCCTACGGTTGTTCAAATGTTCTTCGGTGGGAATTCAAAAAAGTTGCTCTTCTTCCATTTTTTTTCGATTTCCGCGTTGGAGCAACGGAAACTTCTGAGTTCTCTTCGTATTTCTGCTTATGTATAATAATTCATCCAAAAAAAGTGATTCCAAGAAGACTAAGAATCACGGAATTTCCGTGGACGATCCCCTTGAAGAGAAGAAAGGGGAAATTAAAAAGGAAATTAAAAGAAACTACATAATGTCATGCTACACTGAGCTATAATGGGTACCTAATGAGAATTCAAGCAATGCAAATGCACGAATAAAATAATTGATAATTGAAGTCTGTAAAACTTAATCCATCATTCCCCTCGCTAATCTTTCACCTTAAAATTTGATCTTATTTCGATAGCTGGAATACAGAATTTATTTCCCAGGCTTATTCCGGCTGCTGGTGAGCGTCTGTTGTCTCAAGGAGATCTGGAACAATCGTCGACTGGCTCGCAGCCGAGAGAACGAGTACCGTGGAGGTCGTTGTGGTTGATGCATGACATAGCCGCAGCGAACGCCGTTCCCTTTCCGCATGGAAACGGCTTCGATTACCAACTCTTTAGCTCCTTCCCGCACTCTTCTTTCATTCCCTAATTCTTGAAGATGGTCACTATGCTCCTTGTCGGAATATTTGTCGGTGGGCAACCACTAATCGATCTTCCTTCAGCGGATGAACTTCGGCCTTCTTTATGCCTCCGTTTTTAAATTCTTTTTTGTCGCTTCTACATGTTGTTTCTTTCCCCGAATCTCAATTAATTCTGTGTAATAATGGTTGAATAAGCTGCTCAATTAAAATGTGGACTGCACGATTTTATAAAAGAAAATATGACTGTTAAAAACATCAAATGAATTTAAATCACTCAGGACTTCAAATTTAAGCCAGTTATGCAGCTGAAATGGAACTGGTTTCTGAAAAAATTGTACTTGTGAGGAATTACCTTACGATGTGATATTTGAAGGCGACCATCAAGGGAACGAGGGATTGTCACGCATTCCGTTGGCTGCTCTCCTTTACACTGTAATTTTGCGAAATAAAGGGTCCATTATATTAACTCGGAAATCCATTCGAATCCAACGAGCAGTCAATTCAGAAACGATGGATTATAATGAATGAACATTTTTTGAAATGAGATTAAAAATTTTCTGGTCGTTCTCTACTATTTGAAAAGAAAATAAAAATTTCCAAAACGATACCTTTAAGAATCAAATTTAAGTCAATCTCTATCATTGCTTACTTTAAAAAATCAGTACGGGTGTGAATTCTATACAATGATCAGTCCATCAAATCCCTCAAGAACGGAAGTATTACTTGTCTTTTTTTTCTGAACGGCAAGAAAAGAACAAGGAATTTCAGAAAATATGGCAGAAGCCAAAAAAATTATCCTCTCGCTTTTGTGCATAGGTACTTTTCTGACTCAGTGTGTAAACCACCCATAACCATGAAAATTCATGCCAACCCCTTCGCGATCACAGATCCGCGGGTCTCAGATCAATACTTCTGTGAACCGGATCACCCGAGAACACGTCCACCGCAGAAGCCTTGAGGAGGAAGGGGCCCCACTCATGCACCTAGGAGCCATTTTGTTGCATTTTCTTTATAACCGCATTACTTAGCAGCTATACTTTTACTTTGAACAATCGACCAAGTTAGATCTATCGCATCAGCTAGCCGAACTGGTCTGAAAGTGTATGAAGCAATGTAAGTCTTTCAGAGTTTCATTTCAAAAGACACAAAAAAGCTTCCAATAATTGGCTGCAAAAGGATTTTTGCGAAAAAAAAGAAGTGGACTGAAGATGTTATATAGCACCTTACCTTAACTGAATTACATTACTGTATGTATGGCATATTATTGTATTGCATTGAATCGTACTTAGATTTTTGGTTACTGGTACAATCCGGTCTTCTTAACGATGAAGTCATTCTGTATATACTTTTCAAAACGTAGATGTTTAACGTGGACATCAAAGCTACTGCTTCGCTCTTCTACATCTTCTTCAGTTCCTAATCGTAGCACTTCACACAAGCTGCAAATTCCGCATTCATTCGTACAAACTGGTGTATGTATCTGTCATTGGAACAGCACCTCTAGGACAGAGATGATGCCTTGATCTTCGAGAATGCCTAGATCTACTGTCTGACGGTGAGAGCTACCATAGCTCATCCGGTACCACATTGGCTCATTCATCTAGGGGTCATTTTACAGCACTTTTTCGCATTGGCCCATTGTTGATTATGAAAGCAAACTCCCTAAGCAGTGTAAGGCGAAGAAAAATCAAATGGTGGTAAGAATCCCAATGAATGGGACTTCTATACTCCTTGCCAAAATCTGTGACGGACGTGTTTTCCGACGTGCGACATCTTTGACCTATCGACCGAAGTCACATGAATCTGTCATGCGTTGAGGTCATCTTCAGCACATGACGCGCTCGATTGTTAGCACAGAGCATCACTCTTCGGCCATAACAAGGCTTTGTCAAGTAGTTTGGAGCGCACTCTCCACCGAAAACACCTTTTTGCGCTAAACATTGTCTTACTGAGTCCCCGAGTTTGCCCTGATTCCGCGCAAGGTACGGACTAGTACGAAGTGAAAGCAGTAGGCGGCTAAGGATGACGTACCTGACGATATATTAGGAAAAGAGTATAGACCGTCTACGGCTGGCATAACTTTCTTTTGTTTTGTTTTTTTTTTTTTGGCGAATCCATAAAAGCACCTCCACCACCTGTCTATCACGTGAGCCACCGCCAGTTTGTCGATCGATATTTTCGGAGTAAATGATTATTTATCTGGACTGCATAATGATGCGATCGACGGCGGTATTTGTAAAAACATTGGCTGCACTGAAGAAGCATGTCAATGATTACATTCAACA
The DNA here is from genome assembly GCA_963978905.1 of Trichostrongylus colubriformis. NCBI lineage: Eukaryota > Metazoa > Nematoda > Chromadorea > Rhabditida > Trichostrongylidae > Trichostrongylus > Trichostrongylus colubriformis. Next base: position 39,729,637 of record OZ022259.1, read on the forward strand.
CCCAGCGCTCGCAATGCGCACACGCCTATTCCCATAACATAAACTGATTTCAATTTTTCAACTCTGGAATTTCTATTTTTTAATGCAGCGTGTAATGGTCTGTTGATGTTGACCAGGAGGATTGAATGGTTGTAGTGTTGATGGAGTTCGTTCTCTGCTTCCCCTGCTACAATGATCCGTTCGATTCCAGGATTAACAATTCGTTTTTGAGGGGAACATTGAATTCTAGCTGATCAAGTCTGGGGATGAGGATTTGAGTGAACTGTGGCGCAAACCAACCCAACCAACCATTCTAAAGAACCTACAAACATATTCTCCATTGTTTACTTTCCGTCCAACGATGAGGGACCATACAAAACGGGCATAAAACAGACTTTTTGTAACAAGACCCCCGCCCCAAGATATTGCACCTCAATCAATCACTCAGTCTTGGGTTAAAAGCGTACAGTGTCGAAAATAAATGAATAACTATAATCCTTCATTATTTAATGTTAAATAAACTTTAAAAAAATTACACAGCCGTTTCATTTTTTCCCAAAAGCGAGATGTTTATTGAAAGTGCAGAAATGAACCTGTAATGCGAATTCCAAACTGGCTAGTGCGTCTTTGTTGTGTTTGAGCAACTTCTTCATAAGATTATCGATCGCCTTCTTTGCCCAATTTTCATCTTCGTCACCTAAAACTTCGGCTTATACTGTGACAATCAGGCACGCTGCTAAATGTCAAAACAGGTGCAAAATTGAGCTTCTAAATTTTGCGCTTACGCTTACTATGATCTCAGACAGCTGCTACAATGCGACCTCAAATCCTGAAGGTCTTAGCTTTTTCTAATTTTTCTTGTTCAGTTCACAAAATTGCTGTGAATACCCTTGTTAATATACGTATGAGCAAATGTCGGTGCATTCTTGCCCTAAGAACTCTTGTAAATGCTAAGGCATGATGCGCAGAGAAGTGTAGCCTTCAAAAGCTCTTACCGTGGGTGGGGAAATGAACCCCGCCTTGCACCAGAAGTTGCCACACAAGGTATGTTTGACGTTTCCACTGTAGCTCTGAACCTTAGCTAATATTGGGCCATTCCATACGTACAGTAGCGCTCAAAAGTCTTCGGCCAAAACTTTTTTGTCATAACTTTTTTTTCTACTTGACCAAATTTGACAAAATTTTAATGTGTGGTGCCTGATCCTATTGCCAACATTTCCTGCTACTTGAGTGCCGTTCGACTCTTTTCATGGTTTTTTACAAGAATAACTACAAGACCACCGAAAAAAAGAAAAAGGCTTGCTCAAGAAAAACGGCTTTCTTTACCAAAACAAAACGAGCAAGCCTCAGAGAACATTAATATTTTGTAGAAAGACCACGGCTTTTTATGACAGCGGCACAGCGGGACGGCATAGCGATGGCACTCCAAAAACAAAAAATTACATTGAACCCCGTAACTTACACTGTTGAGCGCCAAAATAGTATATTCAGTAGGTAGTGTCTCCGAGTATAACATACTGAAATTTCTCTTAGATCGGTCCAGTTGCAAAAAAGTTACAAGTGAAAAACCCAAGTGAAAAGCCATTTGGCCGAATACTTTCGAGCGCTACTGTATGTCTGACGTTCAACCCACTGTAGTTCTGAACCCTAGCTAATATTGGGCCATTCCATACGTATGTAATGTCTTTTTTTCGGGTAGAAATTTCTTCTATCAAATTATAACTTTGTGTAGCATGTCATGTTCTAAGTGTCCTAGAATAGGTCCGGTTTCAGGTTAGCGAAAGATCCTTTGGAGAAAAATTGACTAAGCCCACATTTTATCGAAACACTATATTCCACCTTGAAAAATCAATCAGTTATGTGTTCCTAACCATGCTCGAAAAAAGAGAATTTCTTCAAATGAAGGCAATAAAATTTTCTCAACCAGTTCGCTGAAAAGAATGGCGAAACATTAGGAAGAGCTAGTAAGTAGGGAAAGACACACACATCGACCGAATTCCTTATTTTTATGCTAAGAAAAATAACTTGTGAAATAACCTCAAGCGCAATACATGGTTTGAAAATAGGCGCTCATGTACTATGCGAGTGGCACTCAAAAACACAGTTGAAATTTCAACAGAAAACTAATTCCATTACAAATCTTCTAAACATCCAATATCATTGTGTCATTTCAAAATGTCGGAAGTAAATAAACAAACAAAATCCTGCCTACCGTTTATGATCTCTCGTGTGTGAAGTGTCCCCCCCCCCCCAAGGCTTAGGCTAGATGCTTGGTCGATTTTGTTGTCTCGTTTTCGTTCTTTGGGTTTTTATGCGTGTCTGTTCTGGTATTATGTTTTTTTTAATGTGTTGAAAGTGCTAAGATATCAGTGCAAACCGGGATTGTGGTTCCTGCCTGGGCCTTGACGAGGAAGGAGCTTTGGAATCTGTGAATATTTTTTACTGTAGCAAATATTTTTTCATCCTATTTCTGATTGAGGACTCTCCTCGGAGCTCCTTCTTAACCTCTCACGGTGAGGAAAAAATTTCCACTTCCTAGAAATTGTTTTTGAGTGCCACCCCCCACAGTACCTCCCACAGTACATGAGCGCCTGAAAATACATTTTGAATCGCAGTCAAAATTAAAGCACAACGAGACCACGATGGAGCAGAAAATATTTCCCAATGATTTCTGAAACGATGTTCAGCAAAGAAATTAGAGGTAAAAATTTAATTTCAAATGATTGTCAAAGCTCTCAGAAAAAGCAATTTGGAGAAAGACTCAAACGAGTTCTCCGGCAATTATTTGGTGGAACTTGTAGAAGGGGTCGCGCTTAGTAATAGACACGTGATTGATTGATTTTCTCGAAGTGAAATATTAGTGTTTTAGGTGATTGCCGGTTTGTTCATTTTTGTCGACTAGACTCATGAAAATAGGCCCCACTCAAGGACACCCAAAAATTGCACATACTTTTTTGAGAAGTAGATAAATCTCTTTCGAATCATTTTAAAGTATTACATAACTGATATTTGTAAGTTTATAGGAAGGAATTTGGAAAAAACTATGTTTTTCATGGAATGATTCAATATTTGCTCTGCAGGGGATTAAATGATTGATGCAAAAAAAACCCGAAAAGCGTGGTTGGAAGTGATTTTTGATTATTATACTGTAAATAACTTGTCCGTGGAACAACAGAAATACTCATTTGGGTTTGAAAAGGAATACAGGGGTGCAGGTGGCAAAACAGGTTTTACAGGTGATGTATTATGAAGTAGAATTTTCCCATCAGAAAGTGACGAAAAGTGTAATACAATGGTATGGAACGCTAGAAAGAAACGAAATAGATTGTCAAAACACTTTTTAATAAAGTCAAACAGCGATGAGAAGAAATGTCCCTACGCATTGTGGAGATCAACCAGCAGGTGTCGATAGCTGCAGAGAATTTGATTTCCTTCACGAATTTCAATATTTCATACATTATATTCATATGCACATACATAGGGGTGAAAGTCTTGATAGAACTGAGAAAGTGACTTTTCGCGTTGCTCTGTGGCTTTGTATTTCATCTTCTTCGCAGTGAAAGTGTTCTGCTATCAACTACCTCCTCAAACTTACAATTCTTTGATGTTTTCAACTTCAAGTTTTCCAAGGCAAAGGCGAACAGCAATTCGAGGGCCAAGTTCTTTACTATCAAAGTCTGAATTCTTTGAGTGAATCAAAAAATTTGGTTACTTCCACCGTAGCTCAATTCAAGCGCATTGTGCATCCCTACCTCAAACAAAGACTTCTAAATTTCGGCATTTAGGATATCTAGATTTCTAGGTTGTTTTTTTGTTTTGTTCTCAAGCTGATTTAATTTTCTTTTCTTCTTTCTAGTTCGTGTTTTCTCGTGCTTTAATTTGCAAATGAATTGGATATGTTCTCGTACGACTTATTGTTTCATGTGTATCCACGCATGCGATAAATCTATTATAAATTTTGCTAGTTATTTTTCTGGCGTATAGCCAGAACTCGCGGTTACCCCCGCTGCAGAGGGGGCGGCACTAGGATTGGCATCATATACCCCCTCTCGTGCTGCCCACATCAGAGTGTATTTACTGGCTGTCTTAGAGGCAGCATTAGGGGAAAGTCGGACGAAAAGTAAAAGAAGTAGTGCGTATGAAAGTCGAGATGCCTAGTAACAGGACAGTGGAGGAAAAACGGATGGAAATAGCCAAAAACCCGAGAAACAGGACCTCCCTCCCACTGTTGATTCTCGACGCGGACGACCTGTCGTCAAGAGGCGGGTGCTCCGACCTAGTTTTCCATAGGCATGTTGTCAAGTTAACACAAGGGAATGTTTGGAAATACGACAACATCTATTTTTTGAGTGAGTTTCAAGCTGAAACTACGAAAGCGCGCCGCAAAACCCCCGATCCTGCCGCATCTCCTTGACCGTTCCCACCCCAGTCAATCGGAAATTACGTCATCGGGAGGCGGGATCGACATATCAAGAGGCGGAACAGACAAGCGGTTGCGGCGTTTTGCGGCGTTTCTACAGCTCGGAGGGGCGCTTTTTCACCGGGATTTCGCCACAGATAGCCTTCTTAGGCCCAGGACTACCATGTGAGTGACTTCTTGTAGGGATTTCTCCTTACCGCATTACCCCTAATGCTGTCTTTAAGGATAAAGTTAATATCCACTGAACCACCGTTTGAGAAAAAGAGAAATACCTCTTGATCATTAAAAAAGACGCCACCTTTCTGCTTAGTCACCACATTATTGGTGCATCGGACGGGAAACGATTCCGGGCTGCACATTGGGCAGGCGAGCATTCTACCAGTGAACTAACGTTTCAAAAAGAGAGGTATTATCTCTCGATCATAAAGAAGGCGCCGCCCCTCCGCCTAGTCGCCACAGTAATTCCTTCCACTTATTCAGTTGTGGACCATACCACTTGATTTTGAGAATGCTCTTTACAAAGGAAGGAGAGGAGGCGTGATGATATCTTTGCTCATATTCCTCCAATTTTCCCTCAATGAAGAAGAATTCATGTTGGAACTGACCCTCTGAGTATGTGGGGTTATCGCCTTTCTAATCTTTCACTTCTTCAGCGGTAATTGAGAAATCAAGCCACAATTTATCTGCTAGATGAGTTAGGAACTTGAATGATTGGTGAAAGCCTTACCTTGTTTCCATCCCAAATGCTTCATAATACCATCGAATTTCGTCTGTATACTCATCCTTGTCCTGTGTTCACTATCACATGAAATCGAATTTCACCGGATCGTTAATGGAACAGCCGATCGAGGTGCCTGAAAATAGGAGGCAGATGAATTGGCCTCTCTGTAAGGATCCGTTCTTGCCGTGTACATAGTTAGTATCAAAGAAGGAATCTGGGGACACTGCGATGAAAAACATCAAAATATAGTGAAAGAAAATAAATTTTATCAGTAAGATTAAAAAGCGGAATTGCTTTGCAAAACTGAGGTGAAACCGTTTTAAAACTGAAAGTTTGTAGTTGTCTAGCTTGAAATAAGTTCGAAAGGACAATCACTGCGTGAAACTTTTACCTTAACTGGTTTGAGAAAATTGAAATTCAGTTTATTGAAAGGACCCTCAGTGTTTCCGACTACTCAAGATATCACGAAAGTGCAAGTACATATTAATCATAAGCTTAATCGATCTAAGTGATCAATAAGCGCCACCTAATCGATATCAGATGATAGACGGTGACCGGCGTGACGAGATTTGATAAGCATGAAGTGAAGAAGGGGAACGGTTGGGTTGTTTCGCGCGGGTGGGTGGCCGGTTGGGTTGCGAGAGACTGTGCTTGTGGGCGAGATCACCGAGAAGCGCTGGAGACATTTTGCGACTCTCTGGAGCCATCACCATTTCGTAGCTCATCGAACAGATGTGAATGTGATGAGGAGAAAAGTGCGTTTTATGAAGCGTGCAAGACACTGCCGTCTTCGGACAGCTCCAATGCACCAGGTGTTACTCAGTTGGTCAGGGCAAGTTCTTCAATAACAAGAAAACGTGGACAAAGGAGTATATTGGTATGCCTGACCGATGTGGAGGGGTACTGCGGCAAGGCACTTCCAGGTGTCGCAAAAATTAGCCGCTCCAGTACGACTCCCTTCCCCTCTTCAGGGACCAAATACGACCCTCCTTGACCCTCGTTTCATGACCTCTACAATACCGGCAACTGCTGCCGGATTGTGGAGTTGCAATGTGTTTTAGTGCTAAGTAACTGTACACTTTCCTAAAGTAAAAAGATATTTATTCCGCATATCTTCCCCCGGTCTCGCTGTAAAATACCCTTCGCTTCTCATCTGCTCCCTGAAAGTTCGAATCCAGTGCTTACCGCTAACCTCTGCAGGTACGACCCCTCGCCCTCCAGTCAGGTCGAATGCGACCCCCTCCCCATGTCGACGAATCCTCGACTCCCGGTGGTGTACCCTGCTCGGAGGGGAGGGGAGGGGAGGGGGGGGGGGGGGGGTTGGCAGAGGTTGTTGTGTACAATAAGAAGTTTCGTTTCAACCGCTGAGCTTCTTCCAGCTACGCCGCTTTGTCCCCCAACTCCAACTGCACTCATTTTCCTACTTGGCAAACGTGATCGATCTTTTTTGGTCCTTTTAATGTGAATCAGGTAACTGAAGATATGACACGAAATGTGTTTCAAAGCTTCATGCATCTCAGACACATGAATTTTCACTAATCAAGCCGTATGTAGTTCCACACCTACCTATGCAAGGGCCCTCAAGCCCCATCTTCTGCAATCTCTAACCAGCACGAGCGGGTGGTGGGAAGTTCAGCTGGCAAGCAGTGGAAACTCTCGTTCGCAAACAATTTTCTCATAGATAAGGAGACATGGTGTGCCGTTTAAGAATGCCAGTTACTCTGAATCGATAGTATTGCACTTTCTGGGCAGTGACGATAATGCCAGTTCATCCCTCGCTCTACAAAAATAGCTCTCTCGCACTCGCTCCTAAATAAGGATGAGAGTGAATCTACCGCATCTAGGTGAAGTTTCCCCATTCCTCCCCCTTTTCATCTTTTTCTCTCTTTTCTAGCCACATCCGGCAATAAGCTCATTTAAGGACCGACATTGCAATTCATATCGAAAATTTTTATGAATCAAGATACCATCGATAGAAATCGATGCCCATTCATCCTTTTCGACCTCATCTTGTGCCCTCTTTTACTAACGATTGTCGTTCGGAAACATCCTTTCAGCCTTTTTACACCTACACCAATGTTGACAAACTTTTCCAAATACCAAATAATTTAAAAGATAAGTGAAAATTGGCTCACAACGGTACGCGGACTTTTTAAAGCCATTTTGAAAAATTTTCCGAGTTCTCCAAAAAATTCTGGAACTTATTGGCGAGATATATGAGGCACCCACTACTACCTAATATATTGGTGATATTTTCCCAATACTTTTGCGCTCTGTGAAAATTTTCCCAACATTTTGTGCTTTATAAAACAGTTTGTTGAATGCCCTTCCGTTACTCTACTTTTCACAAGAATCGTATGGAGTCCTACTCGAACGATGCAGCCGTACGAATTCACGGTGCCATGGATTAATTTATTTGACGTCATTTTATTTTACCTTCTTCCTTGAATATTTGAGAATTTTCATTTTGTCCTTTTTGGCTTTGAATAATATCAATGCATGGATACAAGTAAATATACGAATAGTGTACAAATTTAATTTTGAAAATGAAGTTTTTTCTCTGGTGTGAAAGTTATAGTCGAGACTGAACAAAAACACAAAAATGTTCCATATATATTCCATATAACTTCCCTCATAACATTGGATAATTGTACAACAGAAGCATTCTAGAAAAGTCCGTCAGGAGAATTAGTCGACTACAAAGTGGGTTCTCTCATTGTCAGATGAGCTCTCTGAGATCCATTCGTTTACTAATCATCCTACAGGTCGCATTTGTCATGGTTCCTGCTTCGAACAAGCAACGATCTCTGCATGTTCCAAAAGGAGCTTTACACAGCTTCGAACGATTTTTGTGATGTTTCGCTTTTCCATTGTCCAAAATAATGAACACAATACATTGTACATTCCAAGGGTTCAAACACAACAAAAAGAAATGGTTCTTTTGGTTTTCAGAAAGAAATAAAATAATGAAGGATTAGTTTTTCGATTCTGTAAGTTTTAAATTGAGGATAAGGGTTTAGTCAAAGTAAAATTTTTGAGTGGTCTTCTTGCAAAGATTACATGGATTTGCAATCCCATGACTCTTCGGTGTTCAATTTTCTATTTCTCGAATTTTTGGCCGTTTCAATCCGTTTTTTTTTCTTTGCTGTTACGTGCACCACCAATCATCTCAATCTTCACATCCCGCAACTATTCCACAATCTGTCAGGATTACCCTTAAGAGTGTCTCTGACCACCTCCTCCTCATTTATTCTATGCACAGAGTGCCTTGATGGAGTGTCTATAATATGGCAAAAAGGAACCGAAAAGGTCCCTCGTCTCGAGAAGGCATCAGCATGATCATCCCAGAGCCGACTTAATAGTGAAAGCTTCTTACATCTCGAAGCTGTTTCCCTCTTGTCATAGCTTTTGCCAAAAATAGCATTTTGTGTGACCGTCCGAACATCTTCCATCAAAGTCTTCCTTCATTTTCAGATGTGTTCATCTGCTAGCCGTACATTCGCCCCTTCCTATTTTTGCTTGGACTGCGACGACGTTAACGGCACAAAAATTGTGTGCCCATGATGCAATGAAATTTATGAATAGACCATTAAAAATGGAAAACATAACCTACAACTCACGTTTGTCCAGGAATCTGCGAAAAATGATCAAAATACGTATCGATTGGGTGAATTGCGGAGTTTGTGTGGATATGCGAAGTTGCAAAATGTGTGGGAATGATTAGATGCGTACCCATTTCTAAGCTCCGCCTAGCTGAGAGAATAAGAGAAATGTGGATATCACAATTCTGCAGTTCCAGAAAAAGTCATTCTTCCCAATTCTTATGCTCGGTATGCATCCAACGACTTTCCGCATATTCCACAATTTTGCAAAATGCAGAATCTGCACTTCCATGGAAACGCAAATTCCTCCATTCTTCCAGTCGATACTTATCTGATCCTTTTCCCAGAACTGCAGAATCCCTCAAAAACGCAGATTCTACCACTATGAACGCTGCCTTCTTAAGAAGATCTGTGACATTTCAGTCTTCATGACTGTATGTACGTGCGTGAGAGTTTCATTTCCGTCGTTCCGAAATTAGCTTGCATTCAGAGTCTGCTACAGTATCGCACGACACACGCGAAGCAGGTTCCACGGCCAAAATTGCTGCATGTCTTAAGCCGCGTTTATATTTTGAGCGGGCAAGGCGTGGCTGCGTTCACAGGCAGCTAGGGATAGTGGCAAGGGGAGATGCAGAGGCGACGCAGGCAATGAGACAGGTTGGCACAGGAGAGGACGCAGGCACATGCAGTCAGGCCCTGCCGCCGACACTGCGAAGTATGAATGCAGCCTTAACGGGCGTAGCGTATTCGAGCACGCTAGCATATTAATCGCAGCGCACATGCTGCGTGTGCGCTGCCTGTGTCGTACGAGTATGTCGCAGAGCATGAATTCATTGTTGGATGTATTCCTTTTTCTATAGTGGTTTTTTACCTAAATATCATTCACAGTTGAATCTCGCTTTTCCCGAAAGGTAATCTCATGTGCATTCAAAAGCCACAAACAGTAACGTCCAAGTGCTACCAAAATATCTTTGCACTGAACGCTGCTATTGATACTGCTACAGTTGACTGAAACTTCTATGAGGAAAAAAATCCCGACTGTGCTACAAACACCGGATCTGCATAACTGCTACCAAATTTGCCTGAAAAGTAGGCCAGCGTGAACAACTGCTAACCGGCTAACCGATACGGCAATGCATCGGGTCGCCTGAAACAAAAAACGTAAATTGCCGTGGCAACCCGGTTTTCATGACGCCACGTAGTCGATTCCCGCCTAGAACTGTGGAGGTTTGTCCGCTATAGGTGTGTCCTACTACTTATGTCATTCCTCTGCTGTTCAGATTTGTTGTATGTTATTATGTAGTTATTGTTTTCCAATAAATAACCATTTAAAATGTATCCGTATATGCATAACCCTTGCACATTCAGTGGGACCATTCAGAAGAAACGAGTGATGATTGGCGCTGAACCCGTACTAGCCACCAATCGTGCCCTATCCGTGATAGACTCCTCATGAGCAAAGAATTAGCGGTAGCGGCATTACAAGTACATCTTCGCTATTTTAGGAGATCACTCAGTCGATCGGGGATGAACGACTTAGTTAGACTTGGCGTATAGTCGTACAATCCGCTTTTCACCCTAGTGATGACACCCTAAGCAGATCCATGCCCACTCCCATATGCTCTCCTGTGGCGATACAAGCACAGCCTACTTTTTCCCATACATTACTCATTGTAGAAATTTGTTCCCCTAGTTGATATATTTTCTTGCCGTATTATGTGCAGGAAGAAAAGGAGTCTACTTGGGAACGAAAACTTCTAGCTATCATTGGCAGGCTAAGGATTTTTTTGGCAATTTTTGATTATGGCTCGACTCACTCAACATAAGTTATCCGGTTAGAGAGGGAGATGCACCCTTACGTCAGGATTTCGCACCGCGATTTGCCGATATTACCTTATTTTAGGCGTAGGGCACGGTAATCACTATGGGTCCCAACTGGTAAGGCGCTCCTAGCACGCACGCATCGCATCGCACACCTGCAGTCGCGCTGCGAAATGCTGACGTGAGGATATACTCGTGGGGGAGAAGGGCCGTACCATCAGAGTAGGTTTAGGGAAGGGGCCACCAAAAACTCAAAAACTTTATTGAAATCGGTTTTAGAAAGGAATGAAACCTGAAGAAATCGTCCGCGGAAATTCCATGGTTCTGATCCCTCTCAAAATCACTCTACAGGGTGCAGTACATGGACAGAAATACGAAGAGAGCCGAGAATTTTTCTTTTTTTCCGGAGCAAGAACGAAAAACCATGGAAGAGCAACTCGTTCTAATTCGCGCCACAACATTTAAACAGCTGTCATCGGCCAAAGCGCAGTTCAAATTTTCGCGCCCAAAGTTGATTTGCTTCTCACTCTGCCTCCTTGACCGCGTGACTATCGCCTCTTTGGTCCTCAACCCTCTACATCCAACCTCACTCGGACGCCTCAACCCCTCGTCCGCCACTTTGGTGAGGTCCAACTACTGGATTCTTGTATATGCGCGTGAAATTTTGCATGCGACCCTTAGTAAGTAAATACAACGTAAACGTGTGGGTAACAGCATAACTCAGATTTCCAGGACGATTCTTTTAATCAACGCAATGTCACCTGGCACAGTCCATTTCACAGCGTTGGATAGGGCGTGGCCTCAGTGGTGAGTGAGAGAGCGTGGCGGGGTGAGAGAGTTTGATACACTCTCACCCAAGTCCGTAGGCTACGCCCTACCAAACGCTCGGAAATGGACTGTACCTCTCCTTGCCTAGACATAGACTCTGACTGCTGTGGTTCTCCATCCGTTTGCGTTCCCGCCGATAAGTGGAGATGCAGAGCTGGGGTTCAAGACGTCCAGCCCCACACACCTAACAAGCTGTTCTGAACAGCGTCATCTTCTGGTTACATGTAGGTCCCATAGCTCCAGAAAGGCGTGATCATAAAAGCGTTAGTGTTAATGAACGTTATGTATGGCGGCGGAGGGTGTGGGAGTGGTGCGAATCACCCCGCTGTTTTTTCCCAGAACACTCATCGCTGGTTCAACTTAGATTCACGCGCGAGAGTACTTTGGGAAAGAACAGAGTTCATTTGAGTTTTTCTAAGCAGAATACTCAATGGGACAACTGACAGCGCACGCAAGCACTTCACTTTTTACATACATTCCACTTTGATACTTCGGTCACGACATTACTACCTGACGCAGCGCACTTCGCTGAAATTATAAAGCTTATCGAGCTAGATTTTGCTCCACCACTTTGACCGCTTCGTGCCATGAAATTGCAAATGCATTTTCACATGGATACGGGGGCTCCAACCGAGGAATTCTCGTCACACACACTTGATCCTATTCCTTCTTTATATTGATTGCACTATACTAACATATTAATTACCACAACAACTTTTGTTTTCTGCCGTGATTCACCCCTCTAAAAAAGTTTTATTCTTGAGGCTCATTAGCACTACATTTGTTTAATGCGAATTAGCTGCAAAGACATTAGCTGCCTTCTAACACAAGAACATTTGTCACTATTCAACTATCACTACCCCAGATACCGTGAGTTGGTCGAAAAAATAAATTTCGCTGAAACTTTGCCCAGGGGGTTATCTGCGAATATGACATACGTTTTTGGCGTTTGCGTCGATTTGGTGCAATTGCACAATGTTGGCGAAAACGAGCTGTTACACAGGCATGGTGCAATTGCACCAAACTGGTGCAAACGCCAAAAATGGATGTCATATTCGCGCTCAGCACCTCAAATAACCCCGTGGGCGAAGTTCAGCGATAACTATTTTTTTTTGACCAACTCACGGTATTTTGGGATAGGGTATCTGGGATAGTGATAGTTGAATAGTGCCGAACATTTCCCTGTCTAACCACGGTGCTATGGGAGTTAGAGGGGGCCAGTGCACGGGAGACGGTCGTTTGGCGCGGCCCCTTGGAGCTAATTTGCCAATGGGTCACTGCCGAAGCTCCTCCCCTAAAAAGGCTTAGGTAAATCTGGGAGAGTCTAGACGACCCATGCGCCCCATTGGCAAATTAGCTGCAAGGGCCGCGCCAAACGACATACACCCCCAGTGCACTGTGCTCTGCGTCTCTAACGCTATGGTGGAGCGCAGAGAAGCCATAGCGCTAGCTGAATCGGGTTCGAATTCTGCATCGAAACTATTCGCAAATTCGTGCTTTTTCTTCTATCCTATGTTAGCCTAAGCCTTGGGAAAGGAGATTCCTTTCCCTAGGCGCTAGGCTTAGGCGAATACGCGTAAGTGGTTGTTTAGTCTAGCTGAAGCGAATTTCTCGTAATATACTAATGGCAGAATAATTCAATCGTTTTCTCAGTTAGTTAGCTGTATCTAGGCATAAAATAACCTTGAGAGTGCCTAAAAGCGGAAATTGGGTGCGACTTTTGCTTTTGTCGAGTGGCCCCCCCCCTAACTCCCATAGCACCCTAACCGCTCCTCCTTTCCACTATCCGTGGAAGGGACATTTTCCCATCTGACTACTCCTCATCTCCACTATCCGTGAAAGAAAGCCTGACTGCGAAAACAAAGAAACGAAGTGGTAAGGAGCAAGGTCTCATCTGCGAAAAGAGCGTAATCAAAATAGTAGACGTGATTGCACAACTTGACTTCAACCGTACGAGATCCACACTTGGCGGAAACTTTAAATAGTTGGGTCGCTTTCTCGAATTCGTCTGAAACTTATTCGTGGAGAATTCAGTTTAGGTAACAATTGTTATTTGTTAGAGTTTTGACGGTGTGGATACTCGGTTATGTTCCGCTTGCTTGAGTTTTCGACTTTCTCGTTTGTTATTCGATGTCTGTTTTCCCTCTGACACTCTATTACAGACTCTTTGGGTATTGTCTCCACATGGGTGCAAATGATGACGATGCGAAGGAAGTTCTCTTGCCCGTCACTATCTCGAGTGAAAACCTTTCGAAAGGTTAGACATTTCATGAATTTTGTTTCGTTTTGTGCCTTGGAAACTTTCGTTGACCGTAATTCAGCCCTTGAGTGGTAATATTCCATGGGTTATTCGATGAAATGACGTGGGATTAAGACGTTATATACTTCTTGAAAAGCGAAGCTCTTCAGAATTTATCACTAGTACCCTCAGTGGGAAATTCTACTGTGATTTTATTTCTGAAAAAAAAATTAAGGGTCAACTAAAGGGGGAGATGCAATTTTTCACCGCTCCATCCCTCCCTAGGCTTCGGCTATAACTCATATCTCCTGCTTCTACATGAAAAGCATCTGCCTCATCTGCGTTAGTTTGACCTCTGGAGGAAAAAGCTCGACGTCGGTGACCTCCCCCCCCCTACTGTAACTGGTCCAAATTTAAAGAACTGTTAGCTTATTTTAGCGGAAAATAATCAACGTGATTTCCTCTTCAAAGCCTATGTTATTATAACCATGACATGGTTATGGACTGGTTACACGCTTACTGTGCGATATACAAGAACTACTGTACGAAAAGACGAGGTAACTCTTAATAATGACTTTCCGAACATTCCTCGTTCAATAGCCTATGGGCATTATTCTCATGTTGACAAATATGACTTAGAAATGCTGATCAGCATTCTGAACTGTACATATAGCTGTATGTAATTGACTTCTTCAATGTCTATTGTGTTGAATTCACTCAGGCGCTTTCCAGTGTCTGACTGAAATTTGAGCTTTACAGCTGTATGCTGCCACTACAGTCGTTCTTATGTCGGAAATTGTGAAGGCTCTACTTTCGCTGACGATGCTGTTCCGTGAGAGTCGCTATAGATTTCATGATTTTGCATTGGTGAGATCTGTTTCTATACACATTTCTCCTCCTCCAAGAAACATCAAGAAGTGTCTCAATGAGATCTCACCACTGATTTTATTCTTGGACCACGTCCAAATGACGTATCGCAGGCGAAAACAGGTGGCCAGACTTGCGTCGGCTGTATAAACATATTTCTATATTCCCTAAGTAGACAATCTATGACTCTTGTTCCATGACTGTTCCCGAAGTCTGGAAGAACCATGTCATGAGTTTTTTTTTGGACAGAAAGCTGTCCTACGCTGGTAACCTTCACCTAAAATACCGACCAGTTAGCGAAGCTTTTTTCTAAATAGTACGGCCCACTGATTGCTCATTTCTTGTTCCCTGTGGAATTCGGCTTAGATCTTACCTGCTATCAGACTTTTTTTACTTGTGTTTTTTATGAGTGTCTGCAAATTTTTTTTCCTAGTGCATTCGGAAGTACTACCTGGATGCGCCACGGGAACTGCTCAAGATGAGTGTACCATCGATTGCGTATGCATTTCAGAATAATCTTGATTTTGTCGCACTCTCACATCTCGATGCAGGTTTATATCAGGTGCGCTTCACGCTTGACGTGCTTTTGATGTATCTCGCGAAAGCTCCCTTCCTAAGGTCACAACGCAACTGAAAGTGTTCACTACTGCTATATTTATGATGTTGTTCCTCGGCAGAAAATTCTCTCGAACGAGATGGGCTGCTATTCTCCTTCTTTTCTTTGGCGTCGCTGCCGTTCAGGTCAGTTTTCGACACTGCGAGTGCCATTTGCGGTATGTGTTCGGGAAAAGCAGTTGATCATCTTCTTAAATACTCTTTATTCTTTTTTTTCAAGTTGAACAACACTCACGACACAAATCAGGAAAGGAAGGGCAATTATCTCATAGGAATTTCAGCCGTTCTGGCTACATGCGTCACAGCCGGATTTGCTGGTTAGTTTTATTTCAGAACCAATCCTTGATGTTCTAAAGTAGCCTATGAATTTTTAGGTAGTTTTCTGTAGAAGTGACTGGTTTGAGCATATTTCATGCTTTCTAAACGTCCTCAAAAATTTCTGTCAATCAAGTCCTGCATCACTTCAATTTTTACCCTCGCGCGCTAACCTAGTCACACATGTGTTAGTGCAATAAAGGCAGCCGAAAAGAGAAACTGAAATGGATTCATGGCGCGTTCCTGCAATCAAAAATACTCTTCAAAACAGAGATCGTTCGGCACGCCATGATACTCTTTAGTATTTACGACGTTTGCATAATTTTTTGTCGAAGGAGATGGGAACGAACAAGGCGGGGTTTATCCACGTGACGATTATAAGGAGTCTTCTATACATATATGAATTGGTCACTTTATGAGTAGGGTGCCTAATGTTAGAGCTCAAAATCATGGGAAGGGTCTAGTACCCTACTGTTATCCTCGAAATGAACACACTTCAAATTTTCCTAAGGACACGAGACGTGCGTACAGCCATGTTGTCGACCTCCTCTTGGTAGGGGGCTTGTACCTATGATAGCCACGCTCTCTTACTTATTTTTTAATATAAGGTGATTTTTGAGGTGTTTACTTTGAAATGATGTTAAAAGGAAGTGGAACAACCCCGTTCTGGATACGGAATCTTCAGATGTACAGTTGTGGCATGGTGAGTTATATTGTTCTCCATCACCTTTTCATAAAAATTTTCTCCTTTTTTCCTTTCACATGTTGCCCTGTCGCTCTCTACTACACGGTCAAGAAATGTTTATTCAGGTGAGCGCGTTTGTCGGGTGTTTGTTTTCTGAAGGTGATTTGATAGCCGAACGCGGTTTCTTCTACGGATACGACATCAGAGTGTGCGCCATCGTTGGTAAGCCATACACTTTATATTCAAAAAATGTATTGATCACAGATGGCATGTAGGAGTAAGAACGTCATTCTTAAATTTCATTGTGAGCCCGAAATTTGTTCAGCTGGAGCTGGTTTGACGTCTAGATGTGCTGACTGCGCATCATTTTCGAACGCAACTGCTAGCTAACTCACCTGCCATGGCCCTTCATCAGTCATTATTCATTAAGTAAATACAGGGGTGATCGGCACAGCTGGGAGAAAATTCCCAAATATTTTGTGATTTTTCGCTTCAGTGACTCGGTGTGCGTCGGGACTGTTCTACTAGGTCACCGCGCTACGCGAATTGGGTGACCGCGCGCAGCAAGGACTGTGTTCTTAGGGCAGGTAATTCACATCGCGACCTGCGGCGCACTGAGTGCGGCCATAAGCGAATGGGATTGGGTTCGAAGCAGAGCACTCCCATATGTCGAGGAAAATAGCCGCTTCAGTACGACCCCCCCCCCCCTCCCACCTTTACGGCAACCAAAGCGATGCTTATCGCTGATCTCTGAAGGTACGATCCCCCACCCTCTTACCCACTCAAATACAACCTCGTTGTCGAGGAATCCTCGACTTTCGGTGTACCCTGGTTTGAAGCGATGCCGTACTCACGCCTTATTTCAGGTACAGGTAGAACACGGTGTTGCTCCTAAACCCAACTACATATGGTAGTCCTAGCTATCACGCATCGTTCAGTGCACTGCCACGCGAATTTCCTGTGCGGCAACCTAGTCGAGGAGTCTTGACTCACATGCTCTCGTTTGTATGCGTCATGATTGCCCTGGGTTATCTAGAAATATAGATCACCACTCGTGTTCTGAACATTTTGAAGAGTAGGTGCACAGGTACTTGGGGATTTGGTAGAACAAATCAGCTGTGAAATACAAAATAGAGGTCAGATGATGAGTACATAGGGACTCGTGATGCTGGGTGGTTCTCTGGTGCGGAACAAAAGAACTCAGAGAGAGTTAGGGAGAGTTCGTGCCATGTCATCCCCATAGTGATAAGAAGAAGGGGCTATGGAACTTTATGAGGTGCTTCTTCAATATGAGTTAATCTTGTTGAGATCCCGACAAATTGCAGGTTTCTTGTCTTTTGGTGGCACTTACATTTCTTTGGTAATGAAGTACCTGGATAATCTCCACAAAAGTTTCGCTTCCGCCGTCTCAATCATTTTAGTTGTCATCACATCGTACTTTCTTTTCAATGATGTTTTCATAGGTGCCTACTTTGTAGGTGGAACGGCTATAGTCGTATTTGCCGTTGTGCTTTACAATTCCGTTCCAGAATAGCTACATTTCCTAGAGATTATTATTAGGAGTATTCACGTGAAAATTTTTATGTGTTGCTGGAATTACAAAGCTTTTTCACATCTACGGGATAGCTCCTCTGCGATTTGAAGATGAGTTTTAAGCGATTGTCTGCAATAGTATTGCACGTGGAGTGATATGCATGTTTGCATTATGATTATATGCCAAATATGCGATTCTTACCCATCCTATTATATCATAAAATAGGTAGAAGTTTGAAATTATGTGATACTGTGATGGCTTGCCTTGGATCTTCGTTACTCATCTTGCATGATCCACGACGTGTGACTGTGTGTGTCCTACACTTAACGGTGATATACTTGAACTGGTTGCTGATGTCTGGTCATTTACATCTTCTTAAGTGCTTTACGCACATTAGTATTGATTGTTTATCATAATAAAGATTATATGTGATATAAATAGCTATATCTATATGAATACTACACTCACTTTATGAGGAAAGGAGTTTCACAGTATGTGAGGGGTACACTTTGGAACAGATCGGAATAGGAGAAGTTCTAATCTGTAGTAACGTGGTGCCTTATAAACACCTATGTGGGTAAACCTGACCGACAGTGAATTATAAAATTATTCCTGCTATATATAGAACGCTTCGTCTGTCTGTCCCTCAGTCCGTCCGTCCGTCTGTCACGAAATTAGGTATTATATGAGAAACGAACTGTGGAGATGGGGACAAGTATAGTATGGGTAGGGCTTGGGACAGGAAGTAAAGAGCACACACGAACTAACTTAAGCCCCGCCCACGGTGGGCGGAGCTTGCCTTGAAATGCTTCGTTTTCAGACCGAAAATTGTTCATTGGGTTCAAATATGACGCAAACATGGGGGAAAGGTGAGTTGAGATCAGGAATGAGTTTTTTAAAGTAATGAAAGATGCGTAAGCACAGTGGGCGGGGCATTTGTGATAGTGGTCGGAGCTTGGACGTTACATAAAAACTATTCGTGAAGATGGGGACAAGTTCGGGACAGGGTACACCAGGAGTCGAGGATTCCTCGACAGGGGTCGTATTTGACCGGATAGGAGGGGGAGTCGGGGTGACGGTCGGGACACACGAATCTAGACCGTGACCCTGTGACAGCCTGTGGCTTTTGCCCTGTGACATGAATAATTCAAACAATTTGACTATACAACGGAACAGACTTGCAAGGAGGACACGATTTACATGAACAAATTGTCTGAATTTTTTAAGGCTTAGGTCAAAGGCCACAGGCTGTTACAGGGTCACGGCCTAGATTCGTGTGTCCCAACCTACACCCGGGGGAGTCGTACCTTCAGAGGTCAGCGGTAAGCACTATAATCTGAATTTTCAATAAGCAGATGAGAAGAAAAGAGTATTTCATCGCAAATTCGTGTGACAAGATGTAAAATAAATATTTTTTGCCTCAGGAAATGATATATGGCAATTAAACTCTTCGCAACTATGCAATCCGGCAACAGTTACTGGTATTGCAGAGGTCAAAAAAGGGAGGGGGTCGTATTTGGTCGTCATAGAGGGGAGGGGTCGTACTAGAGCGGCTGTTTTCCTCGACACCAAAGAATACCATGGTTCGAGATGGGTAGGACATGGGACAAGAAGTAAAGCCCACAAATGGACCAAGTTAAAGACAGTGTTAGGGATAATGTGGGCGATAAGAAATCCCAAAAGGAGTCATTTATTGAAAAACTACGGGCCTGAAAGGCCCATGCATGACGAAATCCCCCGCGGAAGGCGCTCCCTCGAGCTGTGGCGGAGGCGGCCTCATCAGGGCAAGCCGCCTTGGTTAGGGCAGCCCGCCTCCTGGCGACGTGATTATTGGTTGGTCGCGGTGTGGTTGGTCAAGGAGATCGGCAGGCTTGAAAGTATCGCAGCGCGCTTTCTCACTTTTAGCTTGAAACTCACCACATGGAAATAGATGCTGTCGCATTTCCGAACATCCCTACATGTTAACGTCTTGGTAATGTCAATGGAAAACTTAGGCGGACTACCCGCCTCTTGACGGAATGCTCGTCCGCGCCTAGAACCAACGGTGGGAAGGGGTCCTACTTTTCGGGTATTTGGCCATTTCCATCCGTTTTTTCTCCACTGTCCTGTTACTGGGAATCTCGGCTTTCATATTCACTACTTCTTTCACTTTTCGTCCGAATTTCCCCTGAAGCTGTCTTTAAGCTCCGTTCACAGAGGGTGGGGCGTACACTGGAATGTTCCGTTTTTAGACCGAAAATCGTGAGTGGGGTTCCCCAAACAAGGGGAAAGGTAGATCAAGATCAGGAGTCATGAAAGAGGCTCAGGCACAGTGAGCGGAGTATCTGTGGTAGTGGGCGAAGCTTATACGTTATATGAAAAACAGCATGTGGAGATGGGGACAAATTTGGGATGGGTAGGGCATGGGACAAGAAGTGAAGACCACACATGGACCAAGTTGAGGTCCGCCCACGGTGGGTGGGGCGTGCACTGGAATGTTCCGTTTCCAGACCGAAAGCTGTTAACTGGGTTCGAATGTGCCCCATGCGTGGGGAGAAGATAGATTTGGGTCAGCCATGAGTTTCTAAAGTTCGAGAAAGAATGTTGGGTATCGTGGGCGGAAAATTCGTTGTGGTGGGCAGAGCTTGGACGTTACATGAAAACAACCTGTGGAGATAGGAACAAGTTTGGGATGGGTAGGGCTTGGTACAAGAGGTAAGGAGCACCCAATAACCAAGTTAAGCTACTCCCACGGTGAGCAGAGCGTACACAGAAATACTCCGTCCAACGGGCAAAGAATCCGACTCCCTTGCTACCCCGCATCATCACGAAACACTTTTAGTGCATTCTGAATCACTGAAGAGAATGATGCAGGTGGCAAGTCTCTAAATACTCCGCCCTCCGCTGCGCTGTCGGGATTCACTGCACTTCGTCTAGGTGGGCTTCAATAAAGACCCTAATGCGCGTCACTCAACGCAAATTTCGTCACAGATCATCCTGAAAGTAGTCCCACTATGCCACCCACTGATGACAACGCGAGTTTTCACTTTACGGGACGCGTGAGAGCGCGCGCTATTTTTCATTGCATGCTATTACGAGAGTCAATATTTATTAGGTTGATTCATAATAAATCGGACAAATGGTAGTGATGATTTCTAGAGATCATAACTCAGTAACGAATTAACGAAAATGGACGCGCGAGGTACCGTTGGAATGAGTATGAAAAGCTCTCAAAGTACCGCAAAATAATCACTCCAAAGTAAATTCATTCCGCCACCACGCCGCACGATTTCAAGCCGTCCAGAGACCACATCCGCAACGTCATACTATTTATATCGCTATCTGGCCAGGAACCCGCGGATATCGGCAGACGTCTGATAGAAGTTCACAAGGAGCATGCCCCCGGCAGAAGTACACTGTAGTTGTAGCATTCGAAGTTTGCGTCAGGCGACTGTTCCATCGAAGACGAAAACCGCGGTTGGTGGAGCGTACACGGCGTAGAGTACTGGGAGCTGCTCGATGAAGGTACCACAGTATCCGCCGACGTCTACGTTCGTCAATTACGAGAATCAAAGGCCAATGTCCAAAGTTCGCTACGGCGGCGGTCACATGTCTGCTTCCAGCACGACAACGTGTCTACTTCCACAGACCGCACTTCGCAAGATCGACCAAGGCCGAGCTGCTGTCGTACAGTTGGACCGTACTTCTATACCCACCGTACTCCCCAGACCTGGCCCCTTCAGATTTCCACCTTTTCTCCCACAGCCAACGCCACCTGGACGGCCAAGACTTCAAAACTCGCGACGAGGTCAAGGCGGCACTCGGCAACTTCTTCGAGCTCCAGCTTCCGGCCTTCTGGAGCAAGGGCATCCATGATCTGCCTATACCGTGGCAGAAGGTCATCGATAAAGATGGAGTATATTTCAAGTGAATCCCTGTTGTCGTAAAAAAGTTGTACGACAATGATTAAAATTGGTCAATTTGTCCGATTTATTATGAATCAACCTAATATATTTCGGGAATAGGCAATACTGTTATCATGTGAATAAATCTGATCGTTTCATCGTAAAGTTTGACTTTTTTACCTCATACCCGATCATTCATTTTACCGCACGGCTTTATCTGTTTATTTTATAAATTTTTGAAAAATTCTGTCGACACAAGCCTTTTTTGTGCGTTTGTCAAATTGTGTGGAATCCAACGGGAAAATATTTTTTGCAAACCCATGTGTTCATGTAAAATTGCATGTATGCTGGTTGAAATAAAGTTTAGGGATGCCTCAATCTCAGAATAGGTGACATGGCGATCTTGCTTAATCATATTGCGCACAGCATCGATGTTTTCTAGCACAACTGCCTATTTTGGACGTCCTTCACGAATATCGTAGAACAGCGAACTACGACCACGATTGAATTCCCTAAACACCAGCGATACACTGTGGTTTTTGATAGAGCTTCATTGCCAATTTTTTTCATTTTTTTCAAAGATTTCATATTCATTGCCTGAAAATACAAAAATGTTCAGCTGAATATAAAATAAACAAATGGCGCCGTGTAGCAAATAAAATGATCGGGTTTACAGTTATAAAGAAGTCGAACTTTACGATGGAACCATCAGATTAACTCACATGATAACAGTATTGCCTATTCGCGAAATATAAATAGTGCTCTGCCTACACCGGCGTCGACGCTGCAGAGTATAGAGGCAGCCTCGCTTAGCATGTTTCCTTCGAGAATGAGTATCTATCGCAGGAGGTCGTGAGAGTAGCAACTTTAAAAAAGCGGTAGGGGTAAAGTCGGCAAACTGTGGAATCCGAAAATGGGGGTGCTCAGCAGTGTAACAGTATAGGAAGAACGACATGAAACGGCGAAAAACATGAGAAGTAAGAACTCAAAACCCCCCCTCCTTTACCTTTGCAACCACTGCGTCACCTGCTGGGGGTAGATTACAGACGGGCGAAGGGCTAAATCAGCAAGTCGCGAGCGTGTCCTCTCGACGGCAATTCTCTCGGTGGAGTAACGGCATAGGAGACGCCAACCTGTGAGGTCAACAACGCCTCAACATGGTTCTATGATGGCGCACCTGGTCATGATCCTCCACTAACTCGCCTACATGAGTGCCCTTCGAAAGCTCATGAAATTTGAGAGTCCTACTCCTCTGATTTTCACAATTTCATTCCGTTCCTTCTCCACCGCAGCAGCACTTTAGCATTTCTACTTTCAAGTCCAGCGATATATCACATTAATCCGGATGGGACCTCAAAGAGGCTGACAATGCGATTTCGATTAAAGACACCAGAAGGGGGTAATTTTGGCTTACGGTAGAACAGACGTAGTGTGGACGAGTTTAGGTGGCCGCCATTGCACAAACTCGCCAATTTGACGCCTTGGCATGGTGCCAAAAGAAGATGTTTCTATTATAAATTTGTTTTTTCCTTTACTTTTTACTTTGTTCTTTCTTATATTGTTCCTAGATGTACTTACATGAATGCTAATGTAGTTGGGAATGGCCACTCCACTGCGCTGGGAGCCAGGTGCTACAACTAACGTTGCCCTACGGCCCGTCTCCTACAGCGGACAACTCGGAATGGATGCGGTGGATGCGAATGGGATGCGAATACACACCGAAGCGTCGCGCTTTTGAGTCCGGGTTTTTTCGCCTATTATCGCTTCTAACCTTGAGTGTTCGTTACAAAATGCTCATTTCTTTGCATCTTCCTCTTGTTTCGGACCCCCTTCCGGTTCCTTTAACTCACGTCATGTCAATCACATGTGGCCAGTAAGTTCGTTTTTGATTTGAGATGCACAATCGGAGCTACTTCCATAAGTACTCCCTGCCCTGTCAAGCATATCCATTCCAGCCTTAAAAGAATCGTCCACGGAAAAATGAGTTTTTATGTTACCAATATATTTATGTTGTATACGCTTAGTAAGGTTTTTCGCTTAGTCCATATACATATTTATGTTGTATTTGCCTAGTGTAGGCCGCATGCAAAGTTCCACGCAAAATGTGAACCCGGCTAAGAAACAGCACCGCAGTGTTGGTCGGGTGGGCGGGGCCTCCGAGCAAGTGCCCACCCCATCGTACGCCGCGGTCGGAGACGCATTGCAGAAGCAGGAGGTTACGTAAACAATCCCATTCCCCGTTCGCAACCGCGACGGACGATGGGAAGGGTTTTTACTCAGAGACCCCGCCCACCCGACAGCCAGGAATTTGGGGAGCTGTATCTTAGCCGAATTCTCACTTTTGTTAGTGAAACTTTGTATGCGACCCTTATAAGGCAAGTACAACATAAATATAAGGGTAACAAAGGAACTGATTCTTCCGTGGACGATTCCTTTAGTCTCCAGTTGTGGCTAAAGCACCGAAAAAATATTTTCCAAGAATTCATGACCATTAATAGGAACACCGGCATATAACTCCAATTGAGTATTTGTGAAGAATTGTCCTGGAAAATTCGATAAATCGCATCTAAATCAGAAATTTATAAAATCTGAGTATCAAACTTCGTGACTATAAGCCATCACAATAGAACAATGACAAAATAACAAAACCTAACAACAATAGCGAACTGTGTGGGGAAATCGAATAGCAATCGAGAAGGCTGGTACTATAAAAAACCAACAATGCGATGGATTTCGTCCAAATTCTGCTCGGCCACCAATCGCGCTCTTTTCCCATTTTCAAAAAGGATTTCATCCACCTTTAATTAAACTTATTCTAACATGAAGTTTCTCGATTTTGGATACCAAACGGGATACCAACCTCTTGGCCCCTTTCCAAGGACAGAAATTTCTCTCTTATCGGTAAGAAACGTTCGACCACGGCTCGTGACAACTGCTTTTTCAGCTCCAGTTGATCCCATCCGCTTTCTTCGATGGTTGAGATGCCCGTGCCTGTCACAGCGCGGTAGAGGTCAATCTGGAAAATTTGAATGCTCAAGGTGTTCATACTTTCATGAAGTGAGTTCTCGAAGCATTACCAAATTGCTGATAGCCGGTCGGGTATCAGGATTGTAGGAGAGTCGCGACTCGGTGTCACTGACCGCTTTTCGGCATTTTTCCTCAATCTCCTCAGCTGAATCACTAATCTGAAACGAAACAGAAATTTCAAGCATCACCGTGCACTTCCTTCCGTAGAATCATGTTGGCATGGAGGTGACAGGAATTTAGTAGATTAAATACGGAGCTATGGTACAATCTAGTTATAGGGGGTACACCGTCGCTACACCAAAACTACAGTAACCACTCCCATCCATTTTCTATGCATTTTTTGCGCAATCCACGACATAGGAGTGTATGTATAAGGCCAGCCCTGACGATTAACCCATGGACGACCGCGGCATTTTTGCTTGTCTGGCGCGTGGGACCGCGCGGCATTTTCCCACGCTCCACGTGTGACACGACGTCTTGTCACACGGTCCCACAGGGACACTTTTTTTTGTGAAGCCATCATTTTTCACCTTTTTGCATTGTGATTAGATTCCTAGCTACATATATAATAATATATAGCCCACATTTAAATTAAGCTTTCTTGTAATAAGCTTTGTATTAAGCTTTTAAGACGAATGATCGCCGGCGATGCGTTAGCTGTTATGAAGAGATGTGGAAAAGTTAAGGGCGCAGATACGCTGCATCTCATGCCAAAAGGGTCCGCACCTGTTGCAGCAGATGCAGACATTATTTGTGTATTGATTGTTTCCAAAATAACTGATGGTTATCCACCCCCTGTTAAGAAGCTCAATAATTCAGCAATCAAAAGTTATTTTCCTGGATGCTCTGCGCAGAAAACCTTCATATTTGAGGTATACGTAATTAAAAAAAGATCAAACAAAAGCTTAAAAAGAAGCTTAAGATATGAGTTACAAGGCTGTGACACGACATCGTGTCATACGGTCCCACGCGGCCAACATGGTGTGACACGACGTCGTGTCACACGGTCGTCAATGGGTTAGGGTTGTGCACAGGCCATCGTCTACAAAGTTTAGGTGCATTTACGGCTACAGTGCAATTCATTTCATGATCAAAGTTGCAGCATTGTATATTGAACTCCAAAAATTTATTCAAAAAACTCAAAAGATCCCTCAAAAGTCTCGAAAGTTTTGAGAATATTTTTGCAATATTTCGCGTTCAACGCCTTCTTCAGGCCTGAAACCGCGAAAATCAACTAAATTATATGATATACCTTGTATACCACTAGCTTACGGCCCCGTTTCAAAAGTTTTTTAGCGTGACTCACCCTGCCAAAGACGTATGGTGCACAAAATGATGAACTCACCCGGTCGCACTCTTAAGTAGTCTAGGACGCTATGTGACTGGGTCGACAGTTGATATGAGAAAGATCATCCTAGAATATTTAAGGGTGCGTCCGGGTGAGTTCGTCATTTTCTGCACCATACGTCTTTGGCAGAATGAGTCACGCAAAAAAGTTCTTTGAGACTAAGCCGTAAGCCAGTGGTATACAACGTATATATCATATAATTTAACAAACTTCCACGGTTTCAGGTCTGAAGAAGGCGTTAAACGCCGAAATATCGCAAAAATATTCTCAAAACTTTCGATACTTTTGAGGGGTCTTTTGAGTTTTTTGAATAAATATTTTGGAGTCTCAACTGTTGTTGGACATTCCGGTAATCATGAGACTTCGGAACAGCACAATATTGGAGTGTACTCTATTTGATCACTGTACTATCCACTACTGTCACCTTAACAAAAAGCAGTAAATTAGTGGTGATAAACACATACGTTATTCCCGTACGCTGCACTCGTCACCCACCTCGAGCCTCGACCTTGCGCTCTTCTCTGACTTGCTCATCTTTTTCAGTGGATCCCGCAAACTTCGAAGACGAGACGTGGCTGGCTGAATCACCTGAAGGTTCCGATCTCGTCAGTTTTACATGCGAAGAAGTAGAAATTTCACGTTAGCGAAAGATAAAGAAGAAACCTGCTGAGGACGCGGGAAGTACTGAATCTTATAGCAATTATTAAAGTGATCCGCTAGGTCAGCCAACAGATTCATGTGTTGAGCCTGATCGGCACCAACTGGAACATGTGTTGCCTAAATTAACATTTCTTTGAGTGTTTGAACCCACGATCGTCAGGCACTGAAAAGTCCCCCGTGGAAGGAATACCTTGAACATTAGTACGTCGGCGGCTTGGAGGACCGGGTAAGTGAGCAGACCAACTGGTACGTCACCTCGAGAGAACCTCAAAATTGAGAGGCTTGATTCATCAGAGGTGGTTTCATTTATGATGCCTGATTAACATAATTGGAACGGTCACTGGGCGGGAACAAGTGAGAATTCAGATAGGTGTAGCAAAAGCGAAAGTATACGAAAGTAGGTCCAAATATCACGTTGGTTCACAAATTCCGGGTCCATGGTCAGAGCGTGGGGTTTTTTGTCAGAGAAGTTTCCGAACGCCCATGGAATGCAGGTGACCGATGGTGCAATTCGATCTCCTATTCAGGAGCGATGGAATCGGAGTGCAGCTCGAACTCGCAGCGCAACGCACCTTCCCCGATTTTGGTCGCTCTTCCAAGGCGTTTATAATCGTCGAGGCTCGTATCTACGCCTCCAAAGAAAGAGACTTTACAAACGGCGAACCTTGTAGCCGTGCTTGTGCCGAACTAGTTTCGGGTAGGAGCTCGTAGAGGTAGACGCTGGTTCATTTTTGAAACAACTGGCTTTGCGCACTTATGTGCGCGCTTTGATATCCATGAGGTTGAGGCTTCGAGGGCCTTCACACTTACGCGGACCCATCTCCGAAAACTCCGACGGTAAGTTGAGACACTTCAAAAAATAAAGTAAAAAAATAGATGGGACGAAATTTATGGACCAACGTGATAGCAACAGCAACTAATAAAGGTTATTACAAGATAGCACTGCCCGAATTTGTCTTTTTCTCGCCTGCTCTATAAGTATCGTTTATACTAGGTCATGTATAGGCATTACCAAGCGATCCAAACTAAGCTGCAAAGCTTTTTCGAAAACTCAGGCTCGTGGAACGCCAAACCTCAAAAGGTCGCATTTATACCTTGTGACTCAGTCGTACGACACATGCACTCAGGTACGACAAGGCCGCCTTCATACTTTGCGTTGGTACCGGTGGCAGCGCGTGACAGTGTTAAAAAGCAGATAGGCACAATAGGACGGGCGGATACGCAGAGACGACGGGCCGTCGCCGGCATCCAGAGTATCAAGGCGGCCTAAGGCCGCTTTCATACTTTGCGCACCGACGCCGTCACCGGCGGCGGCGACGGCGTCAACTTGACGCCGTCACCTGCGTCGATTTGACGCCGGTCGATTTGACGCCGTTAAACTCACGCAACCATTTGCCCGCCGCCGACGACGGCGTCCATAGATAATGCGCAGCGTTTGCAAAATTCTTGACCCAATCACACTACAGTATGGGGATTGTAGCCGCTTAGAATTTTGGCGCTGTGACAATACCGAAGCGGCCACGATCACCATAGTGGCACAACGCCAAGATTCGAAGCGGCCACAATCATCATACTGTAGTGTGATTGGGTCAAGAATTTTGCAAACACTGCGCATTATCTATGGATGCCGTCGTCGGCGGCGGGCAAATGGTTGCGAGTGGTTGACGCCGTCACCGCCGGTGACGGCGTCGGTGCGCAAAGTATGAAAGCGACCTAAGATATCGACCACGAGATTTGCGTCGCGGGTGCGTTGCATGTGCCACAGGATGTGAAACACGTGAGACACCTCACTCAACAGCAACGCGTCTCTACGCGTATTTTTTTAATGAAGATGGAATAGTCTTGTTGAATTTGCACTTCAAAACTTTCAAGTTCCACACGCACTTGTAGGCCTTTTCCTTATATTGCGGGAGACGTTGCAGCTGGGCAACTGTTTGCAAGGATCCAAGAATCCAAGATAGTTGTGTGATCTGAGGGACAGTGCTCTGACAGAACAGCAATGTCCGGGACGGGTCCACACCACAAGCTAACAGACTGCATGCCATCCGCCGAATGTTCCCGTGTAGCTGAACATTTACATTATTAATTTATTCGAGAGGTGAAGAAAGTGGTGAAGAGATCCTGAGGCAAAATATACACTCGAATAGTTTTATCGACCAAATATATCACTTGGTTTTGTAACCACTCTAATTCAAAAATTAATGGAATGCGAATGAGTGGTAGATGAATACGAGAAGGATAAAGTGGTTGAAGATGATATTAACAAATTTCGGAAATTAAAGTTCTTTCAAACAACACTTTTTTGGGAAACGGCGACCTCTCAAAACTGTGAGGGCATATTTTTGTAAACGGTCGAATGAATCGTGAAGAGATGACTTGTTGCGAAACTTACGCTACAAAAAGAGCGACTCAGGCTCCTCCGTGGCCTGATCGTGGTGCGTCGCACCACGGCGGGTGCGGTAGGTGGACAGAACCGCAAAAAGACGCCTTCATACTCTGCGGTGCCGGCGCCCCGGCTGATTGCGTGTTTGTGCGTCTCCGCCCATGCCACCCTGCCTCGTTGCCTGCGTCGTCCCTGCACCTTTCCCTGTCACTCTGCCTCGCTGCTTGTGAATGCAGCCAGCTCTGCCCGCGCTGAGTATGAACACGACTGAAGGCCCAATTGACCGTCACACCACCCCTTCCAGCGAGTGCCACAACCCGCCCTCGATGATGATCGAGGAAGAACGATGGCCTTCTCGTTACGTTCTTTCTCCGCTGCTGCACCCCAGGGTCTTCTTCTCTACTTTCGTATTCTTGAATAACTCTTCTCAGTCCTGAAAGTCAGAATGGCAACTCGCTTATGTACCAGCGGAAAGGAAGCAAAAAGGGTCTTGCAGCGCGAGAAAAGGTGCAATGTACAGAAAGAAAGCTGGTTCACACAAACGAAGAAGAATATATAACAGAACTCCTCATCAAAGAAAGTGCCCCCACCAATGGCTCGCTGTGGACTGAAGGTAAACCCAAAATGGAGATAGAGACTGTGATGAGCTAACAGAGAAACATCCGGTGCTATGACGATAAACGATCGGGAGAGAGATTCTGGTCGACTGTCAAACGAAAATACGTAGATGTGCTTGAGATGCAACAGCAGCGAAAGAACGGAATGCAACGGTCAAAAACTCGAGAGGATGGACCCCTGCCTAGCATAAATGTTCATCGAAGGCGTGATGTCGTACCTCTGCAGAGAATGATGCAGACTTCGAAGCCAGGCAAGAAGCAAAACAGTGAACTTTGCCTTATATACGACTATTTTATCGTTGGCAGCGCGACACAGAGAGACCGTAGTAAAATTCAAAGCGCTTCTTCCAACGCGAGTTTCGCCACAGATCACCTTTCTGAACCCGACCGCTTGCAGAGGGCAGATGTTGACAGTTCTGATTACTATCATCACCCCCAGGCCGCTTTCATACATTGCGGCACTGATGTCGATAACAGCAATCGACGCCGGCACCGGCGGAGACGGAGACAATCAAATACCCGCCGTCGGCAATGTTGCGAAGTGCTCTCTTTATATTGCTCGAAGGAACCATAGTACAATATTAAGATCGCAGCGAGGGCCCATGCAAATCTGTGGCGAGATTTGAATTTTTGCGAGATTCTTGGCATAGTGCCAAACTGCGGCAAGATTCGCGCGGTCTTTACAACGATCAGACTATAATATAGTTCGGTCGCGCGCTTTCAATAGAGCGCGTCATAATAGAGGCGGCGCAGATGCAGCAAAGTATGAAGCGATCTAACGGTGTCCTTAAGCAACAAATAATTAAGGGATAAGGTGACTATCTTCTACCACGAAGAATGAGTGACTGGTATGGAAAGTAAAAAGACAACTCTAGCCATGGTCAATAATTTGATCTCATTCGATCTGCAACGAAACTCCGAATAAAGAGAAAACAAATCAGTGGCACGAATCTATTCCTTTATCTTCAGCTTGCAAAGATTTGATGAAAGAGGAAATAAATAGAATTAAAGATGCACCACATACCCTTTTCTGAACCGAGAACATATCAAAAACGCTACCACAAATTTTCGGAACTACGACGGTAACGCGAAACACCGCAAACCTCTTTCGAATCTTTCGGGCCAAGTGAGATTGCATGCTGGTCAGCTACAGCCAGAATCATCTTTGTCGTGGTAGGGAGTTCCTGATATCCAAGTTTCATTAGACGCAATTCGGCTTCTCAGTAACAAAGTGATGCGGTATTGCTCTAATATTTGTGTCCTATAGTAAATAAATAAGTATTTATAAGCGGACCTTTTGCAATCTGATCCATGGCTCAATAAAGCCAAAGTAGTTCCCGAGATGTGGTACGCCAGTGGGTTGGATCCCTGAGAAGTACAATTCTGGATGCTTACAAATCTCCTTGCAGAAATGGCGAGCTGGCTGTCGCCACATGGAAAGAGCTCGACCACCGACCGAATCTCCTCAAAAATATCTGCAAATGAAAATAAAATATTCTTGGCAGAGCATACAAATCGTATCATAATTTACTTTGATTTGTGATGTCTAACGGAGAGTACATGTGCAACAGGCGCTTTCCCATAAACACGGATATAGATCGGATCCCACGGGTGTCTCAACATCCTCCACCCGTAAAAGACCGATTTCAACCGTCACTCGATAGTCTCTGCAGGCCCCACACATGCCTCGAGGGCACCAAGTATAAGTCAAGTATGTGGCGCATCCAAAAAAAGAGTGATCAATACCGTTCAATTTATCCTTGAGTAATGATTTTTCTCCAATGGAAATTACCTACATATTTCTGCCATATTACGTGCCCTTCAGAAAAGTTTGAAATAATCTTATAGTCAACCTATGATCTCCAAACTGAAAGCGTAAAAGTAGCACTTTACATGAGTTCCCTAAACACTACCACTCAAGGATTTCACGAGAGTGCTGTATTAGCCGTGCTCTCCAACTGCGATAGCCCCCTTCTTCAAATCACAATATCCAAAAGTATACACGCTCTAGCCGCAACGTTTAATTTGAAGGCACCATGCATGACGAGTGATTTGAAAGTGGAGAAAAAACTGGCAGGGTAAAGTTTCAGCGTTAACCAACCCCCTCTGTGAGATGCGCCACGCATTCCAGTTCCATTCAGAATCGTGGTGGCACATGAATGCGATTTGGCCTATACAGTGACTTGTGGGATTACAGGGCCAGCCATTGCACAAGCTTTTTTCCTTCCAAATGAGTCTGGCACCAATTCACCAATGACGGACGATTGGAAGATTTGGTTGATCTTTGCGGTATTTGATACCCGCACCATGAGAGCGGGAGTGCGCGTGCGCGCCACCTGTCACTACATCACCCGCCCGAAAAACGAACGGTCAAGTAGTTTAACAAGATTGACGTGTAAGGCGTCAGACTTGAGAATAAATAAAATGGCTAAAAATTGATTTCCCCTCAACTTTTCCATCTGTACCTATTTCGCTGCCTCGCGAATCTGCGATGTCCGGCAGTCATGCACAACGCGACGCGCTTGCCTGAAGCGCCCTCTTGTTCACCAAGCACAGTATTAGACTGTGTTTGAGACACAACTTTCACCGCCAGTTACGCCACAAATCGCCTCCGTCAACCTCTAGTCATGCAGTCCGTAGATATTTATTGTGAACATATATCTTCCTTAACACAAAAATTACCCTTCCTGATGCTTTTGAACGAATGGACCACTATGCAAACGTAATCTCACGATGTTAGAGAAGATCCCGAAGTTGAACAGAACTCAGGGTTCCAGGAGGAGGGAATCAACGATTTACCTATGAGGTGGCAGAGTGTTATCGGTAACAATGGTGAATACGTTGTTGCCTAATTGTTGTTTGTTGGAAGAAAAAATAATGAAAAATGGTGGTCGGAAAGAATCCTACAAGACTTTTGGGACAACCTCATATCAACGCGGCCTGAGGCCGCTTTAATACCTTGCGTGGGCACGACGTGGCTGCGCTCGCGAAGAGCGAAGCAGAGTGGCATATGGGGGGTGCAGGGACGACGCAGGCTACGAGACAGGGTGGCACAGGCGGAGACGCAGAGTGACGCAGCTACACCCAGCCGCCGGCACAGCAAAGTATGAACGCAGCTTGAACGGATCCCACGGCCGGTGTGGACACGTATACGAACTGACGGAACCGAATTCCTGTTACCTGGTAGAAGTGGGAGAAAGACACTCTTCGAAGCAATCAGCGCTCTACCGTAAAACTCTATTACAGCAAAGTTTTTTGCACAATAGACACATTTAAACACTAGATCTCATTGTCAGATATCAGGACAGTTAGAAAGAGTGAAGTAGAGAAAAAGAAAGAATTCACAGATTATTAGGAATGTTTCAGTATCTCAACGCTAGCACAAATTAGCTCGATAAAGTGAACAAACGTGAAAGTAACATTTTATTACTTCTCTTCTTCTTCGCAACAAAATGCTGCTTTCAAACTTGAAATCCATAAAATATCTGACTGAAATCCATAAACATATGAAGATCTAGATGTTGATGCAAACTGCTGCGCAGCACAAAAGCGCCATACGTATTGCAATTCTTGATTTTTTACAATTCTGAATATCTAGGCATTCAAATATCACAAATTTAAAAGAGGTACAACTTGAGACGGTTCGAAAGGAGCCCTGCAATGCGGACAGCGCACCTCATCATCGCCGTAGAACGCATGCTCCTAAATAAAGCGAAATGTGAGAAAGATCAGAGCTCCGTCAGCTATTATCAGCCGCCCTTCCTCACTTGAATACAATTCCAACAGAAAAGATGGCCACATGATGTCGTCGCAGGTGACTTGTTTTCGAGGCACACCGAGCATCGGAACCACGGGTGAGGAAACTAAAAGAAACAAGTTAAAAAGGATGACACAGAGAAATGAGCTCTCCCAACCTAAAAAAACAAAACAAAACGTCAGCATCGTGGGAACAGAAAGGAAATAGTTTTGACCATGGAGTCAGTAGCAAGGTTAGTTGAATGTAGGTGCAAAATATTATTTGCCTCTCGTACCTCAGTATTACCTCATTATTACACGCACAACTCACAGAATATGCCTGAAAAAATAAAAAGGCTTCAAGGTAGAGGTCTCACTGAACATCTGCGTTCAGATGTTCAGTGAGACCTCTACCTTGAAGTTCAAAGGTTCGTGTCTGAGGCTGTGCAATTCCAGGGTTTTTCCAGCGAGGCAGATTCCGTCCATTTCGGAGCGCTTGATAGGGAATGGCCTACAGACTTGTGCGAGAATGTGTCAAACTCTCTCATTCGCCACACTCTCACTGTCGCCGCCCAGGCCACGCCCATCCAGCACTGTGTATGGACTGTAATTCACCTCGTTGCGTGAAGGCAGTGGACGCAAATTTTCTCTTCTAGTGGCACGCATATCGATGTTATCTCGCACTCACGCGTCGCACGCTGCGGTGCGCATTCTTGTGCTAATCATACCCTTGATTCCCTTGACAGAAAAGCTAGCAGTAGCGAGCAGAGAAAAAATCTTGGCAAGGCAAAATGTAACTCATTGAACATTGGATCAGACAAATTTCCAGCTCCATTCCAGGATTTCCCGAGGACACCATCATTGAATAATACCGACCTCAGCATAAGTACTCAATATTCTGGGCAAACATGGCATTTATAGCCCCACTAGGAAAACTGCTGTGAGATAGAAGGAAAAAACAAAAGAAAAAACCATGAAAGAAGATCAAAAAGGAAGAATGTATGAAAAAGGCCCCAAAATTAAGAATGGATGGAAATCGGTCAGCCCCACTAGCGCTGTTTCTCTTCAATTTCAATTCGTACTAAGTTCACCCATTCAGTTCCAGACGACTCGATGCAACCACTATCTGCGTTAACAGCTCACATCCACTTACACTATCATCCTGATCAGGCGTATCCTTTGTACGAGTGACGGCTTTCGCTGTCGTGCCCTCAGCCCGGCTTTTTTCGGCTTCCACAATAGAAACGATCCATAGTGTAAGACTAAGTGCAGTTTGTGCTAAGGTTAAAAAACCCAGAAATCGGTAGACTTTCAAGGCCTGAATGTACAAAGTCCACAGTCATTTGAAAGAGCCAAAATACGCAAAATCAGCAATTTGGAGCAACTCGAAAGGAAATGGTACCTTAAGATCGGTCTGTGGACTGAACGATAGATATCTAATACCCGACACTCTGCGGGAAATGTTGTAGTAAACGCCAAAGATGTAATAGAATGCCAGATGTATGCGGTAAAGCTGTGGAATACCAACTGATCTGAGGATACTTTGTACTACTCAAAGAAAAAAAAGAATAGAAAATCGGATTATACCTCATCCATTCAACCAAGAACTTAAAGCTATTTCTGGCTTTCTGATTATTCCTAATCGTGATGCCCATGAATGAAGAGGTAGACGGATGTGCAAGAAGTCTCTCTGCTTTCTTAATGTGCTTTGTTAAGTAAAGGCTCATATCGAGCAGAGACGAAAAAATCGTCTAGCGAAAGAGAGCACACCTGAAGGGCAAACTGCGACAGCATAGGGGCTACTGCATGAAAAACAACAAACAGAAATCTGGCTCCCAGTGCAGGCACAGCCCGCACCGTTGACTGAATTTGGAACAATTTCACATATTCCTCACCAAGAGTTTGTACACCTGAAACGATACAACGCCTAATTATACAAACGACACCACAGTTACAGTCCATTTCGGAGCGCCTGACAGGGCGTGGCCCACGGACTTGGGTGAGTGACGAGAATGAGAGTACGTGGCGAGAAGGAGAGTGTGTGGCAGAGTGAGAGAGTTTGATACAGATCCATACAAATCCGCAGGCCACGCCCTGTCAGGCGCTCCAAAATGTACTATAGCTAAAGGGCTACCTTCTGGGGCCACAGTAACACATGGTGAACAGAGGTTGGGTTGCAGGAGCGGTGTAGGTTGGGACACACGAATCTAGGCCGTGACCCTGTCACAGCCTGTGGCCTTTGACCTAAGCCTTAAATAATTCAGACAATTTGGTCATGTAAATCGTGTCCTTCTTGCAAGCCTGTACCGTTGTATAGTCAAATTGTCTGAATTATTCATGGCACAGGGCAAAGGTCACAAGCTGTCACAAGGTCACGGCCTAGATTCGTGTGTCTCAACCGTCACCCGTTGCAGGAGATATCGCTAAGGGTAGTTTTGGACGTTTCGTATACAACGATCACCCAAAATTACCTCTATCGAGTCTTTCGATTGCAATACGTATCTTCCTGCCAGTGAATCGCAAGCGCCGCGACGCATGGTGTACGCGGGTTTGTCATTACGCGGCGAATGCGATCCCACAAAAAGGGCTAACGAGGAAGGTCTTCCAACTCATGACGCGCTTTTTGGAAGCTGTTTTTTGCATGTATGGGGGTACGTACAATAATCATATAACTGATGTTCATTTTTGCTGCGCGGCCCTACAAATGCCAAAAACGGGGTTGATGGTTCGATCCCCACTGAGGACAATTTTTTGCAAAATTTAGATTTTCAGTTTTTGGACTCGTAAACATTCGAATATGAAAATAAGTGCAGTAATCACATTTAGAACTCCGAACTGCCCCCTATTGCCAGTTTTCAGCAAGTTTGACAGTCCAATTTTTTAGCTTTTCGGCGCTCATAGCACACGAACGAGGTGTTTTCGCGCGAAACGGATTCAATATTCGTGTTCAGGAGGTCGAACTACCCCTGGGGGTAAGTTTCCAGCCCAATTGAGATTTTGACCCAAATTCGAAAATTTGAGCTGGGTAGTGGTCTACCATCGACTGCACATTCGATGAAGGAGACGGCGATACCACTTGTTAGGAATTTCTCTCTATTTCTCTTGCTTGGTGCTTGATAGCTGAAATTATAGCGATAGGCATCCATGCTGTGCATATTCCATTGATTTCCATCGGTTTTGTGAGTTACTCACTTCTACAAGTAGAAAGCGCACCATGTACCCATGACCAAACATCTTTTTCGAAGTTAGGGTCAAAATTTGGAATTGGCTAGAAATGTGTCCCCAAGGGTAGTTTGACTCCCTGAACACGAATATGACACTCATTTTGTGCGAAATCGCGAATTTCGAGCGCTATGGGCCCTTTCGTGTCCAAAGAGGTCACATCACCAAATTCACTGACAATTCGTAAATAGAGTCATTTTGGCATGCTGTCAACGAAAATCGTAGTCATTTGGCATAAACAGACATATTTGAAGACGAAAAAGTGAATGCAAAAAAAATGCAAAACTCCGGCAGAGCCTGGATCCGAACCACAAACACAGCATTTCATCCGTTTAAGAGTCCATCGCCGTATCCAGTAGGCCACCGAGTCGTTGCAGCATCTATACATCGGGGTGCCCTTATGCGACTGCTACGCACTTTTAGTACATGGTGGAGATAAGATTTCATTTTTTCCCGTATTTGACTTTATTTTGAATGTGAAATAGAAGAACACCTTCGGATCTGCACATGATCAAAGTTGCAAAGAAGATGCGTTACTATAAATGGGTTAAAATCGCCTTTTTTGAACAAAATTTTCTTTACTCCTTTTTTGGCATTTGTAGGGCCGCGCAGCAAAAATGGAAGTCAGTTATATGTTTCATGTAGATACCCCCATATGATAGAAAAAACCGTTTCCCGAAAGCGCGTCATGACCTGAAAGACCTCCCTTGTAAGGCCTAGAAACTAACACAACTCGAAATCCGACAACACAATCTTACCTGCCAACGTTGTGCACGAGTAATACGCCGTTGACGCAATGGTTCTCAGATATGGATAAATCCTCATCCACACTCGCTGCCCCAACAGTTCTTTGACAACCTAAATATACTGACAACATTGTAGTCGAAGGGTAAAAAAGCGCGAGATTTAGCCTACCGAAGAAATGCGCTCCTGCAATGAGTCAATTTCTTCTTCATCTCTCCGTTGAGCTCTAACTATCTCGCCGATTTCAGCCACATAGGTCTGCATCGCCTACAGGCCTTGGAAGTGATGAAGGAGCACATAAAGTGAAAGTAATGCACCGCTGATACGGATTTGCTTACGCGATTACAAACGATGAGGTCACATCAAATGTTTACTGTGTTTCTAAGCATAGAATATGGAACAAATGGAACTGCTGTATTGAAAAAATGACAAACATCATTCAAAAGCGACCCGGTTCAAACTAAAACGCATATTGTTCATGTATCAGAACGAACGCTATCATTTATCAGAACAACAACAGGTATCAATGTTAAATCAGATGAAACCTATGACATCCACTATATCAATTCACATTATACAAAAAATTTTGAAAGCCTGAAATAGTAAACGTGGCTTACTTGACTACCTATCAATTTCAATCTCTTTATACATTCTTTAGACTTTGGAAGTATCCGCTAAATTCTCAGGATTCATCTCTTCCTCAGTCTTGGAAGCTTGTGGAATCCCAAGCGTACGATCGAAGAGTCGACCTTTCTGTCTAGTTGGTACACCTTCTTGGTATTTCACAGGCGTAGGATCATAATACTGAAAAGCATATCGTCCCTAAGTTTCCGGATACACAGATTCATCAAAACAACCGCGCATGTGCCATCGCAACAAGTTGTTGCTGCTTTTTCGAATGCGCTCTCGTTTCTTCCAGTAATTTGTATGACCTTTACCATCAGGCCGCGTTTATACTCTGCGGTGCCGGGGCAAGGCGTGCTGCGTCTACGCTTATGTCACCCTCCCTCGACCCTCCCTCGTTGCCCGCGTCGTCTCTGCACCCCCCGTTGTCACTCTGCTTCGCTGTCCGTGAGCTCAGCCACGTACTAGTGACGCTGAGCATGAACGCGGTCTCATTGAAAACCTCTCCAAGCTAGAGCAACGGCATAGGTATAGGTGGACGGACCTTCTCACAAATATTCATCTAATTCATCGACTGGTGTCTGATTTTCTCGTGCTGGTTTATACCCAAAAGTGCGTTTTGTGGCTATACGCTACCATACACCTGGGAGGGGCAAAAGTTGCGCTGGGGATGGGAAGGATTCTGGTATCTTACATGTGGATATGTAGCGTTTACATCGGGTTGTATGCTCATTCGCTTGTCTGGGAGTAAATGGCTATAACGAGTACCTCTTACCTTGTTCAGTTGTACAAAAGTGATGAATTCACAGAACAACAAAGGGGTGATATAGTAAACCATGAAGGTGAATCTGTCAGCCAGAAAAAAAAGAGAAGGGATGCTCTCGAAATTCAAGAAATAAGGGAAGAATTGGAAGCGAAGGAAAAAGTCGATCAATTCAAAATTTAAAAAAAAATTTCAATTGCGGGAAGTGATCTACCGCAGAACAAAAATCAGTCAAGTGAGGCATAGGCTCGTGGTACTCCCTGTATAACGTCAACACAAAATTTGTATCAGACAAACTAGAAAGTGGATTACAGCTTACTTTTTTGCCTTGACGATCAATGGCAAAATCGTAGACTTTGGGATGCTCCAGAGCTTCTAAGATCTTTGCCTCCAGGTTTTCTTCATTCACAAAGTGACGACTGCGAGCAATTGCATCTCGAACCTTGAACAACAGTCTTTAGCGAGCAAATGCACGCAAAACTCAACATCCACACAAGTTAAGAAAACAGGACAAATTAAAGACCGACTGGAAACCCTGGAGTACCTCCTCAGTAGCCTCTTTTGCAACCTGGTGCTGTTTCTGAAGAGCTTCATCAATCTCGTTCAAAATCTCACGCTGAGTTTCTTTCCATTGTTCTTCCTCTTTTCGTGCTCTGGCTTCGGCCTATAACAGAACCATGAGAAATTCTCACAACCGGTAAACGGGAATCAGCCAGTGGTCGTTTTCACAATCAATAAACACTGTTTACCTTTTCAAGGTTTATCCGATCATTTTGTGCAATGAGACGATTGAGCTCAGCATCTTCCTCCTCTTTCATCGATTCCAGTCCTTTTCCTGCAGCCTCGGCTTGCATTATCTCTTGACGAAAGATCTGTAAAGTTGGAAACTAAACGAAACACAAGATGATGTGAAAGTGAAAATCACCGAAGTCTATGTCTACCGTCAATGATAGTAGATCCCAGAGTGATAAGATGTTTCACCAACAAAGGGAAATGGCACTACAAAGGCATAAGTGAGTAATAACCTCTTGATACTGTACCGCGCCATGAACTCTCTATTCCCAGGTACTCTGTCAGGCGACGAAAACACTTTTCTAAGTGACAGTTGCTTACATTTTATCGTGCGTACCAAATACACACT
This sequence comes from Trichostrongylus colubriformis, assembly GCA_963978905.1. Lineage (NCBI taxonomy): Eukaryota > Metazoa > Nematoda > Chromadorea > Rhabditida > Trichostrongylidae > Trichostrongylus > Trichostrongylus colubriformis. Next base: position 39,769,411 of record OZ022259.1, read on the forward strand.
TGAGTAACACTAAAGTTTCAAACAAAAGTCGTATGTGCGGGTTATCACGAAGAAAAACCGATCACGTCTATCTTTCTATTAGGTTGATTCATAATAAATCGGACAAATGGTAGTGATGACTTCTAGAGAACATAACTCACAAGGGAGGGTCATCAGGTCAGTCCAGCCTTTTGCGATGGAATGTATACCACTGTACTCGTCTTGGGACGAGAAACTCAAATCTGCCTTCCAAATTTGCGAAACGATTCTGTGAGCAAAGTTATGAAGGGTAGTCTCCCGACATGGTCGACTCTCTCTCTCTCGCATGTTCGCATGAGTGGACGTGGAATGCTAGCACAGCAAGGTGAGTTGTGGTGTACTGGATACGATGGTTGTTTCACAGGAGATGGGTCACAGGTTCGGATCCTTTGTGCGACTGCTCTTTTGCTTTTTCTCCCTTCAGCTCATATGAACCCAGAAAGTGTGTATTAGTAAGTATTTGAAAGGTTTACCTCTTCATTCAAGATCAAGAGGGGACAAAATTTCACGTTTCCTGATTTATGCATTTTTTCAAGACTTTCATTTATAGAGGGCATATGGTGAATAGGAGATACAAGAATATTTGAAAACCAGTAATTTACGAACACATGTGGTATTCCTGCACAAAGTGGGCGAAACAGTACAATCTCTCACAGTGTGCACAACGAATACTTACTAATACCCGAACCTGCGACCCATCTCCTGTGAAACAACCATCGTATCGTACACCACAACTCACCTTGCTGTGCTAGCATTCCACGTCCACTCATGCGAACATGCGAGGGAGAGAGTCGACCATGTCGGGAGACTACCCTTCATAACTTTGCTCACAGAATCGTTTCGCAAATTTGGAAGGCAGATTTGAGTTTCTCGTCCCAAGACGAGTACAGTGGTATACATCCCATCGCAAAAGGCCGGACTGACCTGATGACCCTCCCTTGTCAGCAACAAGTTAACGAAAATGGACGCGCGAGGTACCGTTGGAATGAGTATGAAAGGCTGTTCAAAGTACCGCACAATAATCACTCCAAAGTAGTTTCATTCCGCCACCATGCCGCACGATTTCAAGCCGTCCAGAGACCACATCCGCAACGTCATACTATTTCTATCGCTATCTGGCCAGGAACCCGCCGATATCGGCAGACGTCCGAAAGAAGTTCACAAGGAGCATGCCCCCGTCAGAAGTACAGTGTACTTGTGGCATTAGAAGTTTGCGTCAGGCGACTATTCCATCGAAGACGAAAACCGCGGTTGGTGGAGCGTACACGGCGTAGAGTACTGGGAGCTGCTCGATGAAGGTACAACAGTATCCGCCGACGTCTAGGTTCGTCAATCACGAGGATTGAATGCAAATGTCCAAAGTTCGCTACGGCGGCGGTCACATGTCTACTTTCAGCACGACAACCCGAGACCGCACATTGCAAGATCGACCAAGGCCGAGCTGCTGTCGTACAGTTGGACCATGCTTCCACACCCACCGTACTCCCCAGACCTGGCCCCTTCAGATTTCCACCTTTTCTCCCACAGCCAACGCCACCTGGACGGCCAAGACTTCAAAACTCGCGACGACGTCAAGACGGCACTCGGCAACTTCTTCGAGCTCCAGCCTCCGGCCTTCTGGAGCAAGGGCATCCATGATCTGCCTAACCCGTGGCAGAAGGTCATCGATAAAGATGGAGCATATTTCAAGTGAATCCCAGTCGTCGTTAAAAAGTTGTACGACGATGATTAAAATTTGTCAATTTGTCCGATTTATTATGAATCAACCTAATACTTCTACACCGATGCACGTAGAATCACCGAAATGAAAATAGAAGATAGATTTTCAGCGAGAAAGATTATAAAAGCTTCAAAAAGCAACACTAACGGATGTAGACTACTGATACCTCTCTCAAAGATATGACCGCGTTGTTATAGACATGACGTCGCCATAGGAGCTCCTTTACATCTTCGGGAGATTGCCACGGAACATGAACTACATGGTAGAGCACCTTAATGGTTCAAAGTATGAAGGTGCAGACAAATACTTGGATAAAGAATGAAGAGATGAGCCAACATCCACTTGCACCATACCTTTTTAGCAGGAGGTAGTATTGGAGGTTTTCCTTGATTAGGAACACGTCGACCAAGCTTCCTTGACTGGGCATAAACGCACATCGGCATCTCAGCCGCGAACACCCGACCAAGTGACGGGTGACCAAGCATCTAAAGTGTGACCATGCCACATCTCATCTGCTCACAATCATTTTCATCACAATGACAGCTGTATACTGAGATTTAACTCTGCTCATAACTACCAGAAGTCTGCATTTGAAGATTTATATCAAAACAGTAGGAAGTCTTATCAAGGAACAACCAATGAAAACAATCACGCTGAGAGCAAGGTTAACAACGAGGGTAGGTAAAGGATGTAACCAGTCCCTTACTTTTGTACAAGATAACAACTTGAATAGGTTATATTCTTTCTATGAAAGGCAACACTTTGGGTAGAGCATCTTCTTTAATGAAGTTTCATATAGTAGCTTTCTCCATTTCGATTTTGCACTGGCGTTGCATGATGCTCACCATCGGCATCCTAGATACAGAGCATACCACAAAAGTAAGTCCACTTATAGGGGATAGGGTAAAACCGTGAAGAGTTACAAGCTTCCAAATATCCATAACGGAACTCAAAAACGTACCGTATGATGTATGAACCATTCATACCACACGCCACTGTCATCCACTTTCCGCTCTATATTGAGGGTGACCTGAATGAAGGGGATTATTAATTCTTCGAGTAATTGTTTCGGCACAAATGGCAGCGACTCTTTGAGGTGGAATGTACTCGAATGAGTTTACTGATAATAGGGAATACCTTTTCTGCTGGCTGAACTCGGTATAACTCCCGAAGAGGAATAATTGCGGGAAACCAACTAATCATATCCTCTGAATATGTAGACGGTACAATTGACAATGTGATATCCTTATACAGATTCATATGGAAGTAACCGGCGAATCCCATCAGCTGAAATCGAAGTTTGAGACTTTCATGAGACGGTATCTGAACAAAATTGATGCCATGTTTCCCTGTTTATGGGTATTAAATGTAGTATTATTTTAGTATGATCTGTATGGTGAGACTGTGACTATTTTCAAACCATCTAACATGCGGTGATTATGAGTTCAACTTTAGTTTGCAAAGGAACTATTGTGCAGAGGCGCACTGACATCCAAAAGCTCAATCGAGCCGGTGAAAGGACACAAGTAAATTGAACAAGCCAGCATGGCGATGCCAGTAATAAATCTTTTATGACTTTCCACATAAATAATATTAATTTGAAGGATGAAAATCTTACATCAGCTGGCCGATCGATTTCGAAAGATATACTGGCAGACCGTTCATTTGACTGATTTTCAAAGTTGGGATGAATGAATGTGAAAACCGGCTTAGGGTCAGCAAGAGCGCAATACTGTCGTAAGAATGCCACATAAATCTGATCCATGTTCGCGACATGTTCGCCTTGCCTGCAAATATTTAATTACACACCAGCACTAAGGCAAAGAGTCGTATCAAGTGGATTCAACCTACGGGTAGTTTTGCCGATAACTACCATCGAATTGAAGCACTGGTCCTATCCGTCCATGCCCAGAAAGTCCACGATTCCAGTAACTTGCTCCACAGAGCCTAATTTGCTGGTGCATATACAAAGACATGATGGGTGCTAAAAGTTGGAAATATGGGCTGCTAGCATGATAGACAAAGTGTAGAATTACTCTTACCAACAAAACTGGTATACTTCTGAGGTATGCTGACTGTTGATGGCTTCAGCAACGGTGTGATACCGTCCAGACATTCCGGACTTAGCTCGTTATCTCCGAAAGAGCCAAGTAACTCAGAAACGATAATATGTGGCTGGGGATACCCCTTCTCAGCGGCAACAGCAGGCACATCCCTCATATCCGCTTCTATGACAACGCAACGACTTCTCCATCTAAAATGCAATTGAATGAGGTTTGAATGCAAATTTTTAAATTTTTATGCTGTATATGCTTAGTAAGGGCCGCATGCAAAAGTTCACGCAAAAAGTGAGAATCCGGCAGATACAGCTCCTCAGAATGCCAGACGAGGGGGGGGCGGGCCCCAGAGAAGGTGCTCGCCCCATCGTCCGCCGCGGTCGAAGCGCATAGTGATAAGAGAAAGTGACGTAAACAGTCCCGCTGTCCGTGTCTTGCTACATCCTTCAAATGTGCATCAAGGATATTCGGATTCTCTACCTATGAACTTGTGTCTAGTCCATAACCCATAGCAAGAAACGTTATCGCATATTGACGCGCGCTGTGTTGCACACCGACGCCGTAATGCGAAATCTGGTCCTGATAACGATATACACCCCAAGATTGTATTTGTTTTTTTTTTGTGTGCACAAAACCCAAAGGTTGATGGGGTGGAGGGATCGACCATCTTCGGTTACGATAAGTAAGGCCGCGGTCATACTTTGCGTTGTCTACGGCAGGGCGTGGCCGCGTATCTTGCGTCTCCACACTGCCTCGTTGCCTGCGTCATCTCTGCACCTCCCCCGTGCCACTCTCTCTCGCTGCCTGTGAGAGAGAGTGGCACGGGGGAGGTGCAGAGATGACGCAGGCGACGAGGCAGTGTGGAGACGCAAGACACGCGGCCACGCCCTGCCGCAGACAACGCAAAGTATGACCGCGGCCTAACTGGCCTGTGTTCCCTGCCAAACATACCTTTCATTTACCTAGCCGGGATGAGGAAAAGATTCAGAAGTCAGCCACCTTCCAGGAACAATCGTTATTCATTATCAAGTGATAAGCCATTAATGAATACGCATTTGCAAAAGATGTTGTAATGGCTGAAGGCGACTTGTAAGAGCTGAACTGCGAGTGTAAAGAAAGGGGCATAAGCGATATAATGAATCTGCAACAAAAATTTATGCAGGCAATGCGACAGAAGCACTGAGTTAACATGGAGCAGTGATAGAAAAGTTGCAACAGATATTGGAGAGGAAATTGGACGGAAAGTATCACGAAACGTGAATACAGTGACGAAGACTATTTTTGAGTGATAATAGATAGAAGGAAACGTACACGTTTTGATTCATGTACTTCAACGTAACGATTGCATTCGCATTCTTCTCTACAACGTAAATCTCCAAGTGAAGTCGATCCCGTTTGCTACGACAGCGCGCGTTATAGTTTCGCTCAGCTTCAATTGAGCAGGTAACCTGAACTTACGTTACAACCTTTGACCACAGCTTTTTTACCCATATGAAATTCCTATGAAGTCATGGTGTTGAGATATAATACTATACGAAGCCACAAGATCACGTCTGAGAGAGCACAAAAGATTCAGATGCCTATTTTCTGAGACAATTTGCAATATTCGGTTGATTAACGCTTTAGACAAGCCTAAAGCAGTATCCCATTTGAAAGGTGGGTTTTGAGAGTTAAATGATTTCAAAATTGCACTGATACTTCTTCCTGCTGAAGCTATCAATCACATTCTTCTTACAGTAGGAGGACACTAGTACACATCAACCAAGTTCAGAAAGTCATTCGTGTTGTTGGAACTTACCAGTGGACCTCTCCCAGCACCCAACACATATAACACCAGTTGCTCTGGTCGCGTAGCCGATTCACCGTAATCGTAAATAGCCTGTTCCACAGCTTCACGGTAGCGCTTGTATTTTACCGGATCTTGTTCGAAGGTGTTATAGACGCAGGAATCCAAGTTGTCAGCTAGCGGTTGCAACGGCACCTATGAAGGTACTTGTATGAAATATAAGAGTGACAAAAACTGAAAAACTCTACTAGAGAAAGTAGTGATGCACCTGAAGAACGTCAACATAATTGATATTGGCATCAACAAGAAATCCCGACGTGGTGAGACCAGGTGAGCGAGCGTGAACATCACGTACAACACTGCGAAGAGCCTCAAAGCGTAAGATGGTGAGAGTGTTACATCCAAAACGAAGTTAACATCATCCATGGGAAGTTTAAGATCCAAATACCTGAGCACATTGAAATTGCTCCAATTGCGAGGTGTCATGATCTAAAGATCCTCGCACCATTATTCGAAAATTATCTGACATCCATAAATCAACTAACAGGCTAGCATGTGCACTTAAAATAATTGATGAATCATGGAAAAATGATTATGATATGTACCGATATGTAGTTTGCCTATTACTTGTGAATAAATAAACAAAATATCGATCTAAAATATTCAAAACTCACGGTGGCAGACACATATCCAGGGAATCCTTGCAAGTAACGAAGGCATCCACATCAACGCAAAAAGTCGCGAGCTAAATATGATATGAAAGAAAAAATATGATCTATTTAGAATGGTTGAGTATGAAGCCGCACTATTGCATCTTATAACACGAAATAAAATGACCGAACCAGACAGCATTATTAACCCTCAAAGAAGCTTATCGATGGCCACATTTGTGTTGCACATTGCAATTATCAAGACATTGCGAGAGGCTATACCAAATAAGCGGAACTAAAACGAGCACTCACCGGCTCCGCTCTCCAGCGAGAGATGAGCTTCTTGTCAACGAATTCGTAGTCAATATCAGCTGTTAAGTGTAAACCGGCTGTAACACACATACTATAAAAGCGTAGTAGAGCCCCACAAACCGCACTGTATTACAATATCAATTACAGAGCTTACCTATGAGCTTCTGACTAGAAAAATTTGAGCAAAGTTTCCTGAAGTCAGCCCAAACCGTCCAGCAATCTCTTTTGTCATTGGGTAATCGTATTAAATTATCAACAGAAGTCGGAACTAGTATCCAAAGGCTGTAATTAATATATTACTTGGTCAGCTCAGTATGGATTTCATCCAAACTGATTTCGTTACGAAGTGGCTCAAATATATCTAACCCTTACCTCAAATTCACGTTTCTGGTCCATAACCACTGATTGAGAATGCGTGCCAAACGAGGTGAATCGGCATGCTTTAGTCGGAACACAGCGCTTCGGAGGCCCATATAGGCACAGTAATTGAGCTCCTTAAGGCATAAGAACTAATTGAGTGTCCCTAAAACACCATGGGAGACCTTGTGGTGAGGAAAACGGCCGCATAGACACGTTTATATTTTAAATGGCTAGTGATCGCGACTGTTGCAACACACGCCCAGCGCAGGCCTCGCCACCACATGTTGTAATGGTAGCTGGAGGTAGAGCCTGCGTTGCCAGCGGTCATTGGCGATTGCAGATCCTAGCAAAAAATACAAGGATAAACCACAACCTTCTGCAGTTCAACCTCCGACATTGCGGCCAGCTCCTCATCTTCTGAGTCGCAGTCAATCCATGAGGATATCTGGGCGTTAACATAGGTTTCCCACAAATGATTTTGTAGCTGCACATCGGGCAGATCGATCGGTGGAGGAATGGCTGATGTGCTGAGTGATTCGGAACATTTTGCGTTTAGCAGTACAATGCACAGAAAGCATTCATACCTGTTTGGCTTCCAAAATCCGCGTTTCACTCCACCAATGGGATAACTAACAAAGTTATACAGTTGACATCCTAGACGTTGACTGTACACTGCGATTTTGCTGAAAAACAAGTTTTGAAGTGACTTCTAGTGACGTTATGTACCTTTCATGACATAGACAGAACTTAAATGAATCAGAGATTTTACACAATTCAAAACGAACTGGTCGTAGTCTTCCTTAGTGTCTGCAGGGCCAGCGAACCATCCTACATTGATTCGCTGCCGGTCCTCGGGCGAACACTGATTCTGCAACGTATTTTACCTTGGACGAGAACGAGCTAGGAGACTAAAAGGGGAATAACCAGAAAATATTCTAGAATACTCCGTAATCCTGAAGATTCTTTTCGAAATCTGTCAGTTGACACAAAATTTGTTCTCGATTGAGTGACGTATGCGTTCCTATTATTTCCGTTGTGGTAAAAACTCTGGCCGTGCGGCTGACTCAAATCACACCGGAACACTTCTCAACAAAGTTCGAAGCCTTACAAATTCCGATGTCGCGGATGCCAGAGGGAGTCCACCTCTGGCTTCAAATGGGTCTAACTATAAACCAGAAACAAAATTTTGATTTTACTAGGATCCTTGAGGGACAAGTAACAGGATATTTCCGAACAAGGGGGCCGGGTGTAAGTGCTGTACTAATCAGATATATTAATCCCCAAGCATGCAACTTCCAGTAACCTAGGATGTTTAATCACTCATTTACCTGCACGTTCGTTACATTACACTCCCCAGAATCCATCGAAGAATCTTCCATGCAGGTCTGAAATCAATCATCTTGGTGACGCAATGAACGAAGAAGCCAAAACAACCTGCATGGACGATGACTGCGTGCTTAGTTCATCTCCCTTCATGATTGTCCCATTAGTACATGCCGTTGGCGTCTAGAAAATCAATCAACCCCATAACTCCAATTTTATAAATCAATAATGAGCAGCGTTTTTACAGTGTACTGCACGTAGTTTAAAAGAGCAACAAGTTCAACAATGACGTTCATATGGCAGATCGTGCTGGCACTATATCTATCGATTGTCCCGTAATGTAACAACAACACCGAATACTTTCTGTACACTCGGACCACTCCTTGGGTCGCAGTCAGAATGATATCTTGCGATGTTTCGTTGTCGCACTTTCACACGAGAAGTTGCGCCACTGCACAATCTCAAGGTCGTAGTATCGAGTGCGAAAGTGCGACGCCGCAAAGTCGCAGGATCTCAATATCGCAAAGTCTGACGGCGGCCTTATGTGGATTTTTCGGTGCTAATGTAGTTGAGGAGGGACACTCTACTGTGTTCGCGGCGATATTTCTACCCAGCTTTGAACCTGAGCCTTAGTTTAGTGGGAAGCCCTCACCGCGCTCGTGTAAGGCTCAGATGAAAAAAAAAATTCTTAAGTGTTGAAGCTGATGTTCGTAGAACGGTATCGAGTCAGGATCGGCAAGGCGACAATGATTGCTCGGCCCACCTACATTATCACCGATTTCTTCGCTGGGTATGTAAAGCGCTAAAAGTGTCTTACAGCAGAGAGACTAACCCACCTGCAGTCAACCTCCCACTTCACCTGTATGGTTTCGAAAAAAAATCATCTGACCTCACCAAACAGTCAACGCTGAGCACTCTTTTCTCCGTGCTCTTTCTCCCTTCCGTTAATTTCTATATTTATGGTCACAAAATCGCCACTGGTGAAGAAATCGGCGGCATGTGAATCCCGACGATGGGCAGATATTTCTAGTCAAACAGCTGAGGCTTTGGATTCCAACTAGGCCAAGGAAGGAAAGGAGCCCGGGATGGATGGAACATCATCCCCAGATTTCCAAAAAAAAGTGTCAAGAATTCTGAAGAATTCTTATGGAAAAGCCCTCAAACTGACCCCTACTAGCAATTGCCACATTAGGCGACACCCCATCCCCGCTTTCAGCTACACTTCACGACTATTGATTTCGAACCAAAGACTAAGAATTCAAACACGGAACAGCTGCAACACACCTCGGCTACCATTCCAATCCCTGCATCCACAGTTTTCGAAAACAATTTGCCGTACTCTTTCCCTTCGCCACCACCGAATTTCTTTTTTGTTTTCTTCACTGGACTTGTCATCAAAGCACTGTTAATACTGAGAAACAAATCTTAATTCAATTTTCATTATTCTCCAACCTATCTAGCTAAAAAAACAACTTCTTACATGAAACGCGAGAGATGCGTTCAGATGTCGATAAACTTTCCGATGCTTTACCGCAAACAATGTATTCATTACAACAGCCAGGTAAGTTTTCACTGAATGCACAGCATAGGCGAACCAAAAAACTTATAGTTAAATTTATCTCTACAACATAGCAACAGAACTAAAAATTAATCTATGTGTTGTGCTGCTTGGCGAGCTCCTCTGCCTTAGCGAACACATCATCAATTCCTCCTTGCATATAGAAAGCAACCTCGGGAAGGTGATCGAGCTCTCCTGAAACATCACGCGAATCTCATGGGGAAAACAAATGCAGCAAAACGAGTACATACAGAGAAAAGGCTTAATGCTTCACGTTCACCACCCGATTTTCCACATTTCTTCTGAAACAGCCGTGGCTAGCCAGTGATAATGTGATTGGAGCGCTTATGATGCCTCTGACTGTGGGCCAAATATCTAACCGCACGCGACCACCACAACCAAGCGCGAGTTCACCCTTGAGAACTGTGGGACCAACTTCATGATGGATGAAAGCATTGGGTCTTACCACACTGCGCGGACCTCTTCACAGCTCCGAAATTTGTTTCACGCAGAATCCTGGAGATCGTACCCCTACGCTTGCCATTACACATCCCGCGGCGTAATGCATATACAGTTTTTCCACTACTGTACACGATGCACCCTCCTCATCATTGACCTCAGCTTTCCATAACGATACAACAGCTCCTTTGCTAAAGTGAAAATAACTGTACAAGACAAGCATCGTGCGCTGTAAAACAACTACCATACTGCATCAAACACACGTGACATTATTCACTGCCATTCACTGAAGGGGAGTGGCATCACTCAGAGCTCTTCTCCTTGGGCTCGAGCAGGAAACTAACACCGTCTCGCTCAATCAAAATTCGACCTTCACATTTAAAAAAAGCCGTAGCGATCAGCAATGAAACTTTCTGCTTTTGCGCGATATTTGAGGGGTTAGGCGCAATTCTGTAGTTACTAATTATCAAACAATGAGCATCCGAAATAACATCCTCGTCATAAGTCAAGAGATGTTAAAACGAACCTTTCAAAATCATCTCAAATCCTCGGATGGTCTCTTCGAGAGAAACGAATTTTCCAGCGTGACCAGTGAACACCTCGGCGACTTGGAATGGTTGGGACAGGAAACGTTGGATCTTTCGGGCACGGGATACAGTCAGCTTGTCATCTTCAGACAACTCATCCATACCAAGGATAGCAATGATATCTTGAAGAGACTTGTAATCTTGAAGAATCTTCTGTACTCCTCGAGCAATATCGTAGTGTTTGTGTCCGACAATGTTGGGGTCCATGATACGAGAGGTAGAATCGAGAGGATCTACAGCTGGGTAGATGGCCAATTCAGCGATACCACGAGATAACACAGTGGTGGCGTCCAAGTGAGCGAATGTGGTGGCAGGAGCGGGATCAGTCAAGTCATCAGCTGGCACGTAAATAGCCTGCACAGAAGTGATGGATCCCTTGGTCGTGGTGGTAATACGTTCCTGCATACTACCCATATCAGTAGCCAGAGTGGGTTGGTATCCTACAGCAGATGGAATACGTCCGAGAAGGGCAGACACTTCTGAACCGGCCTGGGTGAAACGGAAAATGTTGTCAATGAACAGTAGCACATCCTGTCCTTCTTTGTCACGGAAGTATTCAGCAACACTCAAACCGGTCAAGCACACTCGAGCACGTGCACCTGGAGGCTCGTTCATCTGACCATACACAAGCGATACTTTTGAGTTGTTTCCCTAAAAACAAAAAACCCAGTGTAAGCATTGTTAAGCAAGTTGTTCCCCTAAAAACAAAAAACCCAGTGTAAGCATTGTTAATCAATGCCATAATCAACACAATCGAGCAAAATGATTCTATAAATAATTGTTACCTTAAGGTCGATGACTCCTCCTTCAATCATCTCGTGGTACAAGTCGTTACCCTCACGAGTACGCTCTCCAACTCCTGCGAAAACGGAGTAACCTCCGTGAGCCTTGGCGACGTTGTTAATAAGTTCCATAATCAACACAGTCTTTCCTACTCCGGCACCACCGAAAAGACCGATCTTTCCTCCCTTAGCATAAGGCGCGAGCAAGTCGACGACCTTGATTCCAGTTACTAGAATCTCCTGCTCGACGGACATTTCGACGAACTCGGGCGCTTCAGCGTGAATGGGAGCGCGGTGCTTTGATGGAATAGGTCCTCTCTCATCAATTGGTTCACCGATGACATTCATGATGCGACCAAGAGTTTCGGGACCGACGGGGATCTTGATTGGATCACCAGTATCAACGACTTCTTGACCACGGACAAGACCCTCAGTTCCGTCCATAGCAATACATCGCACAACGTTGTCTCCTAAACGTGACTTGATCCTGTATCAATAGAGAGAATACAAATAGACCACATTTGGAGAGTAAACCACAGACCTAAATGTTGAGAGACCTCAAGGATCAGACGTGGAGTGCGACCAGTGACTTCGAGACCATTGAGAATTGGGGGCAGGTTCTCATCGAATTGGACGTCGACGACGGCACCAATAACGGCAACAATCTTTCCTTTTGATCCAGCGGCAGTGGCAGTCTTTGACACCTATAATGTAAGATGTTGAGAAGTGCAGCATTCAAGCAAGAAACATTAAGGTATTGCTGCTTTCAAAGTCCGAAATCGTAAACTTTAAACATGTTTGTCAACGTTGACAGTGAAAGCCTTGATACAATATATTGGGTTGGGGAATAAGTTCTTGCGGTTTTTTTCAACCTCATTTCTCACATTGTTTCCTTTATCTTTCGACAAAGCTTATACATGTTTTCGATAGAGCTTTTTTTGCTCTACAAAACCATACTATCTGTTTTTCGATTCCTTCGACTACCTAATATTTATGAGGTTTGGAAATGAAGTAAGCTGAAGGCAAAAAATTGGCCCTTGCGCACCTCATTTTTCTCGTCTGCCACTGAGACCAAAAAATGTATGTGCATATGTTTTGATAGAGCTTTTTCAGCTCTACAGAATGGTACTACTTATTATTCAAATCGCTCAACTTTTTGCTGTTTTTAGGATTCAGAAATACAGTACTCGCAAAAGTAAGCACTTTGGTTATCTTCTCTTCCTCGCCTACCATTGAGATTTGAGAAGGTGTGCATATGTGCATTCGATAGAGCTTTCTTTGCTCTACGAAATGATGTCACTCTTCTTTTGTATCCTCTCATATTTTAGCATGTAGGGATAAGCGTTCACCTGTTTTTCAATTCAAAATTGCATAATGAATATGATTTTTTTTGGCAGAGTGTTTTGTATCATTCGATAGAGCTCTTTTCGCTCTACAAGATACTGTTTACGGTTTTTGTTAAAATAATTTTTTGACAGTTTTTAGATCATTTAAAAGTCGAGGAAATCGAGCATTTTCGACACCATGTGACGAAAATGCTCGATTTCGTCGACTTTCAAATGGTCTGAAAAATGTCAAAAATTTATTCGAACAAAAACCGTGAACATTATCTTGTAGAGCGAGAAGAGCTCTATCGAATGATACAAAACACTCTGCCAAAAAAAATCATATTCATTATGCAATTTTGAATTGAAAAACAGGTGAACGCTTATCCCTACATGCTAAAATATGAGAGGATACAAAAGAAGAGTGACATCATTTTGTAGAGCAAAGAAAGCTCTATCGAATGCACATATGCACACCTTCTCAAATCTCAATGGTAGGCGAGGAAGAGAAGATAACCAAAGTGCTTACTTTTGCGAGTACTGTATTTCTGAATCCTAAAAACAGCAAAAAGTTGAGCGATTTGAATAATAAGTAGTACCATTCTGTAGAGCTGAAAAAGCTCTATCAAAACAAATGCACATACATTTTTTGGTCTCAATGGCAGACGAGAAAAATGAGGTGCGCAAGTGCCAATTTTTTGCCTTCAGCGTACTTCATTTCCAAACCTCATAAATATTAGGTAGTCGAAGGAATCGAAAAACAGATAGTATGGTTTTGTAGAGCAAAAAAAGCTCTATCGAAAACATGTATAAGCTTTGTCGAAAAATAAAGGAAACAATGTGAAAAACGAGGTTGAAAAAAACCGCAAGGACTTATTCCCCAACCCAATAGAAATAGGATTTCATGAAACAAAACTCATATAAGCCAGCAGGTAAACAGCGCTTTCAAAGCTGTCAGCTCATAAAATTTACATGTGAGGGGATGTCTCAAGGGGACCTTGAATGCCAATTGGAGAGGAAATCGTGAAGTAGATGGCAGCCGATGCAGGTTCAACAAAGCGAAACAGTCATCTTTAGATTATACACAACGACACCATTACTAGGATGGGAATAAAGTCTTAGTGGTAGCTCAGTAAGTGCTGATAGACCCTGTGAGAAGCCTACCCCGCCCACGCGAGTTTTGATACGTATACTTCATCAAGACGCAACGAAGTCTAAAGTATGATTTTGAGTAGTGCACAACAGCAGATCTATCTAATCACAAAGTTCCTGCAGTACTCTTTTAGTTTCCTTACCTTGAATAGAAAAAAATTCTCAAAAAATATCAGCCCAGTTCCAGTTATAAGACCAATCCATGCTCACTTACTTGAAGAACGCAACGTGCCCTTTGAAATTTTAACATCAGCGCGATCCTTTAAACATGGTGAAAGTCGGTATTATCGAAGACCCAGAGCTTGCAATTTTCACTGACAATCTCTACAATCGCAAATGTGGGTATCTATGTACAAAGTTTCCTTAGGTGTAAAAATAGAGATCGCGAAGTAACTTCTTTCACCAAGTTCTTCAAACCTATTATTAGCGGCGAAAACGGGTGCTAATGCTGTTTTGGAAAAGGAGCACCAGTATGCCCAGCATTCGGCGCTGCTTCTGCCCAGGTTTTGGAAGGGAAGAGAATCTTCTACACTAAAGCTCGGAACTATAGGTGTTATTGTAAGGCACTACACACTTTTGCGCCATCGTCTTTTACATGATACCATCCATCTGATTTAGGATCATTTGAACAGTTGGGTGTACGTATATTCCAACCCAGACCTTATGTAAGAGAAGAAGTTCTCCTTCAACCGTAGCTCAGGCAAGAGACATAGACATTAATAGCGTCAGACGATAAGCACATTTGTGTGTATTCCTCTTCCCTATATTGGCACCGAAGTCTCCTGCGTGTAGGAATGACGGGTAGAATTAGATCCGGTGAGAGAAAAGCACAAAACAGAAAGAGCACAAAAATGGCTCTGCTACCCAACTACATGAGAATATAAAAACTGTAGCGGTGCGCCACAAATGGATTTCTTTAAGATGGGTGCTAATGTAGTTTGGGAAGGAACTCCAGTGCGCTCGACGTCCGGCTCGTTTTTGCCCCAAGACATTCGCCCAAAATTCAATTGTAGGGAATTCCCACTCCCCCCCCCCCTCCCCGCAAATGAGGCTTAAATGAAAAGACACAACCAAACTCACAAAGTAATGGCTACGGATTGGCATCAGGTGAGGGACGACAGCGCGTGCCTCAGTTGCAGGAACACCATGATTTATAAAAAAGACGCTTATTAATCCTAGCCGCCGGACTTGATAAGCTCTCTTTTTTCACCTACAAGTTGTACTCTTTTGACATAGCTTTTGCTAGCTCACATTACTCAAAAACCCTTACTTGGTGCTAATGTTGTTGGGAAAGTGGGCAATCACAGTCGCGCCGTCTTCCCTTTCTCGAAACCGTTCTACAATCGTCCGTTTGTTCACTCTTGTACATTTTCACCTAAGCCTCACTTCGAAGAGTAGGGGTTCTCCTGAATTGAGGCATAGGCTAAAAACTTAGGGAAAGATAGTACCCGAGGCCGAGACAGTGGACTGCCCTCCCCCCAAACTGTATTAGCATCCCTCAATTTGCTTAACGAAAAGTATCTTCCGTCAATCCTGGTGGGAATTCATCAATCAAATACGGGAAACCAGATAATCGCCAGCAACAAGTGCCTTAAAAGCTCAAGGTCTTCGGTAACCCCACACCATAGCGTAGACGCGCTGGTGCCAAGATCTTTAAAAAGCACGTTGCGTCCTTTTTCACCTTTAAACAGCACTGCGGTGGTAGTACTTCATCAGCAAAAACAGAGAACAAAAGGACTTATAATGGGTGCAGCAGCAAGAATTCCGGAGCTGAACTTAGTAAAAACAGAAGCAAACTCCATAACTGGAAAAAAATTGTAAACATACATTCTTGTCAGTCTGAGCTTGTGCTTGAGCTACGACTGAGGAATGAACGCCTCTCTTGTCGACAGTGGTCGAGCTGTGGCGCACTGAACACAACATGGTTCAAATATTTCATAAATACGGTGCAGTACAATGGAAAATTAAGCAGAAAGCAAAGAAAACCAAGTGAATTTTCAACAAACTTGGGCCAAAAAATTCAACACTAACCACTGGCAGCAGCTGGAAGTACAATCCTCTGCACATTAGATTTCAACAGGCGGGCCGCGGCCGAGCGACCGACCTGAGCCAGTGATCGCGAAGCCATCTTTTGTACCCCTAAAGCGGTTTCTCATACGTCATTTACAGCTGATGAATAGAAACGACAAATCAAGTACAACTTTTGCAACTTGCACTCAAAGCGCAAGGGCGTAGGGCATGAAAAACACGGGATTACACAACTAATAACAACTTCGAAAAAAACATACAAAGTACAACAAGAGTTCGGCAACAAACAACGGTACAACAGACAGTAGTGGCTTCAAAACACGGCTTTATCTACTAGAAGACAAATTTGTTTCCGCTCCAAATAACACGCTCTATAGGAGCTACCAACAAAGATTCTAATAAACGCTAGAACCCTACAAATCAATTAATGAGTAAAGCTTTTGCCCGGAGAGAAGTGCTCTGCAACGACACCGTACCCCATGCCGCCCGTACACTGCAATAGGCGCGCGCCCTGCCACGAATGTGGACATGCATTCGTGGCAAGCAACAATACAGTAATTTGCGCAAACAATTTTAGGCCGCGATATAATGCACAGGGGGGTGGGGTGGAGTTATCTCGGATGCCTATCGATATCATTGAAGTCGATGTGGTTTTTTGGTTTTGTCAGTTTCTGGAAGTGAGTGCGAATGTGAATATTTTGACCAGTGCATGTGGCTCCTAACACAATGGAAATGAAGGACAAGTGACAATGTTTAGAGCGTCAATCAATCCCTTTGTTGGATACGCCGTGCACTTGAGTTCCATTCGTGACCTGGGGGCATGTGAATGCCATTCGGCCTATACAATGACTTGCGGGGCCATTCGATGTACAACTCAGTGCTTTTGTCCTCGTAAGCAGTCCGTTTCACCTACTTCGGAGTAAAAGGTTATTGGCCTGATCGGGCTTTGATGCGGGATTTGATCCATTCACCGTGAAAGTAAAAGTGCGCGCTACCTGTCATTACACCACCTCCGCCCGCATAGAAAAAAATAAGTCAAGAAATTAGTGGGGTGCAAGGAGATTTTTGTGAGCTGGGGAAGAAACCTGTGAGCTAATCGTAAGGAAGGGGAAAATTCTGGTAGATTAATCTTGTCGGTACCCCTGCACAATTCATATCGTGCGTTCTTGAAATCCAATCCCTTTGGGATAGAAAAGCACCTGGTGGCTGCTGCTTTCGATGCCTCACAAATACGTCTTCCTGTATGTGTTAGCTTGAAAACCTGCTCGGAAAATGGCACTCTCTTTATGGGCTGAACAGATTTTTTCCACGTTTGTGCTCTCACAAATATCGAGCAGCCATATTATAGCAGGTGGGAGCTGTATGTGAAAACCAAAAGCTGGTTCTTTTGTTAGGTTGTGAGGAAATATCTGGCCAGTTTGCTGCGTTCGCAGCATAAATCAAGATTTCAAAGCGCGTCAACTTACAAACATACAGTGCATCATCACAATTTACAGTCCATTTCGGAGCGCCTAATAGGGCGTGGCCTACGGATTCGGGTGAGTGGCGAGAGTGAGAGTGTGTGGCCGGGTGAGAGAGTTTGATAAACTCTCATCCACGTCCGTAGGCCACGCCCTATTAGGGGCTATGAAATGGACTATGAATATTGTGCTCTTTAGATAGAAAAAAAGTTGCTCTCCCTGAATAGATGCTTTCCTTGGAATGCCACAAGGTTTTCGGGTCAATAGAGAAATTTTAAAGTACAGCAAAAATAGCACTTTTGGATGACTCCCTTTCACGACTCTTTGTTTAGTCGAGTCGCGACGGTGGCAACTACAAACATGAGCACTGGAAGGGGAGAAGGCATTGTGTTTGATGGATCAGCTTGTTCCCGGTCTTGAGGTACAAAAATGAGGATGAATTGCTTGAATTTGCAATTGATCTTAGCGCTTGATTAGGGGGGCACTCAACTGAGTTCGGCCTCCGGCGCTATTTTTGGCTACCATTTTAGCCCAAGCTTAGTGTAGGGGGAATGGTGTACCCCCTCCCCCTGAAAGAAAGGCTCAGATAAAAATGTACCCTTGAGTGCTGAAGCTGATGATTGTAGAACGATATCGAGAGGACGGCAACGCGACATTGACTGCCCCTCCCCTCATCCCAACTAAATTAGCGCCTAGTAAGCGTTGATTGCATTTGCACGGGATACCCAAAAGTATTTGCGTTCCCAATACAGATGTTGCTGGCCACATCAGATAGCTCTGGTTCTCCAAAACTCAAAAAATGGGTGCTACGCAACCTCTCAGAGCAACCATGCCCGAGCACATTTTTCACGGATCGTCTTCCAGAAAATGAAGAAGTGCAGGCTAAAGTCCTTACTCGTCCTACTCGTCAAAATTACCTAGTTGAACCCTCTTTCCCCCAAACATCTGAATAGCTACCTTAACAACAGAGTACGCTTTTGAGGGAGCTGTTTAGAAAGCATGATGTTATCATGACTTTGCGCGATGTAGATTGTTAGGCTTTCATGAACATGGGATACTCAAATATATACCAAGTTTCTCAAAGTCTAACAAATGGAATGGTATTAATGCTAAGGGGAAGGGTGCAGCCTGATTGTGAGCCTAATATTTCAATAAAGTCAAGATATAAGAACTAATTAACTTGAAACTAAACAACTAATATAACACAGAGGATATTCGATGGGACTCCATAACTACTTGTGGTCATGAAATTTCCAGGAACACTGGACACATTGCCAGCTAATTTTGGGTGAGGGGCATTCTGAACTTCCCACTCACATCGCTAGACTGTTGGTTAGAGTGCAGACGGATTGAAGGCAATAGTTGACTCGCATCCGCTGCCAGAAGGATAAAAAAGGAAAAAAAGTTAGTTATTGTAGTGTAATTTTAGTAAAGAAATGTTCTAGTGGCTCGTTTCGCCTCCTAGCTCAGACGAACCACTATGTTTTCATCAGCACCCGGAGGCTCGTCAGTGAGTGAGGAGCTGATGAAAACAAATGAATTGTTAAAAAAGGGGGTAAGATTGGGGAAAAAATTAGAAATTAAACCAGGACGTTTAAAAAACTATTCGTTTGAAAATCTAAAAACTAAACTAAAGAAACCCTTTTAACAAGAAAGTGGAAAAGTATGTGCCGGTCATATGGCTAATCGCCTTCCGGGAGGATGCTCTGTGAAAAAAAAACGCATTTTGGGCACCGTACCCTGACTTTGAAAGGTGGGGGGAGTGTGGCATTTTGAGATTTTGGTCGAATAGTCCTCGACAGCCATGTACTGTTGGGAAGACTCTTATCGTTAGTAATAGTGGCAACGCTGTGATTACGGCTGACGACCTTTTTGGATCGGGAGATGGCTCGAGTATTGGTGCGTCGCCTTAGATGCTGTAAGAGGGACGGGTGTTGAATTTTCTAAGAAAGTTTTTATTCGATTCCAGGATTGACCATGGCGGTGGCAGCCGACGGCGGAGTAGCCATGGAGGACGGGCAATGGGCAACGGTCAACGGTGCTTTGGGGCGTACATTGCGACATCGATAATTAGCGAAGTTCGACGTTAACCATAAAAGGACCGAACATTTCGCGACTTTCACAATGAATTTCTCAAACACCTGATTGGACCTTTTTAAATTAGTACTAATTACTTTGTGGCAATTTTCCTGAAGATTTTGATCAGGCTGCATTCATACTCAGCGATGCGTCCGCGTTGCTCGCAGCGCACTACGAAAGCAGCCTATGGCTCCATAGTTGTTCGATGCACCGCCTACTGATGTTGAAGACGGAAAACTGCTCTAAAAACATTTTTAGTTCGTATGAACCTGCTCTTCGAGCTCTACTTCTCAAATAGGATTGATTCGCGAGAAACCTCAAGAGCGCTGGTCAGAGTTTCCCTAACTCAAAGGTGGCACACACATATTCAAGTTATCATTTAATATTTATTGAGAAGCAAGATAAATGTGTTACATGCAGAAAACATAAAAATACGACAATTATTCATAGCAGTTAAACATGAGAGGAATGTGACTTCTAAAGCGAAGTGGTTGGTGCCGTTCACATACGGTTTCCCATAACGATGGCCAACAGGGCGTCGCGGTACTGTCCGGAGGTGTCACCCTGAAATCCCACCAATAAGAACATCTGTAAACACAATCTAGCACAGAAATGGTGGTGCGATCGGTGTCAGTGTTACTGCGTTAAGGGCGATGATAACGGTGTGTGAGCGGAATGACATGCCAACCCTCATCAGGAGCCTTGTCTGTTATGCACGTTCTATGCTCGTTGAGAGGGGGGGGGGGGGGGGTAACTTGCATGTCATGGGCAGAAGAGCGCAGGGGGGCGTGTGGGCCACGCCCCCTAAGGTGCAAAGGGGTGTGAATTGAGCGTCCTCCAATGCATTTGCTCAGGTTGGCTTGGAGGTGGCAACGGACCACAGTGAGTGTTGATCCGTTCAGTGCTGGAGGCATCGTTTCGTATTTATTTACATAGTTCTCTCAAAATTATCAATTACGTGAAAAACCGCTGTATACTCTTTTTGGGATCAAAAATTGAGCCAAATGTTCAAAATTCAATCTTGAAAAGAGTTTACCCTGATCATGTCCTCGAGCGTCTTGTTATACATGACATTGAATTCCTCCTTGATCAGTTGCAGATCGACTTCCGAACGAGTGACAAGCACACGGATCAGATCATTGTCACGAGTTCCGAGACCCTTTAAAAATTCAACAAAAATTCTATTAAGGACAGAACTCCCATGAACATCATGAACACAAGCAAAATGCGATCATACCTTCATTGAGTGGTACAGCTGTGTGGCAAAGAACTTCTGTTTGTCGGTAGCTGCTCGAACGATGGTCAGATAGCTCTTCTGCAGGTCACCACTGAATTCCTTCTCAATCAGCTTTTCAATCGATGAACCAGACAGTTCAGCAAAGGCGGCGAATATCTGAATCAAAGAAATTCTCGTGCATTGCTGGAACATCCCAGACGTGAGCTCACTCTTACCTTTCTAAGCTGGTACTGATTCTGAGAAGCCA
The DNA here is from genome assembly GCA_963978905.1 of Trichostrongylus colubriformis. Classification (NCBI taxonomy): domain Eukaryota; kingdom Metazoa; phylum Nematoda; class Chromadorea; order Rhabditida; family Trichostrongylidae; genus Trichostrongylus; species Trichostrongylus colubriformis. Next base: position 39,790,551 of record OZ022259.1, read on the forward strand.
TGATGTTCAAAAAGTGCGACGGGGTGTCTTTGCCGCTCAGCTTTCCTTTGCCATCAGCGTATAGACGGATGGCATCCTTAAAATGGAAACTGCGTTGTTCAGAAAAAAAATCAAGCGACTCTCCGAGAGAGCCCTTACGTCTTTCGCCATTTGGTCGTTGGTGTTGCTGCTGGGGTCTCGGCTGCCAGTAATGATAGCGACAAGCAGATCTTTGAATTCGCCAGATGTCTCGGATGCAACCTGCAATATAAAAGCTGAAAATCCTATGCGGAAAGTTGAAGAAATAGTACTGTTTCTTCATAAAGCGTTAACTGTTAGACTGAGATCTTCAAGCCATCTAGCCTTGTCTAAATGGGTGTGTACCCTTACGTCAGGATTTCGCACCGCGGCAAAACACAGTGGTTCGTCTGAGTAGAGGCGAAACGAACCACTTAACTAATTTTAATACACTAACCTTCTTTGAAAAATTTCTTCTATGTTTTGTTTTTTATTATGTCGCAAGCGAAGCAATGCGGACGAGCTAAAGGCGCCATGTTGTTCGGTCCCGAAGCTATTACAAGTCAACTGCGTATCGCGCCCCTAGCATTACCGTGTAATCATCTAATTGTAGGATCCCAAGTACCGCGCCGCGCACAGCTCGCACATACTGCGTCGCACGCTGCTTGTCGTCGTGCGTAATCTTGACATAAAGGTATACACCCGCCTAAATCCTGGAATCTCGCTATTTTCGGGCCGTGTCGTTGTTCATTTCACTGATGGCCTTATTGCTCGCTGTTCTCACTGTTTCTACAATCAATTCTTGAAAACAATACTTCTAAATTAATGTTGCCTTTCGATAACTGCAAACTGGTTTCCACCAGAGCTGGGTGCAGAACTACCATATTCACTCCATATCCTCATTCTTTACAAACAGTAAGGATACTCTACAACCTTGAAATCTGTAGGAGCTATAGTATTTCTCTACCCATTTCGTCCTACTGGGTGTGCAACATAAGGTGGAGTCGCGGCACCGCCTCAAAGTTGCGGCGGCCGCGTGGGCGTATTTACGCGGGAAAAGAGACCGAAAAAATTTTAGTGTCCAAGCTTTAACAAAAAATGCGAAAAAAAGAATTCACTCTACCTCCTGCTCGAGTGGTTTCTTGAATTCCCTCTCGTAAGCCACACGAATGGCTTTGATCTGATCGGTTGTTCGAGAGCACAAGATCTCGATCAACGTGGCCTCATCGGTGCCAAGACCCTGGATAAGTCATTTATAATATTGAAGTCCATCTTTATTCAAACTTCAGCGAGATTTGTGATTTTTACCTTCATGGCCCGCTTAAGTTCCTTGAGATCGTATTCAAGTGGAGTCTCCATGAGTGCGAAGATGGTTTTTTCCAAATCACCGCTGAATTTCTTATCCAAAGCGGTCATAATATCCTTGCCATACTTGATCCTATATGGCTCACGTAGCTGAAAATGCCCAAATGACTTTTCATAACTAAAGCTTTTTCGTTTGGTTTTTTTATCTGCTACCTCAACCCACAAGCTACCCCTGTGAGCCCAGGTCCAGTAATATTATCGACAGCTGTTTCTTTTTCTTGGCACTAGCAGGCATTGTTGCAGCTCCTTGGAAAGACACCTATATTTGCTCAATCCCTTAGGGATGTAGTGCAAAGATGCTGCGTTGCAGACGCGCGCGCGGCATTTTGCAATCAGTACGGTGAGGAGAATAGGGTCAAGCGTTGCGTCGTTTTTGAGAATTGAAACTCCCAAACCACTTCCTACACATGATCCCCTCTTTTCCATGACTTGCGCTGTTGGTGTACTTCAATAGTTGTAATCGCAATAACAGCACTTTTACCTAGTATAAAGTATAATTATCGATTGACGACGTTTTTTTGTAGTTTTTGTAGACCACTCAAAAAAGGGGTGACGTCGTGATTTTCCAGAAACACGTCCCCTTTTTTTAGGTATTCCTTGACCCATGCTTACGCCTGGTGAATACTCTAAATCGAGTATAGCCTGACGCCACGCCGCTCGGGGTCCTCCGACACTGCCCACTTTCGGTCTCCGTTGAGCCCCTATGGAATTCCAGACCATGCCAAAACTAGTGTGACCTCGGCAGAAATTGGGTGTAATGGAATATTCTCATTGCCATTTATTCAGCTCACTCCACAATTTATAATGACTATCATGGGAACGCCAAAGTGGGAAATGAAAACGTCACTCTCACTGGGAATCTACGCCAAATAGAACGCTAGCAAGCCAATCATTCCTTTTTTCGAATTCCCACAACATTGAGGACAAAATACTGTTGACAGCAGGTATAGCATTTTTTTGCGCTCAGAACACCACTGTTCATAAACTGCACTTTTGTACAATACGGAATTGATCGAGTGACTAGGCGTATTCCGGAGCTCAGCGCATATTTGAGATGTTTTTCAGAGAATTCATGATTAATAGCCTTGACGGTCAGCACCTTGCTTTTTCTCTCAAAACGGGCACCAATAAGAACCCTTCCATGATCGTTTTGGAATATGAAAAAGTGAAAAATAGATCTGAAGTCCATTATTCATCGGTGTTTGATAAACTCTCAACTGGAACGGTTCCGTGTCCTTCAACCACTGATCATTTGCTAACAGTAAAACGGAGATGGAGAAATCTTCACTCTCGGTGGGGGCGTATTTTGGTTGGCTGAGAGTGGGGAGGAGGTGGGGGGAGAGGTAAAACGTATTCGGCTCAAAGTGTCTATGTATCGTCGTCATTTCCCATAAAACACACCCCACTCCACACAAAATGGTTATTTAAGAGTCTCAAATGGGAGGGGTCGCTTTGGTGGACTCATGAAGAGGAGATGGCAAGCTGCAAAAAATCGACCACAGTCAGCTCACCCACGATTTTCTGGAATTTTTCAAAGTATTTTATCAATGGTTGTCCCCTCGTATCCAAAGGAGAGAAAGGGATTGACGGGGAAGATCGGAAATCAGTGCGACCGCAGATTAATGATATGTGTTGGTGCTCATCTGACTAATTAGGGATTATTTCCCAGCACCTAGAAGATCTTAGTAGCACCTAGTATCGAATACTATAATGGATCACGAAACGGAAGAACAGAGCGTCAAGTCTCTTAGAAAGGTTTACTAACTGGTACAATTAATATCATGGAGCTGTGTAGGTGGGTTATGTGGATACGGAGTTAGGGGCGAGGGACGGAAGTGTCTAATTCTCCTTTTAATATCTTCCTTTATTAGGCATACGTTAGACAAAATCCACAACCTTTGGCTCACAGTCATTTCTACATATCGCCCTCTCACCTTCCCTGGCTTTGTACTAATGGAGGCGTGGATTGTAACGCAATACCTTAATCTTTTCGTTCTTCCCGACGGCATTTGCCACCATCGAATTCAGAGATTTGCATTTGCAGCGTAACATCACATTACTACTCAGTGCCAGAGGTCACTCCATGTGGTCTTTCCCTTCCAAACTTCGCTTTTTCCCCGCCACTACATCCGTGTTGCTATCGGCACACGGAGGATCTCTCTGTGTGAAAACACTTCAGGGCTGAGGTCAAAATAGCACCCCCACCCTTACAGCAGCACCTTGCTCTTCTAGACGAATTCGGTGCCTAAATCATCTCAAGATTTCAGGACCAAAGATCGGCGGTTCTCGAAATTGATGCTCCCAAAAAAATCACGCCAGATGCTGATTAGAAGTGTCTGCAAGGATCTTTTTCTTTTCTTTTTTCTTCTTCCTTTTTTGGAGGACATTGTCATAAACGAGCTATCCTCTTCAACATGATGACTGCTAATTCCCTCAACAACTGACCGACACTGCGAACGTCCTCGGCTTTGCCAGCTCATTTGCATTGCGGGGGGGGGGGGGGGTGCCTTGATCCGATTAGCCATAATGACCGTTTATTTAGGTCGCAGGAACTGCGCGTCAATAATCCACTAGTTGATAATACTGCAGCTTGCCGGTTCATTTACAAAAAAATCCGAAAAAAAGTCCTCGCCCTTCTCTTCACTTTTTCTCTCTCGACAGACCTTTCGCGATCTATTACCAATGAAAACGACGCACCTGTTGTCGCTGATTGTTGCTGATGGAGGTGAGCACCTTAACGACAGTGTCCTTATCACCTGCTCGCAGAGCACGGTCGATCTTCTCGGCAGCCAGTGCCGGTTGGAATTCCGGATTGTCGACGATAGTAGCGTAAGGGGAGTTCATTCTGAAATGGCTCATTTGATTGATTTGAAATCATTGGTAGCGGCGAGCTATCCACGACAGAAAAGGAGAAAGAGAGAAATACTGGAAATTAACGGATGAGACGAATCTAGCTGTAAGGGACATCCACCTTGTGAAGAAACGGTTAGACCATTCCGATGGCAGGCGAATGATTACCGCCATCCCCCGCCCCCATCGATGAGAGCAAATTCTCCATTAGGCGATCTACACACTCATCGTTTTAATTGTTTAAGTTGAAAATAGCTAACTCTGCGAGTAACAAGTTATTTTATGGTATAAATCAAGGTAACATTATATTAATCCCGGGGAGAGACAGTAGTGGTGGCCCAACCCGGGGCTCATCCCTTAAAAATGCTTGGGTAAAACTTACAATCCATTATTCTTATTGCTGCTCCCTTTTTAAGTGGCTTGCTTCATTACCGGACCGGAAACTGGATTTAGATAGACTGGCCTACATACCCCCTCCCCCCCCCCTCATACAGTCCCTAATTCATCTCGTTATGAGACTGATGATGCCTAGGGCTTCAATCCCGCAAATCCATTATCCTATGAGTTTAAAACAGACGAACGGAAAAAAGAAAAAAGTGAAGGATGATAGCGAAAACCCGTGTACAAAGGTATGTCAAGGCCCAATCAATGAGTGTATGAGAGATCAATGGGAATGATTATGGGTCTGGGAAAAAACGTCAAACAGCACACTCAATAAAACGAACAGAAACGAAGTAATAGATATTCAGAAAGTCTAAAGGCCCTTTTGAAGAAAATGGATTAAGAAAAAAATCGAAGATGGGAACAGAGTAGGAATACCAAGTCGGAGTCGGGAAAAGATTGCAATCTGACTCCGTCTCAGGGCACGTGCGAAATGGAGGTTAAACTACTTCTTTGCTTCTTCCCCCCTCCCTAAAAAAATTTTAAACACGATCTCTTTGTTAATAATTATTTATTTCGTCTCAAGATATGAAGTATAGCGACATTTTTAGAATCTTTCCAGGAAAAAACATTGAGGAGGGTGTGATTCAAATTTCAGTTTCAGTGTTCACAGATCTACCAGTGCTAACCATGGACAAATATTTAGATACTGTTGATACACTTCAAAGTGCTATTTTAGTTGGGTGGGGGTGGGGAAAACAGCAGGTCGGCGTTGGGAAGAAGCTTTGAAGCGACTGGATTGGTTTTACCCTGATTCGATACCTTCTGTCCCACAGAGAGAGCTTGCACTTAGTTGAGTTCCATTAAGTTACGCCACCGACCTGTTGTCCCTACCGCTACGCTGACCCCACTGCTTATAACACCCGCTTTCTCGCTCCGAAACTTTAATTATCACCTAGGGAGTGAGTTCTTACTTAAGCGTAATAAGCAACTCGCCTGTCTGATTTACTCATCAGATCCATCTTTATGATGAAGAAGGAAAACGTTTATAAAAAATATCAGGTTGGATTTAAATACAGGAAGGATGACTTTTTAAAAATGGATCACTGGTGCTACCGCCGCCTTTAAAGTCATTATTGTGAATCAATTCATTTCAATGCAAAGCAATGCATCTATGTGGCATAACGAGGAGAATAAAAAGAAAGATGAAATACAAAGTGGTGCACGGGGTAGATTTGTTTCTATAAATCCCTTCCCTCTCACCTTCCGCCCCAAGGAGCTCAGGCAAGCGCGCAAGGGCAAATGTGTCGGAAGGGGAAGGGTAGGGTTTAAGAGGTTTTTGACGATGCCAAAGCCGAGCGCGCTCTCATACGCCGGCAGTGGCCTCGATGTACAGATAGCCGAGTGATCGCTTCGGCGTCAGCGTAAAGGGACAAGGACGACGTGGATGAGTCAGACGAATCGATCAGAGCAGGAAATAATATAGGCAGCATCGGCGAGGAGGTTCATCCGCGCGTGTCTCCACTAATGAATTCTCATGTGCCATCGTGCCGACGATCTATGGTCGCTCAATGAAGATGAGCCGTGAGATCGCTGTGCCACAAGGCCGATGGTGAAGGGCACCCTCGCCACTTCTGCCGACATTTATAACTGTGGCAGGAGTGGTTTATTTGAGCGATGATTCATCCATAGCGAAATAGCCACCGGAAAGTGTCAAGCGGCGGCGCCTAGTCATCGCTCGAAAATTGCTCGTACTGGTTTGCCCATCGAAAAAAGAGCCGGAATGCTGGGGCTCTTAACACTTGGAATTTCTGCTGGTTTTATATGCAGGACTGCTTTGATGCGTGACCTTCAGGAGTACTCCCTATTAGACCCCATGCACTTTGTGATGTTGACTTCTGTTAGCCTTCAGAGACTGCACTCTTTCAGCCCCGGAGAATTTCTACAGCTCTAAAGCAGAGGGTCACCCTTTCATCCTTTCTCTTCTATCCACAGACTCTGATCCTGCCATTCTTCATACACAACCGTCCACGGCAAATTCCATGATTCTGATTTCTCTTAAAATTACTCTACTATTTACAGTACATTACCAGGAACATGAAAAGAAGCGAGAAATTCCTTTGTTTTAAAACGAAAAGGAGAGACTGGAAGAAGAACAACTTGTTTGAAGCTCTGCCGAGCTACATCTGCATAGCTGTCGGTGGGCTGGACGCAGTTTGAATTTTCGCGCCCAATGTTGATTTGCTTCTCTCTCTGCGTACCTGACCACGTGATCGTTGCTTCCTTGCTGGCTGGTTCAGCGAAAGAGGAAAATTAGTGGGTTCGCCCTAATGGTAGATTTTGGAGCCCATCTGAGCCGTTGTGGATAAGGTGAATGGAAAATTATCATTTTAAAGCACAATGGATTTTCCGAAAAATATTTGGAGAAAATATTGAGTGAAGGGTATTAACTTCCCTTACGAAAGATCATTTTTGTTTGAGTTGGTCAACAACCATGGAAGTTTCTTGCAGCCTCGTCGGCTAACATCCTGGCTAATGTTTACGAAAGATTTTTGCAACAACATATTGTGTAAAGTGCAGATTGAGATACAACATTGTGGCGGTCATTCCCTATGACGAGTAAGCAGCAAACACCGTCTTTCCACCTACACACAAAGACTTCAATGTTTCTTTCAAATTACCACGCTTCGCCTGTCAAGATGGGCTACGCCCCTAAAGCGCCTGTATTAGTCATATTCAGTGCAATTACGAAACACAAGCACAAAGTCAGCATTTTCATTCATGAGAAATTCATCATTTTTCGTCCTGATTACGTTTGTAGGTGGTTGCTGTATGATCCTACTAAGCTTTTGCTGATGGAGCCATGCTATCCAATAACGGGAGAAGGCTCTTTACAGAGTTGATTACGGACCGTCAATGTCTTAGAATTACTGCATGATTCTGTAAAGCTAATGTGTTAAGCAACAATCAGCATTTTTCCACTCCCTCTCTGCACAATATATGTATAGCACTGACAGGGCTTCTCTAGGTACCCTGCTGCAAGGCTTTTTCAAAGGAATGAGAAGAATGTACCAATGGAATGGGAAGAAGGAAATTCCATTTTTTTTTTCGATGGAATGAGAAGAATATATTGCTTTGTTTTGAAGGAATAGTTAGGATATTCTGCTTTTTGGAAATTTTCGAAGGAATGGGAAGGATATACTGCTTCCAGTACCTTAATTCGTGAAGTCTTCTGGAAATGGAAGTTCCTCCTGTTAATGAGTATAGCTCGAGTCTTCTATAGCCAAAAGACTCAAGTCCTCTCCAGCCAAGAGACTAGCTTTAGCCAGACTGCCCAGTATTAGACCCTGTAGAATGAAGAAGGTGATTTAACACGTCAGAATGGAATCTATGAAATACTGAACAAGCAACGAAATTCTCTTTTAAAAGTCATTGGTTGTATGCCTCGTCCACGATGCTTTCACATACGAAATTAACATTTCAAAGGATGGGGGGCGGGCAATGTGTTCAATGTTGCACAGCAATATCACCTTCACAGGATCATGCAAATATGTCTATTACTGAGGAATAGCACTGCTGAAAGATGTCTGCACACCGAATCTGAAAACTTCCTGATTTTTTGACGCCGAAGAAAATTCAAAAGCGGATGGATGTCAGCGAAGCATGCATGGGTTGAGGAAACGACAAGGGAGGGAGATGCATGTTGTAAAATCTCTCGAGGAATTCCCTACTGTTTCCAGTAATTTGTGGCGTGGAAACAGTGAGGTGGTCTCTCGGAAAAATTCATATTCCACTAAGTAGTGGTAATATAACTATCGATGGATTTTTTTTAAATGCGTAGCATTAGTATACCAACAGCCACATATCTGAAAGGTGATCTGGTCGTTGCTATAAATAAGGAAGGACCGTATCTTCAATTTTTCCACATCAAGGGTAAAAGACGTTGAAATCGTTGAAAGACCACAATGAGAGCAAACATTCCACTGCCAGCATTCTTTTCCTGCTCAAAGTGCAAATTACGCTGTGATGATGAATGAACGGAAGTGCCACAGTACGATAAACAAAATTGTTTGTCAATGAGTAATATCTGATAGAGATTTCTGCCACCGTGGTAGACGACGTCCCACATGATCACTACGATCCGTAATGAGATAGCATTGACCGCATAACTCGGGCATCATGTCAACAGAAGTGGTCGCGTAGATGTGTCTTCCCCTTCCCTGCCCTATTTGAAACATCTGCGTTACGAACCTCAAGAACATCCAGTGGTGGAGGTGGTGTAGTGACCAGTGGCGCGCATTCCCGCTTCATAGTGCGGGGATCAAATCCCGCATCAATGTGCGCCGACTACGACCAAGCCTTTCATCACTTTGGGGTAGGTGAATTGTAGTATACCTGTCTAGGAGAATAAAGGCACCACCAGTGCATGGCTAGCCCCATTATTCACTGACAGACCATCGTGCATTCACCAGCCACCACGATTTTGAATAAAACTAGAATGCGCGGCGCATTCCATAGAAGGGATTGATTAACGACAAAAACTTTACCCTTTATACTTTATTTCCACTGTGTTTGGAGCCAGAACTATTGGCCAAAATGCTCACATCTGCTCACGCCTTCACCAGCTAAAAATTATCCTGGATTATTTAGAAAGCTAGGGTGAGTCGAAAAAAGCTCATCGTGCATGTTGTGGGGAGCAATAAAGGGAGAGAGTAAATCGTCATAGATTTTTTGAACTTTTTAGTTCAGCTTATCAGTAGCTTCTCAAAAGCAACTGACGTTTGAGTCAGCACCTTACTTTTCTCGTCCACCCTCTCTTTCTCCTTTTAGCGTATATTACGTTGCCTATAAACTTTGTCCCACCTTTAACATTTTGTAAAGTTATTACTTCTCTATTAGACACCCATTGCTATTTAACAGGGCCTGTTACACTGGCCTAGAACCATCCCCGAGGTTCCCGAAAACAAGTTTGGAAACATTTTAAAATGCTACCAGTGGGACAAAATTTTAAGCACAGAATTCCCTCTGCCAAGAAACTGGTGCGATCCGCGACCCAAACTAGAGGTTGGCCTTGGTTCGCAAGCCATAGCCACTTGTTCACAATCTCACCAAAGTTCATAACTTGTGAAAATTTCTATTGAGGAGCTTTTTATTCAAATGTCCTGCAACTGGATCGTTAACTATTCACACTGCAGATGATGAGTCATCTTTGCTTGGTGTGTTTTCAAGGGGTAGGACCAAATAAGCAGCAGAGACAGCATGTAGCTGATGGAACGGAAAAGCAGAAATGCGATACAGCATTCCTTGTGATCCTCTAGTTTCTGTTAATCATATAAACTATTCATCAAATCATAAATTGTTATAAATTTTTATGGCAAATGAATAATAATAAAGTAAATATTGATATGAATAAATAAATATTATAATATAATAGATATGTAATTGTGGCTATAAATAATATAATGTGAATATAAATATAATCAATGAAAATATAAATATGAATGTAATTACAAATTTGATGGAATTGTAGTAAAAGCATAGTTAGAGCTGAATAATGATAAATTAGTTGGCAAATGAAATAAAGAAACTACTGAACTATATATGATTAGAATAAATAAATATTATGTAGATATTATGGATATATAAATGTAACTATAAACATGTATGTATAAATGTAATGTGAATATTATAATATGAATGTAATTACAATTCTCATTGAATTATAGTAAAAGCAATGGTTTAAGCTGCAGCGGGCAGAGATTACGAGCGCTCTGATGCAGCGAACAACATAACACTGCAGCGATGTGGAACTTATTGAAGCGGGGCACGACCGGCGCCGGAGTTTGTCCAAACATAACGAGACGGGAAGGTCGGCCACGCGTGGTGAGGCGACATTGCGCCAGACGACAACAGTCAGTGTAGTGTTGCGCCTCGCCCAAAGTGCTCTCACCGACCAAAGACCGCAAAGGCCCTGTGGCCGTCGGGGAAACTCCGAGACGCCAGCGGTTGTCAGAAAGAAAAGCGAAATCCCGACCATAATTGCCTCCGACTTTCCTTGCACAGATTCGTGTTCAGGCGGCAAATCAGCCACAACGGCTAATGCTATGCTTCTCGGGGAAAGCCTTTAATGATCAGAAACCAATTGCGGCAACATCCCGTCAACAACAGCAATATTTACTCTACATGAAAGCTTTCGAAGACCAAACAACGAGTAAGCCTCAGTTGATCAAATAACGTGCATCTGAAAAGACGCATGAATGGCACTCTATTCAAAGCAGATAGAAATTCGATTCGGACGACATGTGCAGCCGGCAGAGACCCTAGAACAGCAGAAGTTTGCATAAGTGGCTTCGCCAGCCACTGAATGTAACAAAATCACATGTTTCATAAATCATGAATAGTTTCTCAAAACAAAAGGTGCGGTGTGGCGGCAAAAACCGCACCATCGACTGCACACTCATTGATTTCACTTTAACTTTTCCTGAAGAAGTTGTTCCGTTTCAACCATCAGGCGCTCATAAAACATAAAACAGATGCTGGGGACTAACATGTTGCTCTAAACCATAAGTTTATACGCGGTACAGGCCACCATATCTCAGCTACAGTGCCCTTACCGCAATTTCACTCAGAGTAGCCCTTGCCATCGACTGTCTGGAGTGTGTACCCTTACGTCAGGATTTCGCACCGCGGCATGTCGCAAGCGAAGCAATGCAGACGAGCTAGAGACACCATGTTGTTGGGCCCGAAGCGTTCACAAGTCAACTGCGTATCGCGCCCCTAGCATTACCGTGTAATCGTTCTAAGACCGAACTACCGCGACGCGCATGGCTCGCACACACTGCGTCGCACGCCGCTCGTCGTCGTGTGAAATCCTGACATAAGGGTACACACCCGATTGTCTGTGCACTGTCTGCGCTCTACCAGTCACAAGTGTCCGCGAAAGCAAACCTTTCACCAAGCAGTTGGTACGAAATTACAGTATATTACACGTCAAGGTTACTGTAGGTAGAGGTGTGGTGGTTGTATCGCGTATTATCTTGTCTCTGAACCAACTCATCTCGTTTTTTTTTTTTTTTTGGTAGTAGACTTTCCTGAGTGAATATCACCATCAGAGAGATAGAAAGCACCCGCAATCGCTTTGTGATTCACAGTGGAAGCAAAATGCTGGGTGTTATGGGGAGAAAATGACGGGGCCTGTGGCGATTAGGCTTCCAATGGATGACTGCTGCGGACGTAGTAACACAGTCTCGAGGGAACAAATAGCAATAGCGACAGATGGATAAGCGATTGGGCGGCGATGACCGCGTAGATCTATGAATAACACCGTCTCATTCAAACATTTGTCATTGCAAATTAAATAATACTGTTGACATAGGCGACGATAAAAGGAATAGAGTGCGAGACCATACGGGAAGAGACACACACGCAAAATGACAGCGACGAATCAATGATACGGCGAAGCAAAAAGTCGTTGCGAAGGAGCTCAGCTCCGTTTTGGAAGATAGCTCTGACTAAGATAACCCAACGGACATATGCTTAATCAGCGATTTTCTGTTTGTTACTGATCAATGAACCCAGTTCAACCATTCAAGCAATATTTGAACAGTGTCGTTGCAGCATGGACCGCCACTCAATTGCAGTAGACAACCTTCGGGGGTGTAGGCATGGCAGCACTTTCCCATAATTGCAGTCCATATGGCTCAAAATGACCTAAAAGCCTATTAGACATCAAGAGGCACGAAATGGAGCCATTACGGCCGCTTTACTGCAATATGTGGCGCTAAACAGATTTGGAAAACATGGCAAACAATTAATGACACACAGCCTGATCCCTACTGATCCTTTCGTACCTCTCATTGTTAAAGGAATCTACCCAAAAAATCTAATACATACATATTTAGGCATATTATGTACATACAGTGCTCTGCATAATTATACAGCCACCTATAAATTGTCCAAAAACTCTGTTCGCAGAGTGATTCAAAAAAGTCTCTAAGTGAAAGATGTAGCCAGTGCGGACGCGCATTTGCGCATCCATACCAAATTTTAGCTAAGAAACATAGAAGATTCTTTTCTTAATTTGTTTCGAAAATGGCGCTTATACCATTCTGCAAAATTATACAGCCACTGAACAGGTTGACGCACTCGTCAACCGAGAAACAACGAAAAAGAGAAAATGCTGATTTTGCGATCATTTGGTCCTCCATTGCTTCGAATAGCCACAAATTTTGGTGATATAGGTCGATACTAAGATTCTTAGGATGTTTTTAGACCACATGCTGCCACCCTTCGATGACAACGTCTCTAAACTCCCTGACACCTTCCAATCGGTTTGAATCCTTTTCCCCATGAAACCCCAGATAATGTTTCATCATGTAAAGATCGGAGCCGTTCGTTATCCGGGTCAGAAGGTCCATCCGGTGACGGCTTCACCATGATCGAGTGTTCCAGTTGACATGAGATGGTCCACTAACTTACAAAAAACAAGATTTTGGTGAAGATTTCGAGACGCATGACAGTAGAAGGGTACGGCGCACAAAGGCTCGGTAATCGGATGGTTCATCCTTTCGAGAAGGAAACAAAAATTCGAGATTATTTGATCCCACACCCTGACACCTCCTTCTTTGAAGTTCTTCTTGAAAACTTGAGTTTGTCCCTTGTGCGATAGCGCCGGTAGCCGTCGGGGACGTCATAGCCGAAACCTTTTTTCATCAGACAGAACAATCTGGAGAAAAAACCAAAGGGGAAAGGTGTACAAACTTGAGGGAATTTTCGGACAATTTGTCATGGTGTGGGACCAAGTAATCATTCGAATTTTTGTTTCGTTCTTGAAAGAATGAACCATCCGATCACCGAGCCTTTGTGCGCCGTACCCTTCTCCTGTTATGCGTCTAGAAATCTTCACCAAAATCTTGTTTCCATGTAAGTTAATGGACCATCCCGTGTCAGCTGGAACACTCGATCTGGTGAAGCCGACACCGATTGGACCTTCTGACCCGGATAACGAACGGCTCCGATCTTTACATGATGAAACATTATCTGGGGTTTCATGGAGAAAAGGATTCAGACCGATTGGAAGGTGTCATTGAGTTTAAAGACCTTGTCATCGAAGCGTGGCAGCATGTGGTCTAAGAACATTCTGAAAATCTTAATATTGACCCATATCACCAAAATTTGTGGCTATTCGAAGCAATGGAAGACTAAATGATTACAAAATCAGCATTTTTCCCTTTTTCGTTGTTTCTCGGTTGACGAGTGCGTCAGTCTGTTCAGTGGCTGTATAATTTTGCAGAATGGTATAAGCGGCATTTTCGAAACAAATTAAGAAAAGAATCTTCTATGTTTCTTGGCTAAAATTTGGTATGGATGCGCGAATGCGCGTCCGCACTGGCTACATCTTTCACTTAGAGACTTTTTTTGAATTACTCTGCGAACAGAGTTTTTAGACAATTTATAGGTGGCTGTATAATTATGCAGAGCACTGTATATGTATCTGTTATATATTATATTTAAAAAGTACATATACTGAAATATATAAATATCTATAAATTAAAGGACTGAGAAGAAAATTTCCGAATCAAAGGAAAATTGATAAAATGTGAATTTGAAATCAACAAACCATAAAGTGTATATTGTGCACATATGCCTATTATTTATTAGAATTAAGTGTATAGTGAGACATATGAATATTTAGAAATTAAGGAACTGAGAATTTAAAAAATTTCGGATTAAAGGAAAAATAATAAAGTGCGAATAGGAAATCAACAAATCATAAAAAAATTTGGAAAATTTTTGAAACAGTGAATTTCTAAATTGAGGGAAAAATAAGATAAAATTTATGTTGAATCGAAAACAGGCAAATAGACCCCCGCTTTAGCTAGGCGATAATTTGTTTTTATCCACGCAGATGAACTTGACACCATTCCAGAAGCATCAATGGCTTAGCTTACTAAATTGGATGCAAGAATCGATGCCCGGAACACGCGCGCGATAGCAGCGCCTCTTGCCATGCCACGACGTCACACCTGCAGTGTGTATGGGTTTCTTAGGGCCTAACAGCTGTAACAACTGTATTCACACAATTCTACATACACCACTGTTCTGTAGGCAATTACCGCTGAAGAGAAATCTCGAAACAGACGCGATCTGAACCCGTAACATTACTTGTGGCCCTTCCTCACAGCAAAATTCTGAATGGTTCGCGTTAGTGAGGTCATCTGAGTTTGATCTGGTGCCCATTATTCATGGATGAATAGCCTGTCGGCAGTAATAAGAGGGCGCCAACAATATGGAGTGGGTTATTTACTAGTAATAGCAGGCGCTGCCTGCACTTATACGTATAAATGACGGATCAGCGCCAGCTGGCAGGGGACCATTTATAGAGAAAGAGGTAGGGCGTCATCAAACCGCAAAACATCGTGTTCAGTTGGGTTACATGAGACATGAAAAAAAGATGTCCTGAAAAAACCTCGAACAGCTAGGATTACAGGTTTTCTCTGATCCACAATGTGAAAAAAGCCTGAAGATAAACATATGAAAATAAATGGTGCTCGCATGGAGGAGAGGGGCCACTTATTTAGCACCGCGACCTCTTGTCTGACGTAGGTGAAGGGATTAGAGTTCCGGGTAGGCAAACAGTTTTCCCATGCAGAAGAAGTGGCTGTCATTCACCCCGGAGCTCTTTTGCCCCAGCTCAAGTTTCTGTTCCGCTACTCTCGCCCGCTCACAGTGACAAACAAGCGGTATAATTCAAAAGAGAAGGAACCGAAAGCCCAAAAGATGCTGAGAGAGCTTGAAAAGGCGACTTTGAGCAAACATCGCTCAGACTGCTCTCTCTTCGCTACGGTCGGTATTCAAAACTGCGCCCTGCAGACTGTGTGTCCTTGATCATTGATTGTCCTTGTCATTGCCAGCGCCATTGTGCGCCCGTCCGTTGCCTCTTCAGCCACTCGCCACTTACTTCGTTCAATCTATGGCCCTTCGCATGGCCGACGGAGCTAGCCTGCGAACGATTGAGTGACAACAATTTTCTTGTCCCTCGAATGGGGAGAAGCGTCGGGACCATATCTGGGCGTAAGGAATCTAAAGGAGCTCGGGGCTCGGTAAAACGGGCCTTTCAATGATGGACTTCTCAGGACGACTTCTCTATATAAAGAACACATAACTCATAACGCTTAAAGGCACACTACGCGATAATCACATTAGTGGCTTTCTTTCTTGGGGCAAGTAAGTCCTTAGTAGGTGCTCAGGCTGCACCCTTGTTGCGGCTTGATCGTGCATCCTCGCAGCGATAGGTGCGCTCTACCCGAGCCGAGTTGAGCCCCTCGAGCCGAATCACACCTGGATTCAGAAGAACAAATTTCCAACGTGGCTCTTACGTGCACAAGGAAACTTGCGATAAGACAAGATAAGGCAGCGATATCAATAGCGAAGGCAGCCTCAACAGGGAGGAACGAACAGGTGATATCGTAGCTTTTGCGCGATATCATCGAGCAAAAGCTCTTTTACAATCTCCAATACTCCTACGAGGACTGAATATAGTGAGCTATTTTTGCTGGTTGTGAGGAGATTCGGTTCATTTTTCTTCACTGGTGGATAACCAAAGTCTCTACTTTCTGTAATACGCGAGATATATAACTCTCACAATTTATCGCGAGGTGTTCGCGATTTGCGTTTTTGCGATTTTGCGGTGTCGCGGCTCCGCACGCGAAATGAAATTGCAGCATGGCACAATCCCAATGTCGTATTATCGCCTGCGAAGGTGCGACGTCGAAAAATCGCAGAATTCCAAAAGCGCAAAATCGCGAAGCTTGTTGGCGGTCTTATCTATGGGTTTAATCTCCGTATAAGGGCACGTGCGCAGAGGAAACTGATCCTTTGTCCTCCTCGAATCGTTCAAACACCTTTTGAATACCCAACTTTTTTCTTTGTTAGTATTTTACGGTTCCTTCCTGCACAGAAAAGTCAATTCCTCTAAAATGTCGTCAATTCCCCCAGAGTTTCTTTAGCTAGACAAAGGCGGAAGTTCACGCTGATTTAAAGGCCGCGATAATCTCACCAGCTATTTACCCTGCCGCAGCCGATAGACCCCCGGGTAACTGGCGCGGCTGCACCCTTAGAGCGGCGCCGCGAGCCCTCCTGGCAGCGCAAAGCCCGCGGGAGGCAACTGGGACCCCGCCCACCACTTGGCGACACCACCCGGCAGTAGACGGTTCTTTTTCTAAGGTGGCATTTACGTGGGCCTGTGGTTCATGCGATAATTAATATAAGATAAAGAAGAAGTTTTATTGGTAAAGGATACGTTCACATAGGGAAGCAAGTGATATCTCAGGATTCCTCATGATACCATTCAAGGGGAAGTGATTCAGAGGCTTGTTTTCACGCGGTAATCTCGCACAAAGCCAGATGTCAGGAGGCCTTATTTTTGCCATTTTTGAGGACTTCTTTCGAAATTTTGTTTCTCGATTTGTTCTCTAGTACCTCAGCACTTCCATGATACAGCACTTGAACCTATTCAATGTAATCGCGGAAAGTGCCTTTAAAGGCACACCCCGCGATAATCGGATTAGTGGCTCACTTTCTTGGGGCGAGTAGGCTCTCGGATAACTGCTCACGTTGCACCTTTGTTGCAGCTGCACGGTGCACCCTCACGGTGTTGTGCCTGCCTGAACACAACCGAGCCACGCTCACCCAGCCGAATCACACCTAGCTTTATACGATCCAATCTCCAACGTGGCGCCAAGGTGGAGAAGGAAACTTGGGGTGTGTACACATTGGTACGAATGACTTTTTTAGCACCCTATAATTACTTCCTCGCACCTCATGTGCGAGTAATTAACCAGCAGAGGTCATCTATAGACCGCTTAACTCATTAACTAAATGTAATGTCCATAAAGGAAAAATTAGAGCAGTTTTATTATAGTACGAACTAAAACACTCATTACATTCACGAAATGTACAATAGGTAACAAATAAAGCTAATAGCAACTCATATTAAAAGTGTGAAGATACAGCTATTCTCTTGCATGACTCCCTTACGGGCATTCTATTACGTTTCATAGAGATTAATAATATGTAATATGCCATTAGGGCATTCTATGACATTTCATCGACTTTAATAGCAATATAGGGTGGCTCCTAATTATTTGCGCGTAGATTATTACTGATAAATTGAACAAAAAACAACGGTTATACAGTCTGACACAACTAGTGTGCAGGGCAATGCCTAACAATCATTCGCTCGAGAAGATGTTCGAAATTTGCAGCAATACAGGCCTTCAGTCTCTTCTCCACCGACATCACTGTGGGCCGCAAGAAGGGGAAGTCGATATCGTCCCGCTCCTTCTGAAGTGAAGCTTTGAGAGCGTTCAAACTTTGGTGCCTTTTCGAGGAGACCTTTTGCTACAAGTAGCCCCACACAGCGAAATCTATCGGATTCAGATCAGGCGAGTTAGATGGCCAGAAGTCCGTTGTCCAGTAGCACGGGAAGTGACTCTCGCAGAATGCCCGTGTGGATCTCGCAGAATGAGCAGGTGCTCAGTCCTGTTGGAGAATACATTGACCACTGACAAAATTTTCAGCAACCCAGGGGAGTCTTCGAGTGCTATCTTCCCAAAGATTAAGATTTTATGAGGTTGTAAGGAACATTTCGGCCGGTTTTCGCAATTTCAAATTCGGGAGATCATAACTCGGCTCAGGCTGCATCTTTCCTCACAAAATAAGCACCATTTGATTCGCTACACTTTTGGCAATATCACGGACATTTGCATATCTCATTTTGATGAAGGGCTGATGATTCATAGTGGGACGATATCGACGTCACCTCCCTGCGGCCCACAGTGATGTCGCACGGTGAGAGTGGAGGAGAGATTAAAGGCCTGTATTGCTGCAAGAAGAGCTCATTTCGAACATCTTCTCGAGTGAATAGTTATTAGGCACTGCTCTACATAGAAGTTGTATCAGATTGTGTAACCGTTGTTTTTTGTTGAAGTTATTAGTAATAGACTACGCTAAACTACGCGCAAATAATTAGGAGCCACCCTGTATGCCATAATATGGAAAGGTTGGATAATACTTGGGCTTCAATAATTCAAACACGTAGGTATTACTCCATTTATTTATTCCACTCACTTATTTTTTTATCTATTATTCCAACTATTTTTTTTAGTTGCAATGCTATGACTTTTGAAAATGTTACAATCATTCCCATTCACCAGCATCCGACTGGTTATCATAGCACCATTGAACTGAACTCCCTTTTTTTTCGAAAAAAATCCTTCAATCAGAATTTCACCCACTTTGTTTTTCCTCTGTAGACATCACATTTAGTAAGTGAGTTAAACGGTCTATGGCTGACCTCTGCTGATTAATTACTTTCTCGCACATGAGGTGCGAGGGAGTAATTAAGCGTTCGCACATAGGGTGCCAAAAAAGTCATTCGTACCAATGTGTACACACCCGGAAACTTGCAACAAGAGAGGATAATTAAATGGAACAGCCATTCCGATGATGAAAGCAGCTTCCACAATGGAAATGGTTCGTCTGAGGCCAGGCGTGTTTTGATTGGGTGGGCGTGGCTCGGTTGTGTTCAAGCAGGGACAACATCGTGAGTGTGCACCGTGCAACGGCAACAAAGGTGCAGCGTGAACAGTTACTCAAGGATTTACTCGCCTCAACTAAGCTAGCCACTTATACGATTATCGCGTGGTGTGCCTTTAACGCCCCCCACCCCTCCCCCTCTGTGCGTATAGCGTACCAAGGAGTATGGGATGTTTGTCGCGACGCGAGGTGGGGGGCCGCTCACGGGGCTGATCATGTTCAAGACGAGTGAGAGCCCCCTGCGTCGTGTTCATCATGATTCCTATCATACGGGTCCTGTGCCGATCTCACCTGCCTTGCGGTTCCTGCGGTCCTGACCCGGAGAAATGCCCCTACTTCCTAGACGATCTCTATGGAGGACCTCCTGCGTGATAACCTGACCGACTTCTACGAACTCCCAGCTCCTACAGTTCCCACACTGATCGTTTTGGGTGTATTTTGCGTTTGTATTGTTTGTCAACCAATAATCAATCAATACACATCAAAGGAAAGAGCGAATCAATGCAATGTGAAAGACGTGAGAAATAACTGCACGATAAACGTGCTATCTTCACACACAAAACCAAAAGGCAAAAGAACTCAACTCTTTTATATGGGACCTCTGCGAATTGTTAGCACATCAATAACAATTAATATCAACGAAATATCCTACTCTGAGCCCTAGACCTAAGGGTCGACGCCCTGCCTAAACCTACGGGCCTTGGCACTCCGAAGCCCTCCTGACCATGGTCAGGCACGTGGCCGTGGGCCTGCGCCACTACCGGTCACGTCCTGCCAGAGGGGCAGGAGTTACCTGCGATGGTCCTCGTCCTCGTCGAGTGCGTCGTCCTGGTGGAGGTGCGGAGGCAGCTGCGCGGGGGGCAGCTGCGGCAGGACGAAGGCGATCCGAACCGGTCCAGTGCGGTGAAGAGAGCAGAATACCAACCCAGTCCTCTCCGATTAGGCCCAAGGGACTGCGGCGGTTGGTCGTCGATTACTGTACTGTGCGCGGTGAGACCCCAGTGCGGACTCTGGCGATGGTCCAAGTTGACAAGCGGCCCTTGCGAGATGACTGCGCGTAGGATATGACGTCGGGGCCGTACGGGGACCAAAACAGAGAAGAAGTCGCACGAAAGTCGCGACAATGTTTTTGTGATTGACGCCACTATATGAATACGGGAACGGGCATTTTATTGCTGATGTATTAGGTTGATTCATAATAAATCGGACAAATTGACCAATTTTAATTTGCCGTACAACTTTTTTACGACAACAGGGATTCACCTGAAATATACTCCCTCTTTATCGATGACCTTCTGCCACGGTATAGGCAGATCATGGATGCCCTTGCTCCAGAAGGCCGGAAGCTGGAGCTCGAAGAAGTTGCCGAGTGCCGCCTTGACCTCGTCGCGAGTTTTGAAGTCTTAGCCGTCCAGGTGGCGTTGGCTGTGGGAGAAAAGGTGGAAATCTGAAGGGGCCAGCTCTGGGGAGCACGGTGGGTATAGAAGTACGGTCCAACTGTACGACAGCAGCTCGGCCTTGGTCGATCTTGCGAAGTTCGGTCTGTGGAAGTAGACACGTTGTCGTGCTGGAAGTAGACATGTGACCGCCGCCGTAGCGAACTTTGGACATTGGCCTTCAATTCTCGTAATAGACGAACGTAGACGTCGGCGGATACTGTGGTACCTTCATCGAGCAGCTCCCAGTACTCTACGCCGTGTACGCTCCACCAACCGCGGTTTTCGTCTTCGATGGAATAGTCGCCTGACGCAAACTTCGAATGCTACAACTACAGTGTATTTCTGCCGGGGGCATGCTCCTTGTGAACTTCTATCAGACGTCTGCCGATATCCGCGGGTTCCTGGCCAGATAGCGATATAAATAGTATGACGTTGCGGATGTGGTCTCTGGACCGCTTGAAATCGTGCGGCATTGTGGCGGAATGAATTTACTTTGGAGTGATTATTTTGCGGTACTTTGAAGAGCTTTTCATACTCATTCCAACGGTACCTCGCGCGTCCATTTCCGTTGATTCGTTACTGAGTTATGATCTCTAGAAATCATCACTACCATTTGTCCGATTTATTATGAATCAACCTAATAGTATCCAAATTCACGGGCGCCGTCAAAACAAGCCAATAACGGGGGGACATACGTACGGGGAAGTGGTTGTGAACCAAGCGCGGTGTCCAAACGGACGGGTCACCATAGTCGCTAAAACCTATCCATAGAGGCTATTTGATCTCGTGGGAGTCAGAGGATATGGATTTCACCTGAGCGGAAGAAATAGGAATCTTTCAAAAAGGACGACCATTTCTGACCCTTCCCCGTAACTGACATAGCGTCCTGAGATCTTTTGTTGCTTGTGCGGCAAGTTTTAATGTCCCATTGAAAATATGAATAACTTGAACATGTGAAGCTGAAGGATATCTTTTATTCATGTAAGGGTGGGAATGTTCCATAATATAGCGAATACTAGGCTGAGGCAGGCTTCTTTCCGTGGCACTCTCTCTCATCCCACGGAAATGAAGCAATACATCACCTCAGAGCAAGGAGCAAAGTCGGCGACAAGCGAGTACGATTTCGCCGAAAATAGCCATGCTCTACAGCGACTTGTCAGAAGTGTTTAGACCAATGTTAGCTAACATACGATGTCAGCTTGAAAGAGCAACAATACGTGGTTACCACAACACAGCATAAATGCGACGATTGCTTTTGGAAAGCCCCTCGCCTGCTAAAGAAACGGAGCAGACGAAAAACAAGCCACTACGCTCCAGCATTCCCTAGTTCATGGATAACTTCGGAAGTAGTCTTCACAGTCCTACTACTAGCACCAGGTGCAGGAACAACGATAGAGCCAGTGGCTGAGCACAGGCAATGTTAAGGAATCTCCACGAAAAGAATGAGTTTAATTGTTATCCATATATTTATGCTGCATTTGCCTAACAAGATTTGCATGCAAAGTTTCACGCGAAAAGGTGTGAATTCTGTCAAGATACAGCTCCCCAAATTCTCGGCCAAGTGGGCGGGGGTTCCGAGAAGCGGCCCCGTCCCGTTGTTCGCCGCAGTTGGGAACGGAAAATTGGGCTGTTTACGTAACTTTTCCTACAATGCGTCTCCGACCGCGGTGGATGACGGGACGGGGCTTTTACTGGGAAGCCCGCCCCACACCCGGCCAAGCTTTGTGATGCTGTATCTTGGCCGTATTCATATTTTTCGTGTACAACTATGCATGCGGCCCAGATCAGGCAAATACAACATAAATATATGGGTAACAGGAAAACTCGTTTGTCCGTAGACGATTCATTTCAACAAGCATGATGACAGGAATACTTGAAAGAATGGTCCTGTTTTGGGGTTGGAACAAAGGAGAGTTTCGTATTCGAGGAGAAGAATACTCGAACAATTTCCGGGAGCCTATGCTTCAAGTGATTTTGAGGCCCTGAGGTGATCTCCAACAGATGACAACCACACTTGGCGCCTGATACGGTACTGTGATTATCGATCGACGACATGTTTTAGAGAAATTTGTTCTAGAGAGATTAATTTTTGGTCTACTAACACTATCATCTGGATCAAAAACAGGAGGATAAACAGGTGTGCCATAGCGTACATATGGAGGCGGGGTTCGTATTTCTCAAAATTTTCCCCAGCTCAATGCTTGCGATCCAGAGCACAGAGTCATATTTAATTATCCTTACATCCAAGTTAACGCTGAAAGAAAACTTAAATAAATGTGTGCTCCTCGAATAGACAAAAAATTGCTTTTTCTAAATATATGCTTCCCTCAAAATTCCATGAGGTTTTAAATTGTTAGGGAACTCTGCGCAAAGGACTTATTGGATAGCTCCACGAGTTCACAAATGTGAGCATTGCGAAGAAATGGGTGAAGCGTTGGATTGGAACGGTTGCGTACACTTATGTCAGGATTTCGCACAGCGACGTGTCGCAAGCGAAGTTGTTGTTGGGTCCCAAAGCGATTACAGATCATCTGTGTATGAGGCCCATATCATTACCGTAGAATCGTTCTAATTATAAGATCTAACTCTAGCGGCGCACATAGTTCGCGCACACCACGTCGCACGCCGCTCTTCGTGGTGCAAATCGTGACATAAGGGTGCACACCTGGATGAAACAGGTGGTCACTGGTTTTCGAAGTGCGGAAATGAGAATGACTTGCTTGAATTATTTATTGATCAAAGCACATTAATTAGGATAGCAGATGGCGATGATGTCCGTATTTGCAGGGGATATCTGAAAGTATTGACCTTAGGCCACATTCATACTCTGCGGTGGCGGCGGCAGGCCGTGGTTGCGCTCTGCGTTCCCTTCTGTCTCTTTGTCTGCGTCGTCACTGCACCTCTCACCTCTACCTGACACTCTGCCTCGCTGCCTGTGAACGCCGCCACACGCGCCCAAAGTATGAACGCGACCTCACCAGTAGAGATGTGGTTGACCTTATCGGGTACCTCTGTTTCGTCAAGACTCAAAAAATGGGTGCTGTGTCACCCCTCCGAGCGGCCATGCGCGACCGCATTTTTCCGCGATCGTCTTCCACAGGATGAAACCCTTACTCGTCCGTCGTACTCATCAGGTCTAGCGCTAACTAAACCCCACTTTTCCAGACATCTGCACAACTCCTTCAATAGCAGTGTTCAGCAAGCCCGATGATCTATAGTCGAGCCTCACGATTACGCGCAATGTGAATCACCAGTTTATTCAAATGTGGGAAGCAAGTGCATCATGTTAGCAAAGGTGTGATAAATCGAATGGTGCTTATTCCATGGGGAACAACGCAATTTGAGACAAGCAATGATCTCCTAAGGTGAAGTTGCGAAAACTTTCCACCACCTAAAACAACTTGTAGTTGCAGCTCGCCTTCCCCTTCACATACACAGTTTTCTTCCACGAAAGTTGTGGATAAGCAGGAAAAGGGTGTAAAATAAGTACCCTTGCCCTCCCCCCCTCTCCCATCCCTGTGAGGGAAAGGGACAACTACTCCCTGTCACGGACGGTGGAGACTCTGACTCACCACTGTTCGCAGCACTGATGAGTTTTAAGGTTATCTGTACCGCCTTTATAAGCAATAGAAGCGAACATTCGCAAACACTACGTATTCAATTTTCGGCAAATCCTAAATAAATCCATGGCTCAACAACAACAATTTGCGCCCCCGTTCAGCCCCAACCTGTTTTTCGCTTATGCAAGCTAAACGAACAGCAAATGTGAGGGGCGAAGGAAATAGTGTTGCAGAGTCCCGGCGAGAAAAAGAACTACCAGAATTTTCTGAAGCCCATATAACGGTATTTACGGATGACAAACTAACTGCTTCGATTTTGATATGTTTGATTTTTGATAGCTACTGATTATCGCCGCAGCTCGCGATGGTAAGGTTACTACGAGGATGCTTCGAGTCTCGTCCGACTCCGAAGCTTTTTCCAATATCAACTCCTTGTAATAACTGATTCGATTTTTCAGGAATGCCCAACCAAACTCCGCAGCTCCATCACTGCCATGAGGGCAACTGCGCCAAATTTCGTTACGGTAAAATTCACCCTATAAGCAATTTGGCAGTTACAGCAAGTGTGATGAGATATCTGAAAAGAGTACGCCCTTGAGTGATCCATGATGTCACTCACCAGGGAAGAGTTTTAACTTTCCATGGTACTTTAGAAGGAGACCTAGGTGGATCTGAAATCTTTATTGATGATTACAAATATGAAAGCATCGAAAAATGGCGTTCTGAAGAGAGTTAGGAGGACTCAAAGTTTGCGTGCGATAACTCATCGGCAGGCAGCGTCTCGTCAGCGGAGCTAACCCGCTTTCAGAGACAGGCAGGATTGTTGAGGGGTGTGGGTTAGGACGCACGGATTCTGACCTCGGCCTACGACACTTTGATAGCTTGTGGCTTTTAGCCCTGTCACATAGGTTATTCAGACAGTTTGCTCATTTACATCCTATTCTCCGTGAAAAATTCCGCTGTATTCGTGAGTGGGTGATGCTACCATGACGTAAACTTGGAAGGTGAATTACCAAATGGAGAGAAAATCATAATAAAGCTTTCCTACTTCTGAGAAGATACGGTTTGTTACCTCACATCTCACATGCACTTCTCATTTCAGTACCCGTACAATATTCCTCTTGCTTTTCAAACTATCTCTGGAGAAAATGTTATATAAAACGCGTCAAAGGGATGGACATGGTCACCGCTTGACTGGCGGCCCTATTGACCGTGTGTCCAAACCGTCACCCCGAACAAAAGGCTCCTTTGGAGTTTTTTTTTTAGCAGGATGATGGACGGAATGTTCACCACCCTTTGTGGCAACATCGAGAACCAAGAGACGCCCAAATAGTAATCTTTATTCTACAACAAACAAAATACCATGCACTATATTTTCTAAGAAAAAAAAATAAAGTGCAAATACCAGATCGAGCTCTTCTGCGATTTACGTGAGTGCTCAGTTCAGTGACCCTGAAAAAACGCAAAATCAACACTCATCTTCTGGCACTTCCTGCCTAACGTCAAAAGTGCGAAAACCTATGCTCATCAAAGGGACTTATATGTATGCACAAGTTTACGCTACAACTAACCGTAAAACAAATATCCTGATTGTGCAACTAATACAGCATTGTTCTGCAAACGTTACTTATTTCACCATGAAACTAACTTCAGAACTTGAAATCCATGGAAGTAATGGAGAAATTCAGAATTCTCGATTGCAACGTAGCTCGACGTGGAATTAGATAGGAATCAGAAGGCAACCGTTACGGCACTGTTTTTCGAATAAAGTGATTGGACTAACCTCTATGGAACTAACCTTGACAAACAAAGAGATGAGATTGAAATACCGAAACGGAATGAAGAGCTTGAGATGCTAGTGGCGCTTAAAGAAGCATAATAAATAAAATACATAACCAAAACATAAGAGCACTCCGTGACCTTCCAGTGGTGTATGCCACTATGACATAAAAATCTGCGTCGCCGCATATGGCGAGTGACGCGATGGGTGCGAGCAACAAACGCCGTATTAGGTAAGTATTAGGTTGTAAGGAATGTTCTAGCCGCTTTTTCGTGTTCACAAGATAAATCCAAATATCAGAGCGCGTCAAAATGAATCAGCTGACATATTGTGCTCCTTAGATAGACAAAATTGCTCTTTCTAAATATGCGTTATTTGGAATGCCACAAGGTTTTCGAATTATTAGGGAAATTTTTTACTGCGAGAATGGCACTTTTGAAATGATTTCACTTCACGAGTTCGTGTTTAGCGTCCCAGAAGGTGATCACAAATGTGAATACTACAAGAGGGGGTGAAGCATTGCGTGAAGCACTTTGCCCATGGTTTCAGAAGTGCACAAATGAGAACGAGCTGCTTGGATTTTCAATTGATCAAATCGCTTTAACTAAAAAGGCAGAAGGCGATGAGCGTCCATATTCGCAGGGGATATCCACAAGTATTGGCCCTCAACAAACAAACTTAGTTAACTACCTCAAGTAGCCTTGATTTGGAAAAATCCAAAAAAAGGTGACGCGGGACCCCTCACGGCAGCTATGCGCAAGCGCATTTTCACAAATCCTTTTCCAGTAATTGAAGCAGTTACAGGTTGAAGCCCTTACTCGTCCATCATGCTCATCAGATCTAGCTAACTATGCCCCACTTCCCAAAACAACTGGACAGCTCCTTCAGTAGCAGTGTAATCAGAAAGAGTGGCGATTTGGAGTCGACTTTTTTCATTTCGCGCAATATAAATGATCAGTCCTTGATCAAGTTGAGATGAGTAGGTATGCGTAATGTCGCCAAGAGTGTAGCGAATCGAGTGGCGCTTATTCTGTAAGAAAAGATGCACTCTGAGCCTAGTAATGATCTCCCGAAGTTGATATTTCTTACAAAACTTTCCTTACAACCTAATACTAGATGAAATACGCCTAAAATAAAGAGTTGGACATCGTCATGGCCGACTAATGCGGCGCACCCTTCTAGCTAGCACTCATCGTGTCGTGCAATGGACGCCGCTACGCGGATTCTCTATCCTAATGACACACAACTCTTCCATCGGAGTGAAGACTACGACACTCGAACCGGGTCACCGCGCGCGACGAGCGCCTTGCTGTTTCTGTAGTGAATTAGCCGCGAGTGAAGCTGCAGTGTCGGAACTCTTGCGATCCGACCTAATTCGAGTATCCTGACCTACTCTCCCTACAACTGCTTGACAGATGAAAAGCGGATACCCCTGAGAAACACGTGAAAAAGAGTGCATTCGTACGGAACAGGAAAAGTAGTTTTTGTCAGGTAGAATCCGCAATTCCAGTGCCCACATCGCAAAACGGGATCCAAGCAATGAAATAACCCACCCTGCGGTCACGCGACCGGCTTCTATCGCGACGATCCCGTCGGTCAGATCCTCGGCGGTCTTCAGAACGTCGATCCCTTCCATCACGATCGCGACTTCGTGAACGGCGGGAACTGAAGCGCATATATGTCGTGATCATCATGAATACATTCCTTCCCTTCCATTTACCTCTTTCTGTCTCTGTCTCTGCTACGGTCCCTTCGCGTATCTCTTTCCTTACGATCTCTATCTCGTTCACGATCCCTGTCGCGATCATCACGCTTTCTCTCCGGCTTATCATCCTTTTCCTTCCCTCGCTCTCTTTCCAGCTGGAGTCTCTTTTCTTCTTTGGCTTTGACCATCAAGTCAATTTGCTCTTTAATTCTTGTGTAGGCAATGTGAAGCTTTCCGCTGAGGTGGTCGTCGATACGACTTTGGGCATCGTTCGTGAGCATAAAACATCCACAAACCTGAAAATGCGAACATCAGATTGATCACGGACTGCCCGTTCTCCCCACTTATTGGATAAGGAATTCGCGAAACGTTCCGAAAGTATGGTACATTGATGGTGAGGTTTGAATTCTCTGATAGCATTTCTGCGGTTGTCATTCCGGTTTTAGAATGTTTGCTTCATTCGAACAATCGAAGGAGCGAAGGACAATCCCCAAGAATAATCTAAGAAAATCATGAGACTCGATCTGTTCAGAACTTTTAATGAAGAAAAAAGCTCAAGCAGCAATAGAGAGGATTTCCACATCCCTCAGCAAAGGTGAGTGTTGGACAAACAATACTAACTTGATGTAGCACACGATATAATATAGAGAGTCACTGACCTGACAAACTTGCATTTGTTTATTCCCTGCAGTTAACTGCTCCTCCATGGTTATCGCCCTTTGCCTTTCAACCTCTAAGGCCTCCTCCTCTTTATGCAGAGCCTCGCGCTCCTTCTAGAGAACGAAAACTTCAGGAAAATTCCACTATTCCACCGATATCACATGCTGACCCCACTACTGAAGCTGCAGCAAACGGCTTACCGTTAGTTCGTCTGCTTTCTGTACTGCAGTCTGGGCAGCAGCAACATTTCCTTGTGCTCCCTCGATCTGGAAACAATGCGGTCATCGATTGGCATTACATCAGTGATAAACACACATTTTTTAAAAAATTCTCGTATTTATGAATGGTTCGCAACAGGGAGTTACTTGCTCCCCTTCAACAGCGTTATTAGAGACACCAGAAGGGGATAATTTTGGCTTACGGTAGAACAGACGTAGTGTGGACGAGTTTAAGTGGCCGCCATTGCACAGACTTGCCAGTTTGACGCCTTCGCATGGTGCCAAAATGAGATGTTTCTATCAGGAACTTGTCTTTTCTTTTTACTTTTTACTTTGTTCTTTCATATATTGTTTCTAGATGTACTTACATGAATGCTAATGTAGTGGGAATAGCCACTCCACTGCGCTGGGAGTCACGTGCTACAACTAACGTTGGCCCGCGGCCCGTCTCCTACAGCGGACAACTCGGAAGGTCTGTGAAATGATGCGAATTGGATGCGAATACACACCGCAGCGATGCGCTCTTGAATCCGAGTTTTTTCACCGATTATCGCTTCTAACCTTCTGTGTTCGTTACAAAATGCTCATTTCTTTGCATCTTTCTCTTGTTTCGGACCCCTTCCGGTTCCTTTTAAGTTGCACTGATACCCCATATGCACGGTGCGCATACCATACTAATAAATTGAGGCTGAAGTTATATCGTGTGGACCGTCCGGACGACCCGCACGATCCACGCGATTGAATTGTCGCAAAATTGCAGACCGCGACGCACGCTACAGTAATTGCGCGCGCACTAGCCAGTTATGAATATTCGGTGCAGCTGTGTTTTGTGCATCAATTTTTATCGATTCATTTGTGATTGCGTGCGCATGTTTGTTGTTTTACATAAGGCGTTTTCGTTTCCGAAGCTTCTAAAAGCTGGATAGTGCGTGCGCAACTACTGTAGCGTGCGTCGAGGTCTGCAATTTTGTGATAATTCGATCGTGTGGACCGTGCGGGTCGTCTGGACGGTCCGCATGGTATAACCTCAGCCTAAAGTAGAAGGTATCCGCCACCACAAAATTATATATTGCATGACAAAGTACAATAATAAAGTGGTTCAGTCCACAAAACAGATGAAGAGACTTTGAATGTAACCAATGGCTCACCTCGGCCTCTTCCATAAGACCTTCGATGCGCCTGCCAAGCATTTCCCGCTTTTCGATCAAATCCTTCTTTTTCTTATCATAAACTTCAACCGAAACATGAGTGTCCGCTGAAAATAAAAATGAATATTGTCATCCAGATGTTATTGTGTAGCACGACACATGTGAAAAAAAAACTAGAAAAGCTTAAAAAAGAATCGATGAACTACCTCTCGTGTGGACCAATCGAGCTTCGTTCTTCTCGATTTTTCGCCTTACTTCATTGTGCATACGATTTAGCTGGAATGAGTCATGCGTTTGGAAAGTCAAGTCATCAGTAATGCTTATATACTTTACTCCTCCAAGCGATTGAAGGATAAGTGGAGATGACACTGGAGCGCGCATCAAACTGCAAGCGGATTGCAAATTGCTCGCAAGGAATAGCTAAGTTCTCGGCATCAACGTAAAAGCGAAATAAGCAGCAGAATAAAGAGTGCAACTGCACTTCTACTTTGTTAAGTATAAAACGATTTATGTACCATGTAATTCTTGTTCAGGTTCTCGCAAACTGTACAGAAATCGGCAAAATTAAATATTGAGATAGGAATTTTAATCAGCTATTTCTTCATAGTACGCTTATGTACAACGCACATGTAATTGAAAGGCCTGACCAAAGAGAAGAAAAAAGGAAAACAGAATTTACTTCAGGAAGCTTCTAAAAATTCCATTTCTATACTTCGGATTGCAGCGCACGCATGTTAACCATTCCTGTCACTTATACGAGCAAAAGCTACGACCGTTCTGAGTAAGGAATTGACGATAGTGAAGATTTGAGCTTAGGAGTTTATTAATGGAAGAATACATAGCAACAGAAAACGAACCAGAGACAGGAACCCTCCCTCATCTCTAATTAGTGTACCGGGGTCCAAGAGGAAATCACAAGAAAAGAAAACAATTTCAATGCTCAATGACGTGGTCAAAAATCAGGACTCACCCTTTCGAAATACTTCTCTTCGTAGCCAAGCCGACCAAAACGACTGCTTTCCTGGTAGCGTTTCTTCAGTGCTTCATCATGAATAGGCTTAAAAATGGATAACTTCAAAACAATTTCTTCAAACATGAAAAAAAATTCCTTACAAATGGACAGAATCCTAGATCGTTCTTCGTGTTCCGAAATGCTTCGGCAAGACAGAATCCAACAAGAAAATCTCTGCATACATCGGGATGATCGAAATCAATAGCACCACCCTGAAATGCAGCTCCTGCATTACGATAAGAACTTGGAACTGTTAAAGCGACATTTTAATGAGCAATTTAGACTTTAAAAATTAGTTGGGACACTGTACACATATAGCATAAGTTCCATAAAGGATTGTAATTACAAGCATAAGAATGCAAAAGAGTTCCAACACGAAGCATATTCCATTACAGACACCTACTTTTAGATCTCCTATATGATTTGAAATTATTCGACATCAGTTCCCCCCCCCCCGCTTGGTCTCCGTTACCGTGGCTACTATCCGAGCAACCCCAGGAAGACTACTTTGTCTGTACCCGATATTTGATAACCTTCCATTCAAGAACAACATGCCAACAAACAGAAATCTCACCTCTCCAGGTAAAGAGTTGCGTTGTGGGCCCATAAGCTCATTGAGCATCTGAGCCATATAGTCCGTCATTTTTATAGGAAGTTATGAGATCGACCCAACTGATCTGGAATTGAAGAAATCAATGGAATATCACAAAGAGGACGAAATTGGCCTGAGTGTCCTTATGGCAGTACTTCATGTTAGGCGAGATGGCTGACCTCGGTGGGAATCGCGTGTAATTGCGTAGGAAGAACGGCTACCGTATCACTACTGTTTTTTCGCTATGTTGAACTTGTTAACAGGCTGTTTTCATCTCAATAGACAGAATTCAGAAGAATTCAGCTCAGTTTGAGTGTTTGCAGTTCGACCTTGGTTGATGATAGCGTTTTTCATGCATTCATTCCATTTTCTATTCTCTGGATCATCTTCGTATGCATCATGCCACTGGTGGAAAGAATTGAGGAAATGAAAATTCCACAATTTAGGCAAAAATTAGGTGCAGATTCCGCTTTTTCACAAAAAGCAATTTTTCACCGTATCTCACATTTCTTCGCAAATTTTACAATTCGGCAAAAAAAAAACGTAAATTCCGTAACTGCCTAAAGTCCAGTCGAGCAAAAACTATGCATGTAAGATGACATAGAACATAGAAAGTGAGATGAATGCATGCAAAACGCTATCATCAACCAAGGGTGAGCTGAAAACATTCAAAGTGGACTGAATCCAACTCAATTCTATCTACTGGAATAATTACAATACGAAAAAGCTCATTCTAGCGGCATAAGGCTGAGGTTATACCTTGCGATTCGTGCGGGCCGTCCGAACCACACGCATACGCGCGCGAGCCAGTTAGCGGGGTCACGGCCACTTCGTTACGTTGCAGTAGTTGTGTGCGCACTATACAGAGTTGTTGCGACCCCCAGCTAAGGTTCGCGCGCATGCGTCGCGGTCTGAGATTTTGTGATTGTGCTGGCTGTCCGGACCGGACGGTCCCTACGAATCGCGAGGTATAACCTCAGCCTGATGTACATGAATAGAAGTGGGATACGGTCGCCGCTTTTTTCACGCAATACAGGCGATTTCCGCCTTATGCAGCCGACGCAAGCGCAAACGTCGCGCGGCGCACGCTGCAGCGCCAAATCCTGACATAAGGGTACACAGCAATTGACCTCTTCCGAAAATACGCATCAAAATTAAATATGTTCAGGACACTGCACTTGATGAATAAACGAAATGGACGAGGCACTCGAAACTCGCTTATTTCCATCACGATTTCTCGACGAACACAGCCTTACTAACATCAAATTTACAGTCTACCAGCTTGGAGCAAACATTTCCCGTTCGAATATTTGAAAATCCTACTATATATAATCCGCTAAGTACAGTCCATTTCAGAAAAGTTGGCGGGGCGTGTCCCACGGGCTTGTATGAACGTGTATAAAAGTGTATCAAACTCTCTCACCCCGCCACACACTCCCGCTCTCGCCACGTACTCTCACTCTCGCCACTCACCCAAGTCCGCAGAGTCACGCCCCGGCAGTTTTTCTGAGATGGACTATATGTCTGTCTGTCCGTGTGTGTGTGTGTCTGTCTGTCACGAAATTCATATCTCGCGTCGCAGCAAAGCTGGGACCTTGATTTTTGCAAGTGAGTGTGGGATGGCAAGGGGACACTAATGGTGAGGGACCGGTTCTGATAACAACTGATAAGGGCTGATAAGGAGCCCCGAAAGAAAATGTTGCCAAATCCGTTTCGCCTTTCGGGATGATCCCAGTGTGCCCATATTCATAGGTGTTTGAGGGTTGGGACGGGGACATTAACAGTGGGCGGTCCAGCATGATAACGGATAATAAGATTCGATAAGGAGCGTAAAAAGGCCAGAGTCGTCGAATCCGTTTCGCTTTTCGCATTGGTCCCGGAGCGTTCATGGTCACAGGTGTTTTGCGGAGTAGGACGGGGACATTTGGGGTGAGTGATCCAGCTTGATAACTGTTGATAAGATCAGATAAGGAGGGTAAAAAGGCTAGAGTCGTCGAATCCGTTTCGCTTTTCGCATTGGTCCCGGAGCGTTCATAGTCACAGGTGTTTTGCGGAGTAGGACGGGGACATTGATGGTGGGTGACCAGCACTGATAACTCTTGATAAGATTCAATGAGAAGCATGAGAAGGCGAATGTCGTCAGATTCGTTTCGCCTTTTGCGCTGATCCAAGAGCGCTAACACTCACGGGTGTTTAGCAGAGTGGGACGGGAACATTAATAGTGGGTGATCCAAACTGATAATGGTTGATAAGATTTGATTAGGAGCGTGAGAAGGAAAATGTCACCAAGGCCGGTACGCTTTGTCAGCTAACTGTGGGATGTTCACATTCGCAAGTATTGTAGGGTGCAGGGACCTCAATGGTACTGTTGGGTACAGGAGCCTCAGTGATAACCGCTTACGGTGGCTGATAAGAACCGTTAGAAATCGGATGGGATGAAATCCTTTACATCGCTTGATACTACTAAACGACCGCTTCAGCAAAAGCGTCTGATGCTCACTGTCATAAGGTGAACATACATTGTTTGTGTTCTGATATCACTGGCCGATATATCGACCGCTGAATTGCCCAGCGTTCCAAAAAAATGGTGCATTTCTCTTGATACTGCGATCTACTTTGACAATCATGATACAACCTACATTTGTGATAGCAAGGCAAGCGTTTCACTCAGAATCATTTTCTAATTCAGTATTGGCAGCAACACTGGGTATCGACCGCTAGACTATGTAAAATTCCAAGTAATGAAGTATTTCCACAAAAACTATAAACATCGATAATCGGATATGGATCTGCCATCAATGTGTAGGAATTAGATGCTCAGCAAGTGAACAAATTGTTACCAGTCGATGCAATCAAATACAAAACTATCAATGTCTAAACTATCCAGTTTCCCTGTGATGACCTTAACAAGTTGGCTCGCGCACACTACTGCGCGCGATTCGTGTCGATGACATGCAAAATGGATTCGATGCAAAGCGACTGAAGTATAAAATGTTTTTTATCGCGCCATCTTCTTGCTTTTATCCAAATAAATAGCTCAGCTGAAGGCAGAGGAAAAGAAATTTCCACTCAACTCCATACACAACTGTGGTCGTGCCAATCAAACCCATTCTGCTCAACATCGCCATGAACCGCGCGCAGTAGTGTGCGCCCGCCAGCTGGTGACTGCATATTCCAGTAACAGGAACAATACGTGGATCTAGAACAACTCTGCTAAGCTAAAAAGCTAACCGACAACTGCGTGTGAATATAACCACAAGCTTGCTCCATGAACATATGCATATGATTGCAATAGTGTCACTGTTAGTTCGACTTAACCAACTCAGTGAATGCAAATCGGTTGATTATTGAAGCCAGAACTAGAGACGACCTTTGTTACTCCGGGCCGACCTTTTTATAAGCCTTCTAAGTAAACACCTTTTTTGAGAATTGAGAGCTGATGTGATTCTGAGGAGCTCCATGGCTATCCATTTATCGTTATCGTTGCAGCAGAATTCTGCGAGGGCACTTTACAATGTGCTGGACAAGAATTTCACTACAACTTTCGCAGTGCTTAATCTGCAAATTTTAAAGACGACCCAAACTTTTCGATTTTAAGATGTCGTGGATTCGCATCAAAAGAGCAGCATTTCGACACGTCAGGGTTGCAAAATTGTGGGGAATGTGGAAAACTACGAAGTTTGACATCCGAATAAGCAACATCAAATGTTACAGCGCTACCCTCAAAGAATCGTTTTATGTATTGTAGCAACAAAGTCGAATTCGGAGTTCCATAATTCTCAAAAGTGCGTGCTCAAGGGATCCGTTCCTAATTATTCCAAAAAAGTACAGACGATATATCAGCATAGAAGCTCTAGAGAGTACGGAAGGTGCCCGCTGAAAGTGGTTTATGCGGCTACCGAGGCTCTTCTCTACAAAACTCGGATAGAGCTCTAGCCCCTGGCTCACCACCATTTCCCCTTGTCTCGTTCACAATGCTTAGTTTCTTAGTGCACATATTTCTCAACGGTTCCTGGGGAATAATTATGGTATAACACGGTGCAAAACAGCGTTTTCCTGGAGGTAGAGCAAGTTATATTCAAAAAGTATGAAACTAGAAAATACTGGTCTGCTCCCAATACGCGATCCACAAGAATGTCATAGTCGAGCACTATTCAACTATCGCTACCCCGCACACCGCGATCAGGTCAAGAAATTAATTTTGCTGGAACCTGGCCTATAGAGGCTATTAACAGTGCCAATTACAATTATTGCATCCGTTTGAGGCGCTGGCGTCGTTCAGTGCCACTGCGCGGAGCTAATATAGTAAGCGCACCACACTACTCAAGCAACTTTGCCTAAGCCTTGAGAAGAGAGATCTTTCCTTTTCCACTGAAGCTTACGCGAAAATAGGGTGGGGGGAAATACGCCAAAATTCCGCGTGGCCGCCCGCCGCGAGCGGCGCCGCGAGTCCGAGTTGGTTACAGGAAACCTGCACATCTAAGGTGGCTGGCCTAATTTCATAAAAACCAGTCATTTTTGTGTGTAGGATTCATTTTGTGTGTTATTTTGTGTGTTATTTTTGTGTTTAGTGTTTTTGTTGTTTAGGTGGAAGACGGGGAGACGCAACTTTGCGTCGAAGTCGAAGCTTCTTCCCCTCCCTAGGCTTAGGTTAAAGTTGATATCCCCTCCTCCCACTTGAAAAAGCATCTGTCAAAGCATAGGTTTCATCAGCTTAAGCCTAAGCCTAGGGAGGGAAAGAAGCTTCGACGTGTGTGAAAATTTGACACAAAGTTGCGTCTCCCCCCGACTTGAATTGACCCAGCCCTTCCTTCGTCCACTAAGGCTTGAGCAGAAATATACGATTGAGCGTGCAAATTGACTTTCTTAGAGCTCAGTGATGCTTAGATGTCCAATATTCTGTAAAATGCCTCAGCCCCCAATAAGTGAAATTTGTAAAGTGAAAAAGTTTGGAAGTGAAGGGGTTCATAGTCCTATTCTACTTTGCGTTCAGAAATGCTTTCTTGAATCATTGCAAAAGAATTGATTGTTAAGTCAGTTGCTGCAACGCCAAGACTGTTGAGAAGGAAATTGTTGCAAATATTATTGGTGCTGCCGTATAATTATCTCCGTCTTTATACTTGTAAGGATACTTGATACGGCTCTCACAGCATGACGGAGAATCGTCTGGGTGGGATAGTTTTTGCGCTCCAGACGGCTTCTCCCAAGACAGGTCTGACAGTAATTGAAGTTATAGGCTCTGGAATATAGGATTTTTGGAAATCTACAGCCGTATCAATACGTATCGTTTCTTTTTGGTCCAATCGCCTACTTGCCTGAATCGTGCTCTGAGTACAGCCTATGTTCTTCATATTACAAAACCATTGGGAATTAGCGAAGGTGTTATACCCACCGAAATGTTACAGACCACTGGACAAATCTAGAACTTCACTTTCCTACGAATTTTCTTTACGTTACTGGCTGCTCGCCTTCTTCTCTACACACTCCCATATATCATGAATGTTTACTTATTCGTTGGTCAGTAAATCATTGCCGCTAAAGTGCAAAGTCGAAAATAATAGTGTGAAAGAGCCTAGCACATGCTAATCTCTCAATCTCTCTTTGTAGGAAAGCTTCGTGAAAGCTCAAGTCACCGACTTTTATGTACGTCGCCAATAACTAAAAGTGCCATTTCAAGCGTGTAAACGTGTGCTTAAGGTTGGTTGTCCTTTTTATATTTCATTCATATTTTATGAGCACATTACTGAGGATCATTTCATTTGTATTACACAGAAAACTCCTGATAAATTTGTTTGGACTTTCTGCAAGGGGTTACTCAGAGCGTTGAGCACGAAGAAAACATGTTACCACTGCTGAAGGCACTCGTGTAGAAATATTGTAATCGTAATCAAGTATTGTAATCGTTGAATAGTATCGCTGACTAGCAGTGTACCATCATGACGTGAAATTGCTTTTCTCTTCTGTAAGATTTCAACAGTACGCTCTTATTCAGGTTACTCGTGAAATGCTAACCGAAAACTCGAGAAAGTGAGGTTTTTTGATCGTTTAAGGTTACTGGCCAGTTGGCACTAAAGATATCTTTATAGTCACACGTCATCACTTGATGTGGTCATGAAAATGGTCGCAGTATGATTGAGAATTTATCAGAATACAACCTGCACACTCCTGAAGAGACGGTGGCGTTCCTGACGAAACTGGCCGATGGTGAGGCTCCTAACGAAGATGTGCTCCAAGCAGTTAAGGAAGTAATTCATAGCTGATCATTTATTATTCCGAAGTAAGTCTTTACGGGAATCGGTTCCCAGGCACTCGAACAAGGAATTCTGCAAGCTGTCTTTCATTCCCTGTGGGCCTTTGCCGTATTACTTGCATCCCGCATAGAAGAGCAACTGAGCACTTGTGTATTTCAACGTGCGACACTGGAACGACTAGCAAAGTCAATGTAAGAGCTTTTACTGGCTGTCAAGATAACTAGCGCAGCACCATGCTAATCGTTTCCCTACCGCACGCGTTATACTCAGGTATTGTGTCCGGGACCACATGACCCAAGAGCAATTACTTCTACTCTGGAACTGTTATGTGTAGTTCTTTTACATCATGTTTAGGATATAATTATGTCAATTGTTATTTTACTCGCTCAGTTCCGTTTTCAACTTACTATTCACGAATCGGTGAATCCTTTCCATTGTGAGAGTGTTTTTGACATATAGATATCGCGTGTTAAAAAACGTACTCGATCTCAAATCATTTTATACCATTCTCTCGAGCATGGAAAATAAATATTCATTAAAGAAGGCATCTATTACATTGAGAACCATAAGTGATAAACAATGTACGAAGATAGGCAATAAGGCTATTTTCTGATTTACATAAAACGTACTGAAGAGTAACAAGTAGCATGTACCCCTATCTAGCAACGTTAACGAGGTTAGCCTTTGATGAGACCCTTCTCTTTGAGCTTTGAAATCAGTGTGTGCATATCTTCAACAAATTCTCCTGCTTGACGAGTGGGAGGCTCGGTTACCTACCAAGAAAAAAATTATTTATGACACATGGGCGCATCGAAATCCTGGAGCCGTGAAAGGAGCAACACAAAGGCAATATATCAACTAGAGAGCCGAAGAAGCTATAAAACCTACCTCTAAGGTTTTAGTTTGCGGTGTCAAATCAACGCCAAGATCCTTTACGGTCAATTTTTCCACTGCTTCTTTTTTGCCTTCATGATATTCGGTAAAGTAGCATAACGAGGCTCATTCAAACGTAAATCAGCAGATAAGACGGCAGGAATTTTCACCTTAAAGAGAACCGTCTTTTCTTTTTCACAAAATCTTATGAAAAATGGAAATTTTCTATATTGCGCAATTGTCACGTACCTTCACAGTGTCTGTACCTCCGTCAATGTCCCTGGTCACCTGCAGATGACCATCATCAGCTTTTTACACCTGAAATAGATCATTTCAACAACAAAATTGAGACCATTGAAAGAGATTAATTTCGAGAAAAATGTTACTAGGGCACCCCATGACGCGCTGTCGTCCATCACTCGAAAACCTTTACAATCATCAGTTTGTAATTTCAACTGTATACTTTTACCTACACGTTACTTGGACGGGGGGGGGGGGAGGGTAGAGGCTTTCCCTTTGACTAAGGCTTAAGCCAAAATCCTGAACAAAAATACGGCCGGATGGCGAGCACAGTAGAGTGTCCCCCTACTCTACTTCTCTGCTTAATTTTCCTTTTGGCATTTACAAAGTTACCTCAGGTCTAAAAAGCAGTCTAGTTAAAGAATATTGACTTTACGCCAGAGGAAGGAGCAGCGTCATGTGAGGCATAGTGAACTCGAAGTAATGGGATACACTCAGAAGAAGCGGACTAGCAATGTACGAAAATGAAGGACACATAACTCAAAAATACTGGACCCTGACAAAGCCAAAGGATAGATAACCAGTCAGATCTTAACTAAGGAATCATGCAAAAAATTATTCAAGCTATTACCTTGTTAGCGAAGAGCGCTTGAGGACAATCCAACAAGCCAGCCAGAAGTGGCGCAGTTTGAGCAGCATCGTCATCGATGGCCTGGACGGATCAGAGATTAATCTATACTAATCTATAGTGAGATCAAGAATCTTTCACCTGTTTCCCTAGAAAAACTACGTCGAACTTATGCTTTTCAACTATTTCTTGAAGAGGCTTTGCCACATGCAGTGGTTCAACCTTTGACAGTTCAGCGTCAGGCACCTGTCACATTACGCTTTTGAGAGATCGTTGTATTTGAAACAGAAGGTTACACAATACAAACCTTACCTCAACATGAATGGCATTGTCCGCACCTTTTGCAAGAGCTGTTCGAAGCACTTCCTGAGATTTTGGACCACCCATAGAAATAGCTACAACCCCATCTGCTATCTTCTTTTCTTCATCTTGACAGCTTCTTCCAGAGCAATTTCGCAGAACGGATTCATACTATGTTGAACATTCTCCGTCACGACACCACTTTTGTCGGGTTTTACTCGAACCTGGAAAACGTCCGTTTGGTCACTTGACCTTTCATAAAAAAGAACAGTGTGGTTTTTATAAACAGAGAAGTTACAAAGGAAAAAGTTACAGACACTTAAACAAAAACGTTTACGACGTTTTTTCTTCACTGTGGAAAAGTTACAGGCAGTTCTCCAAAAATAGTTTGAAACAAATTGCGAAATAGGCAATTCAAAGCGAAAACGCTCAAACTTATAGAAGTTCAGATGTGAAGCTAAGACACTGAATCAGGCTAGTTTAAGCTTGACAAAAAATGATGTCCGTTTATGCAACTCGAAGAAGTCACTTGCTTCGAGTGACACATTAAAGTAACATTCAAAATTGATTTGAAAGCCGAACTACGAAGCAAAACCTGAGGTCAAATAAAGTCGGGGGAGGGGGGAGGGGTGGAGAGAGGCAAGATTTTCACACACGTCGAAGCTTCTTTCCCTCCCTGGGCTTAGGCTAAAGCAGATGAGACCTATGTTTTGATGGATGCTTTTTCAAGTGGGAGGAGGGGATATCAACTTTAACCTAAGCCTAGGGAGGGGAAGGAGCTTCGACTTCGACGCAAAGTTGCGTCTCCCCGTCTTCCACCTAAACAACAAAAACACTAAACACAAAAATAACACACAAAATAACACACGAAATGAATCCTACACACAAAAATGACTGGTTTTTATGAAATTAGGCCAGCCACCTTAGATGTGCAGGTTTCCTGTAACCAACTCGGACTCGCGGCGCCGCTCGCGGCGGGCGGCCACGCGGAATTTTGGCGTATTTCCCCCCACCCGCGAAAATATAGTGTGCAAATATATTAGCATCAGGTGAAAAACGGCAGTGGGATGATGATGCTCCCCAGCTACATTAGCAGAATGCAACACAAATGAAAAGACTGGCGTCACCTAAAGCCAAACGGCGTCCGCGTCAAAAATAATGTCACGTTCGTTATCAGCAATTTGAATGCCCCATAAATGTCAACTTCAAAAGTTGTTGCACCAATTTGATGCAATTGTACTAGTTAGCGCTAACGTCAAAAATGGATGTCATGTTCGTGATCCGCACCTCAATACCCATTGAGTCAAAGCTTCAGCGAGAATTAGTTTTTGACCAATAAACAGTAACGGGTAGTGGTTGTTGAAAGTGATTCCCTTTCGCACTGACTGTACTAGCAGCACCCGTAAATTGAAGGCGAAAGATTGAGCATAATACCCTTTCCGAAATCAACAAATTCGTAACGAGTATCCATAAATGTTTGAACAGCGCTTATAGACATGTAATTAGGAGAAAAACATTACGTATGTATCGATTGCGCGATTTCGTGGAATTTGAGGAATCGATGGAGTTACTGGACATATAGCAATCGCCTCCAATCGATACTCCCAATACGTATCTCTATTCCTTTCCAACCGCTCAACAATTCCGCTAATTCCACAAGTTCGAACTCTGTCTCAAAGAAGTGACCGATTGCTAAGGCAAAGAAACAAGAAACAACTGAACACGGATCTTCTCGCTTACGGCGAGGACAGGAGCGTTCCAACACTTGCTCAAGAGAGGAGAGTATGGTCTACCCAAATTTAGCAATCTCACCAACTAGGTAAATCAAACAAAAAACGAATGAAACAGAAAGAGATGGCTGAAGACGCATCCTCACGAACGATGCGAAATGCCCTTCCGCTTTCCGTAATCGCTTTCATGTCTGGGTCTCCAGTCGATGCCTGAGTCTCTGGGCTTCCTCGCTTCGTACTCTCTATCTCTGCCCTCCTTTGTCTATTACACACAGTACACGTTGCTCGACACAATCTTACACACAAAGTCGCAACTCTTATTTACCGAAGAGCGGCTGTAATTACTTAAACATCACCTGATCAAAGTCGTCATCGCTGTAGCTTTATAGCAAATCTATCTTATAACTCTTTCTAGCTTTGTGGTACGTGCCTTTATGACAATATGCGAACCTCGAAATGATAAGCGAGATCTGTTGACGATAAGCTTCACATATCTCATTGACCATTATTGTAAATGTCTGCGCTCAGAACAGGCTTTGCTGCGACTTAAAGCGAAAATTGAAGTGATAAGCTACTCCTTCGCGTAGTTTAGGCATTTGTGATGGTAATGCTCAGTGTTTAAAGCGGATGAGATCCAATCTGCAATTATTTGTAGTTCTGGTGAAATATGCGATTCTGTGTTGTCCACATGCGTTATATTTTTTTCGATCTTCACGGCTCCTGCATGCATGCGTTCATATTTTTACACTTATCTTTTGATGAGAATTTCTACAATGTCTGCTATTTTGCTTGATTGCATACTAAATAGTGTTTTTGTCTAAAGGTGCTTTATGGTGTAGAAACGGATGAGATGTCGAAGGCCGATCAACTCGTCATTGAACGGCGTTTACGACCGATATATGGTACCTTTCCAACGTTACTAGTCTAGTACCTGTTTTTCACCGGTTTCCTACTGTTTAGATGCCATTGACGCCGGCAATCCCAAAAAAGCTGTTCAAGAAGCTGACAAGGTGTTGAAAAAGCATCCTGTTACGATATGTGCTAAGGTGAGACTTTTTGATTGAGTTATGAATCTAATGAATACGAAAGTAGTCACAGTTTGAGAGTCATCACCTTCGGTGGCGTGCATGTGTTCCGACCACTGTTCCAGTAGGTCGGGTCGCGCAGTGTTGTTTGGAGGGTAGTTCATTAC
This sequence comes from Trichostrongylus colubriformis, assembly GCA_963978905.1. Lineage (NCBI taxonomy): Eukaryota > Metazoa > Nematoda > Chromadorea > Rhabditida > Trichostrongylidae > Trichostrongylus > Trichostrongylus colubriformis. Next base: position 39,833,070 of record OZ022259.1, read on the forward strand.
AGAAACGACGGAATTATCATTCTTCTGGGACTAAAACATTGTATTTTGGGCTGTTACAGTGACTAGCTCCCATCTTCATCATAGTGTGTCTGCTTTCAGTCAGTAATTGTATTAAATGGAAGATGTCCTAACCTAATAATTAACAAAATCCAACATTACTAAATATTTACCTTCACAAATATCTGCTTCTATTCTTCTTATCTTTTACATAAGTAGACCAGTCACGTAGCCAAGATCTTGAAATTAGTAGGGAATCAATAGTCTCATGGAGTAAATCCACTCATGACCTTCACTAATACCGGAACACTTGCAACACACCTTTCGGCTTCATTGAATCCCAATTCTTTCTTGGCTCTCCTTTTTCATTTTGTTCTTTAAGCTGTGGTTCACTCATTATCTCCAGTCCATAAAAGCTCAAAATGCGGTTCATTTCATACTGGTTTACCAGGAGTTCTCTGAGTACCTTCAATGTTTCCCTCTGATGTTTTCAGGTACTCAAAGCGTTGGCGCTCATCCGATCAGACAAGCTCGCTGACGGTTTTGAAATCATCAACACTTTAGACGTCCCCGGAGCACATTTTGATGACGGCACCCTGCAAGCGTTCGTTCATTGTTTCAAGGTACACATAGCGAATTACCGATTTTTTACTGAAGGTATTGTAGTGCAGTTTCTCTAATTGTTTCTGTTCTACCCACTTGAGCAGGAATGATTGTTGCACCTTGAGGGCTACCTCTTAGGGTTCATTATAGTGTGATGTTAGAACGTGACAGCCTGAAAGCAGAATATAACAAATGAGCTTTTACTTGTCACTGGAACACGAAACTCACATGCAGAGGTTTTACTCTTTGAGCAATTGGTTTCCCGCGACGGGCAAAGAGGTTCTTATCGTCTGAATAAGCGGTAAATTGTGTTGGCGGTTTGAAAGTTCACGGGCTGGAGGCTGGAGAGTAATGAAAGCGAAAGCGTAGACTTTCAGTGGCTTATACCCTTGCTGTCGGTAGTACCGGACATGATCGTGGTTCCATGGTTGGTATAATGCTTGATTACTGCATTAGTCTTACAAACTGGTGAGCAGAAGAGCCGAGACCGGATTTTGGGCGATTGAAATCGAAATTAAAAGATTAGAAATGTCGCACGCCCTCTTGGATATCTTTTACTTTGATTATTTCAAGTAGGCATCTACAGTAACCGCTTCGTTTAGGAAGCTGGCTGTCCAGACAGAATAACAACTCTGTATGAACGTGCTGTTGCAGTTTCTCCCACTGAACAAAACCTCACCCATCTTTTTATGGCTCATGTAAGGAATAGGTGAGCATTCCTCACATTATAAACCATATTTTTACACAGCCGTTAGCTTCAGATCGTATAAAAATCAACAGCTGATCGCAATGCGCTTATTCAAGGAGTTCAACAACACTCCCTATTTTTTCTGGGGTGTAATGAGCATTGTTATGCAGGTGCATCAACATTTTTTTCAAAGTTCTTGCAATTAATCATTCTGAAGGCCGTTCCTGTTTCTTCCAGGCTCGAGACAGTCCTGAAATGGGGACAAAAATGTTTTACCCTCTTGCAGCGAAAATGGTGGAAAATCATTTAGCAAAACATGGTTACAAAGCGGGAGCAGGTGAGAAGCAGTTATTTTATTTGTTTCACAGGTCTCGTGATGAATGTTCATATTCTCATGTTTTCATACCAGTGATCTTTGTATGTTTTTTCTGTTACGTTATTTTATGATGAAGTGTCGATATTTTGCATATTGTGGTTTGGTACAAATGGAAGAAGTTTAATTTTGTGATAAGAATGTTCTTGAGTTTCAGAGGTTGAGCTGCATGCAATGGTCTACGAGGGCCTGGGAAAATTCTTAGAGGCAGAGAAATTGTTGGGCAGTGAGGAATCTCGAGCTCTTCTCTCCACACCTCCAACATTCTTAATGGCTCGTAGGCTTGAACTTCTCATGGTCGCAAGAGAGTATCAGACAGTGATGGATAGAGCAATTGATGGCTTAAGCTCAGAGTACGCTGCCTTTTTGACATTTGTTGTAGTTTTACGCTGTTGAAACCGATTTAATTCCAGCCCCGATGACTGGATACTTTGGAAAATGTTGTATGATTCATCGTTCGAACTGCTCAAGGAAGCCCAAAGTGAGGATGAACAGTCGAAGTAAATAATTTCTCGTTGTATGATTAGTGATTTGTGAAATTCATAAACTTAAAGAACTGGTTGAATTCCTGATCCCATCGCTTTCTCTAGAGCGATTCCCTATAGCATCCTATTTCATGATTTTGAATACATTGTTGCGAACAATTAATGCGGACGGCATGTTAACAAGTCGGTTACGTGGACCTCATCTCGCTCGAATCGAGCTTCTGGGAAGATTCCTCCGGCAGGAAGAGCCCGTTCACGGTCTCTTGGAAAAAATGAATTTAGGTAGAGCTGTTCAAACTCTCGTGTCTTATTCGAACTGCTGTGCATTTTATCGTTCTAGGAACTGCAATCGACTTGATGATAAACTATGTGCTGAGGTTTTACGCGAAGCCTTGTTGCTACAACGATATTGTTCAGGTAATTTTTCCCAATTTCTCGAATCGTTTTGCTTCTGAAATTGTTTATCTAGTATCTCTGGCTGCTGGACGACGCCAAGCAAGAAGAGCTTGTTGATGGTCTGAAAGAATTTATTGACAGTGTAATTCATCAACGAGAGCAAGCTGGAGAGGATCGTGTAAGTCGCTTCTTCCATGTGCTCGCGCCTTATTGTACTTTTGACTTTTTCGGTTTTTATTTCTGCATTCTCATTATTTCTAGCAGTTGTCACGATTGTATATTGATTAAGGCCATATTTGAGATCCTCTTCTCGATTGTTGTCATTCTTGAATGTTTTGCAGTGTTCATGATATTTTAAATTTTTCTGACGTCAAATAGACGAAAATCTTACTCTTGGCGAAAATCTTGAATTAGTGTTCAAAGTCTAGTATTTTATGTAGTGCTGCAACCCTTTTTTGTTGCTAGGATTATGTTGGAAAAGTGCGATTGCATTAGTGGTAAAAACAGCGAACACATTGAGCAGATTTGTTGTCGTCCTTCACTGAGTGTAATTGAATTCTGAAGCAGCTTTCGGTCCATTTATGAAAGGATTCCTTTAGGATGCTAACTGCTGGGCTGTTATCATGAACGAACGTCTTCGGCGAGCGATAGGTACTTTTGACAGAATGCCAAGGAAAGATAGGAGGAGACATGTTCAACTTATCATCCAAGGAATACTGCAGGTACCCGTTCCAGACGGCTTTTGGTCATAGTGAGACGAATCACACAATAAGTTGCTGTTTGCCTTCTTTTTGTAATCAAAGACTGCTAGCCGCTGAGAGTACCATATTCGGTGTAACGCATTTTTTTGCTCTGTCCACCTCTTATCGCTCGGATTGCACCTAAAGGCCAATTCTTTCAGCCTAACCGGGAACAGTTGGCTGGAACGGCTTTGGCTCAGCTGGCAGCTGCTATACTGTGGAATGAGTGGAAAGTTCATGGTAAATTTTCACTTGTGAAGTGCTTGTTGCCGTCGCATTGTTGCAAACTGACGTAATAAAAAGAAAAGTGCCCAACTGCAACATAATTCTTGCATACCCAGAGAGCTTCAGAAAGGGGGCAGCAGTTGAGTGACGGTTTGTGTGTAATCGTGAGGAATGGGTTACATATGTATGCCTGTCAGCTGGTGTCCTAATCATATATTCAGATGATTGGCAGTCTTTCTATGAAATGATTCTTTTGCTTGAATGGACATCGAATGAGTATCCAACCGATCCATTCTGCAAGCTTGTGCTTTGTCGAGCATACTCTCACATCGGTGCGGTTTTTTCACAGTTCATTCTTCCTTATTCAGGGGACCGTTTCCAGTTGCTCATATTAACCTACTGTTTTAGGTTGTATGTATCGCTTGGTAGCTTTAACTCGTTCCCTTGATATTAAGTCCGTACAGCGGGATACTCTTGGCTACATCATGTTCCCGTTGCCGGAACTTTGTGGAAGGTATCCTGTTGAAGTTACAGTCCATTCGTATGAATAAAACTGTGATTTTTCTGGCAATGTGACTTCATCAGCAACAAATGTTGTCTGTATACTTCTATTTTTAGACAGCCATCTTTTCAGAATTAACGTGGGAATTGTTCACTACACAGAGATGGTTGACGTCTACGAACAAGCGGAGAAGGAGGTACGCGCTTCTTCGAAGTACTAGTTGATCATGCGTCAGTCTTGTCTTGCGTGGAAGCTCACAATCAGTATGCTAGTGGTCAAGCACTGGAAGTACAGACTAGCCTACTCCTTTCTTGAAGCTCTCAGAAAACAGGACTTAGCTGTCTCTTTTTTTTTCGAGCGTCGCTACTTAAAGGGGATCCTTTGAAGGTCACCTTTGGGCCCTTCTTTGCTGACTGCGACGGAGTCGGTATCTTCAGATGTTTTGCAACTAGCGAAAATAGCTTAAAAGCAAGCTATGAACTAGTGACTATCCTATACATATTCTTCTAAATAAGTGCCAAACAGCCTCACCCTTAAATCGAATGTTTCCCAAAAGATAGGAAGCATGGATGTTTTCTGCTTTGATGGGGTCCCTACTTGCCTTTTATAATACAAGTTGCTGTTCGGCTGTGGAGTTATGGGACTTATTTCAGATCAGTGAAGCCTTGATTGGTGCATACCGCAACGGCGCCTTCATGCAAGTTCCAAATCTGGTTGCCCTTGCAAATAAAATGAGGAAGTCAGCTATGGTGTGAACAATTTGCCTCTGAAGATCTTGAACTGGCTCTTTTTGAGCTCGCCTATGAATTACTTTTCAGTCTGTTGCTTCTAATGAGCTACATCGTTATTTGTCTGCACTTTTCGTAATCGACAACATAGATGAAGCTGTTAGCACGCTGCATGGTAGTGACGACACTATAGGTGAGTTCTTCCTTCTTGTCAAGAATGGCTGTTTTTACCACCTGGCTAGGTTGTGGGCCATTAGTATAGAAAGTTCGCGTCGCGGCATCTAGCGTGCGTTGTGTGATGCTTAGCGTCGCGAATTCTCTTGAAATAGCACACATCCTCTTGGCCATGCATGGAGTGACACAGTACCAGCACCCAAATTATGTTGTAGTTAAGTTGATCTCATGGACAAAGCTTTGGACGAACAATCTTTAGGAGCATTTCAAGGCACGTCGCACTGCAGCAAAAGAAGTGATTGTTGCCTGCGAAGCAATATAAACAGGAGGAGTTTTCGAAGACACTGAAAAGGGGCAGCAAGGGTTCACGGCGAAGTAAGGGGTGAGGGGAAATACGCCAAAAAATCGCGTCAGCGGCGTCGCACTCGCGGCGCCACCAGTACGACTTGCGAATCGATTTTGCTCTTGGGAGCCCGGCAGAGCGTGGCTGCGTCACTTCTGCACTCCAGCCATGCCACACTGTCTCCTCCAGCCACGCCACCCTGCCTCCTCTACCTTTGCCACGCTGTCTCGCTTGAAGGCTGCCAGCACTGCCAGTGGCACTCGCACCCGCCGCGCCGCTCGCCGCGGGCGGCCACGCGATTTTTTGGCGTATTTCCCCCACCCCGAAGTAAGTATGCCTCCGAACCACGGTGATGAGAGTGGTGAGAGGCATCAGAGCACACTTTCATCACGCCAGTTCCAGGGCGAAGAATAGGTGGGTGGCTGGATAATGCTCACCGTGATAGATCCATAGCTTACTGTCACCTGAAAACGAGAAACTGAATGGTTTGAACTAATTTACCTCACTCCCTTTCCTTTTCAAAGGTATCCTTCGCGATAAACTTAGTGGGCGGAACCACTAAGTTCATCGCGAGGGGTATCTTACCTCTCCGATATACCATAGTTGTCATGAAGTGTGTCTTCAAAAAAGGAGTGGAAGTGTATTACTGAAGCTACCCCCAGTGGAACTAAAGTCTCTCGAAAGCAGTGGTCGTCAGCTTATTTGGTAAGCTTTGCTCGTAGCAGCTACGAGTCATTCTGTACTTTCGGAAAAATTACTGGTTTTCATGGGAGTTTTGTAAGACGAAAAATAGTGAGTTGAGTGGAGATGGAACTAGGGCATTCTGTTGTTGTTGTCTTGAAAAGTGAGTAAGTTATCTACTGCTGAGATCATCGATTGTTACTGATGTAATCTCTGTTGTTGCCTTTGCCATGCCCTTACACTTGCAGCCGAAAACAATCGCGATTGCTTTAGACGATTGGACCTATGAGGGATTTCCTGACAACGTTTGAAGTAATCTTGAAATGCCCTCCATAATTCCAGTTGCGCAAAACGTTTCTTTCTGATGTTCACGCCTCCCTCAAATATATAATAAGCGTTCACGGTCTTCCAATGATCCGTATTTCGAGTTTCCGGAAAATTTGAGCGTCGCGAAACGGAATTTAGGCGTTGAAACAATTGTTAAAAGCTTTGTTCACGAGTTAAATCGATTTGAAGGCTCAACGAGGACTGACTACACACGCACGCACACGCACACGACCCTCACCGCGTTTGCCGCCCAACAGTCCGACGGGGACGCGCTCGGTCCGCATCCGCGGGGCCGAGCGCTCCTCTGGGACACGCGTGGGCTGCCGGTCCCAGAGGCAAAATTTGGGCTCCTCGGGGACGCGCCGGCATCTAGCCAGTTGGCGCTGTGCGCACGAGCAAAAAAAAAAACAGAAAAATTTAAAGGTGATGGCATGTGAAGTAAAGAGAGCTGAGGTTGCAAAGAACTCAGAGCGCGTCATTGTAGGTTTTGAAGGTTGTAATGAAAGCTAGGTATTGCTATTGCAATAGAACTAGTAAAAGCTGACCAAAGAACATTGGGATGGGGTTCGATGGAGTTGAAAGTGTCTCACAACCGTAGTGAGGATCATCTGTCCAATGAATGAATAGAATAGTGGGCACTATTCCACTATCACTACCCCAGATACCGCGAGTTGGTCAAAAAAATAGTTTTCGCTGAAACTTTGCTCGGAGGGGGGGGGTTATTTGGGGTGCTGATCACGAATATGACATTCGTTTCTGGTGTTTGCGCCAATTTGATGCAATTACACCATGATGGTGCAACAACTCGTTTTCACCAAAATCGCTGAAACTTCGCCCAGGGGGTTATTTGGGGTGCTGATCACGGATATGACATTGCCTTTCAATGCGAGCGCCGTTTTCAGCGCCTTTCAAGATTGCGCGCCAGCCATGTTCATTTCTGCTACAGTGCATATATAGCTGGAGAGCGTCATATTTCCGCTATCATCTTTCATTTGATACTATCCTACAGTCATCATTGCACACTCAAGTGTATATTTTCGCCTAAGCCTTGAAAGGAAAGGAAAGGTTCCCTTATTCCTCAAGGCTTAGGCAAAATTTGCGGAACCATGTGGTGCCCCAATATATTTGCACTGCAATGGAACTAAACGACGCTAGCGCCTCGAACGGATGTCATATTCGTGATCAGCACCCCAAATAACCTCACTGGGCGAAGAAGTTTCAGCGATTTCGGCGAAAATGAGTTGTTGCACCAACGTGGTGCAATTGCACCAAATTGGCGCAAACACCAAAAACGAATGTCATATTCGTAATCAGCATCCCAAGTAACCCCCTTGGGCAAAGTTTCAGCGAAAATTATTTTTTTGACCAACTCGCGGTATCAGGGCTAGTGGAATAGTGCCGAATAATATAGTACCCCATTTTTCTTGATATAGTTCTCATGGCTTTCAGATTGGGATTCGTTATGCGATAATCGAGATCTCACCGTTATACCGTCTTATGAAAAGAACATCGCACAAGAGATTGAGAGCTTACGGGAGAGCACGCAGAAGGAGTTTGTGGGTAACTTGGTCTCTCAGAAACTAATATTCTTTCACGCTGCATATAATCATTACAGATTGATTTCACGCGCCTTAGGCACTACATTTCTCAAGCAATTGGTTCTGCTGGCGGAGCAAAAGGTGCCGGTCCGGAAGAATTGGGAGCGGATTTGACTCTTCTTCGTGCACATCTCGAGCACTGTCGGAACAATTACGCTGCTGATTTCCCGCATGTTAGTCACGGTTTCTCTAATGATGTATTGATAGCTTTTCGAGCCGGGTGTCTCATTCTGGCCGTCTTCAGAGTCGTGTTATGCAGTCGCCCAGTGCGGTATACTTGTTTCGGTGGGTACACGGAGGCTTCATTGATCCTATTGTCTGCCTTCTGCAGTCTGCTATGGACGTGAGTATTTGCCCGTTTGGTGAAAGATTAGCATAGTTTATCAGATTGTTCAGATCATTTTGTTATTTTTTTTTGCATTTTTTCGTCATGAAATATTGGCCCTGTTCACAAAATATTTAGGCAGTGTTCCGATTAATACTTATTCTATCTCGCAGATATCTCTTTAGCGGTGTACTGAAGCATAATTAGAAAGGTTTCTGGTACTAGCCGGTACTCCTAGGGTACTTAAAGGAATCGTCCACGAAAAATGAGTTTTTGTGTTACCCACATGTTTATGTTGTATTTGCCTAATGTTGGCCTCATGCAAAATTTCACGCGAAAAAATGTGAATCTGGCTGAGATACAGCACCACAAAGTGCGGTCCAGGTGGGCGGGGCCTCCGTGTAAAAGCCTCGTCCCGTCGTTCGCCGTGGTCGGAGACGCATTGTAGGAACAGAGGGTTACGTAAACAGTCCCACTCTCCATTCCCAACGGCGGCGGACGACGGGACGAGGCTTTTACACGGAGGCCCCGCCCACCTGAACCGCACTTTGTGGTGCTGTAACTCAGCCAGATTCACATTTTTTCACGTGAAATTTTGCATGAGGCCAACATTAGGCAAATACAACATAAATATATGGGTAACACAAAAACTCATTTTCCGTGGACGATTCCTTTAAAGCTCGCTTCATGGTCATATCAATTCAATTCTTGTTGTGTCAAGCGTGGTTCGATCATATCATATATGTGCTTCAGCTTAAAACGCTTCTTGTATGTAAATGAAATAGCAAAAGAGGGAACGAGTGCGTGCTAGTAGGAGCTTGCGCTAAGGAGCTCACATTTCGAGCTTACCTTTTTGTTCATGTACAGAAGATGATTTGCGTATCGTAATGCGGATGATACATTCATACAGTAGAGGTAGAGCCACCCATTTCGTTTTGAGTTTAACAAAATCACTAGATGTTTCTGTGATGTATGAAGGCACCACGACAGGTGATTCGGGTATTCAGGAGTGATCAGAGATTTCCACCTAAATAAGCGCTGCAGAGTCGAAAGAGAGTATGTTACAAGTCGCGATGGGAGGCCCACTTTAAAATCCGTGACCCATTAGTGATCGCTCCTATATGCGAAGAATGGCGCGTTTGGCCCGTCTGGCGGCAGGCCTGGTTGTCAGCCACATATGGCTGCTGACACCGACCGAACGCCGACTTGGTGTCAGCCACCGGTGGTTGACACGGTCGTGAATGAGAGGAGGAGTGGTAAATTTGGCAGATTGTGGAATATGGAAGCAAGGGTGCTCTACAGTGTAACAGTAGAGAACGGGCAAAAACCCGAAAACCCCTTTTCTCTCTCTCCCCTCTTCGTCATTAGCTGGGGGTAGATTTCAGACGGGCGAGAGGCTTAATCAGCCGGCCGCCAACGATGTCCCGCCCTTGCCTGCAACTCCCCGACAGCTGAACTGCAGAATGACACACCGTGCTGCGGGTTTTTTCGTTATCTTGTGGCCCGAGCAAAAATACAAAATACACCAATTACTAACAGTGCGCAATTACACGGCCAACAGCTTGGTATTGTGAGGGACAATGCGAATGACCTGTAGTAATCTTGAGCTCGTCCGCGACGAGGATTAGCTGAAGGTAATCCCATTCCGAACTGTTGATTCCGGATTTTTTAAAAATTCGTTTTAATCCATTGTTCTTTTCTACGGTGCTTATTATCACATTTTACTGAATGTGAAAATTCGCCCAAATCACCCTTGGTGCCTATATATTATTATGACTTGACTTCTACAAACACTTGCGGGTTATTGTACAAATCAAGTATGTATCAGAAATTTTTTTATAAGCATGAGTAAAGTCGATGTGCGACGCACGAGAGAGTCGCGTTGACAAGAAGGTCATTATTTTGATTGTAATGAAAAGCATCTTATTCGTACTTCATAATCTCAGAACCACATCTTGTGTTTTTGGCTGCTATTAGATTATAATAAAATTCGGATTGGATTAGCAGATAATGATCAGATAACTGAAAAGGTTTGGTTATTGTCTCTCATTTCTTTTTTGGCATGTAAGTAACGCTGTCATGCTACCTATATCCATATGTTTCAGATAGCAACAACAAAGAAAGCTGGCAGAAATATAAGTATTTCAATGCTTCCGACAGCTGATCAGTTGAAGGAGAGCTTGTCAGGTGAGGAGACTGTTACAGGTATTCCGGTTTTACCTATACTCGGAAAGTTTTCAGGAAAAGTAAAAGTCATATCTAAAATTTGTCATACTATAGCACAGGATAGCAAGGTACTAGCTTCCTGGCACTAGTTTTTTTTTTCAGCTATGTTGCCGTCGTTCGAGCGGAAAACGACTCCTTTTTTCGTTCAAGATGAGATTATCACTTGTTCAAGAGCACTGCAGTCACTTGCTGCCTGTCAGCTTCTAGTTCGAATATTAGAAAGGCACGATTCCAGTCGGCAGGCAGATGGAACACAGAAGAAGGGCAAATCTGCAAGTCAAACCAAGGTGGGACTCGTTTTAAGTAGTTTTTGGTTCTTGTCAATGCTATTTCTTCCAGAGTGGTTTCATTGTTCATTGCGAAACCCTGCAAACCGTGATACGAGGTTGTGCTTCACAACTAATCTCATACTTGAACGAGATGGAAGAATTGCTCAAGGACAATACCTTTAGTCTAGTGCCAAAGGTCGGAACCGACTGGAGCGAAGTATGTGGCTTGACTGTTTATCCTTTGCTTGAAATTGTTAAACTTATTTAAAGTGATCTACTGGAATTTTTGTCCGTAGATCACTCTTCGATTTGACTACTACGTATGTAGTCGTTTTATTGCAGTGTTCAAATTTAATGGTTCTTGCGTTTAACTCGTGCATCTATAGGTGGTTTGCATGATACCTCCAAATATGGCAGACATGACAGACTTTTTTTGAATTGCTTTCCAGTGGCTGTATAGCTACTTTTTTTGAACGTTTTGATAGCACGTATCCAAGGTTGCGATAGCCGCTCATGTAATTGCGCCATTTTCTGTAAGATGGCTTTGCCACGCTCCGTTTTCATGTGGATTTTATGGCCACGCCATTCTGTCGTCAACATTTTTTAATATGCTCAAAACATGTGCAACTCATTTGGTTACTTACCTCCCCCTACTACTTGAATGAGGTTGAAGTGTACATAATAATACGCCATGAAATCTCGTTCTGGCTCTTACCCAGCGTTACAGAAGAGGTATGGGTGGTGGGGATTTGTCTATTTACTTCCTTTGTCTATCTGGTGCTAGACCTCATTTCTTGTGTAGAAGGTTCAAATTATTGGAAACACTTATACTGATGTGTCATCAGAAGTGCAAAGCCTTGGTATAGCGAGGTCTGAGGCTTTGACCTCCGTCCTGTTGATTTTCGTCGATTATTGAATTAACAACCATTTGAAAGTAACATATGGAAGTATCAAGATGTACGCGAAAACTTTGGAGAATTCATCGAGGAAATTTTTTGGTGTATATGCGAGTATCTCACATTTCTTTCAATCGACTATTAACAAGTCAGTGCAGGAGGCAGGGATGGCGGGGTGGTTAAGAGTGTAGGCTCACGTCTGCTCATTCAAGACTACTGAGTGCGATCCCCGCCAAGGCACCTACCATGTCTTGCAAGAAATTGCAAAAATGGTGACGTTACCAGCGTCAGGCACAGGTTGAGGCTGGCTGATGATCAGTCACAACAAATATGTCTAAAGTCGCAAATAGATTCAGTGATAATGCTAAGACGTCACCCGGAAGTAGCGCGCTGAACCCTTGCCCAAATCCTGTGGTCTGTATGCGAGGGCCCCTCCGAGGAGAGCACGACCTTGGCCAAAGGCGTTAGTTTGAATTGGCACTCTGAATGTGGGATCGCTGACCGGTAAGTCCCAGGAGGCTGCGCACATAATGAAGTGCAGACGCATCCGACTCGGATTTCAATAGACACGGTGGAAAGGAGCCAAAACAAGGGAGATTAGAGATGATACCGAACTCTTCTATTTGGTTGATTCGATATGAATCGGACAAATTGACAAAATTTTATCTTCATCGTACAACTTTTTAACGAGAACTGGGAATCACTTGTAATATGCTCTATCTTTATCGATGACCTTCTGCTACCGGTTAAGCTGATCGCGGATGCCCTTGCTCCAGAAGGCGGGAGGCTGGACCTCGAAGAAGTTCTCGAGTACCCTCTTGACGTCGTCGCGAGTTTTGAAGCCTTGGCCGTCCAGGTGGTATCGGAGGTGGGAGGAAAGGTGGAAATCCGAAGGGAACAGGTCTGGGGAGTACGGTGGGTGTGGAAGCACGGAGCAACTGTACGAGTGCAGCTCAGCCTTCTTCAATTTCGCAATGTGCGGTCTCGCGTTGTCGTGCTGGAAGTAGACATGTGACCGCCGCCGTTGCGAATTTTGGACATTTGCCTTCAATTCTCGTAATCGACGAATGTAGGCGTAGGCGGATACTGGTGTACCTTCATCGAGCAGCTCCCAGTATTCTACGCCGTGTACGCTCCACCAAATGCGGTCTTCGTCTTAGATGGAATAGCCATCCGACGCAAACTTCGAATGCCACAAATACACTGTACTTTTGGCTGGGTCATGCTCTTTGTAAACTTCCTTCAGGCGCCTGTCGATATCCGCGGGTTCTTGGTCAGATAGCCATAGAAATAGTATGACGTTGCGGATCTGGTCTGTGGACGGCTTGAAATTTTGCGTCATGGTCGCGGAATGAAACTAGTTTGGAGTGCTTGTTTGACTGTATTTTGAAGAGCTTTTAATACTCATTCCAACGGTACCTCGCGTATCCATTTTCGTCAACTCATTGCTGAGTTATGATCCCTGGAAGTCATCACTACCATTTGTCCGATTCATATTGAATCAACCTAATACAATGGAGGAGACACCCATAGCTTTAGCAGAACCCCTCATTGACTGTGTCTCTGCAGTGGATAGTTTGAACGACCGAATCGTAAATGTAAGGATAGACACGATGGAGGGTAGTGGACCATAATGACCGTGTACGCATCGCAAACTGGCTGCTCCAGAGTTGAAAAGACGGGTTATATCAGAGCTCGTCTTTTCAACTCTGGAGCAGCCAGTTTGCGGATTTCAACTCGATAAAGCCATCAGTTCAGTTCCGGAGGACGATTACCTCACCATAGCAGGCGTCCGGAAGTTGACAGCAGAGGACTAAAGGGAGTGCGGGCGGAGTGATCGGGATAAGACCTGGCTACAGCCCACGACCTGGCTACCTAGAGCACGTTCTTCGTAAAAAAAGGAAAGCCCAGAAAATAACCTTCAGCAGCGAGGTAAGGCAAACGGAAGTAGACCATGTGCTCGTAAGGAGACCATTCCTTGGAAGTGTGAAGGACATCAAGGTACTGCCTGGTTAGGAATCGGTCACTCAGCATAGGCCTCTCCTAGCGAACATTGCCAATAAACTTTCAAAGAAAACGTAAGAACAGCCTAAAATACGGTGGTGGAAGCTGCACAAGGTGGAGAGGGACGGTCTGAAGAGGGGGGGGGGGTAATGCAAGTTGGTCTTCTAGACCCCTGCTGTTCGGTTCAGAAGACTCGGCATAGGGCCGCCAAGGTCATCCTACGGTGTGTGAAGGAAATATTGGGTGAAACTCGCAATGACTTCACAGGAGATAAAGCTACAAGTTTTTGGAATGAGGATGTCCAGCGAATGATGAAACGGAAGAAGGAAACACTGGCAGAAAACACCAAGTCCAAAAGACTTCGCCGCCCATAAACGTTGTAAGAGGCTCGTCAAGGCAGCCGTAGCCAAAGCCAAGAACACGGAAATAAGTGTATGATTAGTTGGGTAGAGAGGCGAAGAGGTTTGTCCTCAGGTTGGCTAAAGTCAGACATCGGGCCACGCAAGACATCAGGGTGGTAAACACCATAAAAAGCAGCGCTGATGTCATCTTAATGAAGCCAGCCAAAGTGAAAAGGAGGTTGCAGGACTTCTTTGATGGGCTTCCAAACGAGAAGTTTCCTCGTGAAGAAAGTCTAGAAAAGGAGGCTTTTGCTGTTCTCATCCTACCTTGGACGAATCGAGAGGTCCGTCGCATGCTAGGAAGGACGGAGACTGGGAGGGCGATTGGTCGAGAAGTGATGCCGATAGATGCATGGAAGGTGCCAGTAGAGTACGCTATGGAGTGGCTCATTTGAACGTAGCCAAGGCAGCGATACGCACTCCGCTCGGCCTGTCGAATGAAGTAGTTATTACAGTAGAGGTGCATCAAGGATCGGCCCTGAGCCCCTCCCTCTTCTTCTTCAGTCTACATGTATGGTGAAAGACCCGATCGAGGGATCGCTAAAGATCATCCTGTATGCCGGCGACATAACTCTGATAGTGGAGAACTTCAGGCAGAAGTACAGAAATGGCAGGGCAGGTTGGCAGGGAATGGATGGACTTCGTTTGAACGTCAAGAAGACTAAGTTTATAAGCTCCGAAAAATGCCTGGAACTAGTAGTGAACTGCCATGCGGGAACCATCAAGAAGGTGGAAGACTTTCGGTACGTAAGGAGTGACCTGGCCGCTCCAGGAACAGTGGACATGAAGGCCGTATAGACGCGGTGAGGATAAAATGGAGGGAGTCTACTGTTATCCTGTGGCATCGACGGTGCTCCAGGACACTCAATGACAAGGTTTACCGAACAATAGCAAGGCCGGCAATGCTGTACGGAAGTGAATGCCGGCCCATAACAAAGACGCATGAGAGGCAACTGCACGCTGGTGAGATGAGGGTATTGAGAAGGATGTTACGAAGAAGAAGAAAATGACGATTTAATTCGATAAGGCATAAGAGGGTTTCATTTCAAGACAATGCGAAGAGTACGTCTCACGTGATCTCGGGGATCAAAAGCTCGTTTTGCTGAATTCAGTTGGTGAGGTTTCAGTTGTGCAGAACTGATTCTTTTATTTCAGGAGCTATACGAGATGTTTGCCTCACAAAATATGGTCGTATCTGATCGGGTATACAAGTCATACTTCAATTCATGTGCCGATATTCGTTACTTTTTGGAAAACACTATTTGTTAGGTACTGTTAATGTGTGCATTTCATTGGAACTAATTCCAGTAATTTCCGTAAATAATCTAATGTTTTCAAAAATAGTGGTCCGATACACTCAGACCACATTACGAGGAGACAAGACTGCGAGCTCAAAGCCAGCTAAGACTCTCGTCTCGTCGAAAGAAAAAAAATGTCTTGAAAGTTCTCAGCACTCGAAGGCACAAACCGTGCCCACTGAAATGAGGGGTCGAGGTGGATCACCAGCGGTAGGAGAGCGTTCAGGGCGTTTTTAACCGTTCCAACTCGATAGGATATGAGAGTATTCCATTCCGAGAAATATGAAATACCATTCTTACATCATAGCGGTTGAAAGATTAATGGTTTTACATTTTCAGGGATGTGCAACAGTTTTACTCGATGACCAGCAAAATTTGTATCTGGATACTTGTTTGAATGCTTGTATCTTGAAGGTGTTTTATTTTGGCCTTTCCCTGTTCACTCACGGTGTTGAGGTTTGCTAGGAATTTTCCAATTTCTCAGTTATCCTCTTATTCTGCCAGCTAGATCAGTGTGACCGACGAGTGGACTGCGCTTGACCTTGATTCTCATTCTTTATAGCAGCTCCCTTCTGAGGCGCCCTGGTTTCTAATGTTGTGCTTCATTTGATGATGATATATTTGGACCTTTTGCTTACTATTCTCTTTCTTTTTCACCTTTCTTATTTTCTGTTATAGTACATATGAATCCAAAGGTTTTTCGGTGATCACTTGCTGTTTTTATCATTGTGGTTTTAAATACTCAAAGAAGTCAGCGGAAGCGTGTTTGTAAATAAAGCGCCTCAAGACAGTCACCGTTGACAACTTCGCAGAGTAAGAAGCAACCACAGATTCCTAAAGTTCAGTTGCTCAAGCGCACTTCGCCAATCGTGTCACAATATTGCTTTGAGTCCGGTAATGTTCAACGTGATGTTCATTATACAGTTCGTTGAACCTGTTGTTGATATGATTACACTCGCTAGCTGTTGAGTTGTTGTAATATGTATCTGTTATTCTAAAGAATGAAGTAGATTTTCTCAGGTAGCTATGTGAAAGCATTTCTGCACACTTTGTCGGGTTGATAGTTGGATATCCCATAAGTTTTCTACTCTTGATAGCTTCATTTCAAAGTATAGAATAGCCTCTTTTTTTTTTCTTCCGTCTCAGTGATCATCGAGGACCTAGCTACTTCATAACAACTTGAATGACAGCCTTCGAAACTACTTTGCGGAGGCGCGATCTCCTAATCCTTTAATATTGTCGACTTTTTCGCAAAAAAATACTACAATGGTTTAAGAAAACCGACATCGTTTAATTTCAAGGGGAATCGAAGCGGAGCTTACTAAATATTTGCGATCTGTGCAGACGCAAACGTGGAAGCAGGTCATTGTGGAAGAAACGATTCCTGTAAAAAAATGAGTGATACATCCTCCATTCCTGATATTCGGCATGGCATGTTGGGCGCATTATAACAACAACGTTGATGCCCCTGTTACCTAGGTAACGCCTAGATCATGGTGCACGATCATTGTGGTAATGTCCACTTTTGATCTTAACATGAACTCCCGTAATGTTCAATGATAGTGAAGCCGCGTTCTTTGCACCGACAGGGCGTGTCAGCGTTCACACCCAGCGATGCAGAGTGACACGGAGGAAGTGCAGAGACAACACAGGCATGTAGCGAGACAGAGGGAGACAGGAGGAGAAGAGTCACTTAGCCACGCCCTACCGCCGGCACCGCAATGTATGAACACGAGCTAAGATGTGCCAAAATTGCACGTGGGAAGGGCTCTCGTGATCTAGCACGGCAAACGACCGCCCGATTCCATAAGGCAGAGCAATGTCAATCTGGTTACTGTCGCTGCTGTTGTACTTCGCGAACCATGAGATTTTGCGGTTATGCGGCGCCGCACGCGAAGACCGCGTTATTGCGACGGCGGTACTCTGGCGACGAGATCCTTTTGTAAAACGCCCGACCCAATCACATTACAGTATGATGATCGTTGCGACAGCCCAAGTATTCGACTTGAAATTCGAATTGTTTGGCACTTCTAGTTGGTGGGCTCTCGCCACGATCATCCTACTGTAGTGTGGTTGGGTCGAGCTCTTTACCAACGGAGTGCGTCACCGGAGTTTCGCCGCGGTCGGCGGCGGACACATGGTTTTGCTGTCGTCGGTGCCGATGCGCAAAGTATGAATACGGCATTGCGATATCGTAAGAGACGTGTGTGACAGAATGCTACAAAACGACGCAGCAAAATCGCAAAATTGCGGAAACCAGAACCGACTGAATCGCGAAGTTGCGGCGGCATTTGGATTCTTTGAGGCAGCGCAAAGTGGTTGCAGCTCACTTAAGGAACCGGAAGGGGGTCCGAAACAAGAGGAAGATGCAAAGAAATGAGCATTTTGTAACGAACACTCAAGATTAGAAGCGATAATAGGCGAAAAAACCCGGACTCAGAAGCGCGACGCTGCGGTGTGTATTCGGCTCCCATTCGCATCAGCGCATCCATTCCGAGTTGTCCGCTATAGGAGACGGGCCGTGGGCCAACGTTAGTTGTAGCACCTGACTCCCAGCGCAGTGGAGTGGCCATTCCCAATAAAACAGCTTTCATGTAAGTACATCTAGAAACAATATAAGAAAGAACAAAGTAAAAAGTAAAGGAAAAAACAAATTTATGATAGAAACATCTTCTTTTGGCCCCCCTGCCAAGGCGTCAAATTGGCGAGTTTGTGCAATGGCGGCCACTTAAACTCGTCCACATTACGTCTGTTCTACCGTAAGTCAAAATTACCCCCTTCTGGTGTCTTTAACAATGTCGTCCACTTGCGGAGAAGAGGAAAATGTACGGGAAGTGGATTCGCATGGATCGTTACAATGAGTGTTGAGTTATGGGCAGTTGCTTGATTTCGAATGGGACTCGGAACCGTACTCTATGTTTTTTGCCTATGAGAAGAGAAAAAGATGCCATTTGTTTAAAATTGAAAATGTAAGAGAGCTAGTTTCGCCTGTAACTCAGATGGGACATTGTTCATTTTCATTTCATTTCATCAGCATCGAAGGCTCATCAGTGTGGAGATGTTGGTGAAAAAAGATGGGAAAACGGTATCTATGTAAGGAAAAAGGAATACCTCTGCGTTCTTGTTAGGACTTTTCCATCGCGAACTGTCGCGGAAACCAGCTGTTAACAAGAACCAAAAATCAGAATTCTTCACAGATTTAGAGGATCACCTGCGGTGCAAAATTATGTAAAATCATATTCAAAATGCATTTTCAATAAATGAAGCAATGGTAATCAACTCATTCAAAAATACTGTGAGCTATCATCAGTGAATTTAATTTTTCCAGAAGAAATTCTAGGGAAGAATGTCAGGCACTTTGATAAATCCCATTTTGGGATTACTGATGACATGATTGGTATCGATTGAAGCCGTTATCGTGAAGTGGGCGGGGCACGTATAACGTTATCATCCACTTATCAAAGCTCACCACAGTAAGGCAGTTCTCCTGTTCTGTTCTTGTTTCATTCTGTCTAACAATCCGAAAATGATACAAATCAGTTATCTCCGTCTCTCACGTGACTTCATGTCTTCAGGCTTTTCGGTTTTCCTAAATATACTTCCTTTTATTTGCATTCAAACTGTCTTTTTGTTCGTTTTTATTTCCGAAAAAAGAGCTGCACTTTGGAAGTGTCGATCTCTTTCAATTATTTTCTTTTTTGTTTGTTGTAGGCTGCTCGGAACTGAGCTCCTTTCCCATTCTCCCAGCCTTCGCTACACAATCGGATGGAAAGTGCCGTGGAGACAAGAGAACCAGCCGAGCAGCTGTTTGGTAGGGGTGGATCGCTTTTTTATTTGAATATAATTTCGCATCTACTGCAAACCACCGTACCTTCGAGAAGAAAAAAGTATATGTTTGCCGTCAGCATTCGGCAGTTTTTTTGTGATTACCCAGTTCTCTAAAATTCCTGTTCTTGCTCTGTAGAGACATCAATAGGGGTGATGAAATGTGAAAGAAGAAATGCTAAGTACTGGTAGAGAATGAAAAAATGCAACGGCAAAACCGGAGTAATAAGAACCCGCCCCGATAGAAGACGTACTTTCGCGCCCTTTGCATCACTGAAAGAGTGATGCAGACGGCGAGTCCGCGAAGCCAACGTTGTCACAGTTGTTCCGCCCTCTCCACCCACCATACCTCATGCGGTTCCAAGCAAAGTGACATCAAAGTGCGTGGGGTGTGACTTTCAACGCGACTTTGAAAGCCTCCTCTGTTCAAAGGAACATCTCGTCCCACTTTTGGTGTGCACTCATTACCCCTGTTCAGTTCCTTTGACATCATTTACCTAATCCTTCATCAAATTCACGTTAGCAGTGGGAAGTCCGTAAAATAATCTCGTATGAATTGGTTACAGAATCCGAGCTATCCACGACCAAGGAGACCGAAGGGACCGAAACCTTCCATGACAATGGCATATCTGAACAGCGTGAAAGTCACAGCTGTGGAGACATGATCTTTGAGGGTGATGAACCAGAAGAACGAGGAGATCATGTGGTTGGATCTGACTTTGAATGTGGTGCGGTCGATGTGATATGGCTGGCCAATAACGAATTAGATGAAGCTGCAATAGACAAAGAGAGGCGAGCCTTTACACCTAGTTGTGTCGTTGAGCAAAGATTGATGTACAGTCACCGGATTCCAGTGATTTTTATCCATCTGTTGAAGTGGGCGCTAATGAAACAGCAACTGTTGTCGATTCAAGTAGGTTTTTTCATACCATACTATTTTCCATTGTTGCATTTTGTTACTCGTAGCTATAAAACGCCGTTTTGACTTACCGCTGAAGCAGTGAGTTTTTGACCTTTTCTTTGCCTTTACCTCCAATCACACACTATTATAACCGTATTTACCTTTCTGATTGAATCCAAGTGCGTTCAATACGTTTTGTGAAGTAAAGCTTGATTGGTACGGGCGTGCATCCTTTTTCTTAGAGGAATTTTGTTGAGGCGATCCAGTAGGTTTTGGCACTGATGTTCTATTACCCTATTATAGAAAGATGCCATGCCGATAACACGGCGTCTGCCACTCCTTCGGCTCCCGCAACTCCTGATTTCTCTCGGCTCGAATCTCCCGCTTCACCGCCAGCTGTCGACGGCCAGTGCAAGTTTTCCCGAATGCTCTTTTCCGCACAAGCTCTTCTCCATTTTTATCTGTTCGTAAAATCAATTTCAAAAGATCTCCTATGGGTTCTTTGATACACTGTGCAATGGTGTTTTTATTCGTACCTTCGATGTTGTTTGCTGATAAGTGCCAGGTTTGACAAAATACTAGCAGATAAGACTCGATCTTCGGCACCTTTCAGTCGATATTACCACATTTGCACCTCTCAACACCTATGCTGTGAATGTTTCATTTCTGTTCCAGGTCAGTCAAAACCACTACACAATGAACCAGCACATGTTCACGAGCCAGCCCACGAAGCTGCTTCTGATTTGAATATCTTTTCTGATGCTGTTTCAAAACCGAACGATTGCGGGTGAGTGGTATTCCAGCATGTCGTCTCACGTTTCCACTTGGGATTAATATGATTCTACATGATACAAGATTAGGAAACGGGAAAATAATTTTTTGCAGTGTCGAGACAATAGAGTTGGTTTTCATTTCCGAACTGACGATCCACTTATGCTTAAATTAAAACTTAATTTGAGTATGTTTAAGTGTCATGTTTTATGTCTAAGGTTTTGGTAGATTGTGAACCCGTTGTTTGTCATTCACTTTTCTACACGTTTAGAGCAGTTTATTCGTTTTCACGGGCTCTCCTTTCTAGGATGCACTTCATAAGTATTGCAGTGCATCACCATACTATTTGTTCCAGGAAATCCCCTTGGGCTCCTCCTCATGGGAAGCTGGCGCCCGTGTCTTGTGCGGAGTCAGTCACCGTCAATCCTTTATTGCAAGAAAAGACCTTCTGTACGGTGAATCACCTGCCGTCGAACAACTTTGTCGACTGTGAGTCCTGCCTTTGTACGTGCCATTCGTTCACCAAATGTCGTAGAAGTGATGAACTCGATACTCCTTTCGTACTTAGGAATCTGCGAAAGCGCCAAGCAGAAGCCATGTCGTGAAAAGGTGTTTTTAGGTGGGCACGCTTCTATGGTTGGAGGAGCAAAAAATGAACTGCGCCCTCCAAATATTCCTGGTTATGTCTTGCATCCGAATAGCTTTCAATTACCTACTCATATGGCTCAACGTAATGGGATCATTCCACCAAATCCGAATCACGTGTTCCAACAACAACAGCAACAACAACAACAAAATGACTACGGATGCCCAGGAAACTCTGTATCCTATCTCACCTATCCAATGGTGCCTACGACCCGAAACACGCTTCCACCGTACAATAGCGACGGATTTCCATCTAATCAGCAGTTCATCGCTAATCATCCGAATTCAGATGTCAACTCAAATGTTCTCCCTTATCAGATAGGTTTGTATGATCAATTCTGAATAGCTATTTTCATTTTTTTGTGGTTGTTTCTGATGTATTTCCTCAAATCTTTCTTCACACTGCACCAAAATATAATACTATACCGATACCAATATGAGAAGACTTATCTTCTATTGAAAATCCATTATTTGTTCCGTTGGCTCAGATTCCCTCGTTCCACTTGTCACTGTAACATCGCAGTTTTTACACTCTGCTGTAGCTAAATAGTTGCTCTTTTTTTCGTGTGGCCAGCCATCTGCTACAGCGGATGTGAGGAAGTCCACTAGTCTGCGATACAGCGAGGGTAGTGGATGTTCTCGTTGTATAGATACGAAATGTGTTATTGTTGTGAGTTCCGTTAGCTTGCCTCGATAGGAAATAGATGGGCTATGCAGTCGAAGGTTCTAAATGTTATACTGTACAATTGCATATTTGAGGGCAAGGAAGACCGGAGGATTATGGATGTCAAATGAACTACGTCGCCCCATCTAATCCAATAAGGTTTGTTTCTTTTTTATGAGGGTGCAATTTTATACGTACTTGGCATCGGCACCATTATTGAACTTGGTGTGGCACAACATTTTCCGGTAAGTTAATGATCACGCCTCTTTGATTCATGGTGCATACTCAGCAAAATATGCATTCGATGAATCGATGAGCGTCTGGCTGTTACATTTCAGCTGGCCTCGTTTTCCGATACATACAAGACTTAGCACCTTTCTCAGTAACGAGTTCGCTTGTGAAGGCCGAATGAACAAGGGGCGCTGATTGTTGGCGGCGGCAGATTACCTGAAGTACCCATTTGTAGTGCTATCCTTTCCTGCGGTCCATTACCTCTTCCAGTTTCCTGACGCTCAGGCCGCATCGGAATGGCTTGAAAAAATTCATAGGAGCTGCTGAAGCTACAAACGTTCTGTTGCAGGACATTCGAAGCTACACGTGACTTCATGCCTTTGTCTCTACGTCAAGACGTCGTCCCTTTGCAGCAACCAGTACGGGCTACTCCATGGTCGATCGAGCAGTCGTTGGGATATCCATCCGTCAAGCAACTATCCAACAACACAGCACAAACAATCCCTCTGTGTCGTGCTCCTCTTATATCCAGTAAGGTCAGGTCTCTATCACGGTAAAGATTACGTTTTTTGTGCTATTTGTTTCTCTTCTTCTATTCGCATAGCTGTTAGTAGCTTGGTCTGCTCATTTCTCAATAAATCGGCTAAATGAGCGCCCGTAAGCTTATTAGAAATGGAGCCATCCACTGGTGCAGTGTAATCACTTGTTCCATCTGCTGTGAGAACCTTCAGAGAATCACAGAGAGTAGCTGGAGTGGGGGTTCGATCTCTGATTCTTTCCGATTTCTTAGGGACTACATCTCTCGCCAAAATATACATATGAGGACTTTTGAAGGCGGTGGAGCTACGCTTTACGATTACCGCAAAAGTTTTGTTTCAGACGACTGTGACAGGTGCAACACTACTAGCACAAGACGTCACTTTTGCGAACGGCAGCAGTGGCAGACTGAATCCCTCAGGTTTCCAGATGCCTGTTGCTTCAACGCATCCTCAACAAGCTGAACGCGAAAATCCCTTGGAATCTCAAAATGCATGCGTTAGTTCCCACTCTATTATTATTATTAGCCTGAGTGGGTGAAACAATGTCGTGTAGGTCGATTCGTCCGAGCAAAGAGATTGTTGTCCCCCTGTGCTTACTCCTTCTGCAGGGCCAGCTCAGGTATAAGTATACCCTAGCCCTCCTCTGCTTGCTCATTGAGAACACGCTTATTAAGGAAAACGATAATGAGGCTGCGGTTGTATCTACGCCCGTAACTTCTCAGATGCCTTCATCCTTTGTGCGAACTGCTTCCTGTGAGTTTACCTAGAAGCCTCATTGTGAAGAGGGTTTCAGAGAAGCTTTGCTTCTTCAGCGAATCCATTGCATTTTCAATGAACACTCTCTAATGATGCATCACCAAAATTCCTTGTCTTCATCCTTTGTAGTTGTGTTGTATTATTGTTTGAAAGAAATTCCCTCTAGCTTACAAGGGAAGGATACCAGGTTGAAGTGGACGTTTGCAGTAAAGCTGATTCCGAATCTGCTTTCAAGATGCCGAACTATTCTCTGAGTGTAGTTATGGAGTTTATCTAAATGCACCTGTTCTACATGTATAAGCGAGTTTCTCGCCCACATAGCATGGCACAGAGGGAGTCGTGGCTGTTCGCGTGAGTTAGGATCGTGGATGGGATGCCAATGAAAACAACTTATTGAACTTCATTAGGATTTCTCTTTTACGTCTGGGAAACATCCCAGAAATGTTGTCATGTACAATAACCGTTATATTCGTTATCCGCGTGCTTCACTATCCCAGATCCAAGATCGCAGAAAACTCAGTTATCCAGTGTTTATATACCACTATCCATAGCGCACGAATTAGGCGTTATTGCGCAAAACGATAATGATGTTCACGTTCAGGGTGTCGGATTACCCCTCTGCGCAAATTTTCAGCCAAATCGAGTTTTTGACCCAACTTCGGAAATTTAGTAGTGACCCAAGGATAAGTAATAATTTCCAAAATTTCTATAAAAAAGCCATCACTATGACAAAGACACTCCAAATATATCTACTACAGATGCCCATAGCACTAAATACTTAAATACGGCCAAATAAGAACATTTGGTAGGCAAGTCTCGACGCCTACCCTCTGTTCAATGTGTTGCCCAATAGATGATTTTTTCCGAAATTTGGTCAAATTCTCGAATTGGCTGAAAACTTGTCGCACGGGGTAATTTGATCCTCTGAACACAAAAATCGCTTTTTTTTGCGCGAAAACGTCTGGCTAGCACGCTACAGGCATCCGAACATACCATGTAATAGTATTATTATTCAGAAATCTCCAGTAACTCTGCTCAGAGAATCGTTTGGCAGGTATTGAATACAGATTTGGATTCAGTGTCCGAAAGCGCGTCCTGTGATATGTGTCTCATCGCGAATGGCCACTTTGACCCGCTATCAGGGACTCCAGGAGCAGATGATTCCTCGGTACCGGGGGTATTATTTGACGGCTGGGATGGAGTACTGTGTGAAAGCAGTGATCAGCAATGGTTTCAGGCTTGATACATACATAATAAGCGGGACTGCCTTCAGCTGACCCGGTGTAAAAAAATATGATTGAATTTGATTGATCATCACAAAATTACAGTAATTAAATATTTAGTAATGCTATGCTATTGGCAATGCTTACTGATGCTTACAGTAGTGTTTACGTAGATTCGAAAGGCGGGGTCGTGTTCGGGTCTCCGTTGAGGAGGGGATCGTATTGAAGCGGCCATTTTCCTCGGCACCTGAGTGTGCCCTGCTCGATATCCTTCCCTTGTCAGAAGCAATCCTATATTCTCTTAGCGTCGGCGAATACGTCGTCCTCCGTTACGAAACTGGAAGATGTTGTTGCTTTCAAAGCTCCACGTCGGCTAGGAATCAACTTGATGAAGTATGCACGGTGTCCCAAGTAAGTTTTGAAATATGAAATTCAAGAAAGTTAGCGTTTGCATTTCCACCCTTCTGAACGCAATAGCAAACGGTTACTAGGTACTACTCAACAGTGAGCATATAGTGTTATGGCCGCTTTCGCTGCGAGATTCATGCATAATTCCAAGAAATGAGTTACACATTTGTGAAGCAGGAGCTCTCACTTATTACTAGGGGAGTGTTAAAGGCTCTCGCTCTTGCGCAAGAGATTCTGCTCTTGTACGGTCTTTTTGTTACTAGAAATCGAATCAGTCTTTCTACTTTTAAGCACATAGGTTATATTCATACCTAAAGAAATCGTCCACGGAAAAATAGTTATTCTGTTATCCATATAATGTAGTATTTGCCCAATGTCGCGTGCACAGTTTCACGCGAAAAATGTGAGTGCGGCTGAGTCACAGCAACACAATGTCTCGTCCGGGTGGGCGGGGCCTCCGAGCAAACGCCCATATCGTTGTCCGTGTTGGGGTCGGAGATGCATTGTAGGCACAGGAAATTACGTAAACAGTTTCCGTTCGCAACCGCGGCGGACGACAGGGTGGGGCTTTAACCTGGAGACCCCTCCCACCCAGCCGAGCATTTGGGAGCTTTTCATCAGCCGAATCCTGACTTTATCGCGTGAAGATTTGCCTGCGGCCCTTATTAGGCAAATACAACATAAATATATGGGTGACAAAGAAACTCATTTTTCCGTGGACGATTCTTCAACGACATTTTCGTACGGTAGCCTTTTCTCATGTTCCAATTTCGATTTCTGAACTCATCTCTTCACAGAGTATCGAGCTTGCTCTGATAACTCCCTTATTTCTTGCTCCTTCTTACAGTCCATTTCGCAGCGCCTGATTGGGCGTAGCCTACGGACTTGGGTGAGAGTGTATCAAATTCCCACTCCGCCACACACACACACACATGCCACGCACTCTCTGGCCACTCACCCGTGTCCGTAGGCCACGCCCTACCAGGCGCTTCGAAATGGAGTATACTTCTTCTATTTGCTAACAAGTTGCAGCAAAGACTTCACCCAACTTCAATATTTTGCGACGTGATCACTTCATAAAGGGGAGGGGGGGGGGGAGGCGGGAAAACAACAAAGTCGTGCGACTGAGTTCCGAAATATGAATACAGCAAGTGACTTGCACAATTATGGATTGGGGCAGCCGTTTCTTGGTATCATTCCGGATACCGTCTGCGTGTAGGCCCGTAACCTTAACAAGTTATTTCTACTTTGTAGAACGGAGGAGCTACATATCGATTGAGACAGCTGTGCTATATAAAGTAATCATTTCAGGAAGCGATCCCAGACTATTGATGTGCTTATGAAGAATTCCGTAAAGAATCTCGAGTGTTGGTTGAATTTCTTTCGGCTTTTTTCAAATGAACAGCGGCATTTGATCGCCTGGAAAGACGGAACTATTTGTTAATTCATACAAGTCCCTTTCCAAGGATTTCAGTGTCGCATTAGACCCGCTCTATCTGAAAGCGACACAATTTTATACCTTCAGTATCGACAGCGGTAGCGTCCACAACGCCGCTGTTTCTTCCTGCTTCTCCAGTGAATGTGGGAGACGATGATGTGCGTTGTTATGATTTTTAGAACTTTTTTCCCATTGAAACCCTTGTCAAGCCACTTATCTCTTGAAATTCCAGTGCTGTTCAGGCTTCGAGAGAAGACAGATCCCGAATCAGATCTCAGTTCCCCATTGTCAGATATCCAAGTATGGTTGACGTAAACTTTCGACGACGACCGGGAGTAAAGGCGGTATACATCGTTGTATAAAAGTTGCTCATATGAGCTGTGTCCATCTTACAATCTTTCGACCTTCAGCCATCGCGTCCTCGCCATCTATGTGATCAGACAAGGGAAGTTATAGGGAGAGTGTGCGCATATTTCCGAGAATTCTCAAAGAGATTTGCATCGTAAGTTTCCATTCTCATCAAATCATGCTCTTGACATCACGGTGGTGAGCGCAAGAGATGGCCTATACTACTTTGTTGCTAGTACCGACTTGCATCGATCGGTGGGTCGATCTCTCAGAAATTCCACTTTGTCCAGGTACACACGAAGTCCAGCTGAACGGATATGGGTCTTTGGTCAGGAATGCGCCTCATTCGCACCATCGCACTGACTTTCCGAGTTGCCCGCTGTAGGAGACGGGCCGCGGTCCAACATTAGTTGTAGCACCTGACTCCCAGCGCAGTGGAGTGGCCAATCCCAACTACATTAGCATTTATGTAAGTACATCTAGAAACAGTGTAAGAAAGAATAAAGGAAAACGTAAAAGGAAAAAGCAAATTTATGCAGGAAACATCCTCTCTTGGCACCATGCCACGGCGTCAAATTGGGGAGTTTGTGCAATGGCGGTCACTTGAACTCCTCCACACTACGTCTGTTCTACCGTAGGCCAAAATTACCTCCTTCTGGTGTCTTTAAAGACACCAGAAGGGGGTAATTTTGACTTACGGTAGAACAGACGTAGTGTGGACGAGTTTAAGTGGCCGCCATTGCACAAACTCGCCAATTTGACGCCTTGGCATGGGTCAAGAGGAGCTGTTTTACTACAAAGTTGTTCTTTTCTTTGACTTTTCCTTTTATTCTTTCTTATATTGTTTCTAGATGTACTTACATGAATGCTAATGTAGTTAGGAATGGCCACTCCGCTGCGCTGGGAGTCAGGTGCTACAACTAACGTTGGCCCACGGCCCGCCTCCTACAGCAGACAACTCGGAATGGATGCGCTGGATGCGAATGGGATGCGAATACACACTGCAGCGTCGCGCTTTTGAATTCGGGTTTTTTCACCGATTATCGCTTCTAACCTTCTGCGTTCGTTACAAAATGCTCATTTCTTTGTATTTTTCTCTTGTTTCGGACCCCTTCCGGTTCCTTTAAGCACTAAACGATAGGGGACTGAACGTGCCTCGTTATCCAGTAGAAATAAACGGAAATCTTACGACTGTTGAACTACGCGAAATTCCAAATTGTGACAGGCAATTGTAGGGAGACCAGTTGAGCAAGCGCTCAGTACTGTGCTTATCTCAGTGTGAAGTCATGCGATATGGAATTCTTCGATATCGGTAGATCATTACCATCGTGTTATTCGCGCAGTACTGTGCGATAGCTCAACTGATTGATCATACTTTAATGATTTCAGCTCATGAAAACTACCAAATCAAAATCTTTGATGTTTAAAAGTACGGGTATGAGTCAAACAAGGAGATCTGGTCTCTCATGGGCTTTTTTTAGGCTACCAAAGAAAAAACGAAATTAATTCCATTATTTATGTCTTCCCTTTTTGTCACAACTTAACTTCACGCTTTCTGTTTCTACTTCCACAATTTCTTTGCGCTGTGATGCTTGTCGGAACCAAAAGCAATCAAGGGTACAAACTCGTAGTGTTCTTTGGGAAGGTCCGAATTAATTAGAGAGGCTACAAGTTAAGAAGAGTGAGAGATCTTGGCTAAAGCCCTTCTAACCAGCTGAACCAGTCATTTCCATCGGTGCCGATCCGTGCTCTACGATTACATATAATCTACTCTCCTTCCTAAGTGACCGGTCTAATAGCATTTTTTATATATTTTTTCTGTTTGAATGATAGTTGACCCATAATTTATCTGGAAACGGTGTCAAGTGAGGAGTGTGAGCGTCTTCCCGTTACCCAGAGGCATTGTATACTGTGTTCACGATCTCTTATGATCACTAGGGCCGAACTCGAACACCAGGCCCTATACCGTACCTGCACATTTTTTTGGTTTTTTTATATATGTACATGGGATTTCATCGAATGCGTAGAGCTCACAGTACTTCATCCAAGGTTGTGATCAATGGCACCCATGGTTCCCCTAAACCGATATTACATTCAGCGCTGAAATTAAAAATATTAGCAGAGATGACGCCAATTTGTTTCTGTCACCACCGAATATCCGCTTGTCTTCATCTGGAAATTTGGCCGCTACCTAGAACCATGTGGGCACTGTAGGGCTTACTCTACTACTCTGCTCTTGTCGTCGAGCCCGACAAATCATGACGGGGGGGGGGGGGGGGGGAAGGGGGGTACTCTCCACTACCGTGTCGATCCACGCCTAAATTTTTCCCAGTTTCGTTCTTGAAGATCTTGCTTACCTATGGGTTCTAATAGTCTCATATAGGGGCTTAGGAGCCGATCTTCCATTTTCTTGAGGCTCTGCCGATTACCTGCCGCAAGAGCGACTGTTTACTTATCCTTCACCTTGTGATTAACAAACAAGTGGGAAGGCTTACAGGAAAATGGACGAATAAACTAGTAAATAGAGGAGAAAAACATATACATAATTTCTTGTAGTTGCGGTTTGCAAGAGAAGGAATAATCTTTGAAAAAGTTTTTTCATGGCTGTTAAAGAGTAGTAAGGATGGCGAAGCTGTCCGAATTCCCTTCATGTGTTGCGACTTACTTCATCTGCTGAACGAGATCGAAGTGTTTTTAGTCTTGGTAACAATATTGCTGGAACTCCGTTTGAGAATCCGGAGCGAATGGCTGCACATGCAACGGGATTCACCTTACCAACCATACGAAGGTGCTGTGAACGGATGGAAGTGATACCACACTGTACATACCGCCCAGGATCGCTGCCAACGGTGAGCTGATCGCAGTGTTCAGTGATGCACTTGATTGCACTTTTGAACATGCATTATTTGAGCATTCATTCGTGGAATTCTAAGCGTAAAGCGTTACAGGAAGATGAGCTGTCAAAACTATCATCAACATTCGCGGGTGAACCATGGCTCAATTCTTTGAGGGCTCGTAATCGTTGCGGTGCTGTGCGAAAAAGAACGAAAAAACCATCTACACCGTCATCAGTCAGTTTATCCGAGATGGAGGTTTGTCCATTCTATTGCTCTTGTGAAGTAATGCTTCAGTTTTCTTCAGAAGTTTTTAGATTGCGTTCATACTTTGCGACACAATCAAAGTCTATGAATGGGAAGACGACTTGGCACGCATCCATTTGCGCGTCAAACTGCGCAGCGACGCGGCTGCCTTTGGCGTCCTTCATTGGAGCGTATCAGATGGATTTAGTCGAGGTACTTGAGGATTTCGGCAAGACATGAGCTCTCACTGTCTTCTTTCGTGGTTAAATGATGAGCTTTTTTGTGTGATGTTCTTATTTCTGCGAACACACGTACCACCACTTAAAGGCACATTCCAGGATTACTTTGAGTGCATTGAAGGCACACCACGCGATAGTCACATCAGTGGCTTGCGTTCCTCGGGCGGGCAGGTCTCTATGCACGGTGCGCCCCCACGGTGATGTGGCTGCAAGCCACGCCTACCCAGCCAGTCACACTGACCGTAGACGAACGAATTTCCAATCTGGAAGCTGCCTTCATTATCGAAATGGCTGCTTCATTGAATTATCTTCTCTTATCGAAAGTTTCCTTCTCCTCATGAGTGCGACGTTGTAAATTTCCTCGTCAAAGGCCAGTTGTGATTTGATTGCGTGAACGTGGCTTGGTTATGTTCAAGCGGACCAGTACCGTGAGGGTGCATCGTCCGGCCGCTACAAAGATGCACCTTGAGCAGTTACCGAGGACTTACGTGCCCCAAGAAAGCAAGCCAGTAGTCTAATTATCACGTGGTGTGCCTTTAAAACGCTGAATAATGAGACAAGGGTCGCTGAGGAATACCCTGTCAAAGAATAACCTGGAAGAAGCCCCGAAAATGGCGAAAAATATGGCCTCCTGGCATGTGGCCTTGTGCGAGATTGTCGCTGAAAGCGAGCCTTTGACTCCGTCCTCGTTTGATGGTATAATGAGAAATTTTGAGATGTCGCATGCCTCCCCATTCAACGGTTCCTCCACTATTGGAATCTCTTCCTTATCCATGTTATCGCATGATTCGTGGACCTTCTTTGTCACGCTATTGCCAGCGTTGCTACCGTCATTGCCATCAGTCACGTCGAGAGTGGGCGGGCCTGGGCTGCTTGATGGGTGGGGTCGCCCTTGCTTCTTTGGCTCTGCCCGCTCCACGAATTCACACTTACACCCCGGGAAAGGTACAGTCTGCGTGGCTGTGAATCGAATGATTTAATCACGTAGAGGATTGCAATACCCAAATAGGTCTGGAATTTGCTTTTGAATCACTTATTGTTGTTCACATAAGGCTTAATTTTGAAAAGTTTGATGACAGTGATATGAGCTTTTTCCTTCTTGCGTTGATCAGGTGGTGCATTTCCTTGTGAAGTCCTGCTAAGTATCTACTAACATATCATGTTCCTTGATGATTTCATTCCTCAACTTCCCCAATGGGTAGTTACTTTTTTGATCATCGTAATGCAGTACAATGCGTCCCCTTCATTCCTTTTCGCTGCTGAAGTGATGCACAGTTCGTAAATTTTCATGTAATATATAGATGTTAACATTATCATACTAGAAAAAAAGCTCATCTATAACCATGAATGAAAGGTAAGAGCAGCCCACGTGCCAGCAGAACTCTCCGTTTTAATCCAAATCCTCTCAGTTACAAATTTGCGCTCCGGTAACGCCATAGTCGGTCGCGTTTACCCGCAGTTCGCCGCGCAAATCGTCGCTGCCCGGTCAGGCCAAGGCCCTACATCTTATTCGATTTATGTAAATGTCCAAATAACTACTATTACATTTTTCAACTGACTGCGGTTTCTAGAAGGATCCCGAGGAATCTGCGGACGAGCCATTATCTGAAGGTGATGTGGAGCCATATCAACCGGAAGAGAAGGGTGAAGGAGCTCCAAAGCTGCGCAGGTCTCAGCGTATTTTGAATCAACGGAGGGCGAAAATGATGACTCGCCAAAGGATAAAGAAACTTGAAGGGAAAACTGTTAACATAACTCATAAGAAAGGTGAGGTGCTGAATCACTCCTTGGTTGTGACGTAAGCCAAGGCTAATTGCAGACGGAGGTAAAGCGAATATTGTTACCGATGAGGCTGGGGGGAAGCTGTCTACTGCCTGTTCCAATCAGGACAACAAACAGACTGGGTCAACCGTGGATAATCAGACCCCTGCATATGCACGGCCGGAGGTGAGGAAAAAGCGGAACCGTCGCACATCTTCGCCAATCCCTTCTACGGTAATAAGTTTGCATTCTGCTCTTCAGCTTCGAACTTTCCAACTAATGTTTTCTAATTTTTAGGATTCTAAAAGCGACCATGACCGTCGAGCAGTTCATGTGGTAAAGCGTTCGAGAAGTGCGTCAAGACTTATGGATAATGACAATCAGGAAGTTCCCCTAGTCAACTTCTCTAGAAATAATGATGACGGAGCTATAGTGAAGCCAGCTGAATGGCCAAATCGAACGATAGATAATCCCCCTGCATCTGTTGCGGACAACGATCGAACCCGTTAAAACTGGGCCTCGTCATCGTTGCTGTATTTCTTTTTCTTCTGTTAATATTGAACGTCTTGTCATTAGCAGTGAAGCCTAGAAAATTCATTTGAATTGTTTTTTTAAGTATGCGCTTTATCTGGCGCAAAGCGCGGTCTCCCGTTGTTCGATAGAAATCGTTGTTCTATCCTATTGTACGGTTTGTTTTATGAATCTGGTCAGAATCAGTATTTCCAATATGATTATACTTATATACATAGACACAGCAGTTGTCATGAGTTATCGCTTTGGATGTTTTTCAGCCCATCGTCATTCAGCACTTTCACGTGTTGCAGAAGTGCCAGCCGTGTTTTCTGAAAGCGTGTTCATACGAGGTTTTTCGCAAAATTTTCTAACGTAATTGTTACTAGCTTTCGATTAATAATAAACTTGTTCTACATACTTCCCATCGTAGAACCACTGCTCGTAATCTGGCGTGGAGATTCCAAAAATAGGCATGACGCTGCCTTCACTTGCATAGTAATCAGGTTTTCAACCAAAGTCAAGTATGGGTTGAGGATCTTCAGGGAGAGTTGCATTTTGTGTTGAAAAAAAGGGGGTCGCATTGTGATGACAAATTCCTCGAGGAATCCTCGGCGATCTACCTGCTTTTCGAAGAAATGGTCCACGGAAACTTCAATTTCTGCTAACCATATATCTATGCTATATTTGCTTACTAAAAGCCGCTTGCAAAGTTTCACGAGCTTGTATAATCCAACTGAGATAGAACTCTTCAAAGTTGTCGCGGATCAAAGGCATCCTTTTGACTTCGCGGTTGCATCATCCTAGCGCACACAATCCTCTCACATCCAGAATGCACCCAATAGTTCTGATGCCCCCCAGACGCTCCCACCGGAGACACCCCGCCGGGCGCCACAGCGGCCGCTGGGATGAACCCACCCTGGGGACCTAAGAGTCTCACCGACCTATTCCCTGGGTGCCGAGCATCGACACATCCCCCTGGGGCTTTCGGGCCCTGAACGTCACGTCACTGACAACCTGCCCCCAGTACCGAACATGATAAGACACAACATGGATATATGACATATGAATAACATATAAATTACATAACAGAAACATACAACACATATTTATCACGCAACATTTGTCAGCATTACAACGTATCATACCTGACTCCCCAAAGTCGCCTCCGCTAGGGCGGCTCCCGGCAGTCGGCTAACGTAGTAGACCCCCATCCGGCTGGTATCACGTAGCCATATGACCGACGGTGTCTCGCATGGGGATCCAACCACGGCTGCTCCCAGTCGGGGAGCAGGGGAAGACACCGGCCAACTCATGTGCCAGCGTTCCACTACCCGAGAGCCAAGGAGCACCGCACCTCGGCCTCGGGCAGTATCATGGCGTTGCCCGGTGAAAACTGACTGGCAGCTGGCAGCCGGCCTCATATACCGGCTTCGACCACAGAGGGCGGAGCCACCGCATGTCGCGTGACGCGACAAGCGGCGCCGCAGCGTGGACGGGCTGGGAAGCACGGTGCCCCTGAGGCCATAGTCGCTGCGATCCGCGACACTCCCAAGGAGAGCGAAGAAGTCGCCGCAGGGAGGCCGGGACGACGATGGCCCCAGCGGGAGATAGGGCACCGGCACCCAGAATTGAGGCCATCTTAGAAAGATACCCTAAGGCGACTGCCAGGTCGACTCCCTTCACACTTTCCTACCTACAGGCTACTTATTACCCCGCTCACTCAGAGTATGATACAAGCCGGCAATCATGAGGCACACCTACGTAGTAGAAAAACCCCACAGCGAAGGATGAATGACAACAAGAGCACCTTAAGGGCCACTCAAAAAGCAACAAAGAGAGTGCCTTAAGGGCAACTCCAAAAAAATGAACTGCACACGAGGCGCCTTAAGGGCCACCTCAAAAAAGAATGAAGACAGGAGCGTCCTACAGTTGTCATCATGATTCGCCGCCAGCACTGTTACAAACCAACTTGACTTCTCACTCCAACAGACGTCGTTACACTGCCGGTACGTGATCCACAACCAACACCATTCATTCTGGTCCGTGCGCTTACGGTGCCCGGCGGCTCTTCTATTGATCTCTTGCACCGGTCATCCCATCCACCTATCTCCCAACGGACCCTCTTCATTAATTATTGCATGTTTGTCAACTGTCTACTTTATTTTCTACTGGTGGTATTCTGCTGCTGGCATGCTGAGTTATTTTCTGCGTCAGCCTACCCTTTCCGGAATCTTTCCTGTTTCGACGCTGTGAGCATCATTGTGGCGTGGTGCGACTACCTTTAGTTATTGCCACAAACAAAGGTGTATTTTCCGTCACACTGCTTTTTCTTTCGCCACCTCTGGAAGCTTTTTGATCTCGATTTCTTGTCGCAGTGGGTACTCCAATTTCCTCCAGGATTGTTCAGGCGCGTCCCACCAAACGTTCATGTATCGATCCCTCCCCGACGACACCACCCGGCAAGTTCGATGAGGATGTCAACCTATTGATGCAAGATCAAACGCTGCCGTCGCATCCTTGCTCGGTCCTAGCCGCCATACTGGAAGATCGTAAGCTGCTCCATTCGGTTCTATGGCGTAATAGAGAACTGTCTGATGAAATTTCAACTCTAAGGGCCGAAAATGCCAAATTGGGACTTTTATTGGTAAGTCTTCCTCTCATTTTACTTCGACAATTTCGTATCATGTTTTGCAATCTAATTTCAAGCCTTCAAATGATTCTCCTTTGTTCCCTGATGAAGTAGAGAGAAAACGCTCAATTGTTTTGATAGGCATGCCCGAATTTATGGCCTCTCTACCCAGCGAACGATTAGTGAGTGATATTAATTTTGTGAAACGTGTTTTCGACTATCTTGATATTGAGTGTTCTCCGTTGAGTGTTTATCGCATGGGACGACTTAACCTTTCCTTCCCAAGGCTAGTAAAAGTCGTTTTGCCCTCTTCTTTCTACGCCAGTCAGGTATTGCGCCGTGTACCGCGCCTTAAGTACTTCTCAACTCCGAAAATCTTTATCAGGCCCTCTCTCACCCAGGAGGAAAGGAGCCGAGCTCGTGCTTAGCGCCTTGCACGACGCAAAGGATTGTCAGTGTTGGATACTCTAGGTATTGACTATTTCAGGCGCCAAGGCGCCCCGACCTTGGGTCTCGCGCCTGATGATACTTTGACCCTGGCGGGATTACATCCCGATCCCGGGATTTGGCGCCTAATGATACTTTGACCCTAAGGGGGTATATGATGTCTTGTTGATTTGTTATGCTCAGCTTATTCTCTTCTGTTCTGAATAAATCTTCTACCTCGCCGCGGACGTAACAACTGGCGATAGGACCCCAGGACTCATGGACCGACTCGCGGAGATTCTCGTCACATGCAGTCCCAAATGGAGCGCCAGAAACAAGCACTCGAGCTGATGCAACGACAGCAGAAAGAAACGTCCGACTCATTCCTTCGAACGCTGGAAAAGATGGAGGCACGTATTTTCGGATCGAGCCCAGCCATGACGAAACACACCATATTCAACTCGCTGTGCCGGCGTATCGACAAATTCTGCTTCGACCAAGAAAATGGACGGACGTTTGACAGCTGGTACAAGCGGTTTAAAGACGTCTTCGATAACGACTGCACAGAGCTCAGCGATAAGGAGAAGACCCGGTTACTGGTCAGTCGTTTAGATGAAGATTGTCATAAACTATTCTGTGGATCAATTGCCCCCAAGACGCCTTCTGACTTGACATGGGACGAAGCCCTGGCCACGATGGATCGATTGTTTGGCTCAGCCAAAACACTATTTCGCCGTCGATTCGAATGCCTGAAAATCCAGTACGACCACCAGGACTTCAATAGCTACGAGACACTCGTGCGGACGCGCTGTTCTGATGCGAAGTTCGACTCTATCGACTTCGATGGTCTACAATGCCTCGTCTACGTCGCCGGATTTCAGGAGGCCGAGTTCGCCGACTACAGAACGCGCCTTTTGAGGAAGCTGGATCAAGACGATAAGATCTCGTTCAAAGACCTCACAGCCGAGTGCCAGCTTATAAAATCCTACAAAGAAGACGCAAGGATGCTGGAAAACGCCGCTGCTTCCAGTGCTACGATCAATTATGTCGCCAAAAGGAGGAAAAGAAGAAATTTCAAGCCCAAGAAGTGGAAGACCAAGGAAGAGAACGATGCGCTCCCTCACACGTCACGATCTGGAAATCAGGAATCAACGTCACCGTCGCGCCCACGGACCAGACGGTGCCAGGAGCTACCAGATCAAGAGCATTGAAGCCGCACTACGTAAGGACGCCCAACCGCATTTAGAAGTGGAAGTCAACGGACGTCCCCTGAACTTGTTGCTCGACACTGGCGCAATGATCACGCTGATCTCGAAGTCGAGCTGGAAGAATTTCGGAAGGCCACAGCTAAAGAAATACAACGCCATCGTCAACGCTGCCAATGGGACTAGGATACCGACGATCGGGCGTACTATGGTCAACTTCACATTAAAGAGCTCTGATGGAATACGCCATGATGGACGAGGACATTGCTACGTCACCGAAGACCTCGACATCTTCGGCTGGAAATGGATCCAGCAAATTCCTGAGCTTGTCAGACCACTGCAGAAGTATATCGCCAACGTAACTATACTTGCAGATCCGGCTGCAACCTGCCGACAAGAGATTGTCGCTAAAATGAAGGTCACTCATGCCGAGGTATTCAAGACAGGACTCGGACGATGCTCAAAGACCAAAGCGACACTTCAGCTGAAGCCCAATGCTCATCCTGTCTTCAAAAAGAAGCGCCCCATGCCGTACGCCTATATAGCCGCTCTGGATGAAGAGATCCACCGCTTGCTTGCAGAAGGGGTTCTTTCTCCAGTCGACTACTCCGCCTGGGCAGCACCCGTCGTCGTCGTCAAAAAGACTAATGGAACCATACGCCTCTGTGCGGACTTTTCTACTGGACTGAACGACGCGCTGATGTTACATCAGCATCCGCTGCCTACTCCGGACGACATTTTCACCAAGCTGAACGGCGGCACGACATTCACGCAGATTGACTTCGCCGACGCTTATCTACAGATCGAGGTCGACGAGGATGCGAAGGAGCTACTCACCATCAACACGCACAGAGGACTACTCCGCTACAGTCGCCTCCCATTTGGCGTCAAATCTGCACCAGGCATCTTTCAGCAAATCATTGATTCCATGATTTGCGGACTCAGAGGTTGCGCTGCGTACCTCGACGACGTCATCGTCACCGGCCGCACTATCGAGGAGCACGTCGCTAACTTGGAAGCCCTCTTCAAAAGGATATCCCACTACGGCTTTCGCGTCCGGATCGAAAAATGTAATTTCCTTATGCCTCAACTCCTATACCTAGGACACATCATCGATTCCACCGGACGCCGACCCGATCCTGCCAAGATCGAGGTGATACGCAAGATGCCACACCCCACGGACATCACACAAGTACGATCGTTCTTAGGAATGCTCAACTATTACGGTCACTTCGTCAGCGAGATGCGACAACTGCATGCACCGTTGGACATTCTCCTGAAGAAGAACACACCGTTCGAATGGTCCGCCGAGTGCCAAGAAGCCTTCCAACGCGCCAAGGATGTGCTTGCCTCGGACCTCCTGCTCACCCACTACGATCCCACAAAGGAGATCGTTATTGCGGCCGATGCATCGGAGTACGGGATAGGACAGTGATCAGCCACCGTCTTCCGGATGGAACGGAGAAAGCGATTCACCATGCTTGCCGTTCCCTAACAGCTGCCGAGCAGAATTTCGGACAGGTCGAGAAAGAGGCTCTCGCCATAACGTTCGCCCTACGGAAGTTCCACCGTTACATATACGGGCGCCGCTTCAAGCTGTTAACCGACCACAAGCCACTCCTCGCCATTTTCGGAAGTAAGAAAGGAGTGCCAGTATATACTGCAAATAGACTTCAACGATGGGCTTCGGTAGTGAAGAACTACGACTTCAACATTGAGTACCAACGCTCCACGAATTTTGGGCAAGCGGACGCCCTTTCTCGCCTCATCGCGGAACAATCGACCTCCCAAGAAGATTTAGTCATTGCAGCGATCGGAAAGGATTCGTCCGCCGTTTTTATCAATGCCACGTCCAAGCTACCAATCGATGCCCAGAGGATAGCCGAAGAAACTTCAAAGGATTCAGTCCTGAAGAATATCCTCGAGTATGTGCAATGTGGAGAATGGCCGAAGAAATCAGATGCCGCAAGCCGTTTCAAAAGCCTGAGGGAATCACTCTCAACACAGAACGGATGTTTATTTGTGGGTGATAGCATTGTGATCCCAGATAGCCTTCACAGTGCTGTACTCACTGAACTTCATGACGGACACCCAGGGATGACGCGGATGAAGATGCTTGCCAGAAACTACGTCTTTTGGATGAACATCAACAGCGACATCGAAAACTTCGTGAAGACGTGTATTCCTTGCCAGGAAACTGCAAAGAGTCCAGTGAAAGCAAAACTTTGCTCATGGCCGATGGAGGATAAGCCGTGGCACCGCGTACATGCTGACTTCGCTGGGCCCATGGACGGAAAAATGTACCTCGTCATCGTCGACGCCTACTCGAAATGGCCCGAGATTATCGAGATGTCATCCACAACGGCAACCAGCACAGTAAGAGAGTTACGCCGCCTCTTCGCCCAATTTGGCAATCCGCAGACGCTGGTAACGGACAATGGACCGCAATTTGCAGCCCTGGAATTTAACGACTACTGCCACAGAAATGGTATTAGGCACATCACGTCGCCGCCATTTCACCCTCAGTCCAATGGACAAGCAGAACGCTTCGTGGACACCTTCAAGAGGAGCTTCAAGAAGATGACGAAGCACTTATCTCTGACGGAAGCACTACAGAAATTCCTTCTCACGTACCGTCGAAGTCCTTGCCCTTCCGCGCCGGGAGGACAGTCAGCAGCTGAGGCTTTCCTGGGGAGACAAATCAGAACCACACTCAGTCTCCTCAAGCCATCTGCCACCCAAAAGAGCGAGAACCGAAACCGAGAAATGGAGGACCAGTATAATCATCATCACGGAGCTCGACACAAACAGTTCACCGTGGGCGACTTTGTGTGGACAATGGACTATCGGACAGGAACACCACGGCAGGTCCCTGGACGGATACAACAACGCCATGGGAAAAGGCTCTATGATGTACTGGTCGATGGACAAATATGGAGGCGGCATACCAATCAATTGCGATTATGTGCTAATAAAGTCCCATCAGTTACAGAATCACCGTCAGAATTAGCGGACCTGCCACTGCTACCATGCTCCAGGCAACAGCAGGCACCGGCAGAATCAAGGACAACACAGGCCACTGCATCAGCTACCCTACAGAACACTTCGACAACAAGGCAGTCCACAATCGAGGAAGTCTCTGAAGAGCGACGATCAAGACCACGCCGTGCACCGGACCGATTGAACGTCGACCCCAAGAAGAAGACGTACACCTAGTGTCCATCTTAGGGGGGAGGTGTTGGATACTGTAGGTATTGACTATTTCAGGCGCCAAGGCGCCCCGACCTTTGGTCTCGCGCCTGATGATACTTTGACCCTGGCGGGATTACATCCCGATCCCGGGATTTGGCGCCTAATGATACTTTGACCCTAAGGCGGTATATAATGTCTTGTTGATTTGTTATGCTCAGTTTATTCTCTTCTGTTCTAAATAAATCTTCTACCTCGCTGCGGACGTAGCAGTCAGCAAAACCAGTGTCTTCGCATAAGGGTGATATTGACAATGCATCTCCAAATCTGGTAGACGTTTCCGATGTGAGTATCCGCGCTGTTACCCCCAATGATGATTTTGCTAGCACCTCAAACTTGTAAACACTCTTCGGAACCAGGAACGTCGATTACTATGCCTAGCTGCCAACATTCGATCTACGCATACGAACGGTCAAGCGCTCTCCTTCCAAATAGAACAATTTGATTTTGATTTCGTCACGTTGTCCGAGACCTGGCTTTCGGATGGGGATGAATGGACACTCTTTTCTAGTGGCTACCGGCTGCAATATGAATTGATCAGGTGTGACCGCATTTCCATAAAGGTGGAGGTGTTGCCATATTGGTTAAGAGAAACCTTTCTCCTGTCATTATTTTTCGAAAATCTTGCACTAAATCTTATGAAATACTATGCACTGACACACAGACACTAAATGTCCTCATCCGCATCATTACTGTATACAGAGTCCCTTCCTCGCCCACCGCCTCTACGTATCAACTATTTAAAGCAATTAGTGACTTGATTTCGTGTGATCGGTGCTGCATCATAACGGGAACTTTAACTTACCTGACATCGGCTGGATAAATCCATATCAATGCTCAGCCGTTGCTAAATCATTTATTGACCTGGGTGAGACCCACTCACTCATGCAACATGTCAAAAAACCTACCTTGCGGAGGAACATTCTTGATTTGGTCTACAGCCCCGATCTAGTCCAGGGCTTGACGGTCGTTGCCCCTTTGGGAAACAGTGATCACAACAGTATTGTTTTTAATTTAACTTGCCTCTTGTTAAGGAGGAATATGTGAGGAAGAAAAGTTTCAAAAATCCCAATTACAGTGCAATCTATAAATATCTTGCTGATGTTGACTGGTACGGCTCTTTCAGCCTCACGCGGTCTGTGGATAAAATGTACGAGCTCTTTCTTGCAATTTTGCATCACTGCTTATCTTCCTTTGTCCCGTTGATCAATATACCCGTATCTCGCGCTTCCCTACCAGCATACCTTCGTCGCCTTCATCACAAGAGAACCGAAGCGTGGGCTGCTGCTACTCAGCATGATACTTCTCAACTTTGGTCTGCATTCCGTATGATAGATAAGGCTTTTCAACGCAAGCTCTGGAAGTACAACTGCTCCGTTGAAAAAAAAGTTGTAGAGTCAAAAAATAAGAATGCATTTTTTAGACTTCTCAATTCGAGGCTTGACAAAAAGCGTAAGCTGGGTAGCCTAATCGATCAGAATGGTAATTTATACACTAATGATACCGATAAAGCTGAGATTCTGGCAACCACTTTTGAAAAGTCTTTCACCTACACCAGTAATGAAGGCCTAACCGGCCTGTCTGGTCTTGATATGTTTCCTTTCCCTTATGGTTTTATGCTGATGATATTACCTCGCTATTGTTACATTGGCCCGCTTCATACTCCTTTACACCTGATGAGCTACCGTTAGTATTCATCAAAAATGTCGTTCATTCCATAGCTGGTCCTCTTCAATTCATTTTCAATCTCAGTCTCATGCGAGCAGAGATTCCTTTGAGATGGCGCACAGCCTACGCTACACCGATACCGAAAAAGGCACCCTATGACACTTCCGATAACTATCACCCCATAAGTATTACGTTTATTTTTGCACGGACCTTTGAGAAACTTGTGAAGAAAAGGATTGAAGCGCACATCATGCAGCACTCCATCATTTCGCCCTTTTAGCATGGCTTTTAAAGAGGGAGGTCTACCACTACTGCTCTGTTGCAATCACTCAATGACTGGACCACCTCACTCGATAATGGGGAGACCGTTGATGTGGCATATATGGATTTCTCCAAAGCCTTCGACAGAGTTGATCACCATAGGTTGCTTACCAAACTTTCTCTTGTCGGTATCCATCCCCGTATCGTCTCCTGGATTCGCGCTTTTCTTTCGGACCGGATCTTCATGATAAGGGTCAATGGCTCTTCCTCTTTTCCGCGCTCTGCTCCTAGCGGAGTTCCTCAAGGGGGCGTCCTTTCTCCTATCTTATTCAACATCTATACGTACGTACTTCCTCACCTATCACTGAGTGTGGCGCGAGGTGCTGTGCATTCGCTGATGGCATCGAGGTTTATGGCGCTGTCACTTCTGAAGAAGATTGTTTCCGCATACAAAGGTCCATTGATCTTGTTCATAGTTGGAGCAAGGAATGGGCTGTTCCGTATTTTAGTGATATGACTACTGTCATACACTTGAGCTTGAAAAATAAGCAATTCCCCTATACAATCGGAGGTACTCCTATCAAGAAAAATGATCAGCAACGGACTTGGGCTTCCTTATTCCTAGAAACCTTACCTTTGACGTCCACTGTGACCATATTGCCAAAAAGGCCAATGCTATTGTGAGCATGCTGTTTCGAGTCCTCACAACAAAAAATACTGCGGTTTTTCTGTGCGCTTTTAAGACTTATGTGAGGCCCATATTAGAATATGGCACACCTGTTTTCAACCCGTATAAGGCAAAACTGATTTCAGCTTTGAGAGAGTCCAAAATTCGTTCACACGCAAATTAATGATTAGAGTCCTAGGTTTTCTTTATGACGGAATACCTTCAAGCACTGGAAGGAACAACAACCTTGGGTTACAATCCCTTTCTTACAGGAGGAGGAGGCTTGACCTAATTTTGTTTCACAAGATTATTCAGGGCAAGTTTGGTATCAAACGTGATCAGTTCTGTTCAATGCGGTCAACGGTGACCAGAGGCGAGCCCCTGAAAGTTGTGGTTCCCCGCGCTAAGCACAAATTACGGCACCACTTCTTTACGATAAGCGCCGGAACGGACGATTTTAAACTCAATCGGATCAAGCCATTTCTTAGGAATATTAAAGCTTTCAAAAATACTATTGACGATTACTTGGTTCCGCAGAGCGTAAACCCGTTGTTGTTTTGTTGTTTTATTCGCAAGCTGTTTTTTAAATGTTCCACATGAGTCCAAGCTCATGTAATAAATGTATGTAACACCATCATCTCAACACACCACACCGCCAGCACCGTAACAACGTCACCACCACATTGCATCGTCAACACCGCCACACCGTCGGACGTCGAACCACGACGCATCAGGGAATAGCATCATTGACCAGCGAATCCGACATACTCGTCCGCGTCCACTAATCAGTCCGGCTACCAGACTCCATCGACGCAACCAACGATGTCGGCCTCGTCTGGCCCCACTTGCCCATCTTGGAGTGGATTGTATGACGGCACCTGAAAAAACAGTGAAGGCGCATACCCGAAGGTATGCTTAAACAGTTACGACGTAAAGGCACAGAGATAAGAAATCGAAACAAGCAGAAGAAAGATGTTAACTTACCTGCGGTTACTTACCTGTGCGCACGTATTAGCGGGGAACCGCTGTTATCCGCACGCATTAGTGGGGATTGGACTACTACCCACGACGCATTAAAAGCCGCTGTGGCACAGCGCCCCCTCTTAATCGTGAGGATCCGCTGCCACTCGGCTTCGCAATAACCATTCCCTGAGCAACTGTGCCGGCTCGCTAGCGGACGCCGCCTTCTGGATCTGGATCCCGGAGGGATCCAGCCTCTGGGCCCGCTCGCAAGCCATAGGGTTGGACTAACAAAAAACAAATCTACATGGCAAAAAAAAAACAAACAAAGAAAAGAATTGCTTGATAATTTTTGCGCTGCGGTGTGTTGCTGGGGACGGCAGTGGTCTTCTCGGGAGCGAATTCTTTTGGAGACCAACGTACATACTTGCCTGGCATGAGAGAAAAATGCTAGGCAAATAATCGTATTAGGTCTACGACTAGCATACCGAATCGATCGATTGTGCGGTCGTCTTCTCTGGGAACGGCATAATCGATGCCCCCGAGGTGACAACTAGTTGACTATAAGTGACAACCCTCACGCGCACATGCGATCGAGTCTACAGCCGCAGACAATGCGTGGTCTACACACACGGAAAACGTACTACTCAGAGAATCGACGATGAGTTATTCAAGGAAAGGGGAGAAAATAGTGTAACGAAATGGTCATAAATGACGCAATTCAGACGCTGAAGAACTGCGATTAACAAAAAATAGTTAAGGCAAAATGATGTGAATGACTTTGGACTACAAGAGTACTATATGCTAAAACTACTACATAAGAGAATAAGTAACTAACAAAAGAAAATTCTCTTACAAGGGAAGGTATTTTACTTCCCATGGAACTTTGAAATGAGACCCGAGGGGATCGATAGAGCTTCGAACGCTGATTATAACTGTGAGAACCAAAATTGCTACCTGGCATTCTGAAGCGAGTTACGATGGGTCAAAGTTTGCCTGTGACACCTCATTGGCGAGGCACTTTGCCATCAGCAAGGCCGTTGCGAAGCTAGCAACGGCCACCGTGACTTATTGGTGGTGTTTCGGACCTGCAGGAGAGGGATCTAGGGTTTGCTCCCACCGGTGAAAATTTTTTGCATTTAGTGTTTCATTGTCTACACGTTTACTTGAATAAAGAATAATACGTTTGAA
Source organism: Trichostrongylus colubriformis (assembly GCA_963978905.1). Lineage (NCBI taxonomy): Eukaryota > Metazoa > Nematoda > Chromadorea > Rhabditida > Trichostrongylidae > Trichostrongylus > Trichostrongylus colubriformis. The sequence continues at coordinate 39,877,947 of OZ022259.1, forward strand.
AGCCCATAACGCGCGAGCCGGCCCTTCTCGTGCAAAACCAGTGTGATATTCGTGTCCAGGGAGTCAAATTACTCCAAAAGACAAGTTTTAGCCAATTCGAGAACTTGACCAAATTTTGGGAAAACTCACGGACTATTGGGTGGCAGCACAATGAACAAAGGGGAAGTCGTTGACCCTTGCCTAGGAATTGCTCTTATTTGACGCTTGTACGTTACGTTTAGTGCAATGGGCGAGTGTAAAAGGTATGTGTAGGTTATCTTGTTCAGGTTGCAGGAATTTTTGTCGAAGAAAACTGAAAAACTACCGCTCTACCCCCTGGCCACCCCCAATTTTCCCAAGTTGGACCTGAAACTATGACCCATCGTAACTCGCTTCAGAATGCCAGATGCAGTTTTTGTTTTCACAGTTATAATCAGCGTTCGAAGCTCTATCGATCCTCCCGGGTCCCATTTCAAAGTTCCATGGGAAGTAAAATACCTTCCCTTGTTAGATCCTTGTACTCCCCAGTGGTGCGCTTCCGCTGATCGAACTTGAGTTCGAGTAGCGCAACACCCTGGGAAATAAGGAAAAACGTATCACTGACTATTGGTTCACCTTCCTTCGGCCTTTGAGCTTGATGTTCTTAAGCTTGTGGCTTATTGAAAGGTGTACAAATAGCCTAGAGATGCATTACCGAGTAAGATGGCACATTAGGAGGTTGTCCCGATGTTGCAACCTCCTCCGACGTAATAGCGGCCGTAGGCATGTCGACTTGCATGTCAACATCCTCTGCCGATGACGACTCTGCAGAAGGGATAGTTTGGCTGCGCTCCTGAGGACGAGACAAAATGTCGTCCTGCAGAGTCCAGGCAATTCTCCCTTTCTGCAGCATGCCAAGCTGCTGTGCGCTCGACGGCTGGTCCTCCAATCGATGTTTTTGAGTAGCTGTACCAGCAGTCGAACGAAGAACATCGTTATCGTTCGTGTCCCATGCCTAATCCCGAGTGGTCATCTTTCCCTGCCCCAGAGGTGCAGTGGGAAAAATATCCACATTGAAATGCGGACCCGGAAATACGAACGATAACTTGGCAACCAACGCAATAATAACCGAAGATGAAAAATCATCAGGTAAAGAACTTACCCGTTGATACGTAGTAGCATTTGCAGGTGTGCGGAAGCTGTAGACTTCAATGACTTCTTAGGAGGAGTTCTTCGAAGTTCGACGTCCCAACTTGGGCCATAGTTAGGCTATGGCGCAAGTTGGGACGTCGAACCTCCAAATAATAAGAGTATAACACACTGCAAATGGAACGTATGACACAAAGGGATTAAGTAAATGAGAGTACACAAGAATACAAGCTACATAGGGTGATCACATCGATCGATGTTGTACGGCTATCTGCTCGGTGTACTCACACGATTAAGTAACCGTGCGGGTCCCGAGGCGACACCCGTGGTACTGTAGCTGAGCGCTCGTATACCCTCACTTACACAATTTCTACCATCATATTACGCGTGCTGGCGTGAATTGCACTAAAAGTGGTGGAATTGACACAAGCAACGTATTACGAAGAGAATACACATTGAGTCCGTCCTGGGGATGGGTGGATGAAAGATAATAATAGGAGAGAAAGAGAAGACTACATACTGAGAGGGAAAAATTAGTTGATTATGAACGAATAGCGTCCAATGAGAAAAGTGACAATATGGAAAATAGTGAACCTGTAAAGAAGCGAACTAGAGGAGCCTAATAGGAAAATAACTAACAAAATAGCTACGTATGGCAAAACGAATAAAACGGCTACTATAGAGGCAACTAATACGTTGGACAAAATGGTGTAATTGCAATTTAACTACAGGAGGGTCAACGACCACTACATAGAAGAAAGGCAACAACTACAACTAGCAAAATGTGGGGAAAAAATGGACTCATCGTGATTTAACTCTCTTCACAGCTGGGAGCGGCTGGATCCTTGTCGGAGAAAGCAACTGCGTGTCCTCCAATCTTCGAGGATCCTTTCGTCCCTGCTTCAACGGTAGTTAGCGATTCGTGCTGAGCTCCGCGATGTTGCTTAACATCCGAATCGCTTAAATTTGCGGATTTAAGGTCCACAGGTCTCAAAATACGGACCTTACCCGTTGCCTCCATGTTGGCCGTGGTCAATGGCCTAGTGTTTAGATACGCTTCGATCTCTGTGAGAAGAGTTTCGAAGTTACGCATCTCTAACGTATTACGATGAGATTCTTCTTCTAACTGGCTTAACCACTCCGATTAATCGATCATAAAACCTCCCTTCCATGAAGTAAAGGGTGTCATGAACTGCCATCGGAGCGCGTTCTGCGTAGTGAAATCGTGCCCTGCCGAATCATGTGCAGACCGAAGAAGTCCTTTCACTAAAATGTCCTTCCCCAGTCTGAAGGTAGAAGCATTATCACTGACAGTAAGTCAGTAGCGCCTCTCCTTGCCTGAGTCTGCGGAACGGGAGAAGAACTTCATCAACGCAGCTGACGTAATAGAAAAGGACGCGTCATGAGTTTAACCTAAGGATAAAATAATAGTAGAGGATGAAGTGAGAGAAGGAAAGTATGCGTTATGAGGAAAGATTACCTGGGTTGGACGAATGGCGTCCGACTGAGAGAGCAGAAACGAAATTGATGAAACTGCTGAGAAGAGAAGCAGTAAGAGGGTTACTATGAAAATAACTAACAAATTGACTAGTATGATGACAACGAATGGAATAACTACTATAAAAACTATTGCATTAAGGCAAAATAGTTTGATTGCAATCTTGCATGCAAAAAAAAGAATGATCAACTAGGTAAAGAAGGTACAGCAATTAATGCAAGAGAAAAAAAGGAATAGAGAGGATAGACTCACCGCGATCCGAACGGAATAGTTTCAACGTAATTCTGTGACGTATTATCGCCGGATCGTACCGAACGTGACTACATACCTTCACGTGCGTACTCCGTGCGTACTCCGTACGTCGAGGAAAGGGGATTTGCACCGGCGCTGAGAGCATTCCCTCTCAGGAGAGGAGCACTCACGACGGTGCTCATCTCTGTCTCTGCTAGACGACCAGGATGATCGACTGACGATCGACTACGGCACGTACGGCAAAGGTACATCGTTGCTTTCCAGCATAGCAACTAGTGATGACCACCCTGACAGATGGAACAAGGTGGTCGCTCACAACCGCTAACTGTATGATGCCTGGAAAGACAGCCATAGCACAGTCGGTAATCCTGCGCAACTCGTCGACGTGCTTGTGTAGTCATCCCAGCATCGCAACGATAGGTGCGATGTTGTGGTGAACTACAAAACACACATGGGTCTTCCCGACGAGACTCGCTTCGACGGGAGCGCGTTGGAGATTGGCTCACTCGTCTTCGGCGAGACGTACTAGATAAGAATTCCCTTGAAGGAGATCTAGAGGTTGATCGTAGTGCCGATGCATAAAACTCTGTGTCCCTATGTTGGGCAAAGTCCTCAATTGGCTCGAATATCTTAATGGAAGAGTCCAAAGCATCGAGGAGTTGGGACATCCCCCAAGTAGTGGACCCTCGTGCTTCTACATGGCCTACACGCTCTAGTGTCCTCAAAGGGAACTTACCCCGTAGTATGCGCATTACAAAAACATTGCTCTCTTGTTCACCCAGCTTCTCCAGTTGAAGCCAAATGGACTTGATTCGTGCCAATGTAATGCGTTGCGAGATTGCTGATGAGAAAGCTTTAGGTTAATCCTAAAGCTTACGACTCATCTGCACTCGTATGAACGTAGGGCGAAAATAAGTTACGCGTAACGTATTACCTGCAAACTCATAGTTAGCATCCGCGATCTCTTAGCCCGCTACTAGGGACAGTGCATCGTTTTCAAGAGAGCTTCTGAGATAATGGAATTTGACTGCAGGTTGAATGAGACGGTTAGAATGAACCGCCGAATCAAAAACTTCCCACAATTCTCCGAACTTTGCAATATCACCAGTAAATACGGGGAGATCAAACTTGGGAGGCCGTACCACCTCTTGCGGTACGGTGCGTCCCCTTGGCGTTTATTGAAAGGGATCCTCAGTCTGCCCACAGGGCTTGTTTGTCCCATGGCCGGCTGAGTGATTTCTTTCAACGTATTAATACCTACACCTCGCTTCTCCTGTTCCGGGAGGGAATCCTCATGTGAACAAGGTTTCAGGCAAGTGTGAGGCAACGTAATGTGTCCTAACCCCGTGGGCGCATGCGAGCGAACGGGAGTAGGCACCGGAGTTTTCACGTGTTCTGGGGTAACAACTTCATTGCTAACTCCAGCTGTATTATGAGGTCATTGATCGCGTCCTCAGCAGCTTCTCCCCACTGATTGTCCAGTAGGTTTGAAAATAGCTGATGAGTGCACGGCTCCGTCCGTCATCCTCCAGTGAAGATAGATTTTCCATTGCTAAAACCCGAGTACGACGTGACAAATCTAACTCACGCGATAACGTAATATGACAGGTAAGAAAGGACTTATACCGAGCTTTCACTCGAGAACTTACCTCTTCCGAGTTGCCATCTAACTTAAGCTATTCCAACAGCGCGCCGTCGATGATACCGATCGCTTTCTGCAGTCGTTTGGAGGCTCTCGCGATTTCCTGTTTATGGAATTCTTCCATGAAAACGAATATGTGAATAAATAGTCAGCAGTCAGCTTCGAATACAAGGGTGGTTACAAGCCGAGCTCACTGTAGTATTCACATGACGTAATAGCCCGCGCACACTGTCTGGCACATACTATTTCGCAGTGTGCTCAGCATTGTCTGCGACGCTTTGTCTGGCATGCACTATTTCCTCGCCTTCTCAGAACCGAGCGTGAGAAAGCGCCCGCTTTCACACCACGGACTATGATCGATAGCTCCGGCTTGGAAAAGTGGGTCGACGTCGCGACATCGATCCGTCCGACGTGGGAAACCGCCGACTTTAGCCTGAGGATCGCGAAAAAGCAAGGGAACGTAATAATTAGCGGAACGAAAATCGAACAAGCGGAATAATTGAGTGATGGATGTGCTCTAGGAAGAAAGAGGCATGCAAGGGAGGATAGTAAAGTAGTTACTACGTAGAGAGATAGAAGCCTACATGGGAGAAAAAATAAGAGTTTACACAGACAGAAAGAAAAAAATTACTACGAAAAGGAGACTATAAATATACCGAAGAATGAAAACATAGAAGAACCATGATATGATACGCCGTGATCTTGTTTGTTATGTAGTATAAAAGTTGACCGAACCGGTAAGGTTCACTTTATTCTGCAGTTACCGGGTCAATAAAAGGTCAGTCAGTTGCTTCTTCCACGTTGCAGAGAGAACACTGAACAAGGGAATGTATATGGTGCATCGGCCGTCCGTAAGAAGATGACAACCTCACTCTCCGCCAGGCAAGGACTGCTGACGAAGACCACCGGACGACTGAAGACTCTTCTCGATGAAATCTCTGAGACACTTCGGACCCGATCTTCTGAAGATGAAGAAGTCAAAGAGAATGGGAGCAGTAGAGAAGAACATGATATGCAAAACAGAAGCTTACAGCTGAAGAAACTCAAGAAAGCCGTTGAAACCGCAAGTACCAGCGTCGAAAATGCACTACAAACTTACACTGCAGCAGCTGACATGCTCGACACAAGCACTCCAGATCTGAGTGCAATTCTGGACAAAGTTCTGTCAAATTCATCGGTGGCACAAGACCTCCTTCTGCGCGCTCAGACGAGTATGGTAGAGCTCGACATGGCCTTGGAAGAACTACCCATGGTTACGTCAGCGTCGCAGGAAGAAGAAACGACTCCAGGTGCAACTCGCTCCTATACCTGTACCCAAATTCAGTGGGAAAATATGGGAGTGGGAGAGTTTCTGGAGCGCTTTCGAGTACTCAGTCCACACCAGAAGAATAGGAGACATCTACAAGATGAACTACTTGTTAGATTCCCTTGAAGGTGAAGCGAGACAGTCGCTCAAACAATTCCAAATTAGTGGATCTACATATACAATGGCGATCAACCATCTGAAGAAGAAATACGGGAATCCTCAACTGTTGCTTGATGAACTGGTTGGACAACTCGAAAACTGTCGCGCAAACAGTCGGCGCATTGAGGATCACAGGATTCTTTGCGAAGAGCTTTCATCAATTCTCAGCCAGATATCCTCAAAAGGAGAATGCATAGACACAGCCCTCCTACAAAAACAAATTTTGAGCAAGTTTTGTGAGCGCATTCAGCGCCACGTTCTGAGGAAAAAGCATGAACAATCAGGTAGCGAAAGGTGGACAACAAGTCTTCTCCTTTCTCATGTGCACAATTTCATCAACACCGAGATCGAAATATAACACAACATTGAAGAGCCAAGTCAGGATCAACACATGTTACGACAAGATAGCATGGTCAGAAGAATCACAAACACTCGCAACATTAATGAACGAAACCACGTCTGCTTCTTCTGCAGAAGTAGTAGCCATTCTCCAAGAGACTGCACGGAATACAGGACACGACAGCAAAGACTGGACCGCATGAAACGCCTCTCCCTTTGTATGAGCTGTGGAGAAGCAAACCACATGGCTAGCACATGCACAAAGGGTGCATGCCGAATATGTCATCAAAGAGGGCATCATACATCGATATGCCGACAAGCTGATCCTTCAACGGATAAAGAATCAACGCATTTTCGAAAGAAAGTAGTAACAGCAACTCAAAGTCACAACCCTCCACCACAGAGGAAAACAAGGCAAAACTTCGTCTCTTCTACATCGAACGAAGACGACGATAACAACGACGACAACGTCGAAACAGTGGTATGCATGAAGAGTACCACTACAGGAGCAACAGCAAAAGAATGCGTTCTCGTAGGAGAAGCGCAGGTATTCAATGCGGAAACACAAGCATTGGAAACAATCCACATTCTCTTGGACACAGGTGCAGATCGGTCGTTCATAAGAGAAGATCTCGTGCGTCGTCTCCAATTGAAGAATACTGACACCCTTCGGATGAGTGTCAACACTTTCGGCAGTCAACAATCGAAGGAACTAGTGTGTGGCATCACTAATCTCCAACTGTTCGACTGCTCCGGACAACCCCACTGGTTCCGAGTTGCTCGTATTCCCCACATAACCGAAAAACTTCAGAGAAGCCATCTCACGCTAGAAGACAAGCACTATCTCGCAGAAAACCTCAAGCTATCAGTCAGTCAAAATTCTCCAGAAGTATGTCCCGAAGTTTTATTGGGTTGTAGCGATGCATTTTCTCTGATCGACAAACAAGAACGTCAGACGTCAAAAACGCTTCCATCAGGACTACGATTGATTCCTTCACTATTGGGATACCTCATTACGGGACCAACCAACGACTACACCCCAAATACAGCAGTGACGAAAACCACAACGTCTGTGACACATGACAAAGACAGTCGAAAATGGGACGAATTTCTCGCGCTACAGACCTCAGGGATTGAAGAATTCGTGGGAACCAAAACGCAAGAGAAAGAAATGGAAAACGAGGAAATATGGGAAAAGTTCAAAGCAACGATTGAACACCACGCGGACGGATACCATGTCCAACTACCTTGGAAAGAAGGGGCGACCTCCCTCCCTGACAACAGATCCATCGACTATAAACGTCTATGCCTCAACCTCACAAGACTTCGAAGTACCCCAGAAATACTAGAATAGTACCATCAAACTTTCAAGGAGCAACTCAACAAAGGCATCATTGAGGGAATCGATGTCCACCAATCAGCAACGGGAAAAATAGTGCATTATCTTAGTCACCAAGCGGTGATCACGCCAACCAAAGAGTTCACAAAACTTCGAGTAGTATTCGATGCCTCAGCTCATTTGAAAGGCCGACCATCCTTAAATGATGTGCTCCATCAAGGACCAGTAATCCTACCACTTATGCGGGACATGCTCCTTCGGTTCAGACTTGGAAACATCGCAATGATCGCAGATGTGGAGAAAGCTTTTCTACAGATTCACCTCAAAGTAGAAGATCGAGATGCCACTCGCTGTTTATGGGTCAGAGATCCCACAAAAGCGCCCACAGCATCCAACCTTGTCGAGTATCGCTTTACCAGAGTAACATTCGGATTGAATTGCTCGCCATATCTGCTAGCTGGGACCATCAAACACCATCTTCAGGACAACACACGTCATAAAGAACTAGCCAAGGAAATTCACAACAATGTCTACGTCGATAATGTAATACTCACAGCATCTAACGGAAAAGAAGCCTTGGAAAAATATAAGAAATCGAAAGCGATATTCACCGAGATGAATATGAACCACCGTGGATACCTCACCAATAATGGAGACGTCAACAAAAATATTCCATCACACGACAGAAGTATGCAGTGCATCACGAAAGTCCTTGGAATCTTATGGGATTCAGCGAAGGATAGCATAACTGTCAATGTTCACTTTGCTGCCCATCCCGTGATCACGAAAAAGATAGTCTCAGAACATATCGCGTCTATCTGTGACCCCATGGGCTGGCTAACTCCACTCATGTTGAAAGGAAAACTGTTCCTGCAACATCTTTGGTTACGTGGATATGACTGGAACACGGAGCTCAACAAAGAAGATTCAATGCTGTGGAATAAAAGGATCGCTCAAATGCAAGGCTTCAAACGAACCTTTCAACGTCAAATTTCACCTCTTCAGTCAGATGTGAAGCTTGCCGTATTTGCCGATGCTAGTAAGCGAGCTATGGCAGCATGTGCATATGTGGTTGCAACGAATACTTCGCACCTAGTGTTTGCACGATCCAAGTTAGCACAAGCTAAAGGACCCCCTACAGTTCCAAAGATGGAAATGCATGCCGTCACAATGGCTGTCAGGATGGCACGTACGGTGTACAATGCCTTGGCTGAACAACTCAAAATCATATCTATCGTCATATTCACAGATTCGGAAATCGTTCTCAACTGGCTCACCACCCGCCCCATCAAAAAGGACATCGGCCGCTTTGTGACGAATCGAATAATGGAGATTCGCAAAATCATCAACGATGTCGAATGTTCCATACTATTCGGACATGTCAGTACGAATGAGAACCCAGCAGACAGCGCAACTAGAGGTCTGACGGCAAAGGAAATGGAAAACCATCTCTGGTGGGAAGGACCAGAATTCCTGAAACAATTAGAGCAAAAGTATTTACTGGAACGTCAACTGACTAATCATAACAATGAGATACAGGAAGAGTGGACCGACACAATTCATGTGAATTTCAACGTGAAAACAACGTCAAACGCCGAAAACACACGCGACAATGAATTATTGGATTGGAGCAGGCACAATACAGTGACTTCGGCACAAACATCCATAGCAATGCACTACGTTTCCTGAGGAAGATATGCCTTCAAGTTCCCAAAAAACTCGCATCAAGAATCGACGTGAAAATACGTGAACTGAAGATACGACAAGACACCAAATATATTAACGCAACAGAAAGGGAATCTGCATTACGTGTCATCATACGTGCCCACCAAAGGATACACGTCACCGAACAACTTAAAAGATCCCTGAAGAATCTTAACTTACGACCAGATCGGCATGGCTTACTACGATGTCAAGGAAGACTGGACAATGCGCATATCTCTGAAGACACGAAACACCCTATATTCATTGCAGCAAAAATACCGCTTGCACTATGCATCATCAGAGATGCCCATCTTCCACTCCATCTCGGTATTTCCCACACGATGGCTACGGCAAGGAGCAAATCCTGGATCCCAAAACTCAGACAGCAAGTCCAACGTCTAACGAATCAATGCATACCGTGCCAAAGGATGAACGCTTTACCATTTCCATACCCAGCGATGGGCCCGTTACCAGAACGACGCGTTGTGAGTACCAAGCCCTTTGAAAATGTTGGAATCGACTACTTTGGCCCCTTCACTGCAAAAGGGACTAACGCCAACGGTAAAGTCTATGGAATCATTATCACGTGCATGACGACCAGAATGATCCATATAGAAGCTGTCACGGACATGTCGACAGACAAACTGCTTCTAGCACTTCGAAGGTTTTTCGCCCGTCGAGGAATACCCAGAACAATTACTTCCGACAACGGACCTTCATTTCTCTTGGGAGATCAAATACTCAAGGATGCTATCCCCTCTATCACAAACGATGACCGTTTTCGAGACACAATGGCACGAAGAGGGATTGATTGGACAACCATTACGCCTTACGCTCCGTAACAGGGAGCCTTTTATGAACGGTTGATCAAATCAATAAAGCACTCCTTCTACAAGGCCATTGGAGATCGTCCCCTGAGTAAAGAGGAGCTGACAACATTACTACATGAGATCGAAGGATCCTTGAATACACGACCACTCACATACCAAGGATCAGCATATGAAGACTTAAAACCATTACGCCCAATCGATTTCATAACGAAGGATATTGAGATTACGTACCCCTTTGGAGACTTGGAACAGGATCGAGAGGATTCAGATTATCGTCCTCATCAAGAAATGATGCGTCTCCATACACGAAAACAAGCGCAAGAAGCCCTAGCATCCACTCTCAAAGTGACGGAGAGATTTTGGAACACGTGGCACAAAATTTACCTCCGAGAACTACGAGAAGCACATAAAACACACATGGACAGAAAGCGGGCAGGACGTAAAGAACCGAAGGAAGGGATGATTGTCTTAATAGCGGACGCTAACCTCCCACGTAACTCATGGAAGCTTGGACGTATAACCGCGCTGAAACCAGGAAAGGACGGAGCTATTAGAGAAGTCGAATTGTACATGCCCAATGGAAACACGCTCAGACGTCCAGTGAATTTGCTTGTTCCTTTGGAGTTGGAGGGTGAAGAAAGGGAACCGCCGAATTCATCGATGACGGAAAATCGACAAATCACGAAGCAGTACAACTTTCGTCCAAGAAGAACAACTTCGCTGAAAGGCCGGGAGTATACCGAAGAATGAAAACATAGAAGAACCATGATATGATACGCCGTGATCTTGTTTGTTATGTAGTATAAAAGTTGACCGAACCGGTAAGGTTCACTTTATTCTGCAGTTACCGGGTCAATAAAAGGTCAGTCAGTAGCTTCTCCCACGTTGCAGAGAGAACACTGAACAAGGGAAAGTATAATAAAGAATGGATTACAAGAAAAGGAGTGATATGCTGTTAAGATGCTACTAGACTTACCTGTTGTGAATTATTATGCCCCTCATATATACTGTAACTCCGCGGTGGCCGGTCCCAAGCCCGGCTGAGAAAGGAGGAGGGTTGGTGCGAAGGGCTAGCAACCCTTCCGCCGTAAAAAAGACTTAAGCTAAAGAACGACGAATAAGCATAAACCATATATACTGTGGTAACTCCGTATCACAGGTTGCCAGCTTACCAGGAAAGGTCGGCGAAGGTTGGTGGTGAACCCTTTTAGCTAGCGCTGAGTACACAACTGACCGGGCGGATACTCAACTGGCATGCGAGGGAGCCTGCTTGTCCTTCGACGCCTGTGAGCCTCAGGGGATCCCCGCCGAAGAAACTACCCTTCTTGTCCCGTGACTCGTCTGTGGGTATAACAGGTTACCTCGCCCGTCGGTTCCGTATCCTACCGGGTATCTTGGTCTGAGGGCTAGAAGTCTCAGGACGGGCAATAGCTGGCAGGTTGCCAAGTCCTGCCGGACTAGCGCCCGACTTCTGCCCCGCCAGTTTGCACCCCCGTTCCAAGTCCACTCATCGTCTTCCCTGTACCCAAAAAAAATAGAGGAGGATGCTTTTGCCTCGCACATGGGTGCGAGGGGACCGCAGTTAGCGGCGAGAACTCGCGGGTCATCATAATGCCCATATTGATCTATAAACTCAGTAAAAAACAAATTAGACAAACAATGTAAATGAATTAGAAGAATTTCATGAAAAAGCATTTCACAATTTCACGAACTTTCAATTATAGATATGGATTAAATACATAAATATGGTTATCTTGAACTCTTTCCACAAAAAGGTAATATAATTGTGATGGCAATGAACTCTGACTTCCGGTGGAACTTCCATATGCACATTTACATCAAAAACAGAATACGACACGTTCGGAGATGGAAATGAGATGGCCGATGATAGAAAGCCTTTCTTCCGCAATGTCCGTGACAGTAAGTCAGGTAATCAAAAGAGAGTGATCTCCTTGCAGACGAATCACTCGTTACTTGCCCTCTGCGGACTTCACTCATAAGCATTGGTCTCTCCCTAAACTCCAAAATCTCGGAGGAAGTGACGACGTGTGCTTATACTTCGAAGCCGTCCTCCTTTTACGTGATCATGGGTTTTTTGCAGATTCAAGGAACTTTATCAGGTGGGGATACCAACACGCGCTCATATAGAAGGATACTGCAGGCGCATGTCCAGATATGTGACCAATAAAGCTGTATGAGTCGCATATGTTCATATTAGATTTATTATTATTTTTGCGTTGTGACTCTTCTATAAACAATGAATGCACCTGAATAACTTGCATAATAGCAGTTACTGTATTTCAATTAATGAACCTTTACTCTATTGATGGATCAATGAGTGTGACAAGATGACCCGCAGTTCTCGCCGCCATTTGGGGCCATTTCGCACCTCATGTGCGAAGCAACTGCATTAGCTGCGAAAAAGGCGGGGTCGTACCAATAACTACCGTCCCGGCAGTATGCGGCGATATGGTCCAGGGTGCTGAATGTTCGACGAAACCCTGCCTCCTCTACCGGTTGCGCCTCATCTAAAGTTCTTCGTACTCAGCTTAGGGTGAAATACAGTGGGTGAAAACTTTATATAACAATCGCAGTAGAGTGATAGGGCGGCAATCTGATAAGTCTTCTTTGTCCCCCTCTTGAAACAGTTTTCGATCGCTACCAAGCGGCTGGTACCTCGCACCTCGTTAGACAACGCATGTATCTCGTTGTTAATGCTGGGTATAGCGGCGTACCGCAAGCTCGTAAGAGTTCTACTGTGATCCCATCACTGCCAGATGACTTTCCCGAAGGCATGCTACCGATTGAATGGCGCACCTCCGAGGACAGGATGGGCAGAACGTCCTCTCCAGTATCCAAACTTCCCGAAGCGAGTGCATGGCTTGATTTGTTAAGATCGGTGTAAAATCCGGAGACCAACCCTTCCATTTCGGACCTCACTGAATGCGGATGCCATCGGAACCCTTTAAACACGGAGTCAACATGTGATACTGGAATAAGCTTTTTCTAGCCCTCCTTAAACTGATTTTGTCTCGGCTGCCCTCAGCAACCTGGTACGGTTGTAGTGCGTATGGTCTTCGATGACTTTTTTCCTGCAGAGCCTGCTGAGGATCGTGTACCTCTTATGATCTCCATTTGCCTCCTCTTCTCTGGCAGAGCTCGTGTAGGCGAGGAAGTGCGACAGCCGTTGTGAGAGAAGGCATTGTGGCGACAGCGTTCCTTATTCCATTTATTGCGTTCATAAACGACTCGTATTCGTGGTCGCAATCCTCTTGCATCCCGAAACTTTCTTTCATTGCCATCGTACGTGCGGCGGCTGTATCGAGCAATGTTGTAGGCGGTCTGAACGAGACGCGAGCAAGGCGTGTACTTCCGCGATCGAAGTGGAATCGAACTCTCAATAGGCGATGATCGCTGTCAGTGATGAACGAAGGAACAATGGCCACGTCAGTCATTGCTTTGTGATTGAAGAGGATGGGGTGTGTACCCTTATGTCAAAACTTCATACAACGATGAGCGGCCTGCGGCGTAGTGTATGCGAGCTGTGCGCGCCGCGGTAGTTGGGTTTTAGAACGATTACACGATAATGCTAGGGGCGCGATACGCAGTTGACTTGTAATCACTTCGGGACCCAACAACATGTCTCCTTTAACTCGTCCACATTGCTTTGCTTGCGATATGCCGCAGTGCGAAATCCTAACATAAGGGTACACACCTCAGAAGGTGTGGTCCAGCTCGTGGAGTGCTGTCCGTTCAGGGAGATGTGCGTCCATATCTTTACCGTGCTTCGCAGGATAGGCTGTTGTCGCAGAAGTTTGCCAGCCTCTGCCCAGCTTCGTTTCCTTCTTCGCCAAAGTGGGATCCGACAAAGGTCTCATCAGCTTTTCTGAGCTTACTCTTGCATTGAAGACACCACTGATGATAACATATGGGCAGTTTATCGACCTTGCAAGGTCGGTCTTCGTAAAATTCTTCGTGCTCCACATCTTCCTTATCGGCAGTCGGTGCATGCACTTGTATTACGGCTAGCTAGTATTCTTTGAGAGAGGCGGTCAGCACTGCTAGTCGAGTCCGTGGAACGTGACGTTAGTGACATATTTGGCGAACGTGGTGTCACGACGAAGCCAACTCCTCTAGATGTATATTTCCGTGCAGAGATAAACAGGTGTTCCGACCGTCCAATCGCAACACATGGATTCCTTCCTCTTCGTCTCAGAGAGTCCGATAATATCGCAGTTGATCCGTTTAGCTACATTAATAAGTGCTGAAAGCTGTGCCGAACAGATGCTGCGACAATTGTATGTGCAAGCAATTAGATGGCTTGCTTGATCCGTTAACTGTGGCACCCTTCGGCCCTGAGATTTTTTCGCCTCTGGCTGGTTGCATATCCAGCACAACCGGACCGAACAGGAATAACCTGCAGGGTACTAAGGCGATGGTTAGAAGTGGTTTTAGCGACTTGCGTCAAACAGAATAGCCGTGCTGAGGCGTTCCTGACACTTAAAGAAGCGGACTTACTACCATGGCATGGGCAATTTGGGTTCTTTAGTCGTGAAAGCCAGTATGGGGTTCCGGCCCAACCCTACCTAATACTGCATTCCAGCCTTCGCTACAATCTCGCACACTACGGCAAGGTAAAGCCCATGTGCAAGATCTACTGAAATAGAAATTAAATACTATTATACAACTTCGGTGGGTACACATTTGTAATTTAATAGTGGAGAATTTGAGCACAAAAATTAAGCGTAAATCTAATATGAACATACCAGATGGGCTATCGCACACTGATGCGCGACTATCACGGTAGAATTATATAATGTGAATAGCGGATCAGTCAATCGATGATGTCCATATCGCAGGCACACCAGTGAGGGTAACCCAACTAGTACGTCTACAAACAGCTAACACTACTGAGGATTACATGCAGTTTCACGTCGTATATCCTTGCTATGAGTATCAGAGTGCGAGGTATTAGGTTGTCCGGAAAGTTCATAGCGTTTTGTGTACTATTTTCCTACACTCACTGCTAATTAAAGGCACACCTCGCGAAAAATTGTGAGAGCTGTCGCGCGTGTTACAGGATGAGGCCCTTGTTTACCCATCAAAACCCCTAAAAATCACCAAAAATGAAGCTCCCTGCTCTCAGTCCTCGTACGAGTATGGAGGTTACAGAAGAGCTTTTCCTCGATGATGTCGCGCAAAATGCTACGATTCACCTGATCTTCCCTGCTGAAGCTACTTTCGCTATTGATATCGCTGCCTTATCTTGTCTTATCGCAAGTTTTCCTTTCGTCTATGCCGGGTGTGATTCGACTCGGTGGGCTCAACTTGGCTTAGGTCGACCAGGCTGTACGCGGCGGGAGTGAGCCGTGGCGTCGCGAGAAAGGTGCAGCCTTTACAACTGTCCAAAGGTTTACCTGCCCTGAGAAGGTAAGGACCACTTTGATTATAGCGTTGTGTGCCTTTAAAACTCGTTATCCCTTGCGTCTCACTAGTACATCCTGAAGAGAATTTTTCGCGCTATCTGATGGTAAAATTGCCGTCTCACCATTGCTTGTCAAACCCCCTTTTCTCAAGACTGAAACATGTTAAAAGAGCAATAGTTTCTTTAGATGCAAATTAGGTTAATCCGCAGACGAGAAAACTCAACAAATTGACCAGTTGTGGGGCCCAATAGTGCTGGAAAAAGCACCGTGCAACAATGGCCCAAGCAATTTCGTTCTGGAGATTTCAGCCTCGAAGATGAACCTCGTAGCGATCGACCTAAAGCAATACTTGACGAGGATCCGAATTCGTTTGTGGACGCTGATTCATTTTAGACAGTTCTAAAGAATGCAGAAAAGCTAGATCTTGGCAAATCCACTATTGCGGATGGTCTGAAACGCATTGGGAAGGTGAAAAAACACGACAAGTGGGTGCCCCACAATTTGAGTGACCGGCAGAATTGGCACGTTTTGAGCTTTCTTCTTCACTGCTTTTGCGCAACAGAAACGACCCATTTTTGGGCCGAATTCATCTATGATGAAAAGTGGATCATGTATGATAACAAAAGACGTTACTAGCAGTGACTGGATGCCGACGAACCAACGAGGCAATATCCAAAGCCGAATCCTCACGAAAAAAGATTATGGTCACAGTGTGGTGGTCATCGTCTGGTGTGATCCACTATAACTTTTTGTCACCAGACCAAACCATCACAGCAGAGTCCTACTGTGAAGAAATCGACGAAATGTACCGAGAATTGCTTCAGCTGCAGCCCGCACTTGTCAACGGAAAGGGTTTGATTCTTTTGCATGACAACGCCCGCGCACAGTTCACAAATCACTATCCACAAATTGAACGAATTTGGGGTTAGATTCTACCTCACTCGCCATATTCTTCGGTCGTTTCATCAACCGACTACCACCTTTTCATTTTCAGAACTTCTTTGCCGGAGAATAATTCATCAATCGAGACCAGGCAAAAAAGCCCTCGTGGATTTCGTGGATTCCCGACCGCCCAAGTTTTTTTGATAGGATTTATTGACTGGTGTCACACTGGCAGGCAAAAGAGTGCTGATTCGGACGGTGCTTGATTCTTAAATCTGATAAGTAAAAAGAAAGTTATGATCGTTTAAAGTGAAACACTGAAAACGCTGCGAACTTTGCGAACGGCGAGTATTTAGTGCTTACGCGTTGTTGGAGGCTGATAGCTCAGTTGTTTCCACTGCACATCACAATCCTAGAGAATGCTATCACTTTTCGGGACTAGATAATCCTCGTAATTTCAATGAGTGTCAACGCTCCACAGCCAATCCGAAAAGGGCAACGGATTTGGTGACTTCAAAAAGTTCACGCTTTTCATTAGTCATTTTTCATCACAAATGTCTTATCGGTCACAAATGACCTCTTACCATTCGCACCACATTGCGAGCTACTGATCTAAAAATGGGAGACATGCATGTCCCAAGCTATACTATATCTGTATAAGGACAAAATGGCACTTCTCATTTACTAATTACGACCAGCTCGGAGTGGCGTTCTTCCACTCGTACGCTAGTGGACTGGGTGAGTTTGTTCCTGACGTACGGGGTTTCTCCGGTGTTTTTCTAGATCTCCGTCAAAACCGCTAGGGGGATGAGGCGTTTGGCGATATAGTGGACAAAATCCTAGTCTTGAACCACGTTTAGGCCTTTGAGGAAGACGATCTGGTCGAAACGTCAGGCTATTGATGTATATTCCACCTAACAACCTCGTTGGCACAACAGAAGAAGATCTAATACAATATCGATGCCGACGTTCCACGAAAAGAGAAGTTGGAATGAAACTTATTGCGATCTGTGTCTTTTCACCAACTTTGCACCTATTTATTGCGCTATGCATTCAATGAATTAATCTCATATGTATTTCTTCTCAAAGCCAACAACCAAGACGGTAATTAAAGGCACATTCTAGGATTACTGGGGCATTACAGCTCTCGTCATGGTCAGATAGTTCGGCCCACATCCAGTAGGCTGTACCTTCACCGAGGCGTGGGTGTCCGTTCCTGGAGCGTGCAGAGCCAAAAAAGCAAGCGCGACTCCACCAAGTAGCCCACGCCTGCCCATCCTAGACGTGATTGTTGGTAATGACGGTGGCAACAGTGGATAACGTAGCAAATCAGCCTACAATTCGTGTAACAATATAAGATAAGGAAGGGATGCCAGTAATGAGGAAACGTTGACGTGAGGAACAGCTGATATCCCAGGGTATCTTATAATACCATCAGCGGGAACTGATTTAAAGGCTGTGGTCTCATCCAAGACCAGGTGTCGGGAAGCCTTATTTTCGCCGTTTTCGGGGACTTCTTTGGAAGTTTTCATCGTAGACGTATTCCTCAGCATCTCTAATTTCGTAAAGCGCTTTAACCCAGTCAAGGTACATAATTCTGGAACGTAACAGCTGTCGCTGAGACCACCGCTAATCTGACTCAGAGGGTGGTTTCAGATGACTCGACCCATCGGCATGCAGCCGATGGCGTTTGAGCCCATACAGGTTGGGATCTGGGAGGAACGAGATCTGTGCACTAGAATCAAAAAATGCATCGATCATTCGAAGAGGTTATGTAGCGCAAACCTCAGACTCGTGCGCTCAAAACTTTGAAAGCATTTTGGATCAATGCCAAAATTTCTGAACTGAATGGAGAAGATGAGTACATGGCCATAGCAAACGAAGGTGTCCCATTTCTAAGCCTGTGTGGGCTAGAAACGCCATCGACCGACCTGGGTCCGGTCATCCGAAGCCCCCCACTAAGTCAAATTGGCGGTGACCTCAGCGACAGCCGCTTAGGGTTGAAGGGCATCCTCACCGTAGTTGTGGTTTACGATTCCTATAAGGTCTGCGCAGAATAAATGGCCAAAACATAACTGGCCGTAACTCCGCTCAGACACAAGTTTACTTGTTGAAATAAAAACGATTCTAATCTACAGAATTTCGCCAACGATCCGTTAAAGAAAATATGTCATCTCTAGATCAAATTCTGGATTGCTAGATTCAATAAAGTCAAGAATGGCATTTTTACCGTGCATAATTTTTCTGCCGCAGGCTTGCATCGAGAGCCCGGAAAAAGTGGTTCCGTCAGGGATAGATCTGGGGAATAAGCGGGGTGAGAGAGAGGCTCGATGCCTAACTGCATCATTTTTTACTGGGTGCGCAAAACAACGCAAAACCCCACAGCTCGCAAGTCACCCGGCAAAAACTGATCGAGACGCTCCCTGACCCCCCCCCCCCCTATTCCCCAGACCTATTCCTGACGGATTACCACTTTTTCCTGGTTCTCGATGCAAACTTGCGTCAGAAGGAGTTCGCCAAAACGATGCATGTTGAAAACGCCGTCGCTTACTTTATTAATTTTTGCAATCCAGAATTTCATCATGATTGCACATTTTCCTTACCAGATCGTTGACAAGGCTGTGTAGATTCGAATGGTTTTTATTTCGACAAATAAAGTTGTGTCTGAGCGAAGTTATGGCGTTTTGAAAAAAGTGTTCCGTTTTGGCCATTTATTCTGCACAGGCCTAATATCTAAGCTCTTCTAGTCTAGGTGGAACTGCTTTGTATGTTTGTCAGTTTTGTACTTGTAAGTTTGAAAAGGTGTTTGAGGTATAAATCGCATTCATCCTCGACTTACCAGGCTCTGAGAAAGGCGGCACGGCCGAAACGTTAGCCGAATAAAGTTTATTACCTCTTGGTTGCAACTTTAACAAGAAGTACATATAAAAAAAGCACAATGCCATGAAGAGTCGAACTTGAATCCTTATAAGCATTTCACTTAGTTTTTGCATTAGCTACCATGTCAGAAGGATCGCCACCACACTGGTAGAAAAAAGTGTATCGCTAAAACTTCGTCTGCAGGGTTAATTGTGGCGCTGATCAATAAACCGTCATTTTGGTGTTGGCACAAATAACGCCGAATAAGCGCGTTAACTTTTACACCGACTTGGCTTAAAACTTTATGCGAGGGTTATTTAAGACGCCGGAAACGTATAAAACATTTGTTTCACAGACGAGAGTAGTTTAGTGTTCACACAAATGATAGATGAACGTCCATTCTTCATCAACCGCACTAAAAAGGAATATTATGTTTGTGTACGGTTTTGGTATAAAAAAAGGTTGTCGAAATTTCTTGTCAATCGCACTGAGTCCAAAATGAATGTCGCACTTGTGATCATCTCCCTGCAAGCTCTGCAGCCGATTTTCGCCAAACTCGCAGATCTTGGGGTAGTGACAATTGAATAGTAAAGTTCATAGTTCTCTAACCATGCTTAAGCTTCAAGTCGGAGCAGAGCTGATGTAGAAAGATTGAGAACATTAAATATTCTATTCTAGTATTCAATTTCTTCCTTGTGATGACTACAAATGCCTACAGCATATTTTTTCTGGGCCACTCACCGCGACAAGAGTTTCTGAAACGCTGGTGGAAATCGAGTAAAGATTAACTTTTTTCAAATGACCTCGCGTACCGTGTGTTATGGCCCCCCGTGCGTTGGACTGGCGACGAGAGAATTTCGAATTTCATCTTCTTACATGAAGGGGTCAATTATCTTAAGCCTTGTAGACATATTCCTTCTCTAGCAGCCTTCGCTGTAATTGTCGCGTACAAATAATAATTGGCATGTAGCTGTCTTATCCTCCGCCGTGTTTTTTCCTGCTCGAGAGACTGTAACTTAGAAGAGGTTACTGCATGATTTGAAACTAATAAGCGGAAAGTCTTGGAAAAGCAAGCGTTCTGCTCCCAGAACTAATCATCTACTGTGCGGGGCTATTGAATCACAACGTCGCAAGGAGCTTAGGCCGAGCAAAAAGCTTTTCAAGTAGGGAAATACAATTGGAAGGTAAAAAGTAGAAAGAACGAATCACTTCCTGGGCTTGATTGCTATTAATGAAGCAGCGGTTCCACAGAACACCTGTCCAAACTAGTGAGCCTCACTTATTTAGTGCTTTATGTAAGTCAGACTCACGCTTATGTAGCCACATGAAGCTGCTTTCTATTACTATAGTGCTTGCAAGATTTGTTGTAAATCTTATCTCACAATCAGTAACCACAGGATTTCCCCTCTTCGCGGCTCAGTGGAGGCCGCTTCTGATATAAGAATTAGTTTGCAGGCTTAATATTCCAACACTACGCATACGTATGCTGATGGGCCAAGAAAATTCTGTTATGCCGCTGGGAAGTGTATCGAATCTATCACTACGATGATGAGATCAGCATGCGTAGCAGGCGGTGGCTTCAAGAAATTCCCTTCGTTCCGTCATTAATTTGAAAACTATTACTCAAAATTGAATGAGGAAGTTGCCTCAATTCTGGAAGAATATTCATGGTTTCACGTGGGCGAAAACCGTGTTGTGGACTCACTACCTTTCATAGTATTTCCACAGAAATTGTACAAATGTGTTCTGGTGGCACCTTCGATTACCTAATGAATGATAAGTATCAGTTGAAATGCAGCCGTAGGCAGACCTGACTATCCTAAGTAGGTGTCACAGAGCGCTATGAAGTAGTGACCCTTACGGCACTTCCTTTCATGCTCGCTAATAATTATCCCGAAAGTCAACCAGATGTAGCCGTAGGAAAAAAAATGGCGAAATGTAGCCTTAGATATTGAGTAATACATCCGCCAACATTATTCTGTATAAATACCCAGTGACATTTATTATACAAGTTCTTGTACGTAACGTGTTAATAAAACCTTTGTGCACGCGCGTATAGTTATCCGATGATCACCATCCAAAACCCGAAAATCGCCACGCCATGCCTAATGTTGGTGATCATTATTGGAGTGGTTATCGATATATTCACCGGTACTGAAGAGGAGAATCTCTAGATATTTTCATTAGTCGGTCGCAGAGCACTATTGAAATAATCAGGAAATGAGTAAAAGAACAATACAAATACTGATTGCCACCTGGCGGTAGTTTCTAATGCCCCTTGTTCTCCGCGTACACTTTATTCACATGCCATCGTGTTCACGGTCAACACATGAACGCTTTGATAGACCTTTATCCGTTCGCTTATGTCCTTATGTACGACTTACATCGTGTTGGCCTATCTACCATCAAGGAATCGTTGGTGGTGAGAGAAAACACTGCTACATTCTTCTCGCCATTCACTGTGCACATTGTCCTTGAGCTGTTGATAGCTTTGGAGTCCGGAATCTCAGTATTATCTCTTCTACAATGCTGCCGGGTGTGTACACATTGGTGCGAATGGCCTACTTCACATCACATGCGAAAATTCCACACTTATGTGTGGAAAAACAATTGACTAGGTGCGGGAATCAGCTATACGCCGCTTAACTTCACAAGCTGAGTAAGTGTATACCCATCTTGTGGGGCTTATAAGCTTATATGGTCTATTGATAAGCTTGTAATCACTTTCGTTTCCTGCAACATGCTGCACATTTAACTTGCATGTTCTAAGTACAGGGGGTGGCGGCTGAAAACGAGTAATGTTTTCTCCTCCATTTTCGAATATTAGTGATTCTTAGCGAATTCGAGGTGTTTTCAATCACTAATTTGAAGCACACCTCACAGAATCACTAAACTCCGAAACAGGCTTCTGCGCGGCGCTTTCTTATGGCGTCGCCTAAATTCGGCGAAAACCGCGATTT
The DNA here is from genome assembly GCA_963978905.1 of Trichostrongylus colubriformis. Taxonomy (NCBI): domain Eukaryota; kingdom Metazoa; phylum Nematoda; class Chromadorea; order Rhabditida; family Trichostrongylidae; genus Trichostrongylus; species Trichostrongylus colubriformis. The sequence continues at coordinate 39,900,250 of OZ022259.1, forward strand.
CGTCGCGCCTCCACTACCTTGCTAAAGTCTATCCACACTGGGTAGTTGAGGAAATTCATGTAATTGGGTCTACAGATACCAACCAACTGATTGTAAGCAGTACTGGCATAAATCTTCCTGCACGAAGTTGTGTATTTCATTACCGCATGCTAAGTTGGAACACGAGTCAAGAAATGAGGTCCATTTTTCTAGCGGGAGACGTTTTTCCTAAATCCGATGTCACTCCCTCCTATGCCGAGCTTCCTTCGAGGGAGCAAGTATCGTCAGTATCTAGCAAGTACAGCAAGTATTTACTTGATCGAACTGCCTTCGTAGCAGCGTACGTATTCTTTCTGTGCTTGAGCGAACGTCCTTCTCCGCTACGGCTGATTTCGCGAGCTCCGCCGGAGCATTCTCATCTTTACTTTCGTGTACTTCTCGTTTGTGAGTGCTTGAATTTTATTTGCGACAAACCCTATTGGTTGTCTTTGAATTTTTTGAAAGAAGACTGTATGTAATTTCGAGTCGTAACTCGTATTCCTGTAGTCAAATATAACACAGTATCAGGACCTTAAAGCGATGGGAAACTCATTTAACCTCCCGGGCATTGCTCGAAGTGTTCGATATACAAAGTTGATAAACTTAGAAAAAAGCAGAACGAGGAAGGGTATCACATAGTTTGTTCGATTGCGGAGTAAGCTTGAAATACGTCACATAATAGAAATTAATATGAAGAACTTTTCCGAAGTAGGACCATCGTCAGGGCAACTATGAAGGTCATTAATAAAAGCAACGTCATTGAGAGTTCTCTGCGAATTCCTCTGGTTCTGCGAAAATAAAAGTATGTCGAAAGATGCTAGGGTGGAAGAAGCTTCTTAATTCACTACTGTGAACAGTTATGTAGGTTTAGTACCAAGTGTTCCGAGAGTGTGAGGTCGCACCAGATTCATAAATCAAGGTGGGTATGACTGAGTGTGTATGAGTGTGTATGACTTCCTTTGAACCATCGAACCATTTGAAACACCTGAATGACTCTACCGTTATATGGAAAGATGACGAAAATAGCCAAAAGGATGACTAACTCATTGGGTTGGCGGTGCATGCAAGGGTGCGTTGAAAGCCGGTGCTCTACGTAGATTTATCGATGAAATCTCACAGAGACAATTTGATTATTCCTCCCATAACTGCTGATCATAAGTGGGTGTGGGTCTTTAGTCAGAATTGACCTTCCACGACTCCTGCCTCGCACCTCCCCTAATCACTTCGCACCTCTCCGAATGCGCCTGAAGAATGACCTCCCTAATTGCCTTCGCTTAAGTCAAAATTTACAGTGCAAGGAACAGAAAGCGTGGAATTTAGTTGGGACAAAGAGAGATTTGCAGAATTAATCGAAATTATTAGGTTGTGAGGAAAGTTCTACCTGGTTTTTCGCGTTCACAGGATGAGTTCAAATCTCAGAGTGCGTCAACATGAATCAGCTTACATATTGTGCTCCTTAGATAGACAAAAAGATGCTCTTTCTCTACATCCTGAATATGAAATTGCGAAAACCGGCCAAAACTTTCTTTATAACTTGATATTAAGAGTTCATGAAAGATAGAAGGACAAAGTAAAAATGTGAAAAATTGAACAATGAGTCTAAAATGAAAAGTGACTGAGCAACATTGGCCTTTCTCTAAAAGCCAAATAAAATGAAACAAGTAGTATTTCATGAGAAGTAACTCTGGTAGTTTTCTGATTCTGATCTCCGCGTCAAAAACGTTCGTGAGAAACTCTTTTCTCTTTTTTTCTGTTTCTTAATGATTCCATTCAATTCTGATTATTCCATAAAGCTGATGTAATAAAGATGACGAAGACAGTTAGATCAGCCAATCAAGCGAGGTCATCCCTTACGATTAGGCGTATTCGGAGAGGTGCGAAGTAATAAGGGAAGGTGCGAGGCAGGAGTCGTGGAAGGTCAATCCTGACTAAAGACCTCCTCCCATCATAAGTTGTTCAGGTACAAAGAGGTTGATGACTAGAATGAGGGCTTAACATCAGGTGCAAAAACTTGACGCGACAAGCAGAAGCGCGGTTAGCAGGGGAAAAATAAGGTGAAAGACGTGTCCGCGAGGCTTTGTACACCATCAATTGAACAGAAATGACAAAAAGCTTTTATTCGACCTTTTATTTCATCGCCAAAAACCATCGTAGCATTGAAACCTTCACTGAAAAACAATTCCCTTCTCTCTCGTTCTCTTTCCTTTGCCTACTGTGAAGTTTCTGTGTTTATTGCTACCAGCTTTATGCAATCCAAATCAGCTTCCTCAACTTCCTCCATCTACGGTTCTTTGAAGCCTGCATCTGCGGGTGCCGCGTGAGGGCCGCGTGAGGACTTATCTACCAGACTTCAGGGTACTCAAATTTGTAGCAACGAATGAAAACGTCCTGGATTTCAAAGCAGTAGATAAATAACAATTTCTATCAATCTCAATTAAAAACTTGTTTAGTGGCCTTCACAAATACATGGTGTCACCTTCATGTGATCGGTCTGCCTTCAAAAATAAAAGTAGACGTAATAGTGGTGTGGGAAAAGGAGACTTTAACTGGGGAAAGGGCGCGGCAAAGGTTATGCGGGAGTGGGTGCTCCAACCGTACCCACAAGCAAGCCTCTAAGCTTACACGTATGTACAATCAAGAGGCTCATCTTCCCTCTCTTTAACAGGCAATCGTATGGAATGAACGCTTAAGTGGTCAAGGAGGAATGTCTTTCCAACCGTACCCACAAGCAAGCCTCTACGCTTACACGTATGTACAATCAAGAGGCTCTTATTGATATTATTAGGCTGGTGCATAACGCTTGCAACACATACACCCTTTAGCATTTGCCTCCAATCCGGGAAACCAAATTAGATGCATATAAGCAACATGATCATCATTGGCTTCTACCTTTCACCTACAATAACTGAACAGCGCCCATTGCCTCTGCTCAAAGGTTCACATGTTACGATTTGAGGAACCCATACATACACATTCTGAGTACAGCATGATAATCGAAAGTCTTGCTGGCCAACAAGTAGGGCCCTGAAGGAGAAGGCGCAAGATGAAGCAGAGCTTCACAGCTTCGCTTTTTGTTAATCTCTCATCTTATCCTTGCAAATCTTTGACCATGAGGGTAGACAAATCAGTCATTTCTAGGAAGAGACGAAAAGTACTGATAGCCAGTTTCTGTAGTTACTCAGCACAGACACTAGCTGTGACAGTAGCATCGGATGGTACAGCACTATTTGTGGTACTTCATTTAGCGAATAGCTCTGACCTGGAATACAGCTATTGTCACACGGTAAGACAACTCTCTACCACCAGAGCTATCTTTTCTCACACAGAGTACCCTGCTTCCATCTAATTGTAATTTCTCACAAGTCCTTTGCCAATCAGGAATAGCACAACAAAGATTCACGATTAGCTCATGTTGCTGCCATGTCCGAATGCCCGAGCTTTCAAGGTTCCCAAGCTGCTTACAGTTTCTGAAACTCAAGATCAATTGAGAGTTCGGTAATTGTCGTATAAGTGCAGTAGGTGTTGCTGTTACATATCACGTGGCAACTTTCTAATTCACTATTGAGTCTCCACTTTCAATCTCTTCAGTAGTAGTGGATTCACTGTGAGCGGGCGGGGAACAGGGCATGTGTCTTCTGATCCAAAACGAATGGTGCAGCAAGACTAGGACTATAGACAGTGTCAATAGTGAGTGCAGTATAAATAGCAGATGCTTCTTCAACTAGGCATACCGAAGTCTCATATAACAAATTATAAGCCCATATGTGAGCTTTGCGTCGATTCTTGCTACAACGTAGGAAGATCACCACATATATTAGGTTGTCCCAAAATTCTTGTCATATTTTCCCAAAAAAATCAGTAACTCTTGTTCACTTCGAGGCAGGTCCAGGCGGTTCAGGAATATGGTAGAACGTTCCCTATGCTTTCTAGGAAAATATATATTGTCCCACCAGATCCCGTGGAGAGAGCTACAATGCCCGTTGTCGATACCCATCCAACTCGCGGTGTCATCTATTATGAGCGGTCCTACGGCACCAAAACGACGGAAGCTTGCCACTCCATCAGCGCTGCATTGGACTTGGGATGTGTGAGCTACGTGACCGTGCGCCGCTGGTTCATCAGCTTCAGCAACGGCGAAATTGACATGAAAGACAAACCACGCTTGGGACTGTGCTGGTTCTGGGACGAGGAAGGAATGCTTTTCCGCGAGGTGCTGGTATAAGGCGAGACAGTCACCTTTACCGTATGCACCCACCAGCTCTAGCAGCTCGCCGTCGATGTTCGAGAAAAGTGCCGGAAAAGTCTGCGGTCACCCTTCTTCACGACGACGCCCGCTCCCATTTCCTCCGATTTCGCGAAAAGTGCCCAGGCCAAGCTACAGGAGCTCGGCTGGGATATCCTGCCCCACCCGCCATACACTCCAGACATTGCCCTTTCTGACCAACACCTTACCCATCCTCTCGAATCCTTCCTGGCCAAGAGAAAACTCCTTGATTATGACCTGCTTGCGAAGGCGATCGCTGACTTCTTCGACTCTCAAAACCCAGAGTTCTGGGAGGAGGAAATCAACGATTTTCCTATAAAGTAGCAGAGGGTTGCCGATAACAGTGGTCAATACTTTGTGCCTAATTATTATTTGTTGGACGAAAAAAAAATAAAAAGTGATGATCGAAAAAAATATGACAAGACTTTTGGGACAACCTAATACATATCAGAAAAATCAATGGAGCATGATCTAACTTGAAGGGATCGTCCACGGAAAAATGAGTTTTTCTGTTACACATATATTTATGTTGTATTTGCCTACTGTAGGCCGCGTGCTAATCTCACGCGAAAAAATGTGAATCCGGCTAAGATACTGCACACCAAAGCCTTGTCCGTGTGGGCGGGGCCTCCAAGCCGACGTCCGCCCCGGTCGCACACGCATTGTAGGAACAGAAGGTTACGTTGACGGACCCACTCCTTTAAGGGATCGCACACGGAAAAATGAGTTTCTTTTTTACTCACATATTTTATATTGTATTTGCCACGCCCCCTCAGTCCTCACCTTAAGGTGCCGTATCTTAGCCAGCTTGTCACCTTTTCGGGTGAAACTTTGCATGCGGCCCATTCATGCAAATACAACATAATATATGGGTGACAGAGAGAGTCATTTTCCGTGCACGATTCCTTTAATACTTGGTGAAGCTCGAGAGTAATGAATACACAATCAATTTTCAAAATGTTGCGGGACTTGTGCACTATCTTAATATGTTCATGTTCTCCTAGCCAGTTTTATGACGGACGTTTTCCAGTTTATTCATCGTGCAGACTCACGTGAATCTGTGATATAATATAGGCATACACAGCACATCGTGTGCTTTTGTCGGAAGCTAGTTCAAGGAGGGTCCACATGCTGTCGCCAGTGTTTATTCAGCAGTCAGGTGTCTCTGTGTCAGGTGTCTCTGTCTTCAGGCTCCTAATGTTCCATAGGGACCATTTCTCCTCCTAAAACGTTGAAACTATTTGCGTCTACGACTGCAGTTTAGCGTTCGTCGACAACGAAGTAACTCTTCGCACAAGTCAGCTGTGGTTTTGACAGCAAATGTTACGTTGTGTTTTGCAGTGCATTTCATACTGGTAAATATGGAAGCTGCAGTTCTCGATGCCCAGTTGATTTTGTCTATGATTGTAATCATATACTACCTGTGTATTCTATACGTTATCTTCACGGCGAAATCGGCTGAATTGAGATCCTCCTTCTTTCGTATTTTTATGATTACAGGTACAAATTAATTCAATACTTTATGAATAAATGAATAAATTGAGGAATTTTAATCAAGGACCAAACGGGAAAGATTAAATAAAAAATTCTCGTTTTTGATCGGCCTCGCAACTGTTTTGAATTTGTTTTTGATGTGGAAGCATTCTGAGTATATACTGTGTCAGTATGGTAAACGGGTGAGGACCTTTGGTTCATAAAGTGTACTGTAGATATACGGTGGTACTTAGGTCACTTCGCGCCTCACCTCGCACATCCTGGCTTTGCCGGTGGACTGGCCTTGACCATTCCCATTGCTTGCAGTGACCGTTGACATCTACGCCACTGACCGAATACGATATGTAATGGATCCACTAGGAATTATATGTGTTATTACAATTATAGTTATGTCTTTATTACAGCGCATTTATTACACTATTTACCTACGATAAACAAACAGAAAGACGAATGAAACAGAAATATATGGTGCAGGAGGTGAGTGAATGGAAGGTGGGGTTGTAACATATAGGGGTTCAAGAGTCTGACTAGAAGACATAGAGTTTGAGCTGGAGATGGAACTGCAACCTGCAAGGGAAGTAGAGCTGGAGCTGGAGATTAACCTGCCAAACCGTGGGGATTAATGCTGGAGGGGAGGGGGGGGGAGTGAAGTACAAACTATACTGTGATGGGGCATAATCCACGCAGAACGCATCTTCTCACTATACAGATACGTGCTAGGACTCCAAAAATCGATCTTACTCTATTTGATGTGTGGCGTCTTCGGGACACGCTACATAGGCCAAAGTTCTCTATCAATCGGGGAACGCAACAAATTCGGTGACAGTTGCCTTTTGTCATTCTCTGTGCCTATGATAAACTTACAAGTGATTAGGAGGTTACCACAAGAACACTGATGATGGGTTACCGATCATGATAACATAGCCCACCATCGGGGGTTCCCCGTGCTTTCCCTACATCACTTATAGAATTCGTGACTCCAGTGATTTCAAGACATGGGATATAAATTTCGTGAGAGAAAGAAAGAAGCACTCAGAAGTTTGAATATTTATAGCGGATCATACAGAGTGTACACTCGAACTCGAACGGTAACACTCGAACTATATGACTACTGTGCTACGAAACGTGGTGGATCTCTACAGACTGTTTCTGTCTGGATCTTATCTTAAGAACAAGCGCATAGAATTTGACGTGCTGCACTCAGCAGTAACATCAACCGAATGACGTATGAGATACGCTATGGCGATGACACAAATCGTTTCGCAGTTATCATGAGAGAAAAGTTGTTTGGGAAAATAGAATGCTCTTCATGAGAGCAATTTTAGTCGTTATTATGGGATCTGTGCTACCAGTTTCAATGGGAAAAAGATGACCAACCAGAAATTCTTTTCACGAATGCTCTAAACGGATGTAGTTGTGAGCTCCAACAGAACTGCCAACACACACTTTTGAACAGGCTGTACAGTAAGCAAAGGAAGGAAAACTCAAAAGCAGTATATAGCCAGCATTTATAATGATTGATTTGACTACATATAACTTTTGAGATTATAGCTCCTCGTGCACTCCAGCTGTACTCACAGATGCATCACCACGTAGACTCGGATTTCCCGTAATGACTCCGAGTGCCTTTCCCGAGAAACACGTGAATCCAGCCTAAACTGAGTCTTATATCGAAAACGCAATATCGAAGTGTCTTGCGTTTACCGAAGTATGGGCTGTAATAGATAATCTCCGTAACATTTCAGTACATTCAATTTTGATTTGTGGTCTCTGTATCGCACGTGCTGGTCTTGCTGGCGCACGCCGCTTATAGCGGATGGAGCCGCTTCTGATTACCCTTGCAACGAGATCTCTCGACTGATAGGGCGCATCAAGGTAAATTGTAATCTGTGCGAAATGCGGGAGCAGCTCCCTGAGCACTTCTTTCCTCGCCGCAGCTCTCACTGCAGTCGCCATGTATTCTGTCATCGCACTGTGTACATCAAATTTTCAGATTTTGACTTGCTCGTCTTCAGCAGGTTAAATATGAATTTTGAAATATTTAACCCACCCCTGACTCATCTCACAACTTCTCCTGTACCGCCTCACTCCAACGGATCCTTATTTCCCCGCAAATTTGATTGAAATTGAATTTGACAAATATGATGGGTAGCTATCTACATACAAGATGGATCACTGTAGAGGAAAAATGAAAATTCTGTCTCATCAGCACATACGAAATGTACGAAATGAGGATTTCCTTGCTTCATTTGGCCTTTCTCATAGCATGATTCCATGAGAGAAGTAGGCCAGGAGGGAGAATGTAGAAAAGATAGATCACATGCGAGGCACTGACGTGAATGTCAATGGCATTGAGTCGTGGCTGTTGCCACGCTATGATCAGCTGATGAACGCTATGAACAGCTTACTGCCTCCAACACTCAACGCTTGGTTGTTAAAAGAGTAGAATTCCTGCAGATGTCAACCAATGCTCTACTTGATTATCTCTATAACACTCAGAGGTCTTTCTAACCTTTGCTGCCTTATACGTCAGTGCCTATTTTGTGCAATAATCTCCATTTCTAGGTATCTGTGACGTTTTGGGAATCGTTGCACTGGAGTGGATTCGCGTACAATTCAAATCTACCTTTGGTGAGCCTACGCATGTTGAACGTTATTCAGATGAAAGTGATTCAGCTCATCTAAACCGATGGCAGGCTCTATTGCAGGACCATCCTTTGAATTAGTGACTCGATTGATGGGGAGCATGACTGGAATTAACTTCTTCACACACATCATTGGATGTTTTCTGATGACATGCAACCGATTCACTGCCGTTCGCTTTCCACAACAACAGTCGCATGTGATTTCTAACCTCTTAGTATTTTAGGTTCCAGCACTGGTACGCACTCATAAGTTTGATCCTTGCCATCATTTCAGATTTGGTGCAAGAGAAATGTGCGGGCTTTGCTCATCTTCGAGATTGTTTTCTCAATTGCAACTCACTACCAAGCTATTGCTACAAGTTTTGCCTACAAGCCAAAGCCTGACGGAGGATGGATACTTATCGGGCGTAGTGGCTCACTAAATGTAATGGATTCCACTGCATATTGGAAGCGAATTTGTCTCTCACAACCCCGCTCGTCATTTTCTTTTAAGAAACAAGAAAAAGACTCTCTTTCGAAAACCTAAAGGAAACCCCTTCACTCGTTCTACTTGATGGCGAGCCCCTCAACAATCCCAGTTCTACTTTTGAATGCGACAACCGCACGAGACCACGAAATTGTGGTCTACATACAACACTAATAGATTCCCTAGAAATCAACGTGGAGCGCACATCAAGCAGGATATTCAATCGAATCCAACCTCGAAGCATATTGTAACGACCTTCCACCGCACAGTCAAAATGCAACAGCCTCAGTAGATTGAAGCGGTCGTGCAGATATTTACCTGTACACTGTACACCGGTCAAGCTGTCACTTTACCAGATTATCTCGTACATCAGCCAATCGACCTTGATTTTGGTACTCCCTTTCATTTTTGCAATTAAGACGAGGACGCGTTTTCATTTTGACAAAGATACTTTTTACAAACTGTGCTTAACCTTCAGCCTGAGAATTGTGCCTCTGAAGCTACAGAATTTCTTGCGATTTCATCTTGTAAGTTACAGCAACAATCCATAACTTAGGAAACTCGTGTCATAGAATCGGTTATAGCGATTGTGTACGAAATAGTGAGTATTGTGATTATCTCTTACACTATTTATCTGATTCGTAAGGAGCTGCGAAGCAACCGCAGGTTAGCTCGGGACGTGGTGAGTGCTCTTCTTTTCTATTACACTGAGGAAGAGACAGTGAAAGAAGATGGAGGAATGAATTGAGAATGTGTTGGAGACGCGCTTTTATCGTGCGCAGTCTGTTTGCTCGGCTAACCACTCGCTTCAGTATTTTACGAAGAGTGTGTGTAACTGAGAAAGGTGGGATGTGATCGCTAAAGTAGGATCCTTCACTGCGACATGCGTGCTGTGCGCGCTAAGAACAAAGTGTTTAGATGGATAACAACAAGGGAGGTTCTTCAGGACATGGTGAGCTTTTTGAAAGCGGTTTTTGCATTTTATAGGGTCACATACATAAAGCAAAAAACCGGTTTCAAACTCGGCAAAATGGTTTTGGGAGGATCAGAAAATGAGTGACAAAGGGTGCTTGGGGAGAAGCAATTTTGACCAGTTCGCTACAATGCTTTCTAGGTGCGGCATTCAGTATATGCATATCAGAAGGCTGTTTTCCAACCTACGCCAAAACACTGCGAGCTGGTTCAAAAATGTAGACTTCACCTATGGTAACTGCTATACCAAGCAAAGATAACTGATAGGGGCCTGCACAGGCAGGCGCGTTGTGGTCGTAAGTAGTGATAAATAGTGTGATATTCATGCTCAGGGGACTCAATTAGCCCTAGATACAAAATACTAGCCAAATTGAGATATTGACCCGAGCTGGAGACAGTGGGGTGGACATGGACACACAGACACTGGTTTACTTGTACAGACGAACAATTTACCTCGATTAATTGCAATTGAGCATGTGCAGAATCAACGCAAGTGAACAGCACTCAGCAACCCACGTAATGGCAAAAGATAGCAATGCTTTTTTACATCGGCTAGCGACCTCCTTTCGTTGAGTGCTCTTTACTATGGCAGTAGTAGTACTATTGGTCGCCCAAATTTCCAAGGTTCGTGTCCAAATCACGATTAGGCCGAAAGCTCATCACCTAGGGTAGTTCGATCCCCTGAGCATGAATATCACGCGTACTTTGCGGAAAAAAGCCTAGTTCCCCTGTTATGAGAGTTGAAAGGCCCAATCCAATCATTCACTAGGTACGCAAAAATACTGGAGATAGCGGTCCTTGGTAGAATAAAAATTGATTTTGCACATATTTCGCACGTATGGTCTTACATGAGCACAAATGGATAAAAACTAGAAAAATGCAAAAACTTGCCCTCAGTGGGGATCGAACCATTAACTATTTTCTGGGCCCCCCAAAACCATTAAGCCAAATTTGAGACCGGTTTTTTGCTCCATGTATGTGACCCTATATAATGCAAAAAACCTTTGAAAAAGCTCACCATGACTTGATGGGCCTTTCTTGCAAAGTGAGTGCCCTGTTGTGCTTATTTTAACGTACAACACAAAATCGGAAGCACAAGCGATCACTGTGCTCTACGCCTCAGGTTAAGCGTAGAACTTGGTAAACGCTAACTTCAACACAGCTACATACGGCGACCTCAGCTTTCACATATCGCGCTGTACACCGTACGATACCATGCCTCTATGTCCTGGCGAATGGCACGCATCCGATTAGGGGAGTACAGTTGGTCTGATATAGCACTTTTGTTGAGAGAATTCTTTGAATTTCGCAGTTACTGGGTTGGAATTCCTTGCAGGCGCCTTTCGATCCCATTGAGCTCAACAAAACAGTTCCTAGATATCAGCATACCACTACTATTTGTGGTCGTGATTGAGCGAGATCTTGATCATACCAAGAGAATCATTAGAAGGCTCCTTTTCCAGGGTCTCTTGTTTGTGACGGTCATCAGTTGCATCATGAGCATTTTGCAATGTATTTACGGTATAACGTTCATTTTTCATGTAGAAACTCCTGCGGTACAATGGATTCGTAAGCTGGTGAGAACCCTTTCAGATCGACCACAGTTATCCTGCTTTATATGACCGGCAAAGTCTTGGTCTTTTAGTGCGTTTGTGCGTGTGTATGGTGCTTGTGCAATGTGTGTGTGTCTGTTTCACCGGAATTCATATCTCGCCTCGTGGCGGTAGGATTCTGAATTCTGAAAGTGATTTAGGAGGAGGTTGGCACGGCCATCAATGGTGTTGGACTTAAATTGATAACAAGTGAAAGGTGCGGCTGAAGTGCGTTCGATGGAGAGTGTCACCGAATCCCTTGCGCATTCCAAGTTGACAACGGAGAGACTCTAACAGCGGCAGTGTGGAGTGTTATATGGTCATCAGTGGCGACGAGAGATCTGAAATGATAATGACTGACTTACTGCGATTAGGAGCGTCGGAAAACAAAAGCCACAAATTCGTGTGACGCTGGACCGTTGAAGCTCACAGGAGTGATGAAATGTGAGACGGGAACACTAACGGTGGGTGATCCAGCATGATAAACGACGAAATCTAGGTTGTAAGTTGCGATGCTACTGAACCATTTTCTGATGCGGTAACAGGAGTAGTAAAACGTATCGATTACTGACTACATGAAATTCCAATGGTTGTCATGATAAGCAAATGGTAAGCATCGGCAACTGACAAATGCTTCTTCTCAATAGAATGCGATGTTCAAATACTAGACAAATCAGTCAAGCTATCGCACGGTAATAAGACGATAGAATTGTGTAGGGTGGAAGTGGGCGAGATTGAGCATCTGCTATCAGAGAAAATAATATCGCATGATTCCACACTGTAATAAGCGCAGTACTGAGCGCTCGGGTGGGTACAAAGTGGTACGAATGGAAATTTTTGCACATATGGTGCAAACCCTTCGCACCTATGGTGCGAGGTAACAATTACGAGGTGCGAGAATCGTGGGTTCATCTGTTGCCCAAAACTTGCATTAACGGCAAGTAGTTAAAGATTTACTGACTAGAAAAGGCAAGTAATAAGTGGAACAGTTATATCTACAAAATATTCACATACGATATGTAAGTTTTTATTGGTTATTATCCGAGAATGCAAGAAGTGAACATGCAAATATAATTGTATCAGAGATATTTACAAAACTGGTGAGGCATTTTCACAAAGTCCTAAACAAGCCAAAGTCGGCTTAATTTATGTAAATGCGCACAGGCAAGACTTTGAGGCAAATTAAGGAATGTCTAGTTATATTCACAACACTCGGTCCATAGAATAATCTGTCATTGTATTTAATGTTTTGCGACAACCCTACCTCAAAATCGAAATCCTTCTGATAAGCAAAGTCTTACAGCTCTGCTCTTTTGAGTAAAACAGACTTTCAGTTCTGATTGTTCTAGATGGCTACGCTAAGCCTGGAAGGCACATGCTGTGGAAGAAGTAGTATTATAGTAATGTTAAAAGCACGAAGACCATAAGATCTTTAATTGGGCAGTGCTGGTTGGGGGGAGGGTTTATGCTTGACTATGATCATTTTCAAACGCAAGGTTGCAGCCAAACAAAGGCAAAGGTCCAATCAGCCTTTCTGTAATTACCAGTTTTCAAAAAAAAGGGGGGATGCCTGTAAAGTTGCTGCTATGATAATGGTCCGAATGGTGGCAAAGGTCCCCGCAAATCTCTTTGAGTGGTGATAAAGATACCAAATATCTCCAAGTATCTAATAGTGCGCAGCCGGCGACTGAGCCCAACGTGGAATCATTTGAGACAGTGCGATGCCTCACCGAAGTCAGTGTGGGGCAACAAATGGAATACTATCCCAGAAACGATGTCTATTCGTGATAAGGACTGTGCTGAAGCAGAATAAGATTAATGGGAATCGTAGAATAAGGATCACGACCTCTGAAGTTAACACCGACTCCAGGTATTCAAAGAACGATAGGAAATCACAAATTTTTGATCCGAGCCATGCCCTCTCACTTTCTTGTCAACAGACATGCTATATATAATCGGTTACCTCTTCTGCATGTCTGCCTCTCCGATTGCTTGTCAGTTTCTTCGGTTATTGGCCCGTCATATATGATAAGAGTCGTCGTTGAGGCTTTTGGGAAAAGTTTTGGATGCGTGCACTTAAGCTAATCCAAACTCACAGTGGGCTATGCGTGCGCCGAACTATTTGTAGCTCGAGCTGAGAATTCTCCTTTCGCTCCCGAAACAACCTAGCCACGGGAAAAAGTAATACAGTACTATAAGCACCGAGTTTCTGAACAGGATGAGAGACAGCTCTCCACAATGTGCGAGACATAATCTCAGTGAGCGGTGCTACCAGAAAAAATCACAGCTTAGCTCCTGATAGATCTTAACAATCGAAAAATAGCGGGCATGAGCAATGTCCAAGCTCTATTAAAGGAACCGGAAGGTATTCGAAACATGAGGAAGATGCAAAGAAGTAAGCTTTCTGTAAGGAACACTCAAGGTTAAAAGCTATAATCGACGAAAAAACCCGGATTCAAAAGCGTGACGCTGTGGTGTGTATTCGCATTACATTCGCATCAGCACACTGACTTTCCGAGTTGTCCGCTGTAGAAGACCGGCCGCAGGCCAACGTTAGTATTAGGTTGTCCCAAAAGTCTTGTAGGATTTTTCCAAAAAAAATCAATAACTCTTGTTTACCTCGAGGCAGGCCTAGGCGGTTCAGAAATGTGGTAGAACGTTCTCTAAGCTTTCTAGTAAAATATATATTGACCCACCAAATTCCGTGGAGAGAGCTACGGTCCTCGTAGTCGATACCCACCCAATACGTGGTGTCATCTACTATGAGTGGTCTTAGGGCTGCAAAACAACGGAAACTTGCGACTCCATCAGCGCTGCATTGGGCAAGGGATGTGTGAGCTACAGACCGTGCGCCGCTGGTTCATCACTCTCAGCAACGGCGAGATTAACTTGGAAGACAAGCCACGCACGGGACGCCCAGGACACGCATAGGACGACGAGATGCAGCTCTCCGCCGTTCGCGCCGATCCTGAAACCACCATGCGCGAGCTGGCGGAGAGGAATGGACAAGCACCCATAACCGTAAATCGTCGCCTCCACGAGGCCGGTTATCGGAAGGTCCTCTCGCGATGGATCTCATACCCCGACGGATGCTCACTAAAGTGCCCGTGTGAGCATCTGTCAATCGCTGCTGCTTCGCCCGCATCGCAACGACTTTCTCGTCTATCTGGCTACGGGCGATGAAAGTTGGGACATGTATGATACCAACGCCTCCCGCGCCTTTTGACTGCTATGTGACGCCGAGCCGCCAACGTAGCCTATTTCTGACCTCCATCCGAAGAAGATTCTACTCTGCTGCTTCTGCTTTTCCAAGAGGTGCTGGCACAAGGCGAGACAGTACCCGCTTCCGTATACACCCACCAGCTCCAGCAGCCGTCGAGAAAAGCGCCTGAGAAGGTCCGCGGTCACCCTCCTTTATGACAACGCCCACCCATACGTCGCGAAGTGTACCCAGGTCAAGCTAGAGGAGCCCGGCTGGGATGTGCAGCCCCACCCGCCATACTCTCCAGACATTGCCCCTTCTGACTATCACCTTACCCATCCTCTTGAATCCTTCCTGGCCAAGAGAAAATTCGCTGATTATGACATGCTTGCAAAGGCGATCGCTGACTTCTTCGACTCTCAGAACCCAGAGCTCTGGGAGCAGGGAACCAACGATTTACCTATGAGGGGGCAGAGTGTTGTCGATAGCAATGGTGAATACGTTGTTGCCTGATTGTTGTTTGTTACAAGCAAAAATAATTGATCGCAAAAATCCTACAAGTCTTTTGGGACAACCTAATACTAGCACCTGATTCCCAGTACAGTGAAGTGCCCCTTCTCAAGTACATTAACATCCATGTAAGTACATCTACAAACAAAGCAAGAAAGAACAGAAGAAAAAATCAAAGAAAAGAACAAATTATGACAAAAGCATACCCTCTTGGCACCATGGCAAGGCGTCAAACTGGCGAGTTTGTGCAATAGCGGCCACTTAAGCTCGTCCGAACTACGACTGTTTTACCGTTGGCAAAAATTACCCCCTTCCGATGTCTTCAAGCATACACCATATATCAAATAATGAATTACTATTGAATTCACATTAATATAAATTTAAAAATTAATTATTAAAATCATTAAATTTCTTCCTCTATTTTGACACTTCCCCTCTCTAGTCAGTTTATTCCTCAGTCACTTGACCTTACTTGCTGTTTATGCAATTTTTGGGCAACAGATGAGCCCTTGATTCTTGCACCGCCTGATTAATTACCCTCGCACCATATGTGCGAAAATTTCTATTCGTACCACTTTGTACACACCCTTGAGCGCTCGGCTCCACAAAGATTCATCACTACTCAGGATTCAACGTAGCTTCTTACTAGGGAGGGTATTTTACTTCCCATGGAACTTTGAAATGAGACCCGGGGGGAATCGATAGAGCTTCGAACGCTGATTATATCTGTGAAAACCAAAATTGCTAAATGGCATTCTGAAGCGAGTTACGAGGGGTCAAAATTTGCCTGTGACTTGCCTGTGACATCTCAATGGCGAGGCGCTCCGCCATCAGCATGACTGGCGGAGAAACAGTAATGGCCTCCATGGATCAGTGGTAGTGCCCCGGTTCTGCAGGAGCGAGGTCGTGGGTTTGCATCCCGCCGGTGCCACTTTTTTTGCATTTTGTGTTTCATTGTCAGTAAGTGCTTTTCTTTCACTTCTTAACGTTTCCTTGTATGATATTCGCGCGTAGGGGGTCGAATTACCCCTCTGTGCAAATTTCCAGCCGGATCCAGTTTTTGGCCCAACTTCGGAAAATTAGGGGTGGCCAGGGGTTAAGTAGGAGTTTTTTGAATTTCTTTCCACAAAAAATCCTGCAAGCTGAACAAGATAACCTAAACATACCTATCACACTCTCCCATCACACTAAACGCACGTAACAAGCGCCAAATAAGAGCATCTGCTCGGCAAGGGTCAGCGACTTCTCCTTTGTTAAATGGGTTGCCAGCCAATAGCCCATCAATTTTTCCGAGATTTGGTCATATTCTCGAACTGAAAACTTGTCCCGCAAGGTAATTTGATCACCTGAACACGAAAATCACACTGGTTTTGCGTGAAAACGTATGGCTCGCGCGCTATGGGCTCCCAAACATACCATGAAACGGTATTATTCTTTTTTTCAGAAAAACCTTCATAACTTCATTCAGTTAATTGTTTGACAGATTCTGAATACAGATTTGAGATTAGCATTTAAAAGCGCGTAGAGCGGTATGTGTCTCATTGCGAACGGCCATTTCGACAAACCGTCTGATGGCAAAGTGCCTCGCCAATGAGGTGTCACAGGCAAACTTTGACCCCTCGTTACTCGCTTCAGGATGCCATTTAGTAATTTTGGTTTTCACAGTTATAATCAGCGTTCGAAGCTCTATCGATCCCTCTGGGTCTCATTTCAAAGTTCCATGGGAAGTAAAATACCTTCCCTAGTTAGAGGTCAAAATAACCTACAGATATCGGAGTACGAATAGTATTCACTGTTGAGAATTTGGTGGCCAAGCCTTATTGTTGGTTGACGATTCAGTCCTTTATTGCTGCGTATCACATCTGCACGTTCCTATGATTGAGCGGTCGACACATTTGTAACAACTGATACCGGATCAGGAAGAAAACTGCTGAAGAAGAGTGTTGTTGAATCACTGATCATTTGACATTTAGGTTAAGGGGTCATTACTTGAGAGTTCAGATAGTATAGCGCTCGATATTTTGGGTTCAATGGCATTGACAAGCACCAATCTGTCCATCCATTATGCATCTAACCCTTATATCTTGGTATTAGATTGAACTGCCAGTCACTCATGCCTATCATTTGCTAAACATGCGCCACTACTTTTTGGAAGTTTCGATGATCCAGCCAACAATACCCTTTGTTGCTCTTACAATTATTACTGTTGTAGAAAATGGTTCACTGCTTTGCTATTGCAAATTTGTATAGCATCCAGACATTTATGGGATCGCAGTATCAGAAAACGGACGGCACTGTTTGGATGGCAAGATAGTAGCGGTTGATACATTGCTGAGCACAATCCAAATATGCTCACACGGTGACTGTGAGCATCATACTTCGGCTATAGTGATCGTATTGAAGCAGTAACCTGCGTGCAGGACTTTCCATCCACTTGCTAGCGAATCTTATCAGCCTCTATCAGTCGTTACTAGATTCGATCCGCCACCTTTGAGGCTCCTTACAACTATTAGTGTGAACGCTCCACTCTCAGTTGAGAAAGCGCAACGACTTCTGTGACCTGTACCTTCTGACGTTCCTTATTGAATTTTGTCAACAGTTATCAGTCGGAATCACCACCACTAATGTCTTCGTTCCACCACACCTATGAGTGTGAACGCTCTAGGGTCAACACCAAAAGCGAAAAGGTCTGGCAACGTCAGTCTTTTTACTCGCCTTATCAGCCCTTATCAATTGCTATCACCTTTGCGTACACACCACTGATGTCCCCTTAATGCCCCTATATCATTTGCAGAATTCAGGATCCCATCATTGTTGCGATGCGAGATATGAATTTCGTGACAGACAGACAGATGCACATACATGCGGACAGACATATTTACCGGACTGTCTGTACTAGGATGGGCGCAGGTGGTGTAGTGACAGGTGGCGCACATCCCACTCTCATGGTGCGGGAGTCAGGTCCTGCATCAACGCCCGCGCAGGCCAATCAAGCCTCCCATCCTTCCGTGGTCGGTAAATTGGAACCAGACTAGTCTGGGAGGATATAAGCACTGAGTTGTACATCAGCTGGCCACGGCAAGACATTCTATAGGCCGCATCAAATACAACAGCCACCATTATTTTCAATGGACCTAAAATGTGCGGCGCATTACAAGAAGGTATTGACTGATGCCAAAATACTTTATCCTTTTCAAGCTTTTTATCCTGTACTAGGATTGCTATCGATCGATGCAATCTAATTCACGCCTAACGCCCGCTAGACTACATGATTTTCTAAACAGTGGTGAGGTGGCCTTCTAAGGAGCGCAGTTAAGCAGTGGAGGGGTTGAGGTATTCCATGGTGCCCTAGCAGTGATGTTTGCCCTTGGATCCGATCCTGGTTCTCAATGAATGTTTCGCCCACAAAGCAGCAAAGATGTCCAACTCGTGCAAGACAACCTTCCTTTTCTTTTTCTCGCTTTCTTTGTTTTGTCACCCTTACTGTTCTTGACCACTAGTTTTGCGTAGTTATCTATTGAGACGAACCCTGCTGCCCTGAAGCTAACTGTTCGCATTTCAGAGCGATATCGACTTCTTCCTCTTGATGTCAATAAATGCCTACAGCATCGTTTTTCTGAGCCGCGCCTTACGACAAGAGATCCGCCAACGACTGTGCTGGAAACCTGTTGAAACGCAATTATTTCATACGACTGTGAGCGTCTTCTAAACAGATTCCTTTGGAGACCGGAAATGTCGGCATTCTTTGCTTTTATCAGAATTTTTGTAGTTACTGGTTTTCCCTCGATAAATTTGTACGCGCATTGTGAATATGATATTGTGCAGCGTCACAAGAACTGAGATCAAAAGAAAAACCAATCCAAGACGAACCTCGCCTGGACTCGGCTTCTAGCTCGGCATGTTTGTGTGAATACCTAGGTTATTTTCATCTAGGATTCTGTTCTGATATCTGACAATTTCACCTCTTCACAACGAAGTTGGGACGGCTGTCCCCGTCAAGAAAAGTGAATTGCATCACACTTGACATCCTCAAAACTGTGCGGCGGATATTGGAGAGGCTAAGTAGCATTCACTTCTGAGAGATTCGGAGCAAGTGTTTTCCAGTATATGGTGTGTCCAGTTATTGCCAACCGCGTAGGCCACCTCGATGAGGCTTTGGACGTAGACTACTGCTGTTCCTAATTCCTTCTGAAGATCCGTTGAAGTTGCTTTGTGCAAGTCCGACAGTTTTTCAAACGCGTCTTTGTAGACATTGTCCGTGACGAAGGTTCCTGCAGATCTCAATGAGAAATAAATCCGAACTAGTGCACTTAATTCTCCAAATCTTCCTTCTAGAGCTATTCCCTCGATTTCCCAAATAAGGTTATTGAAAAAGGAAAAAAGAAAAAATACAAGTCACTGTCGTTTAATATGATTAAATTTGAGTGCTACTGAGCCGGCACATCGGCATATCCGTCAAGATTTTTGATTCTTGTTATCACCATTCGCATGATTGGTTACAATAGGTAAGAAACTATGCGAATAGCTCATGGCTAAAATGGCGTAAGTGGTTAATACCAGTATCAGAGTAAGTATTGCTGCCGATATAAGGGGTTTTATACCTTTGCAAACACCAGTCCCTATATGACCGAAGTCGGGCCACTGAAAGTCGGATATTGTTGTGGGGTTTCCGCTAAGCCATTGCTCGAGCCCCTTGAGCAGGCGCGGTAAACTTGAGAAGACCCTCAATTTCGAACGATGTCACCTTTCAGCTAGAAACCGTTCATTCTAGGTAAACTCTAGCTTTTGTTAAGCTGAACCGTAATTTCTATCGAATTCCAGTGCTGTCATGGAGTCGTGAAGGGAGTTGTCCCACATAGGACTTCTGCTAGGATGTTGTCTCGAGATGATACACAGTCTGCAGAAGCGATCCCTCCTTTCGCGCAGTCATAGCAACCTTTAAGTTCGCTTGAGGTTACCCTACATACTGCTTCATCAATCAGGATTTCAGTATTGAATTCCTGGAAGCTTAATATGATCTGCAACAGAATTATGTTTGGAACAGTAGCTTGAACCTCTGATTTCGGGTCTCGCCGGAAGGTGGAAATACCGCCGGTAATTGGTTGCTAACCTAGTCAGACCATTTTCTGACAGGGAATTCCCTACAGTCGCAGTTCACCTTAGTTTCTGCTTACGTGCACCTGTATTCGTCAAACATTGTGCAATGGAGAGCCTGAGCACTTCAGTGCTGAAATTGGAAGACTGTGAGGAAGGTAGTGTATTACTCTTCCATAACGCGGTTCTATAACCATTTGTTATGAATGGATCCTTATCCTATGTTATCGCATGAATCGTAGGCCTTCTTTGTCAAGCTATTGCCAGCGTTGTTACTGTCATTGCCAACTATCACGTCTCTAGTGGGCGGTCTTGGGCTGCTTGGTGGAGTCGCCCTTGCTTCTTTGACTCTGCCCGCTCCACGAGTTCATGCGCACGCCTCGGGTAAGGTACAGTTTGCATGGCTGTGGATCGAACGATCTGACCACGGAGAGGATTGCAATACCCAAATAGTCCTGGAATTCGCCTTTGAATCTTTTTTTGTTGTTTTCATTAGGCTCGATTTCGAAAAATTTGATGACAGTGATATGAACTTTTTCCTTCTTGCGTTGATCCTCATCGGTAACAATATTCACTTTACCTCCGTCTGCAATTAGCCTTGGCTTACGTCACAACCAAGGAGTGATTCCGCACCTCACCTTTCTTATAAGTTATGTTAACAGTTTTCCCTTCAAGCTTCTTTATCCTTTGGCGAGTCATCATTTTTGCCCTCCGTTGATTCAAGATACGCTGAGACCTGCGCAGCTTTGGAGCTCCTTCACCCTTCTCTTCCTGTTGATATGGCTACACCTCACCATCAGATAATGGCTCGTCCGCAGAACCCTCGGGATCCTTATAGAAACCGCAGTCAGTTGAAGAATGTGTGGGTAGTTAGTTAGACGTTTCAATAAACCTAATAGGATGTTAGGCCTTTGGCTCGTCCGCGCTGGCAGGCGAAAACCTGCGCGGCGAACTGCGCGACAACGCGGTCGACTATGGCGTCTTTTATCGGACCGCGAATTTGCAATCGAGAGGATTCGGGTCAAGACGGATGAGTCTCGTCGCCACGTGGGCTGTTCTTTCCTTCCAGTCATGGTTAAAGATGAGCTTTTCGTGTGTGGCATCCCTATTGCGTTTGGCATTCTTCTATTATTGCTTAGATTCGTTATTATTCTCTTTATAGGACTTAATTTCGCAAAGCTTGATGACAGTGTGATAAAATTGGTCTTTTCTTTTAGATATGATCATGTTACACATTTATTTATAGTATACATAAAAATATACGAACTGTGCTTCACTTCAGTAGCGAAGAGGAATGAAGGGGACGCATTGTACTGCACTACGATGATCAAAAAAGTACTTCCATTGAGGAACACGATATCTTCGTCGATAACTAGCAGGACTTCACAAGGAAATGCACCACCTGATCAACGCAAGAAGGAAAAAGTTCATATCACTGTCATCAAATTTTTCGAAATCGAGCCTAATGAAAACAACAAAAAAAGATTCAAAGGCGAATTCCAGGACTATTTGGGTATTGCAATCCTCTCTGTGGTCAGATCGTTCGATCCACAGCCATGCAAACTGTACCTTACCCGAGGCATGCGCATGAACTCGTGGAGCGGGCAGGGTCAAAGAAGCAAGGGCGACTCCACCAAGCAGCCCAAGACCGCCCACTAGAGACGTGATAGTTGGCAATGACAGTAACAACGCTGGCAATAGCTTGACAAAGAAGGCCTACGATTCATGCGATAATATAGGATAAGGATCCATTGGGAGAAGAGACTTGTTTTCTGCAGAAAATGCTTTTACATGACTGACTTGTCCATAACGAGCCACATGCATGTGCGATAGAGTAAAGCTACGGAGAATGAAAAACGAAAGCAACGTCATTTGATTCGGAAAGAACTACGTCACCCTGTCCGATTTTTCCATGAGGAAAACGGGTTTTTGTGCAGGCTTGGGGCGCGATAAGCTCCACAAGGTGAGTCATTTTTGTTGTTTCTTTTATTTTGCTCTATTTATCATCCATGAGAGGCCTGTTGCTGTTACTCAACAAGTTACCCTCTTCTTATTAATATAAGGTTGCTGCTGCATTCCCAGTTCCGGATGTATGCCATTAGGACATGCAAAAAATCGCGTTGTGGCGCCTGGCATGCGACGTGACATGTGCGCCGTCTTGGATGGGTGTTGAAGCGATGACGGTGCTCTACGCCTTTTTCTAGGTGTAATCGCTTCTCTCACCATGTCGACGCGAGTCACGAATTTTCCGTCGTAATAACACACCCCCCGTTTCGCATCTCAAAGATAGAACTATTTAAATGAACAGGTGAAGCTGAATCCACGAGCTGTTCCCGTCACGTCGTATTTTTCTCACGTCAGATGGAATTTTTTTCTAATCTTTCCAAAAGCTTCCAAACTTTTTTCTTTTTTTCCGGATTCTCCAAATCCAAAATTTCCACAATTTTGTCGCAGTAGCCTAAAGTTATTGTCCAAAATTTCTTCAATTTTTGTTCGATCCCAGAAAATAAGGCATTTTTGTGGTAGTTCAGTGTTCTCAAAATGCTATAAAACTATCTATAGTGGAGCAATTGGTAGAGAGGATAAGCATACGTATCGATCACTAACTAGCCATATCGTAGTGTGGATTTGTGATTGCGCAAGAAAAAATTGGAAGAATAGTTGAACTCGTGGAAATCGATAAGTATTAGGTAGGGACATAATTTCTGTCACACTTTTTATTTTTCTTGGGAAAAACTGTGGAAGGTTCTGGAATATTTGGTAGTGGGGGGTATACAAAGCGAGTGAAAAGGACTACTGATTAACACATTCATATTCTCTATGGCTTCAACTAGCAGTGAATCTACGACAATTTCGCAAAAGGGGCGAAATTCACGAACACCGCCCCAGCTCCTCAGGATGCAAGGCCACTAATCGAATCAACCAGTCGATGGGCCCAGGTACTGTCTCTCATATGGCGGCAACCCGACGACTCGATCGACTCAAATTGAAAAATAAAAAAATTTCGAAAAATTGCAAAGAGAAAAAAATTCAAAAAAATTTTTTTTCAAAAAAGGCAAGAAATTGCTATCCAACACGACACTCATTGCCGATCTCTACTGCAGGCAACTGGACACCGTAGCTGCAAAACTTACCGGAAAAATGGACCGAGTCTTCTTCCTTCACGACAACGCTCGCCCACATGTGGCAAAGGACCTGTCAAAAGATCCAGACCTCGGTTGGACGAAGCTCCTCTACCCACCGTAACCCACGAACATGGCCCCAACAGACTACCACCTACTCCGATCTCTGACCCACTTCCTCGACGGACGGCAGTTGAAAGATGACCATGATCTCAAAATCGGCCTCCAGACTTTCTTCGATCAGAAATCCCCAGACTTCTATAAGCAAGGCATCTATTATCTCCCTACTCGCTGACAGTATATTGCTGATTGAAATGGTAAATATTTTGTTGACTGAAGTCAGACACAAAAAAAGAAAAAAAATTGAAATTTTTTGTCGTTGCGGGACAGAAATTATGTTCCTCCCCAATACTTAATGTTTTTCCGAGATCCCGTCACTTCAACGAACGTCGCTTTATCGCTAATCCACGATTCACCGATCAAAACATATCTAATTCGTTTCCGTTTCCACGACCCGTCTAATTCTACTAGTTCCATCGCTATGAACACTGCCTAATGCTTCCACTGAACCCCTTACCGATTGAGAAAGTTTCATTTCAAAAATATGAAAGTCCTCTGAAAACACGTTCATATTTAGACCCATCAACGACATTGATTACAGTAACCTCCCCTTTCGGAGGCCTCCGGAATGCGTCACAGGTCGTAAAACTGCACGTGTTGCCCAAGGTCGACCAAGGGGACAGCCTCTGGGGCCTTCAGTTATGCCCGTAGTACCGTATCACGTCCGATGGTTTACTGCAGCTGTACGAGCATAGAATGTGATAATGTGTTGCAGCTATAATGTTAACGCAAATATTTTGCTAAAACCAAATTCGCAGATTTCGTATGTACTTCTCATCGTTTTCTGCTGTTTGACTGTTACAACAAAAACTAAACCAACAATTATGAATTAAAATGAACAAAAATGAATTTAACAATACAGAAGATTGAAACAGGATAATAAAAAATATAAAATTTAGAATAATCGGAGCGGAACTCCGTTACTGAAAAGGTAGCGAGACGTTATCTAAGCTGTGCAATGTAGCCTTAGAATCATGCGAGGTTTGGCTGTGATTATGAACACGCCATTTGCTGTAACCGTAAGGATTTGCTTAGTTAGCTGTTGGCACCCCTTACTGTTACATCCTGAACTTATCACTGGAAAAATATATTGGGATGCACGAGAATTGTTGCGTAATTTCGTATTTTTTCCTTCTCACTCTTGCCTTTTAACCAACCATTAGACCTTATCTTTTGATAATATTTTTTAATTTACATTTATTCATATTTATGTGTCGAGATATATTTAATACCTGAAAGTTTGATAATCAGAAAATAAGAATTTTCGGGTCCATAGAAAAAGGAAGTGAAATGTAAATCTGAAAGCAGCATACTGCGTGATGATCGGCATGGCTCCTCGTTCACGTTCGAGCAGCGGTACTCGTGAAGAAGGAACAATCGAAATCCGCCTTGAAAAACCGTCATTTTTATTTCTATGGTGGAAATTGGGACCACGTGCGGTGGTGGTGTAGTGACAGGTGGCGAGCGTTCCACTTGCATGGTGCGGGCATCAAACCCGCTTCAAAGGCCACCCAGGCCACCCAAGCCTTCTATCTCTCCGGGTGAATTGGTACAAGATTCATCTAGGATGGTAAAAGCACTGACTTGTATATCGGCTGCTCCCCGCAAGTCGTTGTACAAGCCAAATTGCATTCACTTGCCACCACGATTCTGAATGGAAATAGAATGCGCGGCGCATTCCACAGATGGATTGATTAACGCGAAAACTTCATCCTTTATCCTCTACAATGGAAATTGCAACATTCCAAATGACGTGCTCAGCTGTACTGTGTGCTTTACTTATGAACCCCAACCACAGGTTTTGGAAATCGCCGCATAATTTTGAGATATAGTGGCAAAAACACATCAAAATTACACCGAATCAAAAGAGTAAATTAATGTTGCGCTGCTTTACCGTAATGCGGTATACTCGCCTTTAATTTTGAAAGGCAGGGCTTTCTGATATGCATGCGAACAGCATTTCGCATACACATTATAGAGCCCTGCCAGGTCGATGAATAGAAGACATGGCACAAAATTACCCCGCCCCTTTGGAATTACGACCTCTCCCATTAAGAGTTGCCAAGACTACTAAGTGCTCTTTGACGTAGGGTTGATCCTGCCCTAAACCTCTTGTGGGTTTGGAGCTCAGAAGCGCTTTTTCCATCCTCAGCCTCAAAGCAAGTTGCTGATGAGCATAACTCTCATTTTAAAACTGTACTAGCTGCTATAGAAAGCAGTAAGTTTTTGTCCTACCACGACCAGTATGCTGGTTTCCCGAATGTGATTGAAAGTACCGAGCGGTTATTGTGATTGTGCTATTGTACTAGAGTTGTTAGTTAGTGGTCTTATTTAGATTTGTTATTATCGAGTTTCATTTTTATCGAAAAATCACCAATCGATATGTGTTAGTAGCCAGAAAATCTCTCATGTGCTTAGTTCAGAAGAAATGTTGCATTTTCGATGGGAGGACTGATAAGAAGGATATAAATAGAGGGCGTGACAGGCAGAGAGGCATTTGAGCTTGGCAGGCAAGTCAGCAAAAAGGAGGTGCCACAATCGAGGAGGGTGCAAGATTACTGTAGCTGATGATTCGTGTAGAATTTCGTATTTTAGGTAGAAAAATTATTAAAAATTGTAGGAAGTTGTCTAATTATCCGTCTTTAAGGTATTCGTGCGTCTACAGTAAATGTTGTGATCTACCAACCGCGTGGCAAAAATACGGTGCGAGATATTCGTGGTTGAAGTGCAGACCAGCGGTTACGTTAACAGAGAACTTAAGCTGCTAAATTTTTTTTGACGTATTTTTAGACCTCAACGAGTCCTCATAATTACGAGCGTAGCATTGTTTCAGTTTTGAATAGTACCGAATTGGGAGCAGGCGCCAATAGCGCGCAAGGAGGATGAGAATGGGCGGAGCCGCGATGGTGCGCGCCAGCTTTCGTCGACGGAGTCACTTCCGCTTTCGACTGACCACGGCACGACGAAACGGCTTTGAATACGTTGGTTACTCTTAGCTAATAGTCTGTTTGTTATTCCAGTACACCTCCCTGTCTGCCGTTTTTTGTCAGCCCTATGTAGATGAGGGGGGCAGAAGTGAAGCATCTACCTCCGAACCCTACCTTTTTGGATAAAATCCACGTCTTCTAAGCACTACCCTTTCTTTATATCCTTCCCTCCCCTTTGTTGGCTTATTTCAATTGTACTGAGGGGTCAAATCAAGTCGGGGGGGGGGGGGGGGGAGACGCAATTTTGCGTCAAGGTCGAAGCTCCTTTCCCTCCTTAGGCTTAGGCTAAAATCGATATCATCTCCTCCCACATGAAAAAGCATCTGTTAAAGCATAGGTTTCATCTGCTTTAGCCTAAGCCTAGGGAGGGAAAGAAGCTTTGACGTCGGTGAAAATTTGACGCAAAGTTGCGTCTCCCCCCCGACTTGGTTTGACCCGTACTGAGATGTGGGTAAGGCGCCGACAGTCTTCGCGATTTTGCGTCTCTACGATTTTGAAGTGACGCATTTCCGCACGCGATTCCGCAACTTTGAAATTTTGCATGCCGGGATTTCGCGGAGCTGCGACAACAAACTCGCAGAATCTCAAAATGGCAATATGGCAAAATCGCGGAGTATGGCGGCGGCCTGAGACGCAGTTGCCTGAAAACTCTCTCTTGTCTTTTTCAGTGAACTTATTTGTGGTTCCCCTTACGTTATTTCATGTTAATATGTTTCAAGGCACAGATAGTTGAACTGTGAACGATCAGGCTTCAACGATTTCAAGAGATGCTGTGTGGATTGAAAGCAGCGTTGGAAGCTACAGCTAGCGTGGAGCAAGGATTTGAAAGTAACATTAATCCTTCATTTTCACTTTAGTAGTGGTTTCGTGCTTTCGGACGGTAAAGGTGATATAACTGTAATAGTTAGTTATGATGGTATCACTAAAAGATAGATGTTACAATAAGTAGTGGGGCCAGTTAACGCTGGCAGAATGACCCTTTACAATTCTCAGTTTCAATACTTCGGTAAAAATAAGCAGATCAAACTTCGCAATCTGAGGTGGTTTGGGGTGTGATGTATTGAATCGCATCTGACCTTGGGATCAACGTGGCTGGAATGAGTTACGTTGAACCGCTCTGATCGCTGCTATTCTGGTTCTCAGTCTTAGGAGTTAAGTATATCTCAATTAAGATCGTAGTATGTTAAACAAAAGCGTTTTTCGTGGGCATGGGGAAATGAAGAGCAAGTTAAATAAAGAATAATTGGAAGTCGCAAAATCTCACAATTGTTGAACATATTTTGCTCTCATTTTGACCAGTCCGGCTTGGTCTCTTAGAACGGCGAACTGTCAAATTCTGATGATTTCACGTTTCATTTTCTGTAGGTGTTTGCTTTATTTACATCACATTTGCGTTGTTCGGCGAAAGTTTCTGCAAAATGATCTGAAAAGTTCAAAGTTGGGGATGCTGGACGATCTCGAAGTAAAAGTTGGCTCATACTAGTGTGTGAACTGCTCGTCAAATTTTATCTTCAGAACACAATTCTTAATGTGGAACTCGAGAAATCCAGGAATAGTTTAAATTCAATTCGCGCTCAAATCACGCCTTTCCACTAGATAATATACATAACTGGTGTAACCTAGTGCTTCAGCTTGGTTACATGGTACATCAGGAAATACGATTACTCCGTTCTTGAAGAGTTTAGCAGTAGCCGTTAACATGACAAGGTTGTGCTCGGAAGATACGAGGGCTCTCATGCGACTCATTTCATGTTTTTTTTTCAAATTTGGAAGCTTGTAATCTCGCGATTAGTATTTTTCTTTATCGTTGACGACAGCCTGCGATTCTTGTGTCCCCGTTCCAAAGCCGCTCTGGCGCTTACTAAAAAAAGCTTTTGTAGTGAATAAGTTTTGCTGTTCTTCTGTGATATCGACACACATCACTGTATCCTATTCTCACCCTAGGACATGAGCATTCCGACGTACTCCCGGTGACATGCGATTGTTTCGCAATTCCCATCGCGTTTGGTGCTACGGTAACAGGAGGCTACAGTAACTTTAGGCGACCATAGTAGTTACGGGCCATGAGATGTCATGCAACACGGGCTGCACCTATGGAAGTGTCCCACAGTTCTTCATTTGCATACTTTTTGGGAATTACATACGAAGTTGAATCACACGTTGTTCTTGGCGACAGGAGAAAACTGGTCCTAAAAGTGGTGATGTGATAAACTGGGCGACGGAACACCAGGTTGGCAGAGGGAAGGAGAAGCTGTGGGATGGATGTGCCACGTCTAAGCTGCGGGATGGATGTGCCACGTCTAATGCAATGTGAAATCGGTGCTTGGAAATAGGTTGCAGTCGAGCTTGGATCCCTGATCCTGATGCTTGATGCGCATAATCAAACTATTGTCCATCGACTTATTTAACTGCTGTCAACTTTAAAACAAGGAATGCTGTTCGTTTGAAACAACCGTACTGACCTACATGTGACTGTTTGCTCAGTTTTCCTTTTTCAGACTACTTTAACGACTCTGAATACGTTGTCACTGACCTAGTCATGAATGTGGACTGGTCAAATTTGACTAACAACCAGTTTGCAGCCGAAACTAGGTAATAATGTTTAATGAAACTGTTTAAATGTATTAAGGGTAGATACGGTAAAGGCGTAAGGGAATGCATACGGAATTTTGTATTTTTGTAGCTGTTGGTTACAACTGAGGGAATATCAGTTTTAATCCCTATTCGTTGTAGGTTAGAAAATGACTTCATTACGCTTCTTCCTTTAAAAAACATGCGTCAAGAGCCCATGCAAGGTAATTTATTCTTTGTAACCCTCTAAGAAATTCATTTTTTAATATCTTCGTTTTGCAGCTGATACAGTACTGCAAGATTCTCGAGTGGTACCTGTAAGCTATGCGTATGACGACAACCAGCACACATCATCCCTAATAGGTTCTGGGCTCTACACGAACTGTGATTCCGATTCTCTTTATACTGACAGTAACTGCTTCGGGAGCTCTCAGCTGTACTCATCGGGCAGTGTATTCTCAGACGGACAGGTTTTGACTGTGAACAAGTCTGAACTGTTCGATTATCGCGATAGAGAATGTGAAGTAAATCATGGTAACTGCGAAATGCGTAAGTTAATTACTAAGCGTTTTGCTTCCGAATAAATAAAGGTTATGGTTCATTGTAGAACGAATCGTTTTCGCTCACTTATGAGCTTTTAGGTTGTTTCATTAAAAATTTGCAGCAGAAACCGAGTTGAGGCAAAATGGACCACGTTCTGTAAGCAGTTCAAGTAGTTACTTAAATAGTAGCATATCTTCGAGGTATATGGTAGAATGTATATTTTCAACAATTACGCATTTTATTCTTTACCCGTTTTCTAGCATGGACTCAGAGAGTCTATCTTCGCAGGATCAAGACTTTGTTAGAGAAGAGCTATGGAGAGATCCAGCCCAGGAGCTGTCGAGGAGTGGTGACTGCTCTCAAACAAGGTAATATTCAGAGCGGTTTTGGGAACACGCAGTTACTTTGTTCAGCGTTTATATCTTCAAAACTCTTATAAAGCATTACTCTTAGGAAGGAGAGTGCGGTATTTCTAAATGAGCGAAATAGTATCTCTGGGACCTTTGTTGTCATCACCCTAAATCTTTTTTGTTGAAGTTCTACGACCTTATTGGAAGAGCCTACTTCTCTCAGTCCTTTGCAAACCAATTATGACAATTTCTTCCACCAGGACTGGTCAACGAACTCGTGTTTTGCGTGGAAGTCTCACCAGGATGCGGCCGTGAGTTCCTTGCTTACTGTTTGGTGTTCTCTTTGGTATACCTTTGTTAATAGAACTTTAAAACAGCCCGGAAGGAAACATGTAATGTGACTCCGATGTCCTTCTTGAGGGTATGTTTTTTAGGTTGATTACCGATTGACAAGCGAATATATTTATACGCAATGAGGGCATGAATCCTTGTCACGAATAGACTGTAATTGTTTTTTTCTAGAAGAAAGTATTGGTTAAAAACCATCCTTACATTGACATTCATAACGAGAGAAAGAAAATTCCATGTAGTAAAGGAACCGCTACGAGACAGCTGGATCCGTATGAGGTGAGTTGATCTAATTCTTACCCTATGCCACAACTATGACACTAGCTCTCATTTTAGCATATTAAAAATGAGATGTACAACATGTACGTATTAAATGCGGAAAATCGTGAAGAACTGGATGACCGTGAGTTCATCTTGATTGCATTGCCTTTTCCTCGACCGTTATGGTCACTTACAGTTGCAGATAGCTGCCATGTACTAGTAATTACGCATTAGTAGCAGTGCAAGAGTAGGTTACCTTTACACGGGTAATGTGCGAGTGTTGCGGCAGGTCATGCTACCAGTGTTGCATGGTGGACAGTTCACTGTGAGAATGACAAAATAACATTCTCATCACGTTAAAACTTGATATTAGTAATTGTTTTCGTAACTAGCTTCCCCTTACTCTTACATTTCATCAGCCTTTTACTGGAAACTTTTGTATTTGGCTACTGTGCAATTAATAATGTATTTGACTGAAGAAGTCACTGCTTGATTAATTAATTTGTATACTCCTACTTTATCATCACTTTATCAACTTCATAAGCTTCTGTCTCTGTTCTCTGGTATTTATATTTGAATATTTATATTTAACATAAGAAGACCAACTAAGTGGCAAAGATCTTGAAATCAGTAGTAAACTATTGAGACCAACCCACTTACGGGCGACCTGACCCTACCTCACCCGTCAATAGTCGCCACACACCGCCTTCACAGAAGCCTGCATTGCCGCACATTTTTCACTGCATGCATGTATATTCGATGTCGCGGTTACCGTATTCGCTTAAAGACTGCGATAGTTCGAATATTCGCGAAGGTAACGGTACTCGCTTTAGACCATTGTGTACGTACAGTAGCGCTCAAAAGTCTTCGGCGAAATGGTCTTTCACTTGGGTTTTTCACTTGCAACTTTTTTGCAACTGCACCGATCTAAGAGAACTTTTAGTATTTTGTACTTAGAGACACTGCATACTAAATATACTATTTCGGCGCTCAGCGGTATAGGTTACGTGGTTATATGAAATTTTCTTCTTTTGGAGTGCCATCGCTATGCCGTCCCGCTGTGCCGCTGTCATCAAAAGTCGTGGTCTTTCTACAAAATATTGATGTTCTGTAAGGCTTGCTCGTTCTGTTCTTGTAAAGAAATCCGTTTTTCGTGACCAAGCCTTTTTCTTTTTTTTTCGGTGGTTTTGTAGTAAATTCTTGTAAAAACCATGAAAAGTGTCAAGCGGCACTCAAGTAGAAGAAAATGTTGGGAATAGGTTCAGGCACCACATATAAAATTTTGTCGAATTCGGTCAAGTAGAAAAAAAGTTATGACAAAAAAGTTTGGCCGAAGACTTTTGGGCGCCACTGTATATACAACTAGCACGATCGCAGTGTTGCAAGGTACAACCGCAGCCTTGTATGAGCGATGGGAACCACGGAAACACATGATGGTGGATATCGCTTCCTAAGAAGCACTCTATTGCTTCACAAATGCATCTCAAATGAATGCACTAATAGCTGCAAGAAAGTAGTGTTAAGGTTGCACTAACTTGAAGACAAGTCTTGATACAGCTGTCGTTACTATCGCGAAGAAATCTCCAAGGAAAAGAGCCAGAACGGAAGTAGTATGGGGTACAGAAGAGAGAAGCACACCGCAGGCAAGGTGTGTTTTGAGATTACATATTACTGGGTGGCTGAAGAGGAATGTTCAGCTCCCATTGCAGACAATGCTGTGGTCCGGAGAATCACATATGTGATCAAATGAAACGCATTGTTGCTAGAACCCGGTATTTCTTTCATTTATTCGCCAAGGAGTTTAAGAGGTCAGCTGGGGGGAGTGTCCCTTTTTCAGTCACATACGAATAATTATTTTTTCATCACTCAGTAGAAACTCCATGGCACCATTCCGCGACCCCGATCATTTAACTGCCCATGTCACGGGAATCAGCCTATCTGTCATACGTGAATGCACATATCCATTGAATAACGAGGTGAGTTTTGCCTGGTTTTTGTTTCCCTTTGTGGGAATTCATTTTAACCATTTCGATTCAGGTATCGTTCAAGAATGGTGCCGGTACTACAAGATCTCGAGTCCACAGCTGTGAAGCGAACGGTTCGTCGTCTAAAAAGCGGATGAGCAGATTTGTGCAGACGGAGGCCGCAGTTGCAATTGAGGTATCAGCAGTTGAGGAGGATTATAGCTCATTACGATCAGCACTGGGAAGGGACTATTCATTCGTTTTTTGGATTATTATACGAAGGCACATCTAAAAAGATTTTGGTTTGAACGTTTCGCAGTGCTAACACACTTGACAACGTTTTTAAATGTTCTACATCTGCTCAACATTAATTCTAATCGTAATTCAATGTAGTTTGTTGGACATAGCAGTCTTTTGAATGACATATTCGACCGGTCGGATTGTATCGGATCGAGGGTGTTTGCCTGGGGGAGTTGGTCGACGTTCCAAAGCTTATTGGACAGCAGTACCACTCAGGAAAGACTTGGAGGAGCACCTAGTTGCACTCACCTTATATAGTGGCAAGAAGCACATGACCTTCAAAGGGTAGGACGAACAATTACTGTAAATTTCAAATGGCAACGTAACGTAGCAACACGTACTGAACCAGAAGTAAGAAGGGAGGAGGTTAACACTATTAGGGGAATAACGTAAGTACATGACGAAGATACTACATCCACAGCCAATCGATCCACAAACCTTTAGAATCGCGAAGCATAGGGATTACCCCTTAGGCAGGTGCTTCGGTAGCAAATAGCGCTGTGAGGTAGTCGTTGTTCACTCAAGTCAGTGATCATCTCAATTTCTTTTGCATTTTCTTTCTCCTCTTCTGATCAGTGGGTGACCTAGGGCGCTTGGATATCGATTAGAGCGCGCACTGAACGCCGGCCGTGATTTCGTAACCCTGCGTCTATGTCGTCCTTCGCCGTCTGGGTCTCCTGGATTTGCTTGAGCCTTTTTAGGGAAGGAGCTTTGGCGTGGCGTACTCACCTGTCTGGTGTCTGATCTCGCGGCGGGAATCGTGTCGCCGAAGAAAAACCCGGCGTTCAGTGCGTGCTTTAGCTTATGTCGCCAGCTGTCTTCAAGCCGGTACACAGTCACGGCCGGCGTTCAGTGCGCGCTATAATTTATACCGGGCGCTTGCTGACCGTTCGCTTGATTGCTCCGAATTGATTGAACTACGGTTATTTCAGGAAAGTGTGGTGAATAGAAAGAGAAAGGACGTATCTGTGGATTGTTCAGTAGCTACATCTGGGTCAGTGCAGACAATTCAGGTAAATACACTAAGATTAACGGTTAGGAAGAAGTTTAACGTTGATCGTGATCTCATGCTGCTGTGCTTTCATTTCATATAGTTTTATCAGAGAAGCGACACCTGCAAGGAGCCTGCTGAGCGCGACGTATTCGTAGTAGTGAAGAAGTCCACTTGCGTTGATGTGTCCTCGCAGGGAGTACGCTGGTCACCGAGAATCCAGAAACAGCAAAAGGTGTTTTACGGAACTGCTCCGATCCGCTATGTCAATAAAGTGAAGCAGGAGTGCTCTAAGCAAGGTATGGTAACAGGATGTGTCTTTTTCGCCTTGTTTTCATCATAGCTCTTCTCTTATGAAGTCACTTGGTGAAAGGCTGATCAATTTTCAGCTGATTTGCAGCCGCTGATGAGTAGTTTGAATTTCCTTTATTCATACTGGGGGTAGTCGCACACACAACACGCATTCTCGACACACGAAATTGCAATTACGGGGATTTTGTGATTATAGCAGGCAGGCTGTTATTTAGGTGGTCTCGTGTTTCATTTGGGCAACTAGCTACCCTTCCCCAGTATCCCTTTTCCTCAGGAGCCAACAAGGGAGAAGTCACTCAACGTACTTGATGAACAGTGTTTTTGGTGGCATTATCTACACCCATTTTATCCCCTTCTTAATATTATATCGTTTTGCCCCCAGAGCTACCAAATAAACGTCCATTTCGTTGTCGAGTATTCAAAGTCTATACCTTGTTGAGATCTGTTCCACGGTTTTCACGAAATACAACCCCATTTTCAACTAACGAAAACACGATTCCCAAATCAGAAACTTCTGAAATGGTGCTGGACCGTGCATCGATTAATATAGAAAGTCCTTCAAGTCCGAGACTGGTCTGATTTCCAGGTGGTGAGGTCGTTAAGGAAGATTGTGAACAACAAAGTGCCTCTTCGTCACCACGTCGTACGTCAGGAAGGAGCCGATGCCCTCGTCGTGCCTTCTCACCATCTCATGTTAGCAGCTTCTTCGAGTCTTTTTGATCATCATTCATCAGATGGTCTTCAGAGGTCAGAAAATGGAATAGCATTAGTTCCTGTGTGCCGATTGAAATTCATTCGAAAAGGCAAAGCAAGGCGTTTCCCTCTAGAAGATGTAAATATCGAACTGAAAATTCCGAAGACCTCAGTGGAGGAAAGTACTTCGAAAATCTGTGTGTGATGAACGACTTTATATGTGCAGAAAAACTGTGCTACTGCTTTTTTTTCAAATGAATTACATTGTATATAATCATTACTTTTAAGAATGCGAAGTGTAATAGTTACTAATACTTTGACTATTTTTCTTGTTGTTGCTGTTGTTAATTAAAATCGTTTTTTTATGCTGTACATCCACTGTTAATATGTATTAGTGCAATAGAGGTAATAACAATGTATATACACGAATGCCAATATCACCCCGATTTTTTATGTGTTGCAATCACTCACTTAACTTATGGAGCTTTTTTTTCTTTTTTTTTCGAACTACCTTATTGATCTTTTTCTTTGGCTCAAACATCACAAATATTTGCTCCTTTTTGCCTTTTTATGTTAATATCCACATTTTATTGATTCGAAAGACGGAATGAAACTTGCTCAAAGTGTGTCCATCTTTGCTAAAGGTTTTGTGTACGAATCTGTCACGGTATGAAACCAGACAGGTTCGTCTACACTGCGTTAATTGATTGGGTGTTTAGCTCTGTACGCATATTGGCTTGTATAGCCAGTGTTTTCGAGTTTTTTTCACACACAGTTTCTTGGACGATATATTTTTACTTGCCTTGCATTAAATATCATCGCAAATGATAACTCAAAATAGTTCTTGATCCGAATTGGTCAAAAACTCTAAAGTGTCTCCGGTGCTTGAAATGTGAGTTGTTTGAGGGTGTATGTGGAAAAACGCGGATTCTGACCTCGGAATGGAAACTGTTCGCCGCGCGATGCAACGCTACGCGGAATGCCGACATGTGTCAAAGCCGGCTGCGCTGGTAAGTTGCCAAATTGTGTCCCAAACTCACCGGTCAATAAGGTCATTATTTTTGCGCTCGGTATTTTATCATTTCGCTGAACTAGAGCTTTGCTTTTGTTTCTGCCAGTGTGATTACAATCCACCGCGTGAACTGGTGTGCAGATGAGCGTTAGGCTGCGTTCATACCAAATTGAATGAGGGTTTTGGCGCATCAGCGCATCCGCGATTGGGGATTTTTTGCGTGCCACGTCACTAGCAAGCACGATCGTTGAACGCGCGCGTGCCAACATGCTGTTGATTTCTTTTTCTCCTCTTTCCATTACTCGATTTCCACTATTTTGTAGAACGTCGATATCTGTTATGGCAAATATCCAAAATCGCGGATGCGCCAATCCTCTCATTTCTCGATCATCTTATCCGATATCTTATCCTCCACGCGAATGGCGCCAATTCTCTCAAATCGCGGATGCGCCGATCCGCCAATTCTCTCAAATCGCGGATGCGCCAATACTCTCATTTTCTTGATCGATACGTATCTTATGCATGACGAGAATGCGCCAACTCCCTCAAATCGCGGATGCGCGAATGCGCTCATTTTCTCGATCGATTCGTATATTTATGTAACTTTGCGCTGATGCGCCAAACTCCCATTCAATTTGGTATGAGCGCAGCCTTAGGAACGTGGATCAACGCGCGCGACAATTTTCGGACGACTTTAGTGCTGCGTGGTAGGTGCTCGCAGCGCGGTTTTGCACTGGGGCGTGATTTTTGCGCTTTGCTTACCCGTGCCATCCGCTTTTTCCCCCTTTTAAAGCGTCAATGTCGAGTTGATGATATGCGTTACTCTTCAGTTCATTTCTCTTTTATATTTCACCAGCTGGCGGGCGCACACTACTGCGCGCGATTCATGGCGATGTTGAATGGGTTTGATCGGCACGACCACAGTTGTGTATGGAGGTTAGTGGAATTTTTTTTCCTCTGCCTTCAGCGCAGCTATTTATTTGGATAAAAGCAGAGAGATGGCGCGATAAAAAAAGCATGTTATACTTCAGTCGCTTTGCATCGAACCCATTTTGCATGTCATCGACACGAATCGCGCGAAGTACTGTGCGCGAGCCAACTTGTTAAAGTCATCATTGGAAAATTGGATAGTTTAGACATTGATAGTTTTGTATTCGATTGCATCGACTGGTAACAATTTGTTCACTTGCTGAGCATCCAATTGCTACACATTGATGGCAGATCCATATCCCGATTATCAATGTTTATACTTTTTGTAGAAATGCATCATTACTTGGAATTTTACATAGTCTAGCGGTCGATACCCAGTGTTGCTGCCAGTAGCGAATTAGAAAATGATTCTGAGTGAAACGCTTGCTTTGCTATCAGAAATATAGGTTGTATCTTGACTATCAAAGTAGATCGCAGTATCAAGAGAAATGCACCATGTTTTTTGGAACGCTAGGCAATTCAGCGGTAGATACATCGGCCAGTGATATCAGAACACAAACAATATATGTTCACCTTATGACAGTGAGCATCAGACGCTTTTGCTGAAGTGGTCGTTTAGTAGTATCAAGCGATGTAAAGGATTTCATCCCATCCGATTTCTAACGGTTCTTATCAGCCACCGTAAGCGGTTATCACTGAGGCTCCTGTACCCAACAGTACCATTAAGGTCCCTGCACCCTACAATACTTGCGAATGTGAACATCCCACAGTTAGCTGACAAAGCGTACCGGCCTTGGTGACATTTTCCTTCTCACGCTCCTAATCGAGTCCAACCATTATCAGTTTGGATCACCCACTATTAATGTCCCCGTCCCACTCTGCTTAACACCCATAAGTGTGAGCGCTTTTGGATCAACACGAAAGGCAAAACGAATCTGACAACATTCGCCTTCTCATGCTCCTCATCGAATCTTATCAACAGTTATCAATGCAGGTCACCCACCATCAATGTCCCCGTCCTACCCCGCAACACACCTGCGAGTATGAACGCTCCGGGACCAATGCAAAAAGCGAAACGGATTCGACGACTCTAACCTTTTTACGCTCCTTATCAAATCTTATCAACAGTTATCAGGCTGGATCACCCGCCATTAATGTCCCCGTCTTACCCCGCACAACACCTGTGAGTATGAATGCTCCGGGGCCAATGCGAAAGGCGAAACGGTTTTAATGACATTTGCCTTCCGAGGCTTCTTATCAGCCCTTATCAGCTGCTATCACTTTCGGTCCACCACCGCTGGGGTTCCCTTGGTACCCCCTATATAACTTGTAAGATTCAGCGTCCCAGCTTTGCTGCGACGCGAGATATGAATTTCGTGACAGACGGACAAACACACACACACACACAGACATACTAAGCGAATTATATATAGTAGGATACCAGTTGGCTGGCGCACACTACAGCGCGCGACTTACTGCGATCTTGTGCAAAAAGCGTTCGATACGGCTATCGATGTGTATGGCATTGAGTGAGAATTCCCTTCACTTTGACTTGTTGTCAAATTGGAAAGAAACAGGGGAAGTGGAATGTAAAAAGGGCTATAATTTTTTGAATTCTAAGTAGTTTAGCAGTCGCATTCTCATCATGAGTTGAGCTCCAGTTTGATCGATCAACGGTCGCTGTTCAATGAGAGAGATCGGATCAAGATCCAATCAAAACTAAGCCCAATGCTGGTTCTCCCGGTGAGAGTCATCGTGTCCTTGACACAAAGGGGCCTATTGATCGCAGGTACCTCTTGCATCCAGTTCACTTCACACTACCAGCCATAACTTGTCTTGACTATTTCTGTGCCCATTTCAGAGACCCAGCTAGTCTTTCCTCGAAGAGATCATAGAACAATCTCTCCGGAAACATGTCGCAACCGAAAAAAAAAACATCGTGTGAAATCGATCGTCGTGCTCCGCGTCCCAGTTGATGTTCGCTAGTTCCTTTCGTGTTCCATTTACTCATGTTTCCCTTTCATAGCTATTTTATTAACAACTTAATTATTTTTTATTGCCTTTAACCACATTTTACATGACTTCTGAATGGTGGGAGAACTTCAAGAAATTTCCCATAGACCGTGGTCGCTTTTGTTGTAAAGTATGTTTATTTGTTAAATCTAGCAACACTAGTTGCTATATGCATTGGGGCGAGGAAATCAGCTGGGAGATTTCCCAATTCCGAACCATTTCTCGTACCGTTCCTCCTCTCACCTTTATGGGTTTGTTTGGTTGTAGGTACCTGAAATTGGTTGTCTAGAATGCCCTCTCCATACGCCTCATTGTTTACATTGTTTTCACTTTGTGAATCATTTAAAAGATGAAAGTTTCAAACTGTTTTAGTTATTCTACTGATATTGCCGTGAGTTTTTCATAAACAAGAATTGAGTGATTTGAATGTCTCAGGCTTGTCATACTCTAATGATGAGAGAGTTAATAGCCTGAGATAGTAGTCATCGGATAAGCTGCTTACACAGTGTCTTTCTATTTTCCCATGAAATTTTGAATTTTTGGTATGTTATCAGATTGGAAATCCTTAGTTACTGGACTATATTGCCGTGATCATTTGCTTTCCTAGATTGCTGGGCATTGTATTTAATTTTCTTCTTTTATGTGAATTACATTGAAGTTCATCAGAAGGGAAGGGAATTTCGACCGCTTAATCGCGTCCATCATTCTTCCCCACGAAAACGGTTGTGGTTCAGTAATTGAATTGAGGGACTTGAGGTGATCAAACGTTAAACACCATTGCCAAGCGGCTGGATGCCTCTTTGCGGTAACTTTTTTATCGAATCCTCCAGAAGAGCTGTGCGTTTCATCACTCTACAGCAATTTGATCATTTTGAGGAGTGCAAAACACTGGCATAGTCGTGACATCTAAATAAATAAATAAATAAATAAATAAATAATCATCACTGCTTGAGTCAGATAGATGCTCAATGCATGGCGTATACGTGAAAAATTGACGGACTTCCTATAATTGCAAGCGAGTTTTAGGCAGAGCTTTCAA
This sequence comes from Trichostrongylus colubriformis, assembly GCA_963978905.1. NCBI lineage: Eukaryota > Metazoa > Nematoda > Chromadorea > Rhabditida > Trichostrongylidae > Trichostrongylus > Trichostrongylus colubriformis. Next base: position 39,940,063 of record OZ022259.1, read on the forward strand.
TTAAAATTTTGCTGGAACATCCTATCTCCATTATTTAGTTTTGACAATAAGAGGAACAAAGACTGACTAAAGTTTTCGACACTTTTATTGCCCATGTTAACGCCTTGTTTGTAACTTAGAATACCCCTCAAGTGAACTGAGGTTCTATGGGAATAAGGGGTACTCAGCAGTTGGGGGAGGACTTCCTTGTGAAGGTTCCCCTTCCAGCTGTGTAACGAATAGTAGAAGGCAAAAGACGTGGGCGAACATCTGAAAAGAATTTTACCCACCTGTTTCCGTAATGTACTGAAAAAGCAGGCGAACTAATTGAAATGTTACGGTTTGAGTCCTTCGACCCACTTCCACCTATTCTTTCCTGATGCTTTATATTATTACCCAAATGTCGCTAGACTCACCTAGGTCACCTACATCGGGAGTCCTTATGAGGGCTCCGATAACGCCTCCATTCGCATTTTTTTGTGAGCCACACACAACAATCCAGTGAACCTGTCAGGTACGAAGCAGCATATTATTGCCAGGAATGCTATGATTCCTCACAACCTGCGTCTGACGGTGGCGGTACTCAAACTGTATGGCAGACAGGGAGGTCGAGGCTTCTTTCATTCTCCAGTAACGCTCACAATAAAGACATTTACCTGCTGTGTTCTGTTCTACTGTGCTAAGCTACTTTTATTCATCGAAATACCACTGAAGCACCGTATCACGGTAAAAAGAGGTAAATTAACCTCTTCAGTATCTAGCGCCCACAACAGCATCCCGTTCCTACAACAGGGATTAGTCTAAAATTCTGGCCATATGGCCGGCGATCCTTCTCGAGGTCCCGAGGCATGTAATCGGTAACGCTGCGTTTATACCCTGCAGATGGTGCCAGCATGCCTACCAACAGCGGGGCGTGGCTGCGCTCACAGGCAGTGAGGCAGAAAGGTACGGGTGAAGACGTAGAGACAATGCAGCCATGCCCTGCCGCCGCTACCATAAGGTGTGAAGGGGGGGGCCTAAGTGAAATACTGCTAAGTTTGTCGCTAAAGGATATAGGCTTTGACTGGTTTTCTGCAACAATTCAGAAAAGGTGCAGTTTGAATTCGAAGGCATCGGAAGGGGAGCAAGAAAGGAAAGTAGAACTGGGAACGATGTTCTCTGTAGATGAAGTGGTCAGTTACGATCAATCTGCGGAAAAACTCGCGTTGAAAAGCATGCCTTCGAGGTTTTTATCGCGATCTAACGCTATCGCTTCAGTTCCAAAGTAGCTGTAAAGGCAGGGCAACGTTTTCGCCTCGCCGTCTGGGCGCAGAGAAGGTTAAAGGTATCAGAGAAAAGTGGGGTCGTGTTCCTCGCGTTTTTAGCCGTTTTTATCACGTTCTTCTCTGCCGTTCCTCTACTTACTCGAATTACCTTTCTCATGTCTTGAGTGCCCCTACCTCTTCGAATCCTCACATTCTTTGAAAAGATATATCCGATGCTGCTCTTTTAGCTTCCCAGTTTTCCCAACTAATTGAATTTGTTCATTAAATACTGAATTTCTTGTTTACGGCTGGGTTTCGGAGGCGACTACGTTCCTCTCTACTCGAGGCCTTTACCATCTACGGGAGAGGTTTCAACCAATTCCAAATCGAATTTCAGTTGTTTTTTATTCATCATGTGATGCTCAGAATTACGATACTGAATCGTAAGTTCCAACTGGTTTTGGGCGTTTTGCTTTTTCTACAGGCATTTGCATACGTTGCAGACTTCGAATCTAAATAATCATTGATAGGCGCACTATTATTCTCAAGACCGCAATTGATGAAAAAGCGACAAGTGTTTTTCATGTCATATCCATTGGCAGTAGTTATACCAGTAGTAATAAAAATTATACAAGCGTATTCCAAGAAGACGGCCTTTGTGTACCAAATTTCATTCTTAGTGTGTACCAGAATGGGACTATAATGGGGTGCCATACTCAGCTGAAACCTCACGTGATCAACTTATTTCATGCTAGGGACACGGTAATCACCTTGGGTCCCGGCTGTATATGGGCCCACTAGATCGCACACATGGCGTCGCATCTCGTGCGTTGCGGTGCGAAATCGATTCATCTTTCAAAAGAAGGTTCATCTTAGATTCGATCTCTCAACTATGAAAGTGGGAGCGGGGCCACTTTTCGTTATTCAGTTCTTGATAATAATGATTTTGATCCAGTAACCACCATGAATATACTCCATTTAGGAGCGCCTGTAAGGGCGTGGCCTACGGACAGGGTGAGTGGGGAGAGCGATAGTGCGTGGCAAGAGTGAGAGTGTGTGGCGGAGCGAGAGAGTTTCATACACTTTCACCCAGGTCCGTAGGCCACGCCCTATCAGGCGCTCCGAAATGGACTGTAGTGAGTGATTTCCAGCCGGTTTCGCTTCGTATGTTCATGGCACATTTGTGATTACTTGGAAGAATACCAGTTCCGTATAACGCAATCGGTTGCATTCATTGGTTCTATACAAGTCCAGTTTTTTCACTGAAGTTACGACCAATCATTTACTCTTTAAAGTGAGTCATTTGAAGGCAGCAGAAGGGGCAGTTTTGACTTGCGGTATGGACTTACGGTGGCGTCGAGTTTGTTACAACATGCACGACGCCTTACCAGAACGTCGACTATGAATTCTTTAGGATTCTTCAAATATAAATACGGTTTTCTCGCTCTTTCGCTTAGGCTCCCATTAAATGTTTCACAAGTTTGTGGACGTGTGCTGTTTCAATTGTTTAACACCATTATGAATGAAATTAAATTCGCCCTACGCTGCATCAGATGACAGTGGCGCCGGTCCGTCTGAAGCGTGCAGTTAGAGGTGAAGCGTGTTAGAATCACATTAGCGCCCCAAAGCCACGTTTCTCAACGCGATTTTCGCAACTCATTATCTTTCCTGAATTCGAATGTTCGTTTTACAGAGGACAGTGTTTTGAAATACGCTTTCCTTCCATGCAACCCTCCCGATGCCTTTTATGATCACTGCACTACATAGGTTCACTAGATGTTTGTCCACAAGACCAATATGCTTACGATTTTTAATTTTCATTCATCTTGTTGTAGAAGGTGACTCCGACGTATTTTTTATGGTGTCTTCACGTCGAATCCCTGATTTTATCGTTCTCTGATCCCTAATTTTTTTGATAAGTGAGGATCTACATATCTACATAATCACTGCTTTTCAATCGTGACCGAGATCGCCCACATTTTTCCCGACTTCATACATCATTGACCAGCATTGAGGGGACAAACACGTGGTTGCAGCCATGAACATTCACTAATTTGATTATCGCTCACCAAACTTATTGACGAATGATCTCCTCATCACCATGTCATTCAAATATTTCATTTTGTTACTTTGTTCACGACGTGATTATTGAACTATATGGCTGTTGTCACTAATTTCGGTCTCGATATTCAGGACAGTTTTCAATTTTAATTAAATATTTTAGGTATTATAATATTGGAGCAGGCAATTTGCTTAGCAGTAACATGCCTTTTAGATGACGTGTCATTATAGCATCATAGATGTCACATTTCAACGTGTGAGCCTGTGAAATCATGCAAAGCTAATGTTGGTGGTCAACACTTCACAAGCTGCCCCTCCCATCATCAGTATAGCGCCCATTTTCGATTTCAAACACATATCTTTGATTTGTAAAGTCATTTGAAATGATTCACATAGGATCTTCCGGCCCTCGCATGTCGTGAGAGGTGAGACATCCCTTTGAGTGCTTTTTGATCGCGTAAGAAAATCGTGTTCATGGCGCATCCTAGCGAGGTGAAGCAACCAAGATGCTACCTTCGTCTGAATAGTTCTCGGAAACCGCTGTTCTCTCACTGCGTTCGCTCTCGATTTGTCCTATTGTATGAATTTGCTGGTTGATGAACAAAGTCTAACTGTGGAAAATTAAAAAAAATCCTGAAAATGATGCGTTTCTATCGTAGTTTACCAAACATGGAAGGTATGACAATCCAAAGCGACTTTCGAAATGGGCAAAACAGATATAGTATTTCGAAGTATGGTGCACGCTGTGTACCTTAGAGGGGGGGGGGGGGGGTGGGGACATTCTTCTACGTGACTGACGTGTCAAAAACCTGTACCCGGCGCACCAGTGACAGCTTCATTGCTACGCCACCCTTTATAGTCTCCTTTCTTGCCCACAGACAGTTGTGTTGGCTTTACATGTCAGTCATGTAAGAGCACGTGCTAACTGCTGCCCCCCACTCAGAGTCGAGCCAGACATTTAGGAAAATTCACAAATAATACTATCCCCCCCCCCCCGAGAAAAAAAAGAAAGTCTCTGGTGTGACCCCCTCACTCGGAACTTTCCTGAAAACACGATCCCTTTCGACTGTCTGCTTTCTCCCTAAAAATCAGTCCATTGAGACCAGTGCTACCCATTGTTTCAAAGTATGATTATCGATTGACGACCTTTTTTGGAGGTGACCAGCCGGTCCATAATTCCCTCAGCGGGGCATGGGCTTTCCTCAAAGTCGTATACTTGTCAGTGATTTGTGTAAAAAGTAACGACCTCCTTGCAAATATTGGAGCAGGAGTGGGTACTGATCGTGGGTTCCTCAGATCTATGGTGACTATAAGGATTAATCGCTCGCTCCTTTGGGACCTTTTCTATCAGAGAAGTGATTTGAAACCTTTCGAAGCAGTATTCTCCACAGTTTTGCCATCTATGTTCTTTTTTCGACCTTTTTTATTTCTCTTCACCCATACTGCCCGCTGTCTCCGGGAGTACACAGATTTTCACGTAGATTAGAGCGTGATAGATGAGATCAGTCGGCGCAGAGGAATGGAGCTTCGGTGTGAGTAAAGTACCTTGATCTTAGTGTGAAGCGCTCTTACTGGAAATAAGGAAATTATTTCTTCTACCCCTGAGCTCCTTCTGCCTCAGGCCTAGGCAAAAACCTTCGCCGCCAAGCTGTTGTCCCGCTCTTCCCATCCTCACCGCCAGCTGTGTGTACTTACGAAAAAAATCGCTCCGCGGCGTCGCACTCGCGGCGCCACCACTACGACCTGCCGAATCGAATGCCTTCGGGAGCCCGGCAGAGCGCGGCTGCGTCACCTCTGCACTTCCACCCATGCCACACGACGTGATGGGTGGGATCTCCTCCACCCATGCCTCCCTGCCTCCTCCACCCATGCCGCACTGCCTCGCTTGATCGTTGCCATGCTTCGCCCCTGGTACCCGCACCCGCCGAACCGCTCGTCGCGCGCGGTCGCGCGAAAATTTGTCGCAAGGACACACACCACTCATCGCCCAGATCACCTTTTTCAGATTCAGCAGGGAACGTGTTTACACGCCTGAAAATGCTATAGAGTAAACAAAGAATGGGTTATGTGATGGTACGACGCTCGTAATGAGGGGGGTTTCGAATATAAATTGGTATTAATTCTTGAAAGGAGGCGAGACTAAATCTTGCAGAGGGGACTACCCCTCAATACATCTGCGATCGCTGATTGGCATTAATACACCAGGACAATTTAGAACATGACTATCTACGACGTTTTGATCTCCTTACCCTGCATTCTATTCAGTCACATGGGGCGCAGGGACGAAGGGCACCGTAGTAGTCTTCCGAGCTCCAGCCCAGCCACGGAAGTATTTAGAAAGGGTGTGTACCATTCAGATAGAAAATTCGCGTGGCGTTCGACGTGATGGGTGGGAGTTATGGACGTCAAATACACCTATGACGTAGAACACCGTCATCGCTTTCAAACCGAACTCGCACTCGTCGCGTCGCACGCCGGACGCCGCGACGCAGATTTTCTTTCGATTTTATGACACAAACATAGGGGAAGGGGGTGGAGAGTGAGCCACCTCGGTAGTGCCAAGCGAGAGTAGAAAAATAGACGCAGACCAACGGACGGAGACGAGAAATAGATGAATTGCGCGCCAATTTCAATTCTTCTCGAAATGCACAAATTCTTTGTGAGCCTTCGGAAGACCGGATAAAGTATTTTCATGGACTCGAATCGAAAACAATAACTCATAGGATTGATAACGCTCACCAGATTTGAATCGCAGACTAAAACAACGTGGTTGGAAAAAATTGTTTCGGTGCCACCCCTCTTTGTATTTCGGTAGGTTGATGCCCAAAAGTGACGTACTTTTGCTTACATCGCTTTCATATTGTGACTCCATCTTGATAGTTATGTGAACGTGGGTGCGTCGGCCACGCCCTGCTGCCGACAGCATCACTGCAAAGTATGTACGGAAAGCTTCCCATTGTTTTCTCGATTGTCATTTCCGTTTTCTGGCTCGTTACTAAGGCGAATTCAGAAGTACTTTTGTGCTCCCTACATACGCTGTATTGTTTAGAAATGGTCGTCGAAGTGGAAGGCAGTGATCAGAGCAATGCATCGAAAGCTGCCGGGCCGTTCGAAGTGAAATGCGTAGAAAAGGGCGCACACAATGCCATTGACACTGAATTCTTGCAAGAATTGCGAGAAGAATTTGCAAGGCTCTCCACGGTGACAGATTTTAATCGAACTGGAGCGCAGGTATGTATGTTTTCTTTATTGCACCTTCTTATATGGATGCAATACCAGAGCACACCTAATCTTTTGAGGGCTACGTGAAGTTTTGCACCCCTTCACTGAAATCCAAGCCTAACTCTAAGCTAGGGAACTGGGTGGAGAGTGAGCTACCTAGAGTGGGTGCAGAGAGCAGCAAAACCACAGCGTAACCTCAGCCATGGTCTACGCCAGTGCATGGTGAGCCAGCCGTAGTGCTTCAAGCTGCGCTCTAAATGACTGAGTGGGGATGCTCAGGGAGTCCAAGATGTCACGTAGAGGACTTTTGCTGAGTAAAACATATGTGTCAAGCGTGAACCAGTTTCTCTTGTGACTTGTGTGAATCAAAGACAATTTTTCAGGTTAAGCCACTGTATGCTTCGAAAGATAAAATAGTCTGCGAGATGGTAGTTGGACCAGAAAACATCAACGCCAAGGTAAGCGCTGTTGCTTGCGGCTTGAATATGAGTAATTTGTCGCCTCTTGAATAAATCCTCTCCAAATTGTATTTTTTTTTAAAGAAAATGACGAAATTCCTTCAGGGTACATTGCACGGGGGACAAACGGCTTCTCTCACCGATATCGTTACCGCTCGAGCTCTTGGTCTGACTATCAGAGATAATCCAATGGCGTCGATCGAAATTTCAGTGAGGTGAGTCAGATTGATGCCCAGAGTGTCGATAGGAGTTTTCTGGCCGCAGTGCATCAATGAATGATCCATTCCTTCGAGCATCTATGTGAAATTGGTCTCACTGTTTGCGGCAGTACCTATCAGCAATAAGGGGCAAGTTTGGAGTTCTGAGCATGAACAGCACCGGTGTGTACCCTTATGTCAGGATTTGCACGACGACCAGCGGCGTGCGACGCAGCGTGTGCGAGCTATGCGCACTGCGGTAGTTGGGTCTTAGAACTATTACACTGTAATGCTAGGGGCGCCATACGCAGTTGACTTGCAATCGCTTCGGGACCTAACAACATGGCGCCTTTAGCCCGTCCGCATTGCTTCGCTTGCGACATGCCGCGGCGCGAAATCATGACGTAAGGGCACACACCCAAGCAGCACCTGCCCCCACGGCTTTCACTTTGAACTAACTGAGTATGAATGTGTAGTAGTATATAACTAAACAATCCTTCTGTAAGATTCATCTGTCTGAGTGGAATTGAAGGCAGCAACAGAAGGGTAAATGGTCATGTTCCTTGTGCTTGATGTGAAAAAAGAGCGGCTAATCAGTATGCAGTGACGAAAAAATAAAACGAAGTGGTCAAATGCCCGAAAAAATGGCCTTTATTTGGCGCCTTTAGTCTTTGATGGAGGTGTCTTTTGGCACGCCCATCGCCCATGAATTGATCCAAGCCACGTGGATCTGTGATGTGAGGCGGTCACACACAGCGTGTGATCCGCCATGACAGGCTGGAACTTCTGGACAAGCTAGAGCGCAATGTTCACAGCCAATCGCATCGCACCCTGTCCCTGGGACATCTACAGTTCATTTATTCACCATACTTCTCCTCTTAAGCTCTTAAATTCGCTCTTATGCCGTGATGCTTTACGTGAGTTTATAAGTTTTAATTTTCAGTTATTTTTTGCCGGTGAAGCTTGGTGATGTCGTCGAGATCACTGCGCATGTGCTGAAAGTTGGCCGAAATGTGGCGTTCACAGAAGCGGAATTTCGGCGAAAATCAGATGGAAAGTTAACGGCTAAGGGAAGGCATACTGTCGCAATATTACCGAAACCACCGCAATCTGATGGCGTCAAAGTAGCCCAGTATTAACCATTAATAATGTGATTGTTTGTTATTTGAGTGATAATGTTTTTTCTGAATTATGACATATTTCCATATGCGCATTTAGTAGGTGAGTATTTGAAGACTCAGCATATCATATTATATAATTGATTGGTTTTTAAAGCGATGCTTGCACATATAGGAATCGAAAAATCTTTGGTTGTGAATAAATATACTCTCATTGTGCTTGCTTCACATCTTGTCGAGAAGGACCCCAAAATGGGGACTGACGTGGTTAACTAGTAGATTGTGCGAAAATTTTTCAAATATTTTTTCTATTTCTGACCATTGCACACTAACGAGAGCTCAAAATTAGAATAAAAATTGTTATTTTCATTTATTTATGTTCACTTATCGAGATATATTCGATATTTAAAATTTAAGAAATAAAAGTGATTTTCAAGGCGAGCGAAAAGTAGGTTGAATTTGAACTCTACATTAGTACTTCTCCCCTCTTTATGTGCTCAACCTGAGTTTTTGGAAACTTCCAGAATAACTTGCAAAAGAAATTGTGTCATCGCTCGCGATCGTACTCCAAGGCACGAAGATACTTGTGAGGAATTAGGTTGTCGGGAAAGTTCTTTCGCTTTTTAAAAACGTGCTTTTTTTCCGCCAAGCTGCTTTCCAGCAATTTCTTCCGAACACATACATGTAGTACAAGTTCACGCGCATCTATAGGTATTATTGTCTTCCATCTCCCGGATAACCTTTTTCGGCGAAATAAATATATCAAAGGAGTACTTACGGGGCCTTCTACTATATAATTTCAAATATGGCCTTTCAGCAACCGAATCTAGTCGTCGTATAAACGCTGCATTCGGGGATGGTTCAATGTTTAAACTTGTGGCACAACTTAGGTTCAAACGCCGTTGAGAAGACAACTACAATGTCAAAGATTCCGAACGATCAGGACGCCCATCGGAGGTCGAGAACGAACGATTGCGGGTGCTGGCTCGCAACACTATACTAACAGCAGACCTACACTGTGAGGACCTGGATAGACTGGCCGCGAAAATCACGGAGAAACGTCCGAACCATGGCACGATTCGTTTCCTGCACGATAATGCTCGCCCACATATTGAAAAAGTGACAGGCCAAAAAATTCTTGAACTTAAAAGGGAGGGGCTGTCCCATCCACCCTATAGCTCTGATCTTGCTCCATGTGATTATCACCTTTTCCTTTCCCTATCTAACGCCATTCAAAGAAAAACCTCCGATAATGAAGATAACACGCAACGGTGGTTGTGCAAGTTCTTCAAATCAAAGCCAGAACAGTTCCATGCGGATGGCATAGCAAGTTTGCTTGAATGGTGGCAAAGAGTGGTAGAACAAGATGGTGATTACCCTGTTTATTAGTTTGCTCTGTGTTTTGTAATGAAGAGATAAAATGAATTCCTTCAAAAAACGAAAAAACTTTTTCGACAACCCAAGATAATGTGTGAAGTATTCTTTTGACTTGACTTTTACAAATGGAGATCGGAATTTGGTGGCAAAGCTTTCTTTCCCACAATACCGAAGTTCCCCTATGGAGAGCAAATCGATATATCTTTGAGTCACCTTACTACTGAAGGAAAACCTGCTCTGAACTACACGTGAGTGATTTTTCGCACAAAATTTGTAACATCTGGTTTAAGAACTTGGAAATTTGGATTCAGGGCTTTCGCAGGGGATTTGAGTGTGCCTGAAACCGAGTTGGTCGAGAACCATAGCGAAAGCGGATACATTATCGTGACTAAAGACGAAAAAACAGAGGCGGACGTCGTCTCATTGACCACCGCGATGAGTAATGGTGAGTTCCCACAAAGCGCTTTTTTATTCCTCTTACTGCATCAAAGCAGATTCCTGGTCGCTGAAAGGAGGTTCCAGCTGGATCACCATTGGCTGGAGAGCTTTGGTGAACGTTGTCGCCACATCCCTTGGTAGTGTAAAAAAGCGGAACTAACACGCTCCCACGCTCTTCTGCCAATGACTACCCGGAAAGTCAAGCGCCATAGAGGGGATTTAGGAGAGACGCATATTACGCTGTAAACTATACGATATGGGCTTGATAGGTACTGATTGAATTGCCTGATATCGATCGAGACCATTTACATACATATTCTACAGTATACACAAGTGATTTTTGGTGCAATGTTCTCTGAGGCTGCCGTCAACCTTCGCGATTTTGGGACTGTGCGTCTTGCAATCTTGCTATCTTGCGGCATCACTCTATTGCACGCGATCCTGCGATCTTGAGATCTTGGATTGCCGCAATCGCAACAGCCGCGTTACCTCAAAATCGCATATTTTCAAACCTGCAAAATCGCGTAATCACGAAAACGGCGCTAACTAATGCTAAAACAATCTCTAGCGTTAAAGGCAGTGTTAGGGGTAATGTGGGTGATAAGGAATCCCCAAGAGGTCATTCACTCAAAAACTGCGGGTTTGGAAAGCCTATTCGAGGCGAAATCCCCCGCGAACGGCGCGCCCCTGGGCTGTGGCAGAAGCGGCCTTTTCTGCTCGGTCCGCCTCCTAGCGACTGATTGGCTGGGACGGGAATAGAATGTATCGCGGCTCTCAGTTTTGGCTCGAAGCGCACTCCAGAAAAAGGATGCTTCCTTATTCCCGAACATCCCTTCGTGTTTAGGACATGGCAACACGTCAATGGAAAACTCGTCCGGACTACCCACCTCTTCACGGGAAGGCTCCACGTCGGAATCAACGTTGGGGAAGGGTCCTGTTTCTCAGGTCTTTGACCATTCCCATCCGTTTTTACTTCAAAGTCCTGTAACTGGACATCTCGACTTTCAAATCCACTACTTCTTTTACTTTTCTGCCTAATTTCCCCAAACACTGCCTTTAACTGTTTATTGTATTGGCTTGCGTATAGCCAAATCCTCAGCGATAACAACGAACCCTTTCGTTGCACAGTAAATTGTCAACGAATTAGCGAACGTTTATTAGGGAACGTCCAGTAATGTGATTTGTTCACAAATGTCTCTGATATGTAAGATTCTATGATTGAATGACCTCCAGTTCCGCTGGGAGTGGTGCTTTCGGATGTCGACTCTCGAAATGCTGCTTGTACGTCTTCGGATCGGGCATCTGCGCCATGCACACCGCGCACTTATGATGCAGTGCCTTTTGAGCAGCTCCACGTTGATCGCTGCCCTGCGCCTTTTTCAAGGCATCGGCCTAGAATGAGTACGGACGCTTAGGTGCCGATTATCGACACCACAAACCTTTGACTCACCTTCTTTTGAGCTCTTTGTTGAGACTGGATCTTTTGATGACCACGTGCCATTGCAAGAGTAGCTAGAAATGAACGGTATCATTAGTGTGCCTCAAGTGCTCTTATATTCCTTGAGTTGACTGGTGTATCACTGGTATCATCATTTGTTATCACTCTAGGAAAATGAGAAGCTCTAGTGGACCAATGTCAAGCGGTTGAGCAATTTTTCGAGCAAAAAACTTTTTTAGTAGAAAATGCCGTAGGAGTAAAAGCATGTAGCACAACATACTCACGGACTGAATCGTATCGCCCGAGCTCGCAGCGTCCACCCTTCAGCAAAAGCAGTGGCACTTGTGTGCACGTCCGCGCATTTCCCGTGGCGCGCTACTGAATCAGAAGACTTGGCCTATACCCGGAATGAAGCTGTTGTGCAGCCTCTGGTGCGCAATCACGACACCGTGTCATAATACATGCTGTCCCCTTCCAATCTTGCAATAGTGAGCGCCATGTGATTTCCGAGCGCTGAACCAAGCATACCACTCACTCTTGCGCCACGGACACGGTGTACACTCCGCCCTTGTGTAAGGAGCTATCTGCTCACGAATGGATCCGAAATTCTCAAATAGAAACTACCATAAATACTCAAATGATACTGTGCGTTTAACACATAACGCACCGAGCTATTTCAACCGCTGCTTCCTGTATAGCCAGACGTTTTTATCTAGACGTCAAACTTGCACTTGGCCACCAAGGACCGTCTTTTTCGGGGTCGCATGAAATCATCGATTTTTGAAAGTTATAGCAGTCGGGATATGTATTCGAATATGGAGAAGAATATATGTCCATCACTGTACCAGAAAAAATTGGTTTGCGTTTGAGTGTCACTCCTAGACGAACTAAACTTTTGTACAACTAGGCAATCAGGTCATCCAACAGAAAAGTAATCTCAGTCGGAGTTCCATCTGTAGATGTGAGTAGATGACCTGCAAATTGTTTTGTCACTGCTTGCTATGGTGTTCAAAAAGCGTGGTGCCAAAATTTTAGCTACTTTTTGGAAGGGAGAGCCCCCAGAAAGACATGTTACTCTCCATATTCAAAATCAGATAGTGACAACTTTTGACCAAGATACAATTTCAAAGTACGGTTTGATACTGGTGCACACCATGTGTTACACGCGGTACGTAATGTTAAAATTGACGATTTCTTGGAAGCATTTCATTGTTTCCAATCGGACACGCATTCAAGACACCGGGAGGGGCAGTTTTGGCCTACGGTATCCTCTTGTAGTTCGGCAATCGCACACACGACGCTTCGCCAAAAAGTCGTCGAGTGTGAATTCATTGCATTTTTTCAGCGCATTTTTTTCGCATTGATTCGCTCATTGTCTTTATCGTTGTTTGATTGTTAGTCTCTAGTTGTTTCACTTGTTTCACTAGTTAAACATCATTATGTAAAAAATTATCTCGGCGTGCTCTGCTTGCCTCCAGCAAGCACCTCGGCCACTGACTCGTCTGTTCGAAGTGAAGCGCACTGGATCGCAATAACCCCCCTCCCCTCGTCCAGAGGCGCGTTTTTCAACTCTAGTTTCGCTGCACATAATCTGTTGATAACTCACAAAGAGCCCCGCAGGGTGGATGGGTAGAGAGCGACGAGGGTGCCGGCCCAACAAGGATCTATTGGTGTAGGGTGCTCGAGGGGATGAACACATCAGTCGGGAAGGATGGTATATCTGCCGTTTGAAATGGGGTCTATGTTAGGTTGTTGCAAAATCAATTTCGGAAATGGACTGCATACTCCAAATTACTATAACTCAGCTTAAACACAAGTTTAATAATCGAAATAAAAACCATCAGAATCTACATACTTTTGTCAACGAACGGACAATACTTCTAAGCCTTCACTATAAAAACTACTATCACGAGAATTAACGAAGTCAAGGAGGGCACATTCAACATCGTCTAAATTGGTAAATTGTTTCTCAGATGAGAATGGCCTCGCGTTGTTCTGCAACAGAATCGGCCCTCTTCTATCCACCCCGCGGACCACAATTTTTGCAAATTCCTCTACATTTGCCCCTGATTACAACAGTAAGAATCTGCTGTGACTGGCTGACCAGGTTACAGGAAACCATTATGGATTACACCTTTACAACACCACCACATAGTAACCATAACCCTTTTAGGGTGAAGATCGGATTTAGGAAAAGTTTTGAAGAAGCATTCTTACCTATCCATACTATTACCCGCTTCCTGTTATCACAAAGAACCCATTTTTCATCTACAGCTATAATACGGCTTACAAATGGCTCATTTTTATGGCAAACTAGGAGATTAAAGCAGATGTCGAAACGTGCCAGACGCTGCTCATCGGTCAGGTCATGAGGCACCCACTTCGACATCTTCTTCACCTTGCCGATTGCCAGCAAAGGTCTGGCCACTGTAGAGTCATGTTTCCCTAGGTCTTCTGCTAACGTACGAGTATTCGTCACTGGATTTGCTTCGACGGCTCTCTCTAAATCTCCATCATTAAGCGAAGACCTGCGGCCGCAACCCGACTTCCCTTCAAGATCAAAATCGCTAGAAGCAAATTTTTCAAACCAGAGCTCCACTGACCGTTCGCAAGGACAATTCGTCCCAAAAACACTGTTGAGATTACGAGCTGCTTCGCTGCGGAGTGTCCCAATATGAATTCGTAAAGCATGATGACTCGACAGTCGCGTCGGTTCATTATTATACGCAGCACTGGAAAAGGTCGCCTGGAAAACTAGGGCGACATTCATAGAAGTTTCTGAAAGAGCAGGAAAAAAACCCAACAAATGGTATGCCTGGCTTTCCTTGGGATGGAATAGTTCAGTGTAAAAAATCTACTTATTAATACATACCTTTAAACCGAAATTAATTTTGCAACAACCTAATACCAGTGATAGGGCTCGGGATGCCATTCAACAAAACGCATTCCATATCTGCTGTGCGTCTCCGGGAGCGGAGTTGCAAGCGTTGAAAGAGATGCAGCTCGGCACATATGCAGGCAAGTTTACCAGATGTGTGTTTCGCTAGCCAAGTGGTTATGTGCTCGGACGTTGGAGGTGACGAGTTCGGATCCTTGCTGAACGTGCCTTATTGCATTTTTCCCAAATCACTTTCCGAACGTTACAAACAATGAATTGCTCCGAGAGCTTGATCTCACTACGAAAGTGTGGATTTTCCTTAAACCTTGTAATTACTCGGAAGAGACACAAATTTGACTAGTGTCCGTGTAAACCATGTCCACTTCTGGTTTAATTCATACACTGACTGTGAAAAAAATGTTTTTGAAGGCAGTAAACTAAGAAGTGGAAATGTACATGAAAAACAGCGAAAACGGATTCATTTTCTCGGAAATGCTCTTTCGTAGTGAGATCAAGCTCTAGGAGCATGTAATTCCTCGTTTGTACCGTTTGGGAAGTAATTTGGGAAAAATGCAAAAAGGCACTTTGAGCACGGTTCTAATCTCTTGACCACTCGAACTTGAGTCCCAGCACATAACCCCTTGGCTATCGAAGCACACATGAGTTCCACTTGCCTATCGCATATGTGCTGAGTTGCTTCTCTTTCAACGCTTGTAACTCAGTCCCAGAGACGCACAGCAGATATAGAATGCAAATTGGTGAATGGCATCTCGAGCCCTATCATTGGGTATAAACCCCATTTCAAACGGCCACTTCGACTTACCATCCTTTCCTTGTTAGCACTGTGGTTTTGGTGGTATCACTCGCATTCATTCACTTTTCCTATCAATGTGGAATGTGGCTCTGGAGGGGGGGGGGAGGAGGAGGAGGAAGAGACGCGGCTTGCGTCACCCCTTGGAAGATTGCTGACGACTCTGTCAAGCTCCGTCCCTAACCTGAAAGGGCTTAGGCAAATCTGACAGAGCCTAGACGGCCAGAGGACACGCCTTAATCTGCGGGAACGATGCTCTCGGCACGGCAAGTCGCCACTTTACTACGCATAGCATGCTATTCTCGGTCTACATAGTTTCGCCAACGGCCCCAGACTACAGTTGACTGGCAACCAGTTCGTATTGTCCATAATCATCTATGGGACCTCTGCCCATTTTCGAGTTGAGTTATAATTGATTTTGCCTCCCTGTCTCCGATTGTGAACCACTAAAATTTTGCGAAAAATTCTTTCCATATGGATTGTGAATACTTTACGACGCAGTGGAGATTTGAGTTCTTCGATGTTCTAAATCGATAAGTACTTAAACCTTGATGTTCTCCATCGATAAGTACTCAAAGACACCTTGAGGGGTAATTTTGGCAGAATGTGGAAAACTTGTAAAAAATGAAAGCTGAGATGATCGGTGGTGACAGTAGAGAAAGAACTGAATGAAATAGTCAAAAACACGAGAAATGGAAATCCAAAAACTTTCCCTTCCTCTCGTCCCCTCTGCGTCACTAGTCGGTGGTGGATGCAGACGGGCGAGGGGCAAAGTTGGCCAGCAACGGATGTTTCTCCGCCCTCGCAATATCTTGGAATATTCATGTGTTTCAGTTCGAAATATGGGCGGAACTATAATTTTGCGAAAAAGGATGCAGACGGGCGAGGGGAAAATTTGGCCAGCCACGGATTTTTCTCCGCCCTCGCAGTATCTTGGAATATTGATGTGTTACAGTTCGAACGCTTGGCACGCTGTTTAGTAGGGATCTCGCCACGAATCATTTCTTCTGGACTGAAATGTTCGTTCACAAAAATATGTCTTCCTAATTATCGATTCTTTTTATCTCTGATGACATCTTTGATCCGTTAGCAGATTACCTGATGAACTGTTTGCGCGCAACGTTCTACTGATCCTTGCGGTTTGCTATGACCTATAGGTCATACGATCTGCGCAAACCGCCCTCACCTACGCTCAAAGTTGTTTTCCTCACACCTCCCCCTTTCTACCTCTGCCACCTCTGCATTCGGCTGCATTCACCTTTTTTACATTGCCATGCCTGTCGTAAAGAGTTCTGCTTCATATCAGTAATTTATGCGAGGAAATAACGAATGTGAAAGGTCTGCCGTGAACCTCCATTATTTGGAAACAGTTATTATGGGACAAGAAACGTTCTAAATACAGAAGTAAGTATGAGGCCTCCCGAAATACCTGGATTCTCCCACTGCAGGCAGGTGTCGCGCTATCGCTGTTTCCCTTTTGTCTAAAACGCGTCTTTTTCTGAGATCTCCCGCCCCAAAGGTTGAGGCAGTTTTCGATTTGCTCGATCAAAACAAATTGTCTTCAATGCTGTTAGTCTGAGTGATAGGTGACTATCTTCAGTTGGGGATTCGGGGCAAATTCAAGTGGTTGACCGCTGGGAACTAAGATAAGTGGGGCAGCACCCGAGGCCGGGTGTCAGTGGACACCTTAAACGGACCGATGGCACAGGTTCACTGTTATGATAGATCACAATCCGGATCGCATATCGATAAGGGCGCGAGAACCACCCGCTTGTCAACCACCGCGCACCGACCTTCCCACCATCAACGATCTCCACTGTCCTAAAATTTTTCCATCTTGGCTTTTTAATTGCGAACTGTTAGTTCGAGAGTGAACTTCACTAACCAAGAGCAAAGTAATCTTCTTAGGACCCCATGGAATCGGTTGGGTCAAACCGAATCGTTTTTTCCTTGTACCTGACGGAAAGAGCGAGATCAGCGTTTATCTAGGCCGGACAGAGGTGAGCGCTGGTTCCGCTGCCGACCATGGTTAAGCGTCCAATTGAGGAAAATTTTCAAAAAATACGCCCTCCCCCTTCCCCAAAAAAAGAGGCCCCAATACGACCCCACCCCTCTCTGCACAGAAACCATCAATTTAGCATTTGTCGATTTTTCAAATGCTCATCACCAATATACAACTAACACAAAAACTCGAAAGGTACGTGGTGCAGGTGCAATTCCCAATAACATACACTCAATGTATAATCTATGAATCCTAGATTACAGATTGCATCACGCTTCTATCTCATAATCGAAGAATTTCGAATAATAATACAGAATAATCCACACATCTAGAGGAGTTCAGATTTCTTGTCAGGCGTCGGTCAGTATCTTCTCCATACTAAATTTGGACACCTTTGAATACTTCAAACTTTACCTAGAGCCCATCTTTTAAACAGCTGTAAACTGTTTCCCTAACAACTCCCTTAGACCTATCTATTGGCCGCTGTTTTCCCTAATGGTTGCGTGGTTCTCGATATGGGTTTCCAGTTGAGGGTTAGTTGAGGAAAATTTCGAATTGTTCCACTTCAAATGGTCATAATTTCCTTCAAACTTAACCATATGCGTTCGATTCATCGAATCGGGGTCTGCGAGGCTGCCGCTTTCGAATGGCTACCTGAGCTATGCCATATCTCCAAAACAGAAGAAACCCTGAGGAAAGCCAGTGGAGGAATTTTTTTTCGTCGAATTCGCGAGATGTTCCCACCATTCCTCCGAAAAATAGATTCAATGTTACTGAAATTTTCCTAGAATGCATCCTTTCCTCTTGAAGGCCTAGTGGGAGGGCGAGAATCGTCGGTCAGTTTCTCTGTGGGATGCACCATGCTCGAGGATTTCATCCACATACTCAATGAATACAAACGTTTTTCTGGTTCGCATAGTGGCCGCTAACACCAGATTTCGTACTTGCAATCGTAGTAAGCTATGAAAAAAGTCCATATCGGCTAATTTTTCGTTTTCATCCCATTGTTTGTGAAGTGTCCATCCACGACTGTACCCGTTGGTAGATATCGCTTCCCACCGTTAATCGGTGACTTTTGGAGGAGTCTCTGTACGTGGTTTCGGTGTCAGCGGCAGGGTCAAGCCTCCGTTGAGGAATCCTCAACAGGGGGTCGTATTTGGTCCGCTAGGAGGGGGGTGTCGTCATTGTTGAGGTAGGCAGTGATCAACAGAATTTCTCAGGCTGAGGGTCTAAAGTGTAAGGGAAAAAATGATAAAACTGACTAATGGGGTTCGAACCCGAAACTAGTTTTACTTGATAATCATGGAGACCTCATGCATGGCGCGATCCGCAACTATGCCAACCAATGTCAGTGACCCTTTTGTTGGTCCGCTGACCAGGGTCAAGAGTCCAGATGAGGAAAATTTCCAAAATAATACGACCCCCCCCAAAAGGGGGTCTTAATACGATCTCCCCCCCCCCCCCCTTTTACGTCTGTTATTGTTAGTTTCCAATTTGCTACAATCTGTTGCATATCAATAAAGGTTTTTTTAAATGTTTACACAGTTTTTATCAAAAAACAGCTTCGCGTGGCGAAAAAAACGAAACCGGTCAACGCCAATAGCTCTTTTGTTGGTACGCAGACACCTAAACCACGAACGAAGACACGAATTCACCGATCAACCGTTGAAAGCGATATCTATCAACGGGTACCACCGTGGATGGACACTCCAGAAACAATGGGATGAAAACGAAAAATTAGCTGATATGGATTTCTTTCATAGCTTACTACGATTGCAAGTACGAAATCTGGTGTTAACGGCCACTATGTGAACCAGAAAAACGTTTGTATTCATTGAGTATGTGGATGAAATTCTCATGCATGGCGCATCCCACAGAGAATAACCGACGCTTCGTGCTCTCCCACTAGGATTTCGAGAGCGAGAGATGCATACTAGAAAAATTTCAGTAACAATGAATCAATTTTTCGGAAGAAACTTGGGAACATATCTCAAATTTACGAAAAAAAATTTTTACCTGATTTTCCTACATTTTTCCTGCTTCTTTGTAGAGATATGGCATAGCTCAGGTAATCATTCGAAAGCGACAACCTCGCGGACCCCAAGCATCCAATCCTCATCTGGCTTCCCTCAAAATAACTTCCTTCGTTTTGAAGATATGGTATAACTTAGGTAGTCATTCGAAAGCGGCAACCTCGCAGACCCAGATTTAATGAATCGAACTCATATGGTTTTGTTCGAAGGAGGTTATGACCCATTGAAGTGAAACACTTCATAATTTTCCTCATCTAATCCTCAACTGGGAACTCATATCGAGAACTATGCAACCAGTAGGGAAAGCAAACAGCCAATAGATAGGTGTGAGGGAGCTATCAGGAAAACAGTATACAGCTGTTTGAAAGATGGGTTCTAGGTAAAGTTTGAAGTGTTTAATAATGTCGGAATTTATTATGGGGAAGGTACCGCGCTCCATCGGGATCGCCGCATCGCAGCCGTCGCCTGAATTGAAATGCCGCCGAAAGTTCGTTTCTAAATGATTTTCATTGATTTTCGAATTAATTTTCAAAGGTTATTTATCACATTCATCATCTCCGGTTATGTGTGTGGTTTTTGACTGTGAATAGCTTAATTTGTGAGCGACAGAAAAACCAAACTGACCTCATGTTGAGAACGGTTTCAGAATGTGTTTTGAAGTGTGAATCTCAGACCGTACTGTTTTGGATCCAATGGTTGTTTTTTCCTATTTCTACATTACGATTGTTCTTCACTAGTGGGAAATTTATGACAAATGTTTTCTGGTGATGGTGAACCTTATTCTTGGTTGATTACTGTCTATAGTGTTTACTAGGTAGTGCATTCCTGATCAATCGACGTCACAATCGATAATCTCGATTATGCATATTGTATGATGCTGCTCTTGCTATGTAGGGCTCCGATGTTTAGAATGAAGGTGATTGTGAGGTGTGAAAAGTTTTGCGTGGGATCTACAGAGGTGTAAGGTATTATATGATGGTTTTTGAGTAGTAAGCGCTTATTATACGGCTATTTTCGAGTGGTAAGCGCTAAATTATTAATGCAGAACTGATTGTTTGAGAACATCTCAAAGTGCGGTAAAATGTTCTCCCCATTTTCTAATCGGAGCTCTACCTCATCGTTTCATTCTCATTTTAGACCTGAGACCTTCATCTTTCTCGTGGTAAACTATCGATGTCTCAACACATTCTACCTAGCAATTGAAGCTTCACTTATTTCCACGCCCCGGGTGCTGAAGTGTTCTACTCATATTGCGAGTTCCGGAAAGGGCATGTGCTGTGTATGTGATGCGGAAAATGGTAAGCGTATTGATTGAGAGTGAGAAGCAGATAGAAAGTTCTCCATAAAATGCTTAGTATTGTCTCTTTCACTGTATGATATATGTGAATTGAGCGCACGGCCTCTAATGGTAAGATCTCAGGAAAAACCATTCGTTATCTTATTCGAGCTAGAAGTTACTGTTAATGGGCATGTCGTCACACCCTTCACTTGTCTTTCTTCAGTCATCCTCATCATCATTCTTCAATCAATTCTGTACATGTTTTGCACTTTTGCTTCTTTTGTTTCTATACCGAACTATTGATGTGTGTCATTAACAAATGTTAATACAAGGGCTCGTAGTTTTCACCAGATTGATGAATCTCATTCTCAACCATTTTGGGTCAAGTAAAGGCGGGGGGGGGGGGGGGGAGACGCAACTTTGCGTCAAATTTTCACCAACGTCAAAGCTTCCTTCCCTCCCTAGGCTTAGGCTAAAGCAGATGAGACCTATGCTTTGAGAGATGCTCTTTCATGTGGAAGGAGGGGATATCAATTTCAGCCTAAGCCTAGGGAGGGAAAGGAGCTTCGACGTTGACGCAAAGTTGCGTCTCCCCCCCCCCCGACTTTATCTGATCCAACGTTTATCTTTCGTTCATAGAATTTATGGATCTCATTCTGTCCGTTTCTCTTTCGTTCAACAATCTTTTGTTTTTTCCCATCCCATCCCATTCTAAAGAGAATGGGATGGGATCTCTCTCCCTGGGGTGGGAGGGAAAGGGAGGGAGGAAGAGCATTTTGTACTCCACCTTTCGATCGAAAAAAGTTCTTTTGGGGAGGGAAGGAGGGAGGAAGGGCGTTTTCTTCGACACGCGAAGCTGTTTTTTGATTAAAACTGTGTTAACATTAAAAAACCTTTATTGATATGCAACAGATTGTAGCAAATTGAAAACTTCCGGGGGGGGGGGTCGTATTGTTTGAAAATTTTCCTCATCTGGACGCTTGACCCTGGTCAGCGGACCAACAAGGGGATCACTGACATTGGTTGGCATCGTTACGGATGCCATGCATGAGGTTTCTATGATGATTAAGTTAAACCAATTTCGGGTTCGAACCCAATTAGTCAGCTTTATCATTTCTCCCCTTACACTTTAGACCCTCAGCCTGAGAAATTCTGTTGTTCACTGCCAACCTCAACAGTTACTACCCCCCCCCCTTCCTAGCGGACCAAATACGACCCCTTCCGTTGAGCCGTTGAGCATTCCTCAACAGAGGTTTGACCCTAGGGGGGGGGGGGGAGTTGTAATTTTTGAGTTCAGCAGCGATCAGGCCAGTGAAGTCCCTGAGGCTCATAGTGTAGTGAATCTGTGCTAAAATCAGATAAAATTCACTATTTACAGGTTACATTACTCTTCTCCTCGGACATTCTTCTTCGTGGATGTGCACTACGAATAAAACTGATTATACGACGGTGTTACTCTGTGTTATTCGTAAAGATGAAAGGTTCATTTCATGTCATGTATATAAAAGGTGAAGTATTCACATATGTCTATGTTATGATCATTATACAATAAAGCTCCGAACGAAAAAAATCGAAGTTTTTGATTGCTCAAGATCCTCTTTCGATTGACGAATGTCATTCGCGTCACGCCTGTTGGTTAATCCCTGCAGAGTCTAGATTGAAGAGCATGCAACTTCATAAGTGTTGGTGCATCATCTAGAATTAAAAACCGTGAAAAAGAGATGTAAAGATGAATAAATGCAGCGAAACTAAGAGCAACTAATAAGAGTTAAATGTTAGAACAACTACCTGAGGTGTCCTTTGTCGTGCTATTGTTTTCAGCGAGAACGCTTGATCTTTTGTTCAGAATCATCCCAATATGACTAAGATATAGTAAAAAGATGGTAGGGGCGGAGGTGGTGTAGTGACAGGTGGCGCACACCCCACTCTCATGGTGCGGGGATCAAATCCCCCATCAACGCCCGCCCAGGCCGACCAAGCCTTCCATCCGTGCGGGGTCGGTAAATTGGTACCAGACTCGTCTGGGAGGATAAAAGCACTGACTTGTACATCGGCTGGCCACCGCAAGTCATTGTATGGGCCACATCACATTCACCAAACATCACGATTCTGTATGGAACTAGGATGTGCGGCGCATCCCACAGAAGGGATTGATTAACGCCAAAAACTTTATCCTTTATCCTTTATGGTGAAAAGATGCACTACTCGCTAATTAGGAAACAAGAAAAAATCTAGAAAGTCTGAAAAGGAACGACAGCGGTAGAAGAAATCAAAACAGAAGAAAAAGTCAAGACAGAACTCAACCGAGTGAAGAGTGTAAAACTTGCTGCGGAGAGGCGGCACCTATTCTCCTCCGTTTCGGACTTTGGCGTCCGCCATTCCCACAGCAAAAAGCCAAATTGCACAATGTAATTGAGTGAATGGGTTTGACTCGTCTGTGAACACTTTTCTCTCTTTACCATGAAGGTTTGGAATGCACCATCAAGTACTGCAACGTGATTAGGTCACACAGAGCAGAGCGTAATATCTATTCTGAGGAGATAGCATAGATGAAAACGCATGAAACAATGGGATGAAGAAGAAAAATTAGCTGATATGGACTTATATCATATCTTACTACGATCGCAAGTACGTAATCTAGTGCTAGCGGTCACTATGCGGGCCGAAAAAACGTTTGTATTCATTGAAAATGTGGATGAAATCCTCATGCGTGGCGCATCTCACAGAGAAGTTGACCGACGCTTTTCGCCCTCCCTCTGGGCCTTCGAGAGCGAAGGATGCATACTATGGAAATTTCAGTACCAATGAATCGATTTTTCGGAAGAATCGTGGAAAGATCTCACAAGTCTGACGGAAGAAAGCTTTCCTCACCTGGCTTTCTGAAGGTTTCTTCTTTCGTTTTGAAGATATGGCATAGCTCATAGTCAATCGAAAGCGGCAACTTCGCAAACCTCAGCACATAGAACCGCACTCATATGATTAAGTTTGAAGGAAGTTATGACCATTTGAAATGGAACGTTTCAAAATTTTCCTCAACATCCTCAACTGGAAACCCATATCGAGAACTAAGCAACCATTAGGGAAAGCAAGCGAACAATAGAAAGGTCCGAGTGAGTTATCAGGAAAACAGTTTACAGCTATTCGAAAGATGGGCTATAGTTTGAAGTTCTTCGTCAAAGTTTGAAGTGTTTAAATACAGTGTTCTGCAAAATGATACAGCCACCTATAAATTGCCCAAAAACTCTGTTTGCAGTGTGATTCAAAAAAGGCACTGAGTAAAAGATGTAGCCAGTGTGGACGCGCATTCGCGCACCAACTAGTGTCGCATACCTAGTATGCCGACCAGAAAGAGGAAAACCATTCAGCAACTTAATTTTTGCAAAAACGAAGCTGGCAGCTCCAAAGAAAATCACTATTCCAAGCCTTGAACTGTTAGGAATCATGCTAGCAGCTAAACTAGTACGCTTCCTCCGGAAAGAGCTCAAAATAACCTTTAATTCAGTTCACATTCTTTCAGACTCCCTGATAGCTCTATACTGGATATGCTCCAACAAACAATTGAAAACGTTTGTTGAAAATAGGGTCAAATATATAAGAGGTGTAATGGATGAACTAACGAAAGAGAACATACACAACAAACTACACTTCGTAGATTCACAGAAAAACCCAGCAGACTGTGCAACCAGAGGTCTAACCGCCTCAGAATTAGTACATCATATGTGGTGGCATGGTCCAGAATTTATACTCCATCAATCTAGCAAGTGGCCTAACGCAACGATGGACTTGATGAGCAAACCAATATCTTCGGAAGAAGCAGAAAAAGAATTCAAGTCCATAGCCATGCCAGTGGCACAAAACTACAAGTCATTCATTCCGTTCGAGAGAACTGATTCGCGTAAAAAGCTACTTCGAATAACGGCCTACATGCTAAAATACATCGCAAAGCTGTGGAATAGGATCAACAGGGGACATAGTCAAGACAGAGGGATAATAAGTATCACATCGGCAAGCCCTGAGATAATTACAAAGGACATAGGAGCGGCGGAGATACTGTTACTACGGGAACACTATCGCGAAGGAGCCGTCCAACTTCATGACAACATAAAGAAACGTTTCAGTGTAACACTGGATAAGGACAAAGTCTATCGGGCAAACCTGCGGATGGCAAATGCAGCGATCCAAGATGCTATGAAAAATTCGCTTCTCTTACTACCCAAACATCCTCTAACGACTATGACCATAAGAGAGTACCACCATAAACTTTTCCACGCTGGAGCGCCTCACTTGGTCTCTTAGTTAAAGGCACACCACGCGATAATCACATTAGTGTCTTACTTTCTTGGGGGAAGTAGGTCCTTAGATAGGTGGCCAGGTTGCACCCTTGTTGCGGCTCTGTAGTGCATCCTCGCGGCGATAGTCGCGCTCAATCCGAGCCGAGTTGAGCCTATCGAGCCGAATCACTCCTGGCCTTAGACGAACGAATTTCCAACGTGGCTCTTACATGGAGAAGGAAACTTGCGATAAGACAAGATAAGGCGGCCATATCAATAGCGAAGGCAGCTTCAAAAGGGGAGAACAGATGATACCGTAGCATTTTGCGCGATATCATCGAGGAAAAGCTCTTCTACAATCTCCAATACTCGTACGGGGACTGAATACAGGGGGTTCTATATTTTGTGGATGTGAAGGGATTTGGTTCATTTTTCTTCACTGGTGGATGAAGCAGGGCCTTTACGTCCAGTAATACGCGCGATAACTCTCACAATTTATCGTGTGGTGTGCCTTTAAGGACTCGCTACTTCATCCCAAGAATTCGTAAAACAGTCAGGGACATTATTAAGAAATGCATCAGGTGCAAACTGTATCAAGGAAAACATTACGCGTACCCAAAAGTACCTGACTTACCAAGTCAACGGGTACTGCGAAGCCGCCCTTTCCAAAACATCGGTCTCGACTATTTTGGCCCATTAACAACTCGTTCTAAAAATGAACAAGACCGCAAGGTATGGGTTTCTCTCATCACATGCATGGCAACGCGTGGATTACACTTGGAAGTCGTAGCAGATAATTTAGCTATTCAGTTTATATTAGCATTCAGGAGGTTTATGGCACGAAGAGGAGCTCCAGACTTCGTCTTGAGCGATAACGCACCAACATTCAAGCTCGGAAGAGGAATCTTCGTAAATGAGCTCCATACCCTCAAGAAAGATTCCACAGTTCAGGAATTCACGTTATCGCAAAACCTTCAATGGGAGTTCATCACGCCACTTTCCCCTTGGAAAGGTGGTTTCTACGAGAGATTAGTAGGATCAGTCAAGTTGGCCTTGAAGAAATCAGTATATCGACAGCGCTTAGGTCTATGAACACTGCAAACAATCATTTCCGAGATTGAAGCGACATTAAATACACGTCCCATAACACCGGCGTCGACCAGTCCTAATGATGCAGAAGTACTAAGACCGATTGACCTTATTAATCCCTCTTTCACCCTAGCACGTATTGACAGACCCAACATTGGGACTACACGATACAATCAAGTAAATCAAGCCGACACCCACGAGTGCCTCCTTGATGCACATAAAGATATCAAAGACACAATAGAACATTTCTGGGAAGTATGGCACAAAGATTACCTGCAGGCCCTTGCAGAACGCAATGAAAAACAGCATTTAGTTCAGAATGGCGCAAAACAAACTCCCACTATTGGAGACGTGGTCATCATAAAACAAGAGAACACACCGCGATCGCAATGGCCATTAGGCCTTATAGTACAAATCAATAATTCAGTTGACGGACTTCCAAGGTCCCTCAAAGTACAAACAACAGCCAATAGAATCGTGGACAGATCAATCAACCACCTTATTCTACTAGAGATATCAACGTCAGGAAAACAGCTCACAAAAATCACGACGCAAGACAAAAAACCATTACGCATCCAACCAAAAAGAAAGGCAAAAAAGGACACATCAATAAATTAACCTCAACTCTTCATATCAAAAACAGATTAACGGCAGCAAGCATAACTAATCCACTTAAACTTACTCACCGCTTTTCAATTTGACGCTTCGGCTTCTTATCAGTCCATCCACAGTCCTTCATACTCATTTTTCTTTATCCTCGACTCATTTATTTTTCATCTATCAAGGTGTGAAGAATAACCGCGTTCATCCTGCATTGCGGTCCTGCCGCGCAGATCAAAACACGCAACGGCGCACACGTCAAAATCATAAATTCTCATTTTTGCCCTAAGTTACCCAAAAACCTCATATTTCACTTCTCTATTACCATTTTTCGCATTCATTTGTTTATGACTATTAGCACTCACACACTCTAGCTCACTCCTTTCATTAGGGAGTCACAAGTGACCTTTGACGCGATTTAACTCGACTCAAAGACAATTTCGCAATACTTCACATTTTATGTACTAATGATCGAGCGTTCGTCAACCAATATATTCAGCTATCCAGGTTTTCATACTGGTTACATAGGACTTCCTTTTACTGCTAACTTGCTCATCATTACGATTTTTATCCAACTTGTGCGAAATACGTCACCAGCGTGAAAATCATAAATTCTCATTTCTCATGTCACGCTCTACACCACATACGTCATACTTCACAGTCTTCCGCATACATTCGTTCTTAAGCGTAGTTAGCGTAGTTCAATAGACAATTTTCTTAGCTTTGTCAACTGACACTTGGTCTATCTTTAAGTTTAGTACACTCCTATTTATATTGATATTACATTTGCATTTTTATGGCCTCTTCCCGATCACACTCGACTGAAAGAACTCCCTCTCCCACGGTCGCTCGTCGGTCTACGTTTTTATGTAGTACATGCGTGCTTCCTCTTCCACGGTCTCTCCCACTTTTTCATGTAGTACATTCGTGTTTTACATGTGTTCATGTAGTACATTCGTGTTTTACGTGTGTTCATGTTTCAGATAGTCTCTTAGCGATTGATAATCGCGACTTCATGATGTCCGAGAAAAGTGACTCGCTTACGAAAGATTCAGCAAGTGGGCGACTTAGGCAGAGCCATCGGTCAAGAGTCAGAGGTAAGCACAGATTCTAACAGTGTTAGTTCATCGCGTAGGTGCAGTCTAGAAGCCGTCCTTTAAGTTTTGGCTCCCGGAGTGTTAGTCCACCTGGCCCCGTTCCTTCCTCGGTAACCACCCGCATGGTTGATGAGGAATTAGAATGGTCGGAAAGAATGATGGCAGGGGTTGCAAATCAAACTCCACCGAGATCAACCGTCCCCGCGACGTCCAATTTAGTCGTTGATACAGCCGGTAAAGGAGAAGAAGAAGAACACGGGGAGGAAAAGATGGACACGACAGAGGAAAAAATGGACACGACGGAACCAACTCAGGATAAAACTCAGTCGGAAAACGGCCTGCAAGACTTCACGTCAAAAGCTCCAGAGCCACGAAAGGTTAATCTTAACCTCAGATGGAACGATGTGGTCCGAGCAGGGACGAAGATTCAGAAAGAACAGAAGGAAACACAGGAAGCAATAAAAAAGAAGGAAGAGAAGATGCAGGCCGTGGTGACCTTTTTAGAAGAGTACATAAAAATAACAAGAGACGGAGGCCCAGATGCTCCGCTACGTCAGAATCCACATGCAGGGACATTTTTCCCTAAAGAACAGTGGACACCAACTAGTACATTGAAAATAGAACCATACTCGGGAACTCACTGCACATCAATTTAGAAAAATATTCGATTACATCGTCACAAATAATATTCTTCGAGACCGTGTCAGAAACCTTGTCGTACCCGATATAGCAACGAACTCTGCGAGACCTTCCGACTTTAACACTGCAGTGAAAATAGTTCATTGTCTACAAACACTTCTAGACATACTTCAGCACACCACGCAATCCTTCCATAATCTGGCCGTATTGCTGGTGAGAAGGCAGCCGTTAGACCTCCGGTACACCCACCTTATGGGGTGGATACACGAGTTGACGCATAGCATCACTGCTGTGTCGGTGAACAGAGAGCAGCTTCAGGAATTAGTGATACCGAGATTCTTCCAGTGGTCGCATGATCAAGATCAATTTATAGAGACACTACAACTCTTCAATATATCGCAAAGTACAGTGACGGAAATACTTCAGTACAGCTCTGCTGTTACGGCACATGCAACGCGCATGATAAGAGTGCTGGAAGCGCACCAAATGGTGCATTTTATGAACCGTAAAAAAGTGAGAGTCACGCAAGAGGACGAACGGTATAGGCTCGCATCGTCACCTGGAATGATGCCACCATGGTCAAGTGAGCCAAGCTCGTACATATAAACATTAAACTGGTGGCGGGAAAATTACTCGGACGCGTTGATGATACGGACCACGGACGATTACCCCCATATTTCAGAAATAGACGCACGCTTGCAGCATGATCGTGCAACCTCGTCTCAATCATCAGGCCCACACACGGCTCATCCTGACAGGCCACCATCGATAATTATCCCGCAGCTTCCGTCAATCAGAGCCACTACGTGGCCTCAAGAATACTCCCTTGCGCCCGGGAGGGCGGGCTTCGATCCCACACCGCATCCAACATGAGAGATGATCGCTCTGCATTGGGCAAGAGGAGGCGTGATGGAAGCGATGTACTTCATAGGAGTAAATCTCCACCTGCAAAGACGAGGCGCACCCCGTGTAGTCCAATACGCCGATCGTCGAGCAGTCAGGTCCACCGCAGTGTGAGTAGTTCACGGCGATCTCGCTCCCGTTTTCCGGTAGAGCAGTACCGCCAAAAAACATGGTGAAAGTTGACGCATACGCTTCTGCAAACAATGAGATCACTTCACATCCGATTGCTACATCTACCCATACCTGAGTAGCAGAGCTAGCCTAGCAGCGAAGCTGAAAATCTGCTGCAACTGTTTGAAACGACACTATGGAATATGCATTCGCAGAGATCCCTGCAGTATCTGTCGCCAGGAAGGCCATCATAGGGCGTTTTGCGCCCAAAATCAATTTGCTCATTTCGATGTCGACACCACGCCAGAAAAGTTCTACGACAATCTTCGAGTCAAGACTTACCGTCCTTCCCCTCCGGGAGCCATCGCTCGCCGACCCTATGCACGACCCTACCGCGACCAGGGGAGGCTGGGTGACCACAGCCAGCCGGGACCTTCTGGTATATCCCGACCCCCCAGGTGATCTTCTCGCGAGTCATCACCGCGGGGCCGAGCAAGAGAGATGGGATTCTCTCCGGCCGATAGCGATGACACCTATTAGAGGTGTCGGCCCATAGTCCACTGAAATAGTTCAGTACATTGATCAGTTGATAGTTCAGTATAATGACTCATAGTTCAGCATTTACCGAAATAGTTCAATAGTTTAATGTTATTCAATTCGAGGTTCGTTCGCGTAAACGACACGAACATACTACGCGATCAAGCGAACACCAAAAACTTATTCGTTATGACGGTCGGACGTTCAGGTATCATACAAATTCTCGTTTACCTGCTTTCAAACAGGTCACGCTCTGTTCGACGAGATTTTACGGCCGCCAATGAAGCTCAAAATACACCTAAGTACCCCCTTTTTTGTTCTGATTTGTTTCCTTTCTTGTTTTTCGTGTTGCTTACTTCCTACTTCAGGTTCACTTATCCAGCACACCTCATTTTCAAGCCGGTCCACTTATATAGCTACCTCTACCGAGTTATTTTTCGATGTTGTGTTACTAACTCAGTTATTTTGCCGTTGTTATTATTAACCCAGGAAAATTGTAGTTTATTACATGTTGTTAATCAGAAGTTCATAGAAGAGAGTCTGAGTCGTCTCCATGTAGGGATCATCTGACGATCGGCAATCCTCTTGTTGGCTCTGGCCAACGGGTTCACCGCAGCCAAAAAATTTTCTCTTCATTTGTTTAGAAAATGTCGCTTTGCCCATTCTGCAAAATGATACAGCCACTGAACAGATTGCCGCATTCGTTTACCGAGAAACAACGAAAAAGAGAAAAATGCTGATTTTGCGATCATTTGGTCCTCTATTGCTTCGGATAGCCACAAATTTTGATGACATAGGTCCATATAAAGATTTTCAGAATGTTTTTAGACCACATGCTGCCACGCTTCGATGACAACGTCATTAAACTCCCTGAATCCTTCCAACCGGTCTGAATTCTTTTTTCCATAAATTCACACATAATCTTCCATCAGGTACAGATCCATGCCGTTCGTTATTCGGCAGAGGGTCATTCGTGACGGGTCACCATGATCGAGTGTTCCAGTTGACATGGGATGGTCCATTAACTTACATGGAAACAATATTTAGGTGAAGATTTCGAGACGCATAACAAGAGAAGGGCACGGCGCAGAAAGGCTCGGTTATCGAATGGTTCATCCTTTCGAGAACGAAACAAAAATTTGAATGATTATTTGATCTCACACCATGACAAATTGTCCGGAGATTCCCTCAAGTTTGTACACCTTTTCTCTTTTGTTTTTTTTTCAGGTTGCTCTGTCTGATGAAAGAAGGGTTCAGCTTTGACGTCCCCGACGGCTACCGGCACTATCGCAAGAGGGACAAACTTAAGTTTTCTATAAGAACTTCAAAGAAGGAGGTGTCATGGTGTGGGGACCAGAAATCTTCGAGATTTTTGTTTCGTTCTCGAAAGGATGAACCATCCGATTACCGAGCCTTTTTGCGCCGTACCCTCTCTTGTCATGCGTCTCCAAATCTTCACCTAAATATTGTTTCCATGTAAGTTAATGGACCATCCCATGTCAACTGGAACACTCGATCATGGTGACCCGTCACGAATGACCCTCTGCCGAATAACGAACGGCATGGATCTGTACCTGATGGAAGATTATGTAGGAATTTATGGAAAAAGAATTCAGACCGGTTGGAAGGATTCAGGGAGTTTAATGACGTTGTCATCGAAGCGTGGCAGCATGTGGTCTAAAAACATTCCGAAAATCTTTATATGGACCTATATCATCAAAATTTGTGAGCATTCGAAGCAATAGAGGACCAAACGATCGCAAAATCAGCATTTTTCTCTTTTTCGTTGTTTCTCGGTAGACGAATACGTCAATCTGTTCAGTGGCTGTATCATTTTGCAGAATGGGCAAAGCGACATTTTCTAAACAAATGAAGAGAAAATTTTTCTGTGTTTTTCGGCTACAATTTGATGTTGATGCGCGAATGCGCGTCCACACTGGCTACATCTTTTACTCAGAGACTTTTTTTGAATCACACTGCAAACAGAGTTTTTAGGCAATTTACAGGTGGCTGTATCATTTTGCAGAGCACTGTATGTCCAAATTTAGTAAAGGGAAGATACCGCGCTCCATCGTGATCGCCACGTCGCATCTTCAGTCGATTTTAAATGTGCGCGCTGTTGTTCTAGATATAAATTATCGTGATTCGTTTGTCCATTAACACTGCAGTTCTTCAGTGTGTTGTACTTGGAGACACTGCATACTCAATATACTATTTTGGCGCTCAACGGTGTAAGTTACGTGGTTAAATGCAATTTTTTGTTTCTGGAGTGCCATCCCAATGCCGTCCCGCTGTGCCGCTGTCATCAAAAGTCGGGGTCTTTCTACAAAATAGTAATGTTCTCTGAGGCCTGCTCGTGTTGTTTTTGTAAAGAGAGCCGTTTTTCTTGACCAAGCCTTTTACTTTTTCGGCGGTCTTGTAGTAAATTCTTGTAAAAAAACATGAAAAATGTCAAGCGGCACTCAAGTAGGAGGAAATGTTGGCAATAGATTCAGGCACCGCATATTGGAATTTCGTCAAGTTTGGTCAAGTGGAAAAAAAAAGTTGTGACAAAAAAGTTTGGGCCGAAGACTTTTGAGCGCTACTGTATATTCTTGGTTCTTCTGCAGGTGTCATATTTGATATGCGCCGACAGAGAGTTGCTACTGCTCGATACTTATCTGTTCCTCTTTCTTCCACATCTTTCAATGAGCTTTAGCTCGAAATTTTGTCGGCATACGTTCTTCCTCTTCCTTCACCAAGTGCGACCGCCGATCTTGACCAGTAAATATGCAAAGTTTTGAACTGAAATGTGGAATACCCATGAGCGAGTGGCTAATTGATTCTTGTATAAACTTGTTCATATATTCTTTTGCCCATTATGATCTACGCTAACTGAAACCGGAACTATCGCATTCATTTTCATTCCTTTTTTGTATCGTGCAATACTCTTTTTAGGCAACTACTTTAAATGTTGCAGTTAATTCTCATAATCAAGCCCTACTCGCTATTGTGATGTCAAATAACTTCGTCGAACTCAAAGGATCTGTCTTCAAGAAATTTGCGAGAGCAAACTGGTCCAAAATAGTTTGCAGGTGGGAGCTGCGAACTGTTGAAATATTGTGCCATTAAGTAATCTGCATGTCTGGGAATCGTGAACTGTTTCTTGCTACAACTGAGCGACACCAACTCATATATATTTAGGGTAAATTGCTGCAGTATGCTCCGAGTCACTGCGATAAGTAATACGCGATGAAGTTCAAGAGCAGCGGATCCACAAGCAAATTTGAAAGTGTCGCAAAACTCATGCTCCAAGCCAGTTCATTGACTAACATCCCAAGATATTTGAGTCCAAAAACGTATTAAAAGGAAAGATTGAAGCTTTTTAGTGAACAAATCATTGATGACTTACAGCCTTGCACGCAAAATTCCAAAATGTGATTTCTTCTGGAGGACAGGATTGCACTTGCAATATACGAACGAGTGCATCCAGATTTGTATGGAGAATTCGATGGGTAGCCACCATGCCATCATGAGATCGAACTCAGGTAGTCAAGATCCCAATATTTTAGGATGTTCAAGTTCCGTTTGACGATGTTGACAGCTTTTCACAGCCACTTGGCCTCTCCACTGATCAATCCGCAGAACAGATTTTAGGATGTCAAGCGAAGTGCAATCCACTTTTCTTGAAAGGGACAGTCCTCTCATCTTTATGTATAGTATAGAAGTCAGTTTGTCAGATATTACAACGATATCCGAGGTGAAGATAGTCAATGTAATCAGATAATCATGCCGAGCTAAGAGACGATTCTAGGCGAGGCTCGTTTTGGATCAGCTTTTCCTGTTGAGCTCAGTTCTTGTGACGATGTACAACATCATATGCACAGTGCGCGTATAATTTTATCTTGGAAAAACTAGTAACTACAAGTATACTGATAAAAGCAAAGCAAAAAATATATTTTCAAGCATTAGAATACCAGCTGGTGCATATTTTGAGAATGCTGACACTTCTCCTCTGAACAAGGTCTTCAAAGGAATTATTCAAAAGGTTCTCACAGTCGTTTGTAATGAATGCGTGTTAAGAGATTTCCAGCACAACCGTTGTCGGATTTCTCGTCGTAAGGCGCTGCTCAGAAAAAGGATAGTGTAGGAATTTACAGACATCTTAAGCAGGAAGTTGATTTCGTACTGAAATGCGCCTCAGTAGATACCTACATAAAATTTGTGATATGAAGAAAGCGAGAAAAAGAAATGAAAGGTTATCGTGCGCGAGCTGGACAAATTTACTGCTTTGTGGGTAAAATTTTCATTGAGGACAGGGATCGGATCTGAGGGCGAACTTCACTGCCTGTGCACCATGGCATACTTCAACCCCTCCCCCCTCCACTGTTGAACTGCATAACTGCGCTCTTTAGGAAGCCATCTCGCCACTGTTCACGAAATAAGGTAGCCTAGCGGCCGTTAAGCGTGAATTAGATTGCATCGATCGATAGCAATCCTAGTACAGACAATCCGATTAATATGTCTGTCTATCCGCATGGGTGTGCACCTGTCTGTTTGTCGCGACATTGATATCTCGCGTCATGACAATGGTGGGGTCCTTAATTTTACAAATGATATACTACTGAGGTGACATCAATGATGAGGAAGCAAAGGTGAAAGCAAGTGATAAGGGCTGATAAGGCAAGTGAGAAAGCAAACACTGCCAGATAATTTTCGCTTTTCGCGTTCTCCCTAGAGCGTGACACTCATAGGTGTTTTGCGGGGTGGGATGAGGACTTTAATGGTGAGTGATTCCGATTGATAACGGTTGACAAAGTTCGATAAGTGACGTCAGAGGGTAAAGCTAACAAAAGTCGTTACGTCTTCTCAACTGGTAGTGGAGTGTTCACACTCATAGTTGTAGGGAGTGATATGGGAGCCTCAATAGTGACGGATCAAATTTGATGACGACTGATGAAGGACGATAAGATTCACTAGCGCTGCACACCGGTTACTACTACAATACAATCACTATAATTGAAGTGTATGATGCTCACAGTCACCGTGCGAGCATATTTGGTTTGTGCTCACCAATGTATCAACCGCTGAACTATCTTGCCATCGGAATAGTGTCGTTCTTTTGAATCGCGATCTACATGAATGATCCAGATGCTATCTAGATTTGCAATAGCAAGCAAGTGAACATTTTCTAATGCAGTACTAATTGTGAGAGCAACAGGAGGTATCGACCGAAATCATCTAAACTTCCAAATATTAGTGCTGCATGTTCACGAAATGATAGGCATGGGTGACTGGCTGACTGACGGAGTTAGGTACATAACAAATGGACAAATTGCTGCTTGTCAAGGCAATCGAATCCAAAATGTTCAACGCTTTACTATCTAAACTACTAGGTGGTGACCCTATAGCCTCAATGTCAAAAGATCAGTGAGTCAACAGATTTCTTGCTAATCCGATCAGTTGTTACAAAGGTGTCGGCCGCTAAATCATCTAAACTTCCGTAAAATGACAGACGTGATATGCAGTGATAAACGACTGAATCATCTACCAACAATAAGGCTTAAGCACTAAATGCTCAGCAAGTGAACATGGTTCGTACTCCAATCTCTGTAAGGTTTTTGGCCTCTAAGTTACATTTAATGCTGAGTAGAGATGAATATTTGTGGAGATGTGAGTTGGGTCAGAGCGCGGTAGGCAGTGTTCATAGTTCACGATTCAGGCGATCGCGCGATCTACGCGATCGCGTGATCGCCTGAATCACCCAATCAATATGTATCTTTTTCCTTCCGCCTGAATCGCGTGATCGCCTGAATCGTGAACTATGAACACTGCCGTACTGCGCCTATCAGTGTGGATTTATGCGATATTAACCTCTCCAATATCAGTTGCTCAGTATCGCCCATTCCCACACTCCGTGATTTTACCGTATTATTCGTGCACTACCGAGCTTAACTGGTTTGTCTGATAACTAGACATCTCATGCTCACATACTGGGAAGAACCATGTGCCAGTTGCCGATGCTTACCATTATCTGAGCATGACGACCACTGGAATTTCATATAGTCGGTAGTCGATATGGTTTCATGTTTCTGTTACCGCATCAGAAAATGGTTCGGTTGCATCGCAACTAGTTTGAGCCTGGATTTTATCTTGATCATACATGTAGATCGCAGTGTCAGAAGACTGACGCTATTATTCAAAGTCTAGCCTGTTCGGAACTCGATACATCGGTGCAAGTGATATCAGAATGCAAACGAAATGTGCTCATCTAGTGGCGAACACTTCAACCCCGAGTGGTGTATCGTAGTAATGAGTGTATCGAATTACATCCATTTACTTGTAATGGCTTTCTACCGGCTGTCCCATGGGCGTCTATTAGAAATCTATATCGTCATTTTCATATTGGATCACCAACCATTACTGTCCCTTATCACCTTTTATCACTCCTGTGAGCTTCAACGGTCACGCGTCACTCCGTATCGCGCAACAAATTTGTGGCTTTTGTCCTTACTGCAGTATGTCAGTCTTTATCATTTTGTATCCCTCGCCCTTGATGACCCTATACCACTCTACTACACTGCCACTGTGAGCGTCGACGCTCCATCATCACCTCGAAAGGTGCAACGGATTCGGTGACACTTCCCACCATCGAAAACACTTGAGCCGCACCTATCAGTTGCTATCAATTTAAGTCTCGCCCCGTTGCTGACCGTGTTAACCCCCTCTCTATTCGCTGCAAGAATTCAGGATCCTACCTCCACGACGCGAGATATGAATTTATGGTGAAACAGAGACACACATACACATAATACACACACCACACACACGCACAAGCACAATAACAGACATACTTAGCCGATTATATAAAACAGGATTATTGTGGTGAACCAGAAACGGTCCTCACCGATTCTCCAAGCCACGCAGGAGGTTCTATCTGAAGAAGAAACGATGCATCGTATATACACTCCAAAATGTTCAAGATGCAATTGACGGCCGTCACAAGTAAGAGACGCTGGAAAACGAACTTCTAGTAATGCTCTTGGTATGACCAAGTCTTCCTAAATCATAACCATAAATAGTAGTAAAATGCTGATATCTAGGGGATGCTTTGTTGACCTTAATGTGATCGAAAGGTACCTGCAAGGAATTCCAATTCGAAAATTGCAAAATTCGAAGTCCTTCTCTTAACAACAGTGTTACTTATACTAGACCAACTGTGCTCTCCTAGGCGTGCCCTTCGCCAGGGCACAAAGGCATCGTGGCATACGATGTATAGCGCAATATGTGTAAGCTGGGGTCGCCGTATGCGGTTGTGTTAAAGGTAGAGCTTACCAAGTTCCACGTTCAAATCAAGGCATAGGACTCAGTCATCGCTTTGCTTCCAATTTTGTGTTCTGCGTGATTTTGCGTGTTATTGTTGTAAATGTTATTTTAATGATCACACCCCATCCGTATCAGTTACACATACTCTTCGTAGGATACTGAAGCGGGTGGCCAGCTGAGCAAACAGGCTACCTACGGTAAAAGCTAGTTGCTGGTGTGGCAACTCCAACTCATTCCCAATTCATTTCTCTATTTTGCTTTCAGTGTCTCTTTCACTCTAACAGAAAATGAGAGCACTCACCATTTCCTGAGCCATCTTGCGGCGGCTCTTTCGCAACTGCTTATTAATTAGATAAGTAGTGTACATGATAATCACAATACTCGTTATTTCGTACACAATCGATATAACCGAATCAATGAAACGAGTTTCCTGAATTATGGATTGTTGCTGTAACCTACAAGATGAAATTGCAAGAAATTCTGTAGCTTAAGAGGCAGATCCTCAGGTTAAAAGCGAGGCGCAGTTTGTAAGAAGTGTCTGTCAAAATGAAAACGCATCCTCCTTTAAATAGCAAAAATAAAAGGGAACACCAAAATTGTTAACTGGCTGATGTACGAGATGCTCTGGTAAAGTGCAGCTCGATGGGCGTACAGCGAAACATCTATAGGACCGTTTCAGTCCATTGAGGCGTGTCGCATTCAGACTATGTGGTGGAGCGTCGTTACAGGGTGCAGGTCGATCGAGGTTGGGCTCGATTGAATTTCCTGCTTGATCTTGCGCTCCAGGTTGCATTTCTAGGGATTCATTGGTGTTATAGGTTGATCACAATTCCATGATCTTGTACGCTTGACGCATTCAAAGGCAGAAATGGGATTGTTGAAAGGTTCGCCTTCAAATGGGAAGAGTAAAGGTTGTCTTTGAGTTTTTGGAAGCAATTCTCTTTTTTGTTTTTATTCGTGAGAAGAAAATGGCGGGAGGGTTATGAAAGTCTTTTTCAATTCCAATTCACAGTGAGATCCATTACATCGAATGAGCCAGTACGTCCGATAATAATCCATCCTCCGCCAGGCTTTGGCCCGTAGATAATACTCGCAACAATCAGTTGGTAGTGAATTGCAATTGATAACACAATCTCGAAGATAAGCAAGGCCCACACATTTCTCTTGCACCAAATCTGAAATGATTGTAAGGAAGAAACTTATGAGTGTGAACCAGTGTTGGAACTTATTAGGTTGATTCATAATAAATCGGACAAATGGTAGTGATGATTTCTAGAGATCATAACTCAGTAACGAATTAACGAAAATGGACGCGCGAGGTACCGTTGGAATGAGTATGAAAAGCTCTTCAAAGTACCGCAAAATAATCACTCCAAAGTAAATTCATTCCGCCACAATGCCGCACGATTTCAAGCGGTCCAGAGACCACATCCGCAACGTCATACTATTTATATCGCTATCTGGCCAGGAACCCGCGGATATCGGCAGACGTCTGATAGAAGTTCACAAGGAGCATGCCCCCGGCAGAAGTACACTGTAGTTGTAGCATTAGAAGTTTGCGTCAGGCGACTATTCCATCGAAGACGAAAACCGCGGTTGGTGGAGCGTACACGGCGTAGAGTACTGGGTGCTGCTCGATGAAGGTACCACAGTATCCGCCGACGTCTACGTTCGTCAATTACGAGAATTGAAGGCCATGTCCAAAGTTCGCTACGGCGGCGGTCACATGTCTACTTCCAGCACGACAACGTGTCTACTTCCACAGACCGCACTTCGCAAGATCGACCAAGGCCGAGCTGCTGTCGTACAGTTGGACCGTACTTCTATACCCACCGTACTCCCCAGACCTGGCCCCTTCAGACCACAGCCAGCGCCACCTGGACGGCCAAGACTTCAAAACTCGCGACGAGGTCAAGGCGGCACTCGGCAACTTCTTCGAGCTCCAGCTTCCGGCCTTCTGGAGCAAGGGCATCCATGATCTGCCTATACCGTGGCAGAAGGTCATCGATAAAGATGGAGTATATTTCAAGTGAATCCCTGTTGTCGTAAAAAAGTTGTACGACAATGATTAAAACTGGTCAATTTGTCCGATTTATTATGAATCAACCTAATAAAATACTGAGTGGTCAGAAATTACATGTGATTGTTGTTGTGGAAAGCGAACTGCAGTGAATGTGTTACATGTCATCAGGAAACATCCGAAGATGTGTATGTAGAAGGTAATTAAAGTCATAGCCATCATCAGTCGAGTCACTAATTCAAAAGAAGGTCCTGCAATAGAGCCATCAGTTTAAAAGGGCTGAAATACCTTTATATGAATAACGTTTAATCGTGCAGACTTGCCAAAACTAGATTTCACTTCTATTCGAAGCCACTCCTGTGCAAGGATTCCCAAAATGTCGCAGATACCTGTAAATGGAGTTTATTGCTGGCAATATGCACTGACGTCTGAGGTAATGAAGGTTAGAAAGAAATCTGAGTGTTGTAAGGATATACAAGTTGAGAACTGGTTTGCATCTCCAGGAATTATACTCATTTAGCAACCCAGGGTTGAATGTTGAAGGCAGTGAGGCTTTGTTTATCAGCTGATCGTAGCGTGGCACCACGCACCACTCA
Source organism: Trichostrongylus colubriformis (assembly GCA_963978905.1). Lineage (NCBI taxonomy): Eukaryota > Metazoa > Nematoda > Chromadorea > Rhabditida > Trichostrongylidae > Trichostrongylus > Trichostrongylus colubriformis. Next base: position 39,979,766 of record OZ022259.1, read on the forward strand.
ATCGATTGACATTTACTTCAGTGTCTCGCGGGTGATCTATCTTCTTTACATTTTCCCTCCTGGCCTGCTTCTCCTGTTGGATATTCATGCTATGGCGAAGGTCAAGTGAAGCAAGGAGAACCTCATTTCATGCACTCTATATGCGCCGATGAAGCAGCATTTTCAGTTTTTCTCTGGTGATCCATCGTAAGGCGCCGCGATTCATGGCAAATGCAGAGAGAGCGGCGGCAAGCGAGGAAGTGCACAGGGAGCTACTCCCGCATTTTAAGCAGCTTACACTTTGCTTCGATGGGCCCTATCTGCCGAGGGGTCCTGTTGCTGATGAATAGAAGGGAAACTATCCTGATGTGCGTCAGCAACACGGTAGCAAGACAATTGCGACATAGAGACCACAAATCAAAATGAAATGTACTGAATTCCAACTTCTCTCATCTTGAAACCTCGGCATTGAAGTTGTTTATAATTTTCTAGTGTGCCAACGAGGTTGTTAGGTGGAAACTTTATTATCGGCCTAAAGGCCGATAATAAAGTTTCCACCTAACAACCTCGTTGGCACACTAGAAAATTATAAACGAAATGTACTGAGTTCTATATCATCTTTTCTATATTACCTATTACAACCCACAATTCGGAATTAACGCAATACCCTTGATAACACGTTTTCGACGAAATGGTCAGTTTAGGCGGGATTCACGTGTTTCTCGGGAATGGAACACAGAGTAATCATGGGAAATCCGCGCTTGCATGGTGATGTATATTTGAGTACTGTTGCATTGCACGAGGAAATATAGTCTCAAAAGTCTGTCGGTATTTCATACTAATAGACAAATCAGTTGAATGCTGGCTCAACACTGCTCTTGAGTCTTCTTTCCCTTGCTTGGTATAGAGCTTGCTCAAAAGAGAGGGTCGGCAGTTTTGTTGGAGTTCACAACTACATCCATTCAAAATATCCGTGACGGGCAATTCCTGGTTGATCATTTTTTCCCATTAAAAGTGGTAGAGTTGTCCAGTAGCACAGATCCTGAAATTACATCGAAAATGCGAGCTACGATCGCTTTCATCGTTTTCATAAGGAACTTTTCGTTCATGATAACTCTGACACAATGCGTGCCATCGCCATAGCGTCCGTCTTCATAGTACACCCTGTATATCCGCTATCAATGTCCGTTTTGAGACTGCGTCACTGTCTCAGAGAGGTTCGATGGTTCATATTTCTGTCAGACTTGTTTCACTCCAAGATCATTTCATTTCCAATTGCATATCTTCAACACATTAAACTACCAATACCGCAACCACAATGTTTTCCAACGAAGGCACCGTTTGCAAGCGTTCCGTAGTTTCCAGTTCCTTTTCTTTCTGATCTGTTCAAGAGTGGGTCCGCTGACGCGGAACGACTTGCCCGCGTCTTCCTTTATTCACCGCACACCAGGTTACTGCCGGCATTGCCAAGCGATTCGAAGGAGTCGCGTCCACACGCTTACCGAAGAGGCAGCCGTCTTTGACCCAGCTCCCTCAAAAGAGACCCGATCTCAGGCTTCGCCTCTATATCCTCCGCACGGGATGGCGCTTAGATGAGTCGTCGTGAACTCGGGTTCACGACAGTCCGTGTTTGTGTGGGTGCTTCTTCCTTCTTCTCAGGAAATTCATATCTCATGTCTTAAAATCGATGGAGTCACGAATTCCATTAGTGATGTAGGGAAAGCACGGAGAATCCCCGATGGCGAGGTACCGTGGTATGTTATCATGATCGGTGCCTCATCATCAGAGTTTTTGTGCTAACCTCTGTATCACTTGTAAAGTTATCATAATCATAAGGAATGACAAAAGGCAACTGCCACGAAATTCGTTGCGCTCCCTCTGTTTATAAAGAACAGTGGCCTGATGTCGGCTATATAGGGTGTTCCGAAGTAGCGAGGCGTTAAATAGAGAAAGCCGCTGAATTCGTTGCGCCTTTCTCGTCGATTTTTGGAGTGCTAGCGCGTATGTGTGTTGTGAGAGGTGTGTTTTGTGAGACAGTGTCTAGGTCTGGTCTCCTGATAAAACTCGAGAGCATTGGCATTCATGGAGCACTGCTGCGGTGGTTTCGATCTTACCTCGAAGGTCGGCAAATGAGTGTAAAATGTTCTGGCTATGTGTCGTCGCCTAGGAGCTGTACTTTCGGAGTAGTCTGTCTCCGCTGCTATTTCTCTTGTACACTTGTTACCTTGTGAACAAAATTAAGATAGACACTCGAGTTTATGTTGCTGCCTACGCTGACGACACTGAAGTTTCCGTCGCCTTTGACAAAGATAGCAGAGATGATGCTCAAAGGTTACTGAATCAGTCCGTGGCAAATATGGTCAACTGGTGTGCTAAATGGGGCCTGACAATCAAATTTAGAAAAACGCACGTACTCTCGTTAGGGTCACCGGAACTCGAGATCCGCCCTCCTGATCGCGGTCTAGTCACCCAGCTCAGTTCCATCAAAGATCTCGGCATCACGATACCTAATGACATGAAGTGGGGATCCCACATCGACGACGTCTCAAAAAATGGGCTCAAGCTAGTATGCAGATATAGTCACTCCTTAGACGCCAGTTTATGGACCAAGCTTTATAAAATATATGTTCTCCCTGTCGCCGAATACTGTAGCTCGGTTTGGAGCCCTTCTCTAGCTAAGGATATCCAGAAAATTGAAAAAATTCAGAAAGTTTTCACTCACGTACTTTTCTGCAAGGCTTTTCCAGATGGGAACTACCCTGCCCTCCTACCAGGCACGCCTACAAAAACTGAATATGAAAATCCTCTTTTACAGACGCATACAATTTGATTTGATTTTGGCATTCAAGCTGTTGAACGGTGAACTCCGTGTTAAACCCTCCAGGTACTGGACCTTTCGATCGGCGTCTGGGCGAACAGGTGCCTTCCGTATCTACAACCTCAAGAGGCAGGCGACGTGAACTCAGAACCAACTCTTACATAATTCGCTCGACAAAATGGCTGGAGCGGCTGCCTTCTTATCTTCTTGGGCTCAGTACTTCGAAAGAATCCAAAAACAACTTCAGGAAGGTTAACGTACCACATATTTTGGGAATCGCCAATGTCTCTTGATTCTGCTATCCCTCGTTACTCAGCAGTGACGTTTTTGACTGTAGTAGCTTACCGGTCCTTCGGCCCACTTTGTATAGAGTGATCCCATTCCTGTTCCTGTAGGAGTAGTGAAAGAACTTAGTTAACTCTCCATGGCTCTCATCACTTTTACACTGTTGGTCCTCCATAAAAATTCGGCGACTGTCGATGCTTACTAGGATGCCAATAGTCTCGCTTATGACACCTACCCGGCTTACCGTTTCCACGTGGGTGGTCGGTATACCCGTGTCCCGAAGTCTCGGTAAGCTCACATGACTCCGCCTACGTCTGGAGGGCATCATTGCCGGCTGATGTCGGTCTGTGTCATAAGGTTGAATTTAGCTGTGTGCGAGACGACTTTTCGCCAAGACCTTTCTACTTTACTGCTTCAACCATTCAATACCTCAATACTGTCTCACTCTTCACCGTCTCATCTCTTTATCTTAGCATCACTGAAATGCGGTCCGCTCGACTGGTAAGCTCATTCATCCTTTCTATATTTGCACTAAGTTCTTTACAGTCTATGCATCCTCACATTGGCGCTGGTTTTTTTTAAATCTCTAGCTCTTTGTGGCGTAGCAGTTACGTTCATCTTATTGTATGCTTTATGCTACATCCCTGAATGTGTGATCTGCATGAAGGCATCATACTCACTGTAGGATGGTATGAAGATAAAGCCAATGATATGGACCGCCCATTAGGAGTGTATATAAGACGGTTGTTTTCATTATTATTCATTCTATCCTCACTGCTCCAATAAAACTGCAACCTATCTCGTCTTCCACATCGACTATCTAACACCGGCGATCAGGCAGGAGTATCAAGTATGGACGCTCTTCCAGCTATTCTGCAGGCCGTTCAAAAGCAGTTGGATCTCCAATCGCGCCGTATGAACGAACAAGAAGACGCCATCAGGAAGCTCATGAAGAAGATATCAGTTCCTTCCACAGTCACCTGCCCGCTCATAATCAAAGACAAGCATTCAATATTCGATTCCCTCCATCGTCGTATAGAAAAATTTACCTACGATTCAGGCCGAAACCGCACCTTCGACATATGGTTCAAGCGATATCAAGACCTTTTCGACAACGAGTGTGGCGATCTGGACGAGAAGGACAACATGCGATTGCTGGTCTCCTCCATGGACGAGGACTGTCACCGAGTGCTGACAGCAGCTACATCGCCCAGGCAACCGTCGGTACGAAGGTCAGGAGTTCAACCTCAGGTACGAAGGTCAGGAGTTCAACAACTACGATCTCGTTGTCAAGACCAAAGGCACGGAGGCCAAGCTGGATACCATAGACTTGACGGGATCCAGTGCTTGCTTTACGCAGCTGGATTCCAAGGGCCCGACTTCGCGGATTACCGCACTCGCCTTCTGAGGAAGCTGGACCAGACTGAGAAGGTCACTCTAAAAGACCTCACGACAGAATGTTAGCTGATCAAATCGTACAAGGAGGACTCCCAAATGCTCGAAGGCGATCCAGCAGTCAGCTTCATTCGCCGCAGAAGGAACCGAGGGAAGAGGATAACGCAGCAGCAGCAGCAGCAGCAGCATAAGAATCACCGAAACGCCTACCAACCTTGACCTAACAACGAGGAATCAAGGCCACAACGTGGATCAGCTATGCGTTATCATCACAATCGAAACATCAAAAAAGTGATAGCAGCTCTCAAGAGGGATGACCACCCACTTCTGGATTGGTCATCCAACCCACCTTCTACTCGATACAGGAGCGGAATCACCATAATCTCAGTTTCGAAATGGAAGCAGATTGGAGCACCCTTTCTTCAGAAGACAGATATAACCAGATTTGCAGCCAATGGGACTCCTCTCAAATTTCGCGGATGTTTTGAGACGGAATTCACGGTCATAAATTCATCTGGAGGACTCTTTCTCGGACGTGGAACTTGTTTCGTTACCGAAGATGAATGCAACGTCTTCGGGATGCCATAGATCAAGCAGCTGCCTGATCTATACAAAGCCGTCAAGAAATATCAGATCCATCAGACGATAGTCTTGGACCATGTATCCGCTACCCGAGATTGCATCGTTGCCAAGCTGAGGACAAAATTTGCAACAGTCTTCGACACTGGTCCCGGACGTTGTACGACGATTAAGGCAACGCTGAAGCTGAGAAGTGACGCAGTACCAGTTTTCAAGAAGAAACGTCCTGTACCGTACGCCAACGTCACCGCTCTGGACAAGGAAATCGACCGTCTACTGGAAGAAAGCGTGCTCTCCCCTGTCACGTACTCCAAGTGATCCGCCCCGATCGCGTGGTGATAAAGGCAAACGGAAGTCTTCGCCTATGCGCCGACTACTCCACTGGACTTGATGACGAACTAATGCTACATCATCATCCACTACCCACACCCTACGACATCTTCACAAAGTTGAATGGTGCAACGATTTTCACACAGATTGATTTTGCCGATGCTTACCTCCAGGTGGAGGTCGACGATGCTTCGAAGAAACTGTTGACAATCAATACGCATCGAGGGCTGTGCAGCTACAATCGTCTTCCGTTCGGAGTAAAATCTGCCACCGGAATTTTTCAGCAAATCATGGATTCGATGATTGCTGGATTGCACGGATGCGCCGCTTCTCTGGATGACGTCATAGTCACCGGACGCACCATAGACGAACACATCGCAAACTTGGATGCTCTATTCGAGAGAATTCGTCAATTCGGCTTCCGCGTCAGCAGCGAGAAGTGCAACTTCCTCATGCCACAAATTCGCTATCTGGGCAATACAGAGGTTATCAAGAACATGCCGCCTCCCAGGGACATTGAACAAGTGAGATCGTTCCTGGGACTACTCAACTATTATGGAGCCTTCGTTGAGGAAATGCGACAACTTCGGGCACCCTTAGACAAATTACTCAAAATAGCGTTCCATCCAAATGGACTGCCGACTGCTAATAAGCCTTCAATCTTGCTAAGGAGGTCTTGTCATCGGACTTGTTCCTCACCCATTATGACCTTTCCAAGGAGATAGTCGTCGCAGCTGATGCCTCCGACTATGGGATTGGAGCAGTCATATCGCATCGCTTCTCGGATGATACGGAAAAGCCTATATGTCATGCATGCCGCACACTCACACAAGCCGAGAAAAATTACGGACAAGTGGAGAAGGAAGAACTAGCCCTAGTCTTCGCGGTTCGGAAATTCCACCGATATCTCCACGGACGCCATTTCAAATTGCTGACGGATCACAAACCGCTTTTAGCAATCTATGGAAACAAAAAGGGCATACCCCTTTACACGGCAAACCGACTCCAACGGTGGTCGCTCATCATGCTCAACTATGACTTCACGACTGAGTATCGGACCACGACAAACTTCGGACAAGCTGACGCGCTGTCCCGACTGATTGCAGAACAGTCAACGCCAGCAGAGGATATGGTCATCGCCGAAATCAACGCCGATGCCATTAATATTTTTGCAGATACATCTACCAAACTTCCCGTCACTGCTGACAAGGTTGCAGAAGGAAAGCTTAAGGGCCCTAAGTTGAAGGAAATCCTCCACTGCGTTCAGACTGGAAAATGGCCAAAGAAGCCGAAGACTTCAACTCAATGCGCAATAACCTCACGACCCATAGAGGATGCCTATTGTTTGGTGATCGTATCGTGATCCCACATAGCTTACGCGCCGCTGTGCTTACGGACCTACACCATGGCCATCCCGGAATCTTAAGGATGAAAATGTTGGCAAAGGATTACTGCTACTGGACAAACATTGACAAGGATATCGAAGAAAAAGTGAAATCCTGTGCTTACTGTCAGAAAAGCGCCAAAGATCCTGTTAAGATTCCTCTGCACTCGTGGCCAGCCGAAGAAAAACCGTGGAACCAAATCCATGCAGAATTCGCCGGACCAGTCGATGGAAGGATGTTTCTGGTCATTGTGGACGCCTATTCCAAATGGCCTGAGTTCATTGAGATGTCGCACACGACATCTTCTGCAACTATCAGGGAATTCCCCTGCATCTGTTCGCGATATGGATATCCTGAAACACTCGTTACAGACAATGGAACGCAGTTCACGTCGAAGGAATTCAGTGATTTTTGTGATCGAAACGGAATCAAGCATCTTCGCTCACCACCATTCCATCCGCAATCCAATGGCTAAGTGGAACGCTTTGTAGATACTTTCAAGAGGAGCCTTCGAAAACTCGGAATTGGAGGAAGGACTCAAGAAGTTCTACTAACATTCCTGTTCAACTATCGTCGGACACCATGCCCCACTTTGTCTGGACGGTCACCAGCTGAAGCTTTCCTCGGTCGACGCCTACGTTCCACGCTTGCACTTCTGAAACCCACTGAAACTATCACGGAGCCTAGAAGAAACTCACAGATGGAAGTCCAGTTCAATAGCCATCATGATGTGCGCCCGAAGATATTCGAGCCAGAGGACCTTGTGTGGATCCGGGACTACCGCACCGGGTACCCGAGATGGACCAAGGGATATGTGAAGCCTCGTCATGGACAATGTCTTTACGATGTTCAGGTCGATGGCCAACTCTGGAAAAGACACGCGAATCAATTGCGTCCCAGAACCGACCATAACGACACGACTGGAGTTATGGAGCAGCTCGACTTCCCGCTACTGCCCCGTGTGCGGATACCGATATGCCGACCCCTCAGGATGACAGGTCGGACGAGGATCGTCTCGCAACCCCAACTACCGGCGTGACAACTTCGCCTCCACGAGAAACACGGACAAGACACCCTCCGACTCGTTTGCAGATCAATCCGAAGAAGAAGACATACACTAGTATTGTTCATCTTAGGAGGGAGATGTTACATCCCTGAATGCGTGATCTGCATGAAGGCATCATACTCACTGTAGGATGGTATAAAGATAAAGCCAATGATATAGTTTTGCCTGACTTGTTATAGCGCGTCTTCTGGGCGCACAATAAATAAATAAATAAATAAATAAATAAATAAATAAATAAATAAAGAGTTTGAACAATTTTTAAACATTTGTAACCTTACTAAAGCTCAATTTTTCAAAGACATGCAAACAGTTTTCATGATGTGAGAAAAGTAAGGGTGGGATAAAGAATGAACCCACTCGCAACCGCGGCTTTTTTTTTCAAAAAATGGCGCGTTCGGACCTGATCGATTGCGGACGCCGGCTTTCTGTCAGCCATATGTGGTTGACACGGTCCCACAGGGCCATTTTACAATTTCTCCCTTTTTGATGCTTTTTTTTGTTTTTTTTTGGTCAATATGGTTAAGGGGCCGTCTATCCACTGTGCTCGGAGTCTACTCGGTGCTAATGTAGCGGTTGGGGAGGGGCCACTCCACTGTGCTCGGCATCGGGCGCTATTTTTGCCTGGGTTTTAAGCCAAAGCCTTAATTTAGGTTGAGGCCACTAACTTCCTATACTAAGGTTTGGGTGAAAATTTAGGCCCAAGCACATAAACTGATGATTATAGAAAGGTTTTGAGTTGGTTTAGATTGTAGAGCGCGACGATCCGTGGTCCCCTATAACTACGTTAGCACCCTATACTTTTGTTAATTGTAAAGTACCGATAGGATAGTCATCACATACGTTTGTCCCACGATCATTTGCTTCTTTTGATGAAGCATTTTCTGATTACTCTTTTTGGCATTATTCAACTATCACTTCCCCAGACACCGCGAGCTGGTCAAAAAAATAATTTTCGCTGAAACTTTGCCTATGGGGGTTGTTTAGGATGTTGATCACGAATATGGCATTAATTTGTGGTGCGGACGCTCGAGTTGGCTTAAGATGACGCCAGACTTGCTCCTTTCTCTTCCTTTTTGAGGCTTACGCAAAACTTACGCGAACAGTGTGTGCCCTTTCTATATAAGCACTTTAGTAGAACTGAACGATGCTCGCGCTCGAAAAGGATGTCATATTCGTTCCTCAAATAACCCCTCTGCGTTAAGTTTCAGTGATTTAGGTGAAAATGAGTTGTTGCAATAATTTGGTGCAATTGCGTAAAACTGACGCCAACGCACAGACATCATATCCGTGATCTGCACCCAAAATGACCTCCCAGAGCGATGTTTCAGGGAATCTGGCACAAAAAGTTTGCGCACCAATTTGGCGCGTTTGGCTCCAGTTCAGCGTCGGGACCAAAATCGTGATCAGCACCCTGAATTACTCTCGCGGGTAAAGTTTCTGTGAAAACTATTTTTTCGCCCTGTCGTCGGTTTTGTGGGTATTTATAAGGGTACAGACCTTACTCCGGCCTGGAGGATGCAGGCAGTTCTTTCACCCAAAAAATTTCCCTAAATGTCAAAAGATGCTATCAGTAAGTCCATGAAACCTCTGTCAGCCACATATGGCTGACACGGTCCGAACAGGCGGACTTGGTGTCAGCCACCAGTGGCTGCCATGGTCGCGAATGGGTTAATTTAACCTCCGATTGGCACGTGTCCTTAGACAGGTTGAGGTTAAACACAGCGGCAACCTCCCTCTGTGCTCATCAGTGAAGGTACGAAGGCAAAGAATACGAGATAGATAGTGAAAGAACGAAGGCAAAGAATACGAGATAGATAGAATAGAATAGAATAGAATAATCCATGAAAAATTAGTTGATGAGTTAGATTGAGTAATAATTCGAACAAGTTAATATATGTATTTATTGATTAAAATTTCGAAGTGCCTCTTATATGGTTGTAACCTCTGTCAAACTCAATATTATCAGGGCGGATCTCTGACGCGGGATCTATGATGTTGCCACTTCTTAACTACCACTTGGAACGTACCATATCACAAAAAAGTTATGTCGAAGGCATTTACTAGGAATTTTTTTGCCAATGCGACGATAACCTCCCATGATTTCTCGGAATAAATATTTAGTGTGTCTGAAATACTTCACTCAAGAAAGCCAACGGGAGGATCTTGGCCAGTCCAGTTGTGGGATGCGCCATGTATGAAAATGCCATCCTCAATCCTGACACAGCGCTTTTTCTGCCTACATAGTGGCTCGCTAGCATCAGTTTACATGCTTGCAATCGAAGCATTATCTGAGAATAGCACACCGTCAGCGTTTTATATTTCCGTTCAATAATTTCATGTGGGTTCATCCATGCTGTGACTTGTAGATAGATGACGCACCCACGGCTAATCCAAATTTCGGTGGTCCCTCTGTAAGTGTTTGCACTGCTTGAGCAAAAAACATTCTCTAGCATATGGATATACGATGTCTTGCTTAAATGGCCATAATCACTGAAAATGGACAGCAACCGTTGCGCACTCGGTCATGTCGTGAAAACCCTATTAGTGATGCAATAAAAAGTCTCCAAGTACTCTCATCTTGAAACCTCGGCACGATGTTCAGATTATCCGTGTGCTGCTTTGCCGAACCAAGATTTAGAAGGAAAATCCTTTGCTCTGCATATCCCGAAACCAGGTCAGTCAAGATCATGCACCTTATCCTTCGCGAGCAAATGATGTGGATTGCTCCACTTCCTCTTCTTCAGGGGTTTTGCAAACAATGATAGTTTCTTTTACTAAATACACGATATGGTTGATACAACTCATAAAGAGCAGCAACTCCGTAGTTTTTGTTTTACTTAGCGCTGCCCACAAAATTGTCCTTGGAGAAAATGATATCCTGAATGCGCAACATATGAAATTCCGTTATGTTTTTTTCCAAGTTTTAGGTGGAAGTTCGCTAAGAATTAGAATAAATATCAAAATTTTAGTTTATGTATTATATGATATACTTGGTACATTAATGTTGGGTTGAGAGCCCACACCCACCCTTTTGATTAGTTATTAAGGTTAACACTACCCGTTCAATGGAAAGCGCTGTGGAAAAAAATATGAGAAAAGGTGCTCACCCTCAGAATCACTAGAGGCGAACTAAGTAACACCCTCGATATCATAACATAATCACAGTGAGCCATTCGATTAAAATGTGATCATTATCATATCGGGTATCACGACAGTCACATAGCGTTTTAGAATATTCATTTAAGGTTACATCGAGTCGGTTGGTCAATTTCTGCCCCATAAAATGCGTGGGAGAGTAGGCTACGCACAAATTTAAGGCTGGAGCGTTACACTTCATAAAATAAAGCAGTTTCAGACCTGAAGAAGGTGCTAAGCATCAAAATGATCCGAAAAATTTAACAATTTTTTCTAAAATTTCGGCTTTTTCTTCAGTTTTCTGAATGAGTATTTAACGTCGCATACTGTTACGCTTTCAGCTGATCGTGAGACTCCAAAATCACACAAGGCTGTACTAAAGTTATGACCACTGAAAGCGACATCGTGCACCTTAGACGAATTCTCCTCAACGAGTCCTTGGTAAATTTACAAATGTGAATGTTATTTCCTTCTAAGCACACAGCATGGCTTGGTCCGCGTGATTTCTTAGACCCCGTCTCCTGTATTATTTTTCATAAAACTGCCCACGAAGGAATCTGTGACGATCTGAAGCACGGCAGTTTGATTTTCAGTCGAATTTTCTTCAGTTGATTTTTACAACGTACTGCTTGACCTACCAGAGAAATTATGACCTCATTAGGTTACATGAAAGAAGCATGAAAATGAGTTGGCAATTTACTTTAGAAAAAATACAAGCGCCTTGGCTTCCCATTGTATTCCGTCCAGTGTACAATGAGAATGAATCCTTCGCTCTCTGCCCACTCTTATGCTGTTTTTGTTTACTTTCAATCCTATAGACTCTAGTTTTTTTGTTAAATCGTGTCATGAAAGAAGAAAGCGTGGAATTACGAGAGACTGGTAAAATAAAAAGGGTGGCATGCATACCTTTCTGGGGTTATAAGTTTACAAAATTCCCTTCATGGCGATGCTCAGCCTTGAGTGGTAGCGTGTCAGCGTGTCATTCTCAGGTACTTTCCGGGCTAACAAAAAAGGATACTGCTCACGATCGCTTGCATAAGTCAGTAGGGAAAACGTAACCGCAAGATTGCCGGGTATCGTTTGTCATGCTGACACAGTTTGTACTCATAATGCTTCCACATTGAAAACAAATTCAAAATAGTTGCGAGACTGACCAGGACCAAAATTTTTGTTGCTTAAGTCATCCCGTTTTAAATTTTCGGATAAAATCTATTGATGTACCTGTGACGTTAAAAATATGGAAGAAGGCGGTTGTCAAGTATTCCGATTTCGCCGTGAAGGTCACGCATAGAATACACAAGTAGTATATGATTACAACTATAGACAAAATCAACTGTGCATCGAGAACTGGATGTTCCATCTCCACTATTCTGAAGTGCACTGCAAAACACAACAGTGAAATCAGTACTATTGTCTAACGCACAGCAGCCTTTTGCGAAGGCTAAGCTGCAGCCGTAGGCGAAATTATTTGGTGTTCTAGGAGGAGAAACGGTCACTACAGAACGTCAGGGTTCTGAGAAGAAAGAGATACTCTGGCTGCTTAATAAAGACCCACGACACCACGTGGACCCTTCCTTGCACCAGCTTCTGAACACAGATTCACGTGAATCTGCATCATGAAAAAAACCGAATCGTCCGCCATAAAATTGACTAAGAGAACGTGAACATATCAAAATAGTGCAGGTGGCGCACAATCCTTGCAATTTTTCAAAAATTTCTTGTGGTTTCATTACCCTCGAATTTCACCAAGTAATAAAGGAAGCGTGCATGGGAAAATGAGTTCTTTGTTGCCCATATACTATTTATGTTGTATTGCACAAAAGGGTCGCATGCAAAATTTCACACGATAAGTGAGAATCCGGCAAAGATTCGGAAGCTTCGCCTCTCGGACGCCACTTTGAGAAGATGCATATTTGTCGGATTCCACTTTTTCGTGTGAAACTTTATATGCGGCCCTTACTGGGCAAATATTAGGTCGGCAACTGAGTCATTGCGGATTTCACCCATAGATGGCTTTGGTTGAATATTTAGCTTTACTGGCGTAGGCCAAATGTTAAACACATATTGTTATCTAATAGTAGGCACTCCTATTATCAATCAATAAAGAAAGCTTCTTGATCGGTTGCATTATTTTCGTTTGACGTGTGCTGAAAAATGGAGAATCACAGTCATTTTCGTCTTGTGTTGCTTTACTATTTCCTTAAAGGGAAAAACGCATCACAAGCTCTCAAAAAGTTATGTGCTGTTTATGGTGCCGAAGCCTTAAAAGATAGGCATTGCCAAAATTGGTTTTCCTGATTTCGTTCTGGTGATTTTTCTCTCAAAGATGAGAAACGCTCTGGTCGCCCAGTTGGAGTTGAGAACGACCCAATCAAGGCAATACTTGATTCGAATCGTCACAGTATAACACGCGAGATTGCAAAGAAGCTACAGGTATCACATACATGTATTGAAAAGCATTTAGAACAACTTAGGTACGTGTCAAAACTGGATATATGGGTGAAACTAATGCAACGCACTGACATCTGCGATTTGCTAAAAAAACGTGATGAAAATGATCCACTTCTAAAACGAGTGTTCTAAAACGAGTGTTCTAACACTACTAAAACCGAAGAAGTGTTGTATTCCATTCTTCTTTCTTTGAGCGGTAAAAATTTCAGTAGTGATGATGAGGTCAAATCGTACCTGACTCAGTTTTTTTCTGAAACGAATGATCACTGGCGATGAAAAATGGGTCGTTAACAATAATGTCCAACGAGAAAGATTGTGGAGCCGCCCAGGTGAACCAGCTCAAATAAATGCAAAAGCTGATATTCATCAAAAGAAGGGTTGTCAGTTTGGTGGGATTACAAAGGAATTGTCTCCTTTGACTCCTACCACCCAACCAAACGATCAGTTCTGATGTCTACATTGCACAATTAACAAAATTAAGCAATGCAGTTCAAGAAAAGCGACCCGAATTAATTAACCGAAAAAGTGTTGTATTCCATCATGACAATGCAAGGCCACACACATATTTGGCCACTCGGCAAAAATTATTGGAGTTTGGTTGGGATGTTTTGCCACATCCACCATATAGTCCTGACCTTGCACCATCGGACTGCTTTTTGTTGCGATCATTGCAAAATACTTTGAGCAGTAAAAATTTCAGTAGTGATGATGAGGTCAAATCGTACCTGACTCAGTTTTTTACTGATAAAAACCAGAAGTTTTATGAACGCGGAATTATGATGCTACCTGAAAGATGGCAAAAGGTCATTGATAAAAATGGGCAATACATTACAGAGTAAAGTTATCTAGTTCTATGAAAAAAAGATCCTTGACTTTCTAACAGAAATCCGCAATTAATTAGTTGCCAACTAATACAACATGAATATGTGGGTAGCAGAGAAACTCATTTTCCGTGCACGATCCCTTTAACAACCATAACTGAGCATGCTCCTTTGACTAAAGCATGCTCCTTCAATTTTCCTGATATTTATATGTGGTGATCTCTCTACGCTGTAGCAAGAATCAACGCAAATTCAAAATCCCATAAATATGAGGACTCATAGTTTATCACAAGAGACTTTTGTATGCCTAGTTGAGGAAACAGCTGATATTTATGCTGCACTCACTATTAACACCGCCTATTTTTCTTGTTTTGCTGCTCCAGTAGATTTAGATAGGAAGATACATACCCTGATTCGCACCTGCTCACAGGTGAATCTACTCGTACTGAAGAGAAAAGAGTAGAGGTTCAATAGCGAATCCCAAGGTTGCCACGTGGTATGTATCAGCAGCACTAACTGGCGAGACTTTATAAATAAAAATGGAAGCAGGGTACTCGACACTGACCATGAGAAAAGATAGCTCTGGCAGTAGAGAGCCATCTACACATGTGACACTAGCTGGATTTAAAGTCAGAGCTATTTGCTTCAGTGGTACCACAAGTAGAGCTGTACCACTCGATACTACTGTCACAACTAGTATCTGCGCTAACTAACGGCAGACTGGCTGACAGCACTTTTCATCTTTTCCGAGGAGGAACTGATTTGTTTAGCACCATGGCCAGGTATTCCAGCATGCTGCTGAGATAAGACGGAAAAATAAAAAGGTACTGTGAAGTCCTACTTCATTCTACGCTTTCTTCTCCGAGGCCGCAAGAACCTTGATTATGGTGCTGCACTCTAATTGTGTATTCATGGAGTTCTGAAATCGTACATGTGAACCTTTGAGCAGAGGGCACTGGGCAGCGTCCAATCACTGTCGGCAAGAGATAGAAGCCAATGATTATCATATCGTTTGTATATATATGTATGTATATGACTTGATTTTCCAGATTTGAGGCGAAAAGTAAAGGTTGTATGTGTTGCAAGGGTTTGCACCAGCCCAATTATAATTTTCGCCATCGCTGTCAATAAGAGCTTCTTATTTGTATTAGGTTGATTGAAAAGTGTTGATAGGGTTGAGATTCATTTTTTTCTGTTTCATTTTACAACTCAGCAAACATTGCAAGCTATCCAACAACCAGCTGGCGGGCGCACACTACTGCGCGCGATTCATGGCGATGCTGTGCAAAATGGGTTGGATCGGCACGACAACAGTTGTGTATGGAGTTAAGTGGAAACTTCCTTTCCTCTGCTTTCAGCTGCGCTATTGAATTGAGAAAAAGCAGAGAAGATGATGTGTTAAAAAAGCATTTCGGTGTTGTTATACTTCAGTCGCTTTGCATCGAGCCCGTTTTACAGTGATCGACACGAACCGCGCGCAGTAGTGCGCGCGATCCAGCTGGGTTAGGTCATCATTGGGAGTTTAAATAGTTTAGACATCGATAGTTTTGTATTTGATTGCATCGATTGGTAACGATTTGCTGAACATCTAATTCCTACACATTGATAGTAGATCCGAATCCTGATTATCGACCTATATCGTTTTTGTAAACATGCTTCACTATTCGGAATTTTGCATAGTTGAGCGGTCGATACACAGTGTCGCTGCCAGTACTGCATGAGAAAATGATCGCGAGTCTATCGCTTGCTTCGCTATCACAAATATAGGTTGCAACATGGTTATCAATGTGGATCGCAGTATCAAGAGGAATGCACCATTTTTCGGAACGTTAGCAATTCAGCGGTCGATACATCGGCCGGTGATATCAGAATAAACAAAATATGTTCACCCAATGGCACTGAGCATCAGACGCTTTTGCTAAAGCGGTCGTATAGTAGTATCAAGCGATGTAAAGGATTTGATCCCACCCTGTTCCTAACGGTTCTTATCAGACTCTATAAGCCGTAATCAGTTTCACTGAGGCACCTGTACCCAACAATACCATTGAGCTCCCCGTACCCTACAATACCTGCGAATGTGAACATTCCACTGTTAGCCGCAAAAGCGTACCGGCCTTTGTGAAATTGTCCTTCTCACGCTCCTAATCGAATGTTATCAACCATTATCAGTGTGGGTCATCCACTTATGAAGGTCCCGATCCCACTCTGCTAAACACTCATGAGTGTCAGCGCTCTTGGATCAACGGGAAAGGCGAAACGAATTTGACGACATTCGCCTTCTCATGCTCCTTATCGAATCTTATCAACCGTTATCAAACTGGATCACCCACCATTAATGCCCCCGTCTCACCCCGCAAAACAATTGTGAGTCTGAACGCTCCGGGACCAATGCGAAAAGAGAAACAGTTTGACGACTCTAGCCTTTTTACGCTCCTTTTCGAATCTTATCAACCGTTATGAATGCGGGTCACCCACCATTAATATTCCCATCTTACCCTAAAAAACACCTATGAGTGTCAGCGCTCTAGGATCAACCCGAAAGACGAAACGACTTTGGTGACATTCGCCTTTTGAGGCTCCTTATCAGCGCGTGTCAGCTGCTATCACTTCCGGTCCACCACCGCTGGGGTTCCCTTGGCACCCCCTATATCACTTGTAAAATTCAGCGTCCCAGCTTTGCTGCGACGCGAGATATGAATTTCGTGACAGACAGACGGACAAACACACACACACGGACAGACATACTAAGCGAATTATATATAGTAGGATATAATAGCCATCGTTAGATATGACATTGCCCTATCCAAAGGGCAGGTCAGCGATTCCCTTCTCTCAAGATTGGGAAGATTGGGAATCAAAAAAGTCACACCACTTGTTCAAGATTGTCATAGTTGACGAATTGTTTTTTGGTAGGAAAGTCTTGAGGGGCCGGAACAAGTGGTAATCTGAGGGGGCAACATCAGGTGAGTAGGGTGGCTGTGGAGCCGTGTCCTAACCTAGTCCACCAATTTGGCACGGTCACTCTCATAGGTAAAGAGACACTTGCGAAATTGGAGGAGCTAGGTTGGGACATGGTTCCACATCCACATCCACCCTATTCACCTGATGTTGCCCTTCAGATTACCACTTGTTCCGGCCCCTCAAGACTTTAATACCAAAAAAAAATAAAACAGAAAAAAATCTCAACCCTATCAAAACTTTTCGATCAACCTTATACATACATGTAAGCGTAGCGGCATGCTTGTGGGTACGGTCGGAAAAACATTCCTTCCTAACCACTTGAGCGTTCATTTCATACGATTGGCTATCAAAAAGAGGGAGTATGGACACACAGTTGGTGGTGTGGAGGCGCTTAATTATGAAGACTAAGCGTTAGCAGTGAAGGACATGCTCAAGGCGAATTAGCATAGCTGCACGCATTCCCACACTACCTTTGCTCCGCACCCTCTCCCATTGAAGCCTTCTTTTCCCACACGGCTATTACGCCTACTTTCATTTTTGAAGGCAGACCAATCATATACTAGGTGACACTTTGTATTTGTGAAGGCCACTAAACAGTTTTTTAATCGAGACTCGATAGAAATGATTTCCATTTGTCGCTTGAAAATCCAGGACATTTTATTCGCAGCTAGAAAATTTAGGAATATGAGAAAGCATGCAAGGATTCTACAGAATCCAAGAACATGAGAAAGCATGAACAGGAAGCAGAATTTTTCACATGCTTCTAAGTTTTGTAGCATGTGAAAACCCCTTGCGTGCTATTTAATGCACCTGCCACATTGAAATTCTCCTGTAAATATTACTTTAACTAAAATTTCACATTTACACTAACAAGTAATTGAAAAGTGCGAATTCATAATGGTTTCAAGAACGATGCCGTGGCACGCATAATGTCAAGTAAGTAGAGCAAGCGAGCCTTACTGCATGCATCATATGACAAAGTGCAGTGATGTCGAACAGGTGATTGAGGTGACGAGGGGATCGCTAATAGTAGGACGTCATACCTAATAGTCCCACATAAGGACATTAACGAAAAGATAAGAGTCTGTCAAAGTGTTCGGAGATTGACAATGGTTACGATAGCATTGACTGAAGTCACATTCCTTTTGAAAATCCGTGAAAATCTGTATCAGGAAATCCCTTAAATCTGCATCAGCGGCATCAGCTGGGCACTTCTATGTGTAATGCTCTTCTACTGGGACAATACATTAGGTATCGAGATGATCGATTCGACATATTGAATGACTGCTGTAGAAGTTGATTTGAAGAGATGTTCCCCTGTCCTCAGCACTGCCGATGGAGTCGCTGTCGGTGAGACAACACTTCCAAATTGGAGAGACCATTTCAATTCGTTGCTGAATACAAGCGTCATCGCTCCCTGAACTTCATCATGTTCAGAGACCAGCATATGCGGTCAGCGTTGAACCGCCCGATGAACCGGAAGTTCTTGCCTGTGTCCGGAAAATGAAGAAGGAAAGTGCGACGGAGACGATGGAATTACCACGGAAATGCTGAAATCACTTCCTCCATGTGGATTTAGTAAAATGACGAAGATTCCGTTCTATATGGATTGTAGAAAGGATATCTGACTTGTGGGGGCACGCGATCACTATACAACTCTAAAACAAGCTGTCCATCACGAATTCTAAGAACTATCGAGAAATCTCGTTGCTGCGCGTTACTTACAAGGTCCTAGAGCGGATCATCTTGGATAGGCTCATCAAACATCGAGAATAAACCAACCGTGACGAGCAAGCCGGCTTTCGTTCTGGCCGATCCACAGTCGACCAGGTATTTTTTGTCAGGAGAGCGTGGCAGCGGTACTCGAAGTCAGTGCAGCTAGCCTTCTTGGACTTCGAGGCTGCTTTCGACTCTCCGCACCGAGGCCGTCTACTCAACGCACTACGAGCCGACTGAGTTCCTAGAAAATTTGTTCACCTAATTGACGACATGAATTCACAAACAACGGCAGCAGTTCGCACACCTTCCGGATGTACGGAGCCGTTCGAGGTTAAAACTGGAGTGAGGCAAGGAGCAGTAGCAGGACCGATTCTTTTCTACTTCGCCGTTGACGATATCATGCGAAGAGTGACGGAGCGACATGCTGCAGACGTCGTCCTCTCGCCATCAGGACGTTCCTTGCTCGATCTCGAGTACGCCAACGATGTCGTTATATTATCGGAGAGCAATGCGAAGTTGCAGCGTGTCGTCAACCTTGTGTCAAAACTAGCTGCAACCTATGGATTGCACATCCACCCTGACAAATGCAAACAAATGTGGATTTTCAAGGTGGATGGACAACCAAACTTGTAGAGGAGTTCTGTTATTTGGGCTGAAGAACAACGGCAGCTTTGAAAGGGATATTCAGCACCGCTGCGTTGAAGCCGTATCGGCACTCAACTCCTTATACAGGTGTCTGTGGTCGACTCCTATTGCCAATGAAGGCAAGCTGCGCGTCTACCTGTCCGCCATTCGACCCATCATGATGTACTGATCGGAGACATGGGCAGCGCTGTCCACGGTAATGAAGAAACTCGACTGCACGGAGAGAAAATTTCTCAGACGAATGCTAGGCTACTTCTGGCTAAGGGTATGCCACAACGAAGAACTTTACGCGGAAGTGCATTCGGCATATCGGAGGATGAGTCGTGGGAAACAGCAACATCTTCTCCCTCCATCTGTAGTAGTCACGCAGGATCGTCTACGCTTCCTGGGTCACCTTTTGAGGAGACAGTTGGATCGCCTTGTTTAACCTTTCCTGAGGATGCTTTCGGATCCCAGCTGGAGGAAGCCGCCCGGCCGCAAGCGGAGATTCTGGACCGATGTGGTGAAGGATGTGGAGGATGCTTGGCGTTGATCGGCAGTTTAAGTGAGACATTTCTTCTCGCAGATTATGGAACAGCGACGAGTTGGTGGTCAAATAAGTCAGCTGTTGTAGACTTTTCGGTTTCGAGAACATTGGTCGTGTAATGGAATTAGCAGTGGTTTCAATCAGTTCCGACAGAATTAAAGATAAGGGCTTTGAAGAGTGAGATACAATGTGATGATGAGGTGAGACAAATCAAAAGTGGGATGGATAAGGTGTGTATCCCAGTTACCTGGGAACATCACCACCGCATTTACGATATATCTGCATAATCCGCATGCTATATGATCTTGTAGGCCGTAAATGGCTGTAAAGTCCAACTACCGTACTAGGAGGGAACAGTGGCTATCCTACCTCAATCTGTTGTATCACACATTTCACATATCGAGTATGAGACCAGCCAAGCAGATAAATGAGTCTTTGTAGAATTAGTCGAAAGTAGGGAGCAATTCATCAGTGCATTTATCAAAACCATTAAAAGTTTGGACAGTGATTCAAAGAAGTCACAGCGAGATTCAGCGCCTCGATTAAGCTAAAGAAAAAGGATAAACTGTAGGAAAGAAGCTTGAGAAAGACAACCAAGAGGGGATTTTTGCAAACAAAATTCGAGCACTCTCAAATGAGGAGTACATGAAAGTGAAGATGAGAACGCCTCGCCGGAGGTCGCGAAGTCAGCCGTAGCAAAGAGGAGAGTGTGCTCAAGCACAGGAAGAATACGTACGCTGCGCTACGCGTACGCTGCTTCGAAGGCAGTCCGATGAAGTAAATACTTGCTATACTTGCTAGACACTGACGATACTTGCTCGCTCGAAGGAAGATCGGTATAGAAGGGGCTGACTTAGGACCTAAGTCAAACGTCTTTCTTCAAAAAAATGAATTCAATTTCTCTGACTCGCAGGTACATACCTTACGGTGAAGAAAGACACTACTTCGTATGTGAAGATATGTGCCAGCACTGTCAACAATTAGTTGGTTGATATCTTCAGACCCAATGCATATTGAATTTCCTCATTAACACATGTGGACAGACTTTACCAAGGTTGTGGAAGCGCGATTTTTGCTGAATTGAGGCGACGCAACAAGTGGACATGGAAGAAGCTCCCGATTTCGCCCGTGCAGAGGGCTGTTGCAGAGTTTGATGATTCTGTGTGGTATGCCCTCGAATTTGTGGTTGAAAACACCTCAGAATATGCTAAAGTTCACTAATATGTGAAAGTGGAGGAGAAAAATGACTCTTTTTTTGGCCGCCACCCCCTCTGCCTATTACGCCTGAGTGAAATGGGCAGCATGTTGCAGAACACGAAACCGATTACAGGCTTGTTATTTTCAAACTGTTCGCCTGGGTGGTCGAAAAGCCACGAAATCTACGAAGGTTTTTTCGCCTGGTCCTGATTGATGAAGTATTTTCCAGCAAGGAAGTTCTGACAATGTTTGAAAGGTGATAGTCGGTTCGTGAAAGGTCTGAAGAATATGGCGGGCGAGGTAGAGCTTCACACCCCCCTCCATTCGTTCAATTTACAGACAGTAATTTGTGAAACGCGTGGGCAGGCGTTGTCATGTGAAATAATGGTTCCTTTCCGTTAACGACTGCTGGCGCATCTGACGCAATTTGCGGTAGATTTCGTCGATTTCTTCTCAGTGGGACTCTGCTGTGATGGTTTAGCTTGGTGACAAAAAGTTACAGTGGGTCACACCTGCCGACACACTGTGTCCAAAATCATTTTTTCGTGAGGATGCCGGCTTTGGTTGGAAATTGCTTCGGTGACTCGTCGGCATCCAACAACTGTCCGGAACGGCTCCTGTTATCCTTACCCACTTTTCATCACAGGTAGACAACTCGGTTCAAAAACGGGTCATTTCTGTTACGTAAAGGCAGAGAAGAAGAAACCTCGAGACGTGTCCATTTCTGCCAGTCACTCAAATTGCGGGGCAAATACCTGTCGAGTTTCGCCACCTTTCCAGTGCATTTCAGACCATCCACAACAGTGGATTTGCCAACTTCTAGCTTTTTTCTGCAATCTTTCGAACTCTTTGGGATGAGTCAGATTTCACAAACGCCTTCAGATACTGTTCAGGTATTACTTTAGGTCGACCGCTACGAGGTTCACCTTCAAGGTCGAAATCTCCAGAATGGAATCTGTTGAGCCATTGTCACAAGGTGCTTTGTCCAAAATTGGGCCCTCACACCTGGTTAATTTGTCGAGTTGTCTCGACTGCGGATTGACTCATGTTGCAGTTAAGGAAGAATATCGTCCGAAGTTGTTCTTTTGACATGCTTCAGAAATCTTGGGAAAAGGGGTCAAGCAATGGTGAAACGACAATAACACCACTATACTATAGCGCAAAAAATTCACTTCAGGATATGCTACTGAGACGCAAGGGAGAATATCTTTCTAATCAGCAATGAATGTACAAAAAATAGTATTACACAAAACGCTGGGGATTTTCCGGACAGCCTAATAGATCATATAAGCTTACAAGCTCCACAAGTTGAGTATATGCTTACCGAACTCATGGAGTTGAGCGGCGTATAGCTGATTTTTGCAACTAGTTAATGACTTTTCCGCACATGAGGTGCGAAGTCTTTGCACATAGGATGTGAAGTGGGTCATTCGCACCAGTGTGTACACACCCGGCAGCATTGTAGAAGAGATAATACTGAGATTCTCCTTTCACAACGGTAGAGGCCACCATCGCGCGTTATGCAGTGTGCCAGACCCCAGAGCTATTAAATACTCAAGGACAATGTGCACAACGATTTTTTGATCACGCGCTCATAGTGGTAGATGGGCCGCAACGATGTTAGCTGTACATAAAGACATAAGCGGAAGGATAAAAGTCTGTCAAAATATTCGCGTGTTGATCGTGAACATTGATGGCATGTGACTGAAAAGTAGCCGGGAAACAAGGTGCAATAGTTTTATTAGTTAGCCGCAGAACACTAATAGAATAATTAGGTACTACCGCCAGGTGTAATTGCGTCGTTCTTGTGTGAGCGATAAAAAACAAAACCGTCGTACTTCCTTGCACGATGGCCACGGTACGTGTGAGCGAAGACCACAGTTCCCAATTATTCCATTGGTGTTCTGTGGCTAACTAATGAAACTAATTAAGAATTCACCAATTCACTGACGTTAAATTCAGCAATAACCTGTCCAATAATGATCACCAACATTATTCATGGCGTGGCGTTTTCGGGATTTGGTTGGTGATCAATGGATAACTATACACACGTGTAACAAAGGTTTCATTACCACGTTACTTACCAGCCCTTCTGTAATACATTTCTCTGGGTATTTATTCAGAATAATGTAGGCTACTCATTACTTAATATCTAAGTTCGCCACTAGTGGGCTTATGAAGATAATTACTAATAGGCATGAAAGGGAGTGCCGCGCCTACAGGGAACTCCTTCATGGCACTCTGGGACACCTACCTATGTTAGGATATGCTTAGGCCATGCCTTTGGATATATTTTAAGCGATACTTATCATTCATCAGGTAATCGAATCTGCCCATATGAAATTTTGTGAGTCCACAACAAGGTTCCGCTCACGTGAAATCCATGAATATCCTTCTAAAAGTGAGGCAACTTCTTCATTCAATTATGAGTAACCGTTGCAAATTAGTGACTAAACGAATAGAATTTCTTGTAACCGTCGTCCGCTACGCATACCGATTTCACCATCGCAGCGATAAGCTCGATATACTTCCCAGCGGGTTTGAAGAGCTTCCGTGGCCCATTAGCAATACGTATACGTAGAGTCAGAATATTAAGCCTGCAAACTAATTCTTGTATCAGAAGTGGTCTCATGTGAACCGCGAAGACGGAACAATCGTGTACTTATTGATTGTGAGATATAATTCAATCCTGCAAGCACTATAGTCACAGAAGTGGCCTCATATAATACCTACATAAGCACCCTACATAAGCATGAGTCTGAGCCACATAGAGCACGATGTAGGAGCTGACTCTCGTTTCGACAACTGTTCTGTGCATCCGTTACCTAAAAAAATAGCAATCAAGCTCAGTGGTTCAGCTCAACCAATCTGCATGCAGAGCGCGGTTCAAATCTATGCGCTTAATGCTTATTGGCTTCCAACTCTGCGTCTTTGACCACATTACTGTCGCGTTTCCTTAACTCTCTGGCGTTCAGACCCATCGGACGCCCCACCCCGTCTCCTGTCACTTTGGTGAGCTCATTCTCAATTAGACTCATACATGCGGGTAAGAAAAGAACTTAGATTTTCTTGGACAACTCCTCTACGATTCGATGGTTGATAAATAACTAATGAAAAGCGTGAATCTTTGGAAGTCACCAAATCCGTTGCGCTTTTCGTACTAACTGTGAAGCGCAGACACTCATAGGAATTATATGGATTTTCTAGTCTCCAAAAGTCATAGCATTTTCTGGGATTGTGATTTGTGATATGCAATGGCGAATAAGTGAGTTATCAGCCACCAACAACGCGTGAGCACTAAATACTCACCTAGCGAATATATTAGGTTGTCCGGAAAGTTCTCAGCGTTTTGAGTGTTTCACTTTTAACGAATTTTTCTAATTTTTAACTTTTTAAATTTTTATAATATGATTATTAATAATATATTATATATTGATAATATATTTTTACAATTTTTTATAAGAAATAATTTTCTTAATATTCATCAGATTCAATCGAAATAAGCACCGCCCAATTCAGCACACTTTTGCTAATGTGATAATAGTCGACAAATCCCATCAAAGAAAAACTGGGTGGTGGAGAATCCACGAAATTTACGGAGACTTTTTTGTCTGGTCCTGATTGATGAAGTATTTTTCAGCAAGTAAGTTCTGAAAATGTATGAAAAGGTGATAGTCGGTTGGTGAAAGGAGTGGGGAATAGGGCGGGTAAGGTA
Organism: Trichostrongylus colubriformis; assembly: GCA_963978905.1. Taxonomy (NCBI): domain Eukaryota; kingdom Metazoa; phylum Nematoda; class Chromadorea; order Rhabditida; family Trichostrongylidae; genus Trichostrongylus; species Trichostrongylus colubriformis. Next base: position 40,004,773 of record OZ022259.1, read on the forward strand.
GAATTGAATCCCAAATTCGTTCAATTCATGGTTAATGATTTGTGAAACATGTGAGTGGGAGTTGTTAGGCAAAAGAATAGGACCCTCCCCGTTGACAACAGCGGGCTGCAGCTGACGCAATCCTCGGTACATTTCGTCGGTTTCTTCACTTCGGCCTGGTGACAAAAAGTTGTAGTGTCACACCAGCCGATGACCACCACACTGTGACCATAATCTTTTTTTTCATGAGGATTCGGCTTTGGTTGGAAATTACCTCAGTGGTTCGTCAACATCCAACCACTGCTCCGAACGTCTCCTGTTATCATATATGACCCACCTTTCATCACAGGTGGAAATTCGATCCAAGAACGAGTCGTTTCTGTTACGCAAAAGAAGTGAAGAAGAAACCTCGAGACAGGTTCTGAATTTCTGCCGATCACTCAAATTGTGAGGCACCCACTTGTCATGTTTTTCATCTTCCATATGCGTTTGAGACCATCCGTAACAGTGGATTTGCCAACGCCTAGCTTTCCAGCAATCTCTCGAAGTGTTTGGGATGGGTCAGCCTCCACAAACGGCTCCAGATCCTCGTCAGGTATTGCTTTAGGTCGACCGCTACGAGGTTCATCTTTGAAGCTCAAATCTCCAGAACGAAATTTGTTGAGCCATTGTCGCACGTTACTTTCTCCAGTTTTATTGGGCCCCACACCTGGTCATGGTCAATTTGTTGAGCTGTCTCGTCTGCGGATTGACCCAGTTTGCATCTGAAGAAAATATCTCCGAAGTTGCTCTTTTACCATGCAAAAAGTCTTGAGAAAAGGGGTTTGACAAGCAATGATGAAACGGCAACTTGGCCAGCAGATAACGCAAAAATTCTCTTCAGGATGTACTACTGAGACGCAAGGGATAATGAGTTTTAATCAGCAAAGAGTGTACAGAAAATAGTAACACAAAACGCTGAGAGCTTTCTGGACAGCCTGATTCCTCGCACTCTGATACTTATAGCAAGGATATACGACGTGAAACTGCATGAAATCCATAATAGTGTTAGCTTTCTGCAGACGTACGAGTTGGGTTACCCTCCGTAGTATGCCTGCGATGTGAACTTCTTCGATACTGACTGATCCGCTACTCACATTATATAATTCTACCGTGATATTCGCGTATCACTGTGCGATAGCTGAAGAGGAAGGAATCCATATCTTACACTTGGACGGAAGGAATAGCCGTTTATCTTAGTGCACGGTAATCCGGTGTAACATCTGGAGGAGTCGGCTTCATCGTGGCACTGCGGTTCGCCAAATATGTCACTAATGTCACGTTCAAAGAGCACTAGCAGTGCTGACCGCTTTCCTCTCAAAGGACACTAGCTAGCCGTAATACTAGTGTGTGCAGCGACTGTCGATAAGGAAGATGTGGAGCATGAGGAATTCTACGAAGAACTTGCCGACCTTGGAAGTCCGAGAAACTGCCTATATGTTATCATCAACGATGACTTCAATGCAAGAGTGAGCTCACGGAAAGCTGATGAGATCTTTGTCGGACCCCACTCAGGCGAAGAAAGAATCGAAGCTGTGCTGAGGCTGGCAAACTTCTGCGAAAGGTCCCATTTCAACCACGGAAACACCCTGTTCTGCAAAGCACGGCATAAGAGGTGGACGCATATCTCCCCAAACGTACAGCACCTCCACGAGCTAGACCACATCCTCTGCTATCGCAAAGCAATGATAGACGTGGCCGTTGTTCCTTCGTTCAACGCTGACAGCGATCATCGCTTGTTGAGAGCTGAATTCCACTTCGATCGCGGACGTACACGCCTTGCTGCCGTCTTGTTCAGAAGACCGCCTACAGCAGTGCTTGATACAGCCGCCACAGGCACGGTGGCAATGGAAGAAAGTTTCGCGATTAAAGAGATCCCGAAGACGACTACGAATCGCTTGGGAACGCAATAAATGGATTAAGGAATCGCTGTCATCAAAATGCCCTCACTCACAACGGGTCTCGCATCTCCTCACCTACAGGGGCTCTGCTCGAGAAGCTGAGGCAAATGGATCACAGCGCTAATCATGTGGAGTACACGATTTTCAGCAGGCTCTGCAGGGACAAAAGTCATCAAAGACCATACTAACTACCCCCGTACCAGGTTGCTGAGGGCAGCCAAGAAGAAAAGCAGTTTGAGGAGGGTTAGAAGATGCTTGGCCGAATACCACCTGATGATTCCGTGCTTAACCCATAACGGACGGCGTGCGCCACCCGTGGCGCACTCTAGAACTGGACCTGGGGACGGCGTGCAACACCTGGCGGCGCACGACATTCAAAATAATTTTTCTTCTAATATTTCAATATTTCCAAGAAACTAATTTTACACGTACATACTACTAGTGTTGAAGAATAACATATGTTCCCAGGACCGGTGCAGCAAAAAATTTATCAGTAATACATCAAATATTATGCGAATAACTTCAAATGCGGAATCTTTCTAATTGTACAGACAAGTGAATGACAATAACCGTTTTCTAATTACAATAGTAAGTGCAGAATGTATGGCAAACTTGAAAACATGTCAAGCAATAGAAAGCCCCACATGAGGAACCTTTTGTGGTTACCCGTTTGGCATGGGATCTCGCATAATGTGCACCCTGGGACTTTGTTAGGCTTTTATAACAGCCAACACATCTTCTTCTAGACACCCGCCTGGGTCCCTCAAAATCCACCAGCAGAGCACGAACACGATATCTTTGGCGACGGCCTCCCATAGTAGACTCGATGATCCTGGACTTGAATTTCTTGACTGAAATTTTCTCAACCACTTTAGACACTGCTGCAATAGTTTCTAAGAAAGCTGTACCACAACAAAACCACAAATCTTAAAGAGCATACCTGATGGAGGAGTTTTGGAACGGCATCACTCGACACAGACAAATTAGGCGATACAAGCTCAACCCTTTTCTGAAAACACAATCTCTGAAAACACTGAAACACAATTCTACAAAGCAGTAATAACCCACGTTCAGGGTCCTCTCCTCCTCCATATGAAAATCCTCAGAATCCATAGGCTGTGAGGTCCTCAAGGGACGTTTCTTACCCATCTGGAAATCACTCATTGATAAAGCTACAAATAGCAACGCGAAAAAGGCATGCATTCGTTCCCGAATATTATTCTGTCCATATCTGGTCTTCAACTGATGACTAGAGCAGTCAAATAATCCAACAAAAGCGATAAACTGAAACGTAATGAGAATGAAATGGTACCAGCAAATTTATATCATAATAATGCTGAAGAAGTGCCTAAGTTTATGACTGTGAGTAGGAAATATAGTGACTGCGAGTAGAAACAAGAAGTGAAAAGTGTAGTGAAAATGTGAAGTAATAAGAAATCACTGAAGAGTATAAGGGCGCCAACTTTTGTTTTCCCGTCTGCGCCCTCTCGACGAGATACCCGTCCGCGTACGCCGGAACAAAACCTGTCCTGTGTGCCGGCGTGCGCCACCCGTGGCGCACGCCCGCGAGACAAAAAAAAAAGCGCGTCCGTCCTAGAGGCCATCCCGCGCAAAAACGCCGCCGTCCGTTATGGGTTAAAGGGCCCCGATTGCACCCGCACTTCGTCGAGGCTGGAAATGGGAGGGTTGGTTGTCGGATTTCACGTCGATCTTAACAAATCAAGCCATGCACCCGCTCTGGGAAGTTCGGATACTGGAGAGGACTGTCTGCCTATCCTGTCTTCGAAAGTGCGCCATGCCATCGATGGCATGCCTTTAGGGAAGTCACCTAGCAGTAATGGAATCACAGTAGAACTCTTACTTGCGGTACGCCGCTATACTCAGCATAAGCAGAGAGATACACGCGTTATCTAAGGGAGTGCGAGGTATCAAACGCTTGGAAGCGATCAAAAACAGCTCTGCTGTTCAAGAGGGGCAAAAAAAACTTGTTAAATTGCCGCCCAATCACTATGCTGCCAGTGCTATATAAAGTCATTACCCGCTCGTATCCTAAGACGAGTACGAAGAACTTAGATGAGGCGGAACCGGTGGAGCAGGCAGTAATCGGACATTCAGCATCCTGGACCATATCACTGCATGTTGCCTCTAACAAATGCCTATCGTTTTTACATTTATCGACTACAGGAAGACGTTTGATTCCGTGGAATCAGCCTATGTATGAAATCACTGGAGGAACAGAGAGTGGGAAGATGGTATATACGTGCTCACAACGGTACTCACTGGCTGTACAACAACCATCCGACCTTTTGTAAATGATCTCGAGATGAAAATTGGAAAGTGGGTCCGGCAAGGAAATCCGATCTCGCCAAACCTGTTTTCGGCATGTTTAGAGTCCGTCATACGTCGGTGTGACTGGACCGATTTTGCTATCAACATAGATGGCAGGCAGTTGATCATCTCCGGTTCGCGGATGACCTGGTGCCGATCACGCGCACGACAAGCGACGCATCGAAAATGCTTAGCAGCCTGAATCGCGAGGGAGCCAAGGCGTGCACGCTGTCAACGTCACAAAGAAGAAGGTCAGGCGCCGAAAGAGGTCAGCTATTTTCAAGCCTCAAGGCTCGCTGCTCTGGCAAGTTGCCAAGCTGCGGTTTAACCCACTTTATCGATCAATACGGCTATTGCTTAGCGCTCGGCACCCTGCTCTTTCGCCGAACTAGGATGTTTTTGTTTTTACCTGTCTTTACCTGATTGCAATCCCTCACGCGCGGATGGGCGTGGCCACCGCGTGACCTAACCTCATTGACCGTGTGTTCCAACCGTCACCCAAGTCACATCGCACCTTAAGTGAGTGAAAACTACCAGCAAACCAATAGTAGTCCCCGTCACGTAGGCTGTGGTGTGAATTGGACGCGTATCGATGCCTAATCTGCATTTTCATCTACATATATTATACCGTATTATACTGCATAGCATACCGGATAAATATTATCTTGTGTGTAAATTGAAATTAATAAAAATGGTACCTGTTACTATGTATTGGGTCATTCCATAAGTAGTGTCGTTTTTTTTCAAGCAAAAATTTTTGCCACAAGTCAAAAATTTTTGCAGCATATTATATATCATTCGGGAGAAAATTCTCTGCTCTACAAAATGGCGTACTTGGTTTTCGATTATGTTAGAATGGCGCCGACATTTAGGCCGGCGAAGAGGTAGGTCCAGCAGACGAAAATTGGCCAAACCGGCAATCAATTAAAACACTATATTTTACTTGAGGAAAACTAACCAACCATGTGTTGCGTACTCAGCCACGACACACATTTAGTTTTTCCGCCACAACTCGATGATTTTAGACAATTTCTTCGAACGAAGGGAAGTAAATTTTCTCAACCAATCAGTTGATAAGTGGTGAAATGTTGAGAACAGGTGGTGCCTAGGAACAGGGAAATACCACTGACCGGATTCCTTAAGTTTCCCATGGAAAAAATAAATTGTGAAAAAATGTCAACTGGACTCCTATCACATGGTATTAAAACTTAATCTGAATCGCAGCCAAAACAAAATAGAAGGATGTTTTCGATAGAGCAGAAAAAGTCCTTCGAAGTGGTTCATAAAACAACTCTAATCAAGAAGTTTGAAAGAAAGGATTTCATTTTGAATAAATGTGGGTGTTTTCGAAAAAAGGATTTTAGAAAAATAACGACACGACTTCTTGATCAACTAAATATTGGAAATTGTAGAAGAGGTCAGGACTAAGTACGCGACAGATGACTGGTTGATTTTCCTAAATTGAAATATAGTGTTTGATTGATTGCCGGTTTGGTCAATTTTTGTCGGCTGGACCTACCTCTTCGCCAGCCTAAATTTCGGCCCCATTCTAACATACTCAAAAACTAAACATGTGATTTTGTAGAGCAGGAGAATCCCTTTCAAATAATATATGACATGTTGCGGAAACTTGTAATTTCATAGGAAAAATTTACGCTCGAAAAAAAACGACATTACTTATGGAGTGACCCAATATATCCGAAACAAGGCTTCATAACTTTTGAATCCGATGTTAACATCAGATACAAGATATAGGAAGACAGTGATTGAGGCAATCATCTCTACGTCAACGTGTGACTTCCCCTCCATGCTCAGCATTGTACGTTGTCCTGCGACAAACTTTCAGATATATGGAGCAACTCTGAAATTAGATCCACTCCGAGGTATCCTTTCCACAGACACACGCGCGAATCAGGGCTGAAGTTACAGAGTGAATTGAAAGTAGAATCAAGCAGTGAGGTATGTATTGAGAGGAGGTCGAATAGTTATCTCAAAAACGAACTGCGGGAGCTGTCGGAGGAAGGAGAAAGCGGACGAATGAGATCCAAACGGGAGTTAGTGGGGTTGACTTTGGGTTCCAAGAAGATTTTTTTTTGGTTGTACTCTTTGGATCAATGCGTCTTCCCCCTCCTTTTCACTCCTTCCTAATTTTATTAGGTTGTTCCAAAAGTCTTGTAGTATTTTTTTCGGTCATCACTTTTTATTTTTTTTTTCGTCCAACAAATAACAATAAGGCAACAACGTATTGAGCATTGTTATCGGCAACCCTCTGCCAGCTTATAGGAAAATCGTTGATTCCCTTCTCCCAAACTCTGGGTTCTGAGAGACGAAAAAGTCAGCGATCGCCTTCGCAAGCAGGTCATAATCAACGAATTTTCTCTTGGCCAGGAAGGGTTCGTGAGGATGGGTAAGGTGATAGCCAGAAGGGGCAATGTCTGGAGAGTATGGCGGGTGGGGCAGCACATCCCAGCCGAGCTCCTATAACTTGGCCTGGTTACTTTTCGCGAAATGGGAGCGAAATGGGAACGGGCGTCGTCATGAAGAAGGGTGACCGCGGACTTTTCCGGCACTTTTCTCGAACAGCGACGGCGAGCTGCTGGAGCTGGTGGGTGCATACGGTAGCGGTGACTGTCTCGCCTTGTACCAGCACCTCGCGGAAAAGCATTGCTTCCTCGTCCCAGAACCAGCACAGTCCCAAGTGTGGTTTGTCTTTCATGTCAATCTCGCCGTTGCTGAAGCTGATGAGCCAGCGTTGGACGGTCTCTTAGCTCACACATCCCTTGCCCAATGCAGCGCTGATGAAGTGGCGCGCTTCCGTCGTTTTGGTGCCGCTCATTTTAGATGACACCGCGAGTTGGGTGCGTATCGACAACGGGCACTGTAGCTCTCTCCACGGGATCTGGTGGGTCAAAAATATTTTCCTAGAAAGCTCAGGGAATGTTCTACCATATTCCTAAACCGCCTGGACCTGCCTCAAAGTGAACAAAAGTTACTGATTTTTTTTTTGAAAAATACTGCAAGACTTTTGGCACAACCCAATATGTTCTCCTATGTTCTCCTATTTGATTAATTCCTTGCACAAAAGGTGCTGCTGAATGAATTTCACGAGATTTTTTCGCGAAAAACGCCGTGGAATCGAAGACTTAATCGTATTGTGATCGCATCGAAAATAAAGCCTCAACACACATTGTTCTTGTTGGATCTGATGGCGAGGTCTTTTCAGATCATAGGATGATTACATGAGTGTACAGCGGGTGCCAAAAAAGTAGGTTTGCTCACGGCCCACATCCGCCTATAATACAAGACATAGGGAAACGAAAGTGATAAAAGTATTGGGGCAAAATATTCCAGAAGTGTTCCTCTAAAAGCAGGAGCAAGTTGAGACTCACTACTTTCACTTTCATATAAATATGGGATCTTCAAGCGGCGCAGTCAGGCTTCAGAGCATCCACGGTATCAGGGTCCCCTTAAAACAGTGGAGCCGGCTTCCATGGTAGATCTTTTGTGGGAAGCTTCCTAAGGATTGGTCCTTCGGATCATGGAAGTCACAGTGCCCTTGCTGCTTGGACAAGGCTGCTATGATCCGACATATCATTTTTCATGCCTCAAACCTGCCCCGGAGGGGTTTCAGTGGGAATGATACGTTCTGGATCTTGGAAACGAAGGGCGTTGGAAAGCCGGAAAAACGGAATATTTACGAACACCACCAGTATGAATCCCCTCAGGTACCCAGAGTGAACGGACCCAAGCAAGGTTGTGAACGAGGGTGACGAAGTTTCGGATTTTGCCCATTTGAGGTGACACATCTTGTTCACTCGGAACGAGCAACCGTTCCTGCTCGTGCAGAAGGCTGTAACGGAGAACAGTGATAGAGTGAGGTCTGCTCTCCACTTTAGGGATGAAAATACCTGGTCGGAATTCGCCGAAGTTCGACTGATGTGGGATTGGAAGTGGAGGACAAAAATTATTGGGTTGGGGAATAAGTTCCCGCCGTGTTTTTTAACCCCGTTTTTCACATTGTTTGCTTCATCTTTCGGTAAAGCTTATGTATGTTTTCGATAGAACTTTTCTTGCTCTATGAAATGCTGCTATCTATTTTTCGATTCCTTTGACCACCTAATATTTATGAGGTTTGGAAACGAAGTAAGCTGAAGGCAAAAATTGGCACTCTCGACACCTCATCTTCCTAGTCTACCATCGAGATCGAAAAGTGCATGTGTATATGTTTCGATAGAGCTTTTTTTAGCTCTACAGAATGGTACTACAATTCATTCAAATCGCTCAACTTTTTGCGTTTTTAAGACTCACAAATGCGGTACATTGCAAAAGTGTGCACTTTCGTTATCTCCCCTTCCTCGCCTACCATCGAGATTGGAGAGGATGTGCATACATGCATTCGATAGAGCTTTTTTGCTCTACAAGACGATGCTACTCATCTTTTGAATCCTGTCGTATTTTAGCATGTAAGGATAAGTTTCCACCTTTTTTCAACTCAAAATCACGTAATGAAAATAAATTTTTTGGCAAAGTGTTTTGTATTGTTTGATAGAGCTGTTTTCGCTCTACAAGATAGTGCTAATGATTATTGTTCAAATTATTTTTTGCTATTTTTAGACCATTTTAAAGGAGTGCCAAATCGACGAAATCGAGCATGATCAACGCGAAAATGCGCGATTTCGTCGATTTGGCACTCCTTTAAAATGATCTGAAAAATAGCAATAAATAATTTGATCAAAACAATAAGCACCATCTTGTAGAGCGAAAAGAGCTCTATCAAATAATGCAAAGCACTTGGCCGAAAAAAATTCATTTTCATTACGCAATTTTGAGTTGAAAAGGGTGGAAACCTATCCTTACATGCTAAAATATGACAGGATTTAAAAGATGGGTGGCATTCTTGTAGAGCAAAAAAAGCTCTTTCGAATGCATGTATACACATCCTCTCCAATCTCGATGGTAGGCGAGGAAGGGGAGATAACGAAAGTGCACACATTTGCAATTTAATGCATTTGTGAGTTTCAAAAACGCAAAAAGTTGAGCGATTTGAATAAAAAGTAGTACCATTCTGTAGAGCTAAAAAAGCTCTATCGAAACATATGCACATGCTTTTTGATCTCGATGGTAGACTAGGAATATGAGGTGTCGAGAGTGCCAATTTTTGCCTTCAGCTTACTTCGTTTCCAAACCTCATAAATATTAGGTAGTCAAAGCAATCGAAAAATAGATAGTAGCATTTTGTAAAGCAAAAAGAGCTCTATCGAAAACATACATAAGCTTCACCGAAAGATGAAGGAAACAATGTGAAAAACGGGGTTAAAAAATCGCGGGAACTTATTCCCCAACCCAATACTTTTTTTGGCTCCCCCTGTAGTCGTACGGAGATGAATCCAACATGGGAACATTTGTGATAAACATTATGCGAATGTTTCGTAGTGAAGCATTCTGTGATCCAATTACATTGCTTTCGATTGCCACACACACCTATCCAAATAATTTGTATTTATTGAATCAAGGTGAGGTCATCAAGTTAATGTTATGGTCGAGATACGGTTACCACCGATGGGTGCCGTAATTATCATAAAGTTTATATGAAGTTCATCCAGAACTTGAAGGCTGGCTGGGCTAATGGGGCTTAGCACGCTGCTTCTTATCGTTTCGTGAAGTGATGACAGTTGCAGCGAGCTTTTATCCTTGCTACTACTGGTAATTGTGGCTAACAACGGCCACCCCTCATCGTCTCTTTGAGCAAGAAGCTGAGCCTTCCCTTCTTCAGAAGTCGCGCGCTCAGAATAAGATTCCTTGAAAGTCATCGTCTGAGGTGATGAGAAAAAGACATGTTTCTGTAAACGAAAGCAATTTATAAATAGTATCTGCAGCGGAACACGCGTTGAAAGGCCCGTCTTTCAGGCAAGGCTCACGATGGCATGGTGAGCCTTTTCAAACGGTTTTTAGTATATGCATATCAGCAGACTCTTAAAGCCTACCCCAAAACCATTGCCAACTAATGGCAATGGTTTTGGGGTAGGCTTTAAGAGTCTAATGGCAATGCAAAAGTCAAAGCGATCTTTAGTGTAACAGTAGAGAAAGAACGGAAGAAACACGAGAAAAAATAACCAAAAATCCCTTTCTTTCTCATACCATCTCTTTCGTAATCCTGCATACCGGCCGCTGAGAATAAATGGAGACGGCGAATGGCAAGCCAAGTAGACCCGCTCGCAGAAACTTGCGATTCGGCAACCGCACAACCCGAAGCGCGGGCTAACGAGTCCGCGATACGGACTCCAAAGCACGCTTTTTTAATGCGAGTTTCGTGACATTCATCTCCTCTGAACTCAAATGTGCGTTAACAGAATACTTCCCCAGTTCTTATTTTCCGCATACCCAAAACGGCGCATTTAACGCAGGAAAGCAAAGGCAGCGAGGAGAGCTCGATTCCAATTTTGATTGTAATATGCGATTATCTTTTCTCACTGATGAGCCGCTTAGCTTCTTTAGTTTTAATAAAATGCAATCACCCACTCGAGATTCGCCTTTAGATTGCCATTATTCTCTGCGGTAATGCAGAGGAAGCTAACGGGGACAGCTGCCGGCCTACTTGTTTGCATTAACACATAACGTACCGAGGATTAACACATGACGCTTGATGTCGGTGCGTCCGTTTGACCCTTAGACGGACCCTGCGCGGTTTCCACCTCAACCACTGATGTTATAGTCGACAACTGGCCTGTCAATAAGTGGTTACTGACACATGCAAGACACATTGAGTGATTCCCACATTGCAATATGCACCAAATAGGCTTAGGTTATATTCTCATACACAACATAAACATAATCTACTGAAATGGCATTTATGCCTACTTCATGAAATAGGAGGAAGCGCCTCATCTAAAAGAACCTACGGGATTGGTCCTCTCCTCATTAGGAGGCGCCGAAGGCTAACCAACCCTTCCGTCGTGCATGGCAGCGTTAGCCGAGGGGGGGAGGGGGTAGGCGTTCGTTACTCGTTACGTCCGGTCGCACACCAGCAGGGGACGGAAGTTCCTGCTTCCTCCATTCCACACACTTGTTACGACGGTCCACGATGTCGGCTGCGAGTGCGCACCAGGAGCTGTGGGGGGGGGGGAGGCAGCTGCACACTTGTAGACTTCGGAGACGACAGGGAGCGGCAACGCAACCGCTCAGGACCAGGACGAGCAGAGACTACTTCGAAGGATTTTGGGCCTGAAACTGGCACGATCCAAAACATTTCAGGGTCACGGTAACTGCGCCATAGGACCCCAGTGCCTGAGTCCGCTTATCCCCTTTAGACGGCAAGGGCTGGATTGATGACAACTGCGCGTATAATTGACGCTCTGCCCGACAGGGATAAAACGAATCGTGCACGAGTCACGACGTCAAATCGTGGAACACCGTGTGTTGCACTTGGCCACCCAGAACCGTCTTTTTTGGGGTCACATGACACCGTCGATTGGAAAGGCTGAAGCTGTTAGGATACGTTATCGAATATGGAGAACAACACATCTGTCCAACATTATATCAGAAAAACTGGTTTGCGTTTTAATGTCATTCCTAGGCAAAAACTCAACATTTGTACGACTAGGCAGTTGAATGCGCAGTCAATAGAAATGTAATCTCAGTCGAAGTCTCATCTGTAGAGGTGAGTAGTTTTCCTGCTAATGGTTTAGTTATTGCTTGCTATGGTGTTCAAAAAGCGTGGTGTCAAAGTCCTAGCTACTTTTTGGAAGGGAAAAGTCGCCGAAAGATGTGTTATTCTCCCCATTCGGAAACATATAGTGACAGCTTCTGACCGCGATACAATTTCAAAATACGAAATGGTAGTTTGATACTGGGGCAGCACCATGTGTTGCACGCGGTACACTATGGGTTAAAGACACCTAGTGAAGTTACAAGTACTCGAAAACTCTCAAATGGAGATGATGCTGCTCCAACCGCAAGAAAGCGTGCTATCTGATTTCTATACAAGCACTAACTTTTTATCCTTCTCTTTCACCCCTGATCCTTGTCGTGTTACTTGTATGACTTTTTATCCTTCTCATCTGTGATCAGAAGATGAACAAATGACTCATGATCGGAGATTCTTCCTTTAGGAATGAGTATATATTTTTTTGAGTCATATTGTTAGGTTCTTAATTTCTTCATATTGTGCCACAAGTTTGATCCCAACTGCACCGCGGGCTCATAATTTTCTTGGAGAATTGCATCGTGTGGATAGAAGACTACGACAATATTTGAACCTGAAGAAGGGGGTGTCGTACGTAGGCCTCCTTGTGAATAAGGAGCAGGTCGTATTTTTTCATAGACGCCACGATTGACCCTGATTGTGGGTCTGCATTCTCTTTCTTCCCAACGTCACTAGCAAGGCGTTGCTTCGTTGTTCTTACGGATACATATGAGATGAGCATCTCATTACTTTAGCTTTTCTATCTCACATTTACCTCAAATAGACCCACTGAGCCCCCACAGTTCTTTTCTTGATTTTTTTGGTTTCGACTCCATTTTTCCTGCTAGATGGAATGCGTCTCAGCGATGCATTGAATAAATAAATAAATAAATAAATAAATAATAAATAAATAAATAAGTAAATCGTCTATAGATGAGACCGGACCTTGCTCCTGCTTACTGAATCTTGGCACACAAACATAAGCAAATAGGAACAAAGAATATGTGGCTTTTCACAAATGTTTTAAGCACATTCTAGGATTTGTTATCATGGGATGTAATGAGGATGATGGCAGTATGATACTTATCGTCCCGTAATAATGCATTTTCGATAGGAATGACGTGGTGCTTGACGTGTCAGCTTTCGTGGTTGTTGGGGAATGATCATTGTGTTTACACTGATCTCATATCAGTGCTGTATAAAAGGACGTTTCCCGAGTGACGTTCAGTTCTACTGTGTATCTCAATAAACGATTTCCGGCTACCTTGTGAAGATACAACAAGTGGCAATCTGGACCAGGACCAGTATCGACAACCAGGACCAGGACCAGGACCAGTATCGACAACCAGTACCAGGACCAGTATCGATAACCAGAATGCCGAAGTCATCCGGAGATGGAACAGCCTCTGTTGCTGGTCCATCCCCAGAGGTACTGCTTCAGCGTTTAGTGCAACAGCTACAGTTTCAGCATGAAGAAATGAAGACGCTGCTTGCCTCTCTGAAACCCGACAGCGAAAGTGCACATGGAACCAAGAAGATGCAGTACGACAAGCTGAACAAGGAGGTGTAGAAGTTCGTCTCAGATGAGGTGGCCGGACATACGTTCGATTGTTGGTACAAGAGGATCGTACCCATGATGAGAGAATCGAGCATTTCAGAAGAGAAGAAGAGAGATCCCGTTTTGTTGAAGCTGGAAGATGCCGCATATCGTAAGTATGCAGGAAGTATGTCTTAAAATGCTTCGTCGACTTGGTACGCAAGCGGAAGACGATTGAAGATCGATTAACGATTGAAGATCTTGTGGCCGAATGTGAAAATTTCACAGCTTTGAAGTTCGATAATGCAAAGATGGGTACTGAATATGGATATAATATGGATAATATGGCTATCCATGACGTTCACGCTGTAAAGAAGAAGAGAGTCAAGTGCTTCAATTGTGGAGAGCACAAATTGCCGTTGATGAAGTGGTTGATTAAAGGGCCGTTGATGAAGTGGTTGAGCATGGCGGGTGGAGCAGCACATCCCAGCCGAGCTCTTATAACTTGGCCTGGGTACTTTTCGCGAAATGGGAGCAAAATGGGAGCAGGCGTCGTCATGAAGAAGGGTGACCACGGACCTTTTCCGGCACTTTTCTCGAACAGCGACCGCGAGCTGCTGGAGCTAGTGGGTGCATACGGTAGCGGTGATTGTCTCGCCTTGTACCAGCACTTCATGGAAAAGCATTCCTTCCGCGTTCCAGAACCAGCACAGTCCCAAGCGTGGTTTGTCTTTCATGTCAATCTCGCCGTTGCTGAAGCTGATGAACCAGCGGCGCACGGTCACGTAGCTCACACATCCCTTCCCCAATGCAGCGCTGATGGAGTGGCAAGCTTCCGTCGTTTTGGTGCCGCAAGACCGCTCATAATAGATGACACCGCGAGTTGGGTGGGTATCGACAACGGGCATTGTAGCTCTCTCCACGGGATCTGGTGGGTCAATATATATTTTCCTAGAAAGCATAGGGAACATTCTACCATATTTCTGAACCGCCTGGACCTGCCTCGAAGTGAACAAGAGTTACTGATTTTTTTTTGGAAAAATGCTACAAGACTTTTGGAACAACCCTAATACTTACTTACTTACTTATCCCCCATAGCTCGCATTGAGTGCTGCTGTAGGTGCCACTGGAGTGCGCAAGGTCTTCACAGTTCTCCTCCACTGCAATCTGTCCATAGCTACTATCTTGGCTTGCTGAATGCTAAGTCTGCAATAAGAAAGATCTTTCGATATCTGTTTCAACCATGTTTTCTTCGGTGCTCCGCGCTGAATCTTCCAGTCATATGGCCAAGTTCTCCATAAGGTCTTATGGGGATATCGTTCCGGCTGCATTCTGCAAACATGGCACCAACGAGTTTGTTTAGTTTCCATTTCGACGGTTGTTTGGCTACAGCATCGTTGCCTTATCACTTCCTTTTTCAGTCGGTCGCGAAGCGATACACCGAGTATACGTCTAAGGCATCTCATTTGAAAGGATTCCAATTTTCTAATGTCAGATCGCAGTAATGTCCAAGTTTCAGGGGTGTAAAGAAGTACTGGTCACCAGGGAGCGAAAGATCTTCATTTTCAAGTGATCGTTATGTTATGTTTCTTCCATACACACCAGGAAAGTGTGCTGCCGGCCGATCCGATACACAACTTCTGTTGATGACGCTGCTTTCTTCTCCATCACAGCCGAGCCCAGATACATGAAATGTGAAACTTGTTCAAGAACATTTCCATTCAGATGCACCCGTGCAGCACTTCCGTCACATGTGAGAACCTTCGTTTTATCAGTATTGATGACTAATCCATATGGCTTTGCTGCTCTTTCAATTCTGGACACTGTTTCACGAGCTTCAATATCATCATTGGCAAAGATAGCGACGTCATCAGCATACATGAGATCCGTGATGAATTGTTCTTCTCCAAACTGTACGCCTGTTTGATTCACTTGAGCGGATTTCATGATGGCGTCAGTGACAGTATTGTAGAGTACTGGTGACAACACGCATCCTTGACGAACACCAGTGTTGACTACAAAATCTTCCGACAATTCTCCCTTTATGCGAACTCTACTACAGGAGTCTTCATATGCGTTGTGTAGTAGTCGAATCAGCTTATCGGGAATGCCTTCCGCAGCAAGCGTTTTCCAAAGAGCCACCCGGATGACGCTGTCGGATGCAGAAGAGAAGTCAATCACGATGATGGGACGCTTCCCGCATCGAACACGTTCCTCTAGGACTTGCGTCAGGGTGGAAATTTGGCCAGAACATCCACGATTTGGACGAAAACCCGCTTGTTCCTTCCGAGTCATCTGTTCTCGTCGTCGCTGGATTCGCCCGAGTATGATTTTCATGAATACCTTCCCTCTTCTTCTTCTTCTTCAGCGTCGATCCCGCTCTGTTGCAGGGTGCGCATATCTGGACTTCCGTCTCCATTCTTCTCGATTTGTTGCGTCACCTGGATGAAGGCCGCGTTTCTTCATGTCTTGATGAAGGGTATCGGCCCATCGCTGTCTCGGTCTTCCTCTCGGCCTCTTGCCTATCACCTCCGTTTCGTATCCAATACGGGCGACGCTCTCAACATTAGCTCTAAGTACGTGGCCGAACCATCGAAGTTTTCTCTCCCGCATCTTCTCGTCGATGGGAGCGATGCCATATCGCCTTCGGATGTCCACGTTGGTCACTTTGTCAAGTCTCGTGAGACCGGAGATCCAGCGCAGCATTTTCGTTTCCATAGTTCCGAGCTTTCGCTCCGTCTCTTTCGTTGCCGGCCAGGTTTCCCAGGCGTAGAGGGCGACAGGTCTTACGATTGTGCGATACACTTTAGACTTAAGCCTGTCGCCGATCTTACGGTCGCATAGGACTCCCGTTGTCGTTTCCCACTTTTTCCAAGCGGCGCTGATGCGTGAAGTGGCCTCGTGCCGAAGGTTTCCGTCTTCGCTCACTGTTGAGCCTAGGTATTTGAAGTGGCTGGCGCGAGACATCATCTCGCTACTGATTTGGATGGAGCCAGCTTCTGCAGTATCCGTCGTCAGGTGCTCCGTCTTCTTGATGTTAAGTCGGAGACCGTATCGTGCCAAGCGGTCTTTCCATCTCTGAACTTGCCGCTGCAGCTCCATCTTCGTCTCTGCTGCCAACACCACATCGTCTGCGTAAAGCAGCGTCCACGGGATGGGTTGCTGCTGGTCACGGGTGATCGCGTCCATCACGATTATGAAGAGAAGAGGGGACAGGGCGGAGCCTTGGTGAACACCAACGCTGATGCAGAAATCTTTCGATGTCCCGGCAGCTGTACGAACTCTACTTTTCGTGTTGACGTAGAGGAGCTGAACCCATCGGACGATATGCTCTGGAACTCCATGTATTCTCAGTGAAAACCAGATGAGTTCGTGGGGGACTCGATCGAACGCTTTCTCGAGATCGAGGAAAGCCAAGTGAAGAGGTTTCCCTTTCTCACGATGCTTTTCCATGAGGAGCCGCACTGCATGGATGGCATCAACTGTGCCGCAGTTCTTGACGAAACCGCACTGGTTGATGCTGATGTTGATTATACCTCGAATCCGTGCGTCTACAATTCGCTCGAAAATTTTCATCGTGTGGGCGAGTAGTCGGATTGGGCGGTAGTTACTGCAGTCGGCCGGGCTTCCTTTCTTCTTCCATATCGGTATCGTGACGCTGTTGCTCCACTCGGCCGGCGCACGGTTCTGCTCCACGATTTTGTTGAAGAAGTCCGCGAGCCACGGAGCAGGGTTCCAGCTGCTCTCCTTCCACACCTCCGCGGCAATGTCGTCGGGGCCGCTCTCCTTCCCAGCTTTCATAGCCTTCAGTGCTGTCGCCACCTCTGATGATGTGATCCTCTGCACGGGCCCGTGGGTAGGTTCAATGGTCGGTAGCGGTGGATGCGGGAACTCTTGCGTTGAGATGCCCTCGAAATATGCTCGCCATCTCTCAAGGACACTTCTTTTGTCCGTAAGCAGAGTGCCGTTCGTGTCATTGATACCGAAAAACTTTTCAATGTCCTCCGTTTTCTGGTGTCTTGCGCGGATGAGACGGTAGACGTCTCTCTCGCCCTGCCATGTGTTCAATTTGTCGTAAAGCTCTTTCTCCTTGTCGGCCTTCGCTGCTGCCACTGTTTTCTTCGCGACTCTCCTTGCCTCGTGGTACTTTGCGAGATCAGCCGGATTTCGTGTGACAAGGTAAGCATGGTACAGTCTCTTCTTCTCTCGTACCGCCTTCTTTACGTCGTCGGTCCATATCCACGTTTTCTTGTCTATGAAGCGTCTACCCGGCTTTGTTGTCCCAAGTTCACCACATATAACGTTGCTGATTGCCGCGGTGGCCAGCTTCCATCAGTAGAATACCTTCCCAATTCTACTATATATATAATTCGCTTAGTATGTCTGTGTGTGTGTGATTGTCCGTCTGCCACGAAATTCATATCTCGCGTCGCAGCAAAGCTGGGACGCTGAGTTTTACATGTTATATAGGGGGTGCCAAGGAAACCCCAGCGGTGGTGGACCGAAAGTGACAGCGGCTGATAAGGGCTGATAAGAAGCCTCTGAAGGCAAATGTCACCAAATCCGTTTCGCCTTTCACATTGGCCCCGGAGCATTCATACTCATAGGTGCTGTGCGGGGTGGGACGGGGACATTAATGGTGGGTGACCCGCATTGATATCGCTTGATAAGATTCGATAAGTAGCGTAAAAAGGCTAGAGTCGTCAAATGCGTTTCCCTTTTCGCAGTGGTCCCGGAGCGTTCATACTCACAGATGTTTTGCGGGGTAAGGCGGGGACATTAGTGGTGAGTGACTCGCATTGATATCGCCTGATAAGATTTGATAAGTAGCGTAAAAAGGCTAGAGTCGTCAAATGCGTTTCCCTTTTCGCATTGATCCCGAAGCGTTCATACTCACAGATGTTTTGCGAGGTAAGAAGGGGACATTGATGGTGGGTGACCCGCATTGATAACTGTTGATAAGATTCAATGAGGAGCATGAGAAGACGAATATCGTCAGATTTGTTTCGCCTTTCGCGTTGATCCAAGAGCGCTGACACTCACGGGTGTTTAGCAGAGTGGGACGGGGACATTAATAGTGGGTGATCCAAACTGATAATGGTTGATAAGATTCGATTAGGAGCGTGAGAAGGAAAATGTCACCGAGGCCGGTACGCTTTGTCAGCTAACTGTGGGATGTTCACATTCGTAGATATTGTAGGGTGCAGGGACCTCAATGGTGCTGTTGGGTATAGGGGCCTCAGTGATAACCTCTTACGGTGGCTGATAAGAGCCGTTAGGAATCGGATGGGATGAAATTCTTTACATCGCTTGATACTACTAAACGACCGCTTCAGCAAAAGCGTCTGATGCTCACTGTCATTAGGTGAACATATTTTGTTTGTGTTCTGATATCACTGGCCGATGTATCGACCGCTGAATTGCCTAGCGTTCCGAAAAAATGGTGCATTTCTCTTGATCATGATACAACCTATATTTGTGATAGCAAAGCAAGCGTTTCACTCGGAATCTTTTTTAATTCGCTACTGGCAGCAACACTGGGTATCGACCGCTAGACTATGTAAAATTCCAGGTAATGAAGCATTTCCACAAAAACTATAAACATCGATAATCGGGATAGGGATCTGCCATCAATGTGTAGAAATTAGATGCTCAGCAAGTGAAGAAATTGTTACCAGTCGATGGAATCAATACAAAACTATCAATGTCTAAATTATGCAATTTCCCAATGATGACCTAAACAAGTTGGCTCGCGCACACTACTGCGCGCGATTCGTGTCGATGACATGCAAAATGGGTTCGATGCAAAGCGACTGAAGTATAAAATGCTTTTTTATCACGCCATCTTTTTTGCTTTTATCCAAATAAATAGGTCAGCTGAAGGCAGAGGAAAAGAAATTTCCAATAAACTCCATACACAACTGTGGTCGTGCCGATCAAACCCATTCTGCACAACATCGCCAGTAGTGTGCGCCCGCCAGCTGGTAATAGAACAAGCTAATTCCGCGGTAGTTCTTGTTTCGGAAGTCCAAACAAGATGTTGCAGTGAGCGCAATCGTTGTCGGAGAACGTCACCACCAGCTTTCAAGGCTTCAGCTGTCACACCATCATTTCCCGCTGATTTCCTACGCTTCAACTGATTCACCGCAGTTTCAATTTCACCGATATCAGGAGGTTCCACGGAAATACGATAGAACGATTGATTGTGAGAAGAATTTGGCGGCAATTCATCTGGTGTGGGATGGTTGTAGAGCTAGAAAATACTCTTTTCACCTGCCAAGTCGCTCTGTACGTGATCGTACGTAGCTTTCATCACTTTTCTTGATATTGTCAGCGACGCTTCTAATCTTCCCTCCAAGACGGCGAAGAGTTGCATATAGTCGACGGTAATCCCTGCGGTTGGCCTGATTTTCAAGTTCTGCTGCAACACTACCAGTATTGTTTCCTTTCCATTCTGAGACGACTACGTACGACACGATGAAGCTCTCGGTATCTTTGTAAATCAGTCATTGTTTTCGATGATCCATCAGATCAAGAGTTTCATCAGAAATCCGTGCTTGGGCGCGGTGCCGGTGAAGTGGACACGTGGATATGGCGGACTCAGTAACAACCGCAGCAAATTGATCAGTTGCATCGTCAGCATTTTCGGATGTTGTTAGAACAGCGAACCTGTTTGACAGAGATATTTGGAAATGCTCTCTATAGATAGGGTCATCCAATTTGCTCCAATCTCTGCGTGATGGTATGTTCGCTGATGTCTGGTGGCTCTTCAGTTTCAGTCGTACACACGCAAGCACAAGATGATGATCAGATCCGCAGTCAGCTCCTCGCATGACACGAATATCCGAGAAAGAAGATCGAAATCGGCTTGGAATGAGAAAGTAGTCGAGCATAGCCAGATCCCTCCCACTGGGGGACCGCCATGTTAGTTGATTCTTCAAAAGGCGACGAAATACGGTGTTGCCTATGATCAGATGGTTCGACAGCGCAAACGACAATAATTGGAGTCCATTGTCATTGATTTCTCCGTGTCCAAAATGGCCCAAAGGGTCTTCCCATCCTTCTCTGTTGGCGCCCGTGTGCGCGTTCAGATCACCTCCAATTACAATCATGTCACGATGTGGTAGTGAATCAAGGACAGTTTGCAACTGATCGTAGAAAGCATCCTTTGTTTTCTCCGGGCTGGCCTCTGTAGGGGCGTATGCAACAATTAGATGCATCCTGATGGTGCCTTTGATGGTAAGCACAGCCAATCTGCTCGAAAAAGACCACGACTTTTGATGACAGCGGCACAGCGGGACGGCATAGCGATGGCATGCCAAAATTAAAAAATTTCATATAACCACGTAACCTATACCGTTACTCGCCAAAATAGTATATTGAGTATGCAGTGTCTCCAAGTACAACATACTAAAATTTCTCTTAAATCGGTGCAGTTGCAAAAAAGTACAAGTGAAAAAACCCAAGTGAGAGACCATTTCGCCGAAGACTTTTGAGCGCTACTGTAGGTAAGGTTAAATCAGTGGGCTAGGCCACCCACCGACATTTGAAACTTTTGACAGGTTGTTTCAGGTATTTTCTCTACTACATGCCTTCAATGATAGTTGAAGCTCAAGATTTCAGGTGCTGCACAAGTTTTTGTGAAGCCATCAGTCCAGCATTCTATGATCTCGCATAAGCTCAACAGCAGACCAGATGCACACGTCATACGACTGTAAAAAGAGGATCATGAAACAGCGAATACAATGATCTTTTCTTCTGGTGCTCTTCGTGATGATAATAATATTAATAGAGACGTTTCATAGGGCTTTGATTTTTATCTGAATAATGTGCATTTAACCATTTACATGCACCACTGTAACAAATTTATAACAGTTCAACAGCGTGAACAACAAGCATGTTTTGCTGGATTGCTTGTCTCCATTAGACTCCGTTGAGTGTATGACTGGTATAGCCCAAAATGAAAATGTATTTTTCTTCTCCTAGATGGATACCGACACGTTGTTCTTGCACGCATCAATGAACTCCATGGTAGCAATGCATTAACATAAACGTATAGTTTACGGTAATATGAGTATCAGGGTTCTATTCGCAAGTAGGCAGGCCCTTCCATAACGATGAAGTGTGTGTCATCATGGCAGCGCGATGGTGAGTGCTAAACGCGTAACGAACCCATGAATGATGGCGGCCAACTTTTCAAGATGGCCTACAGCCATTTGCGATTCCGCCAGCGAGGTAGCGGTGGCTTTTTTCGTGTATGAGGAGGAGGGGAGACTTTACGATGGGCTAGAGGAAATTCCCATGAAATTATCGCTAAACTACAGATGCGACCTCCCCCTCCTGTCCGGTGAAGTGCGACCCCCTCCCCCCCCCCTGTAGAGGATTCCTCGACTCCCGGAGTGCCCTGTCTGCCGCTGTCAGGTACACATCTTCTTGAATCCTTCACTTTTTTCATTTCGTCTGATAATGCTTTTTCATCAGATTCCTTCGATTCTGCAATCACATTGCGAAGGCGGAGTTTTTGGATTGAAAGCCATAAAGAGGGCGAGGAAGGCATTCGTCGCCACCTGTCGCTAGGTAAATAGTGAAATAAAAAGGTAGACCATACATTCTAATTGTTATCTTCTGCAGGTTCGCGACGAAAATGGATCAACTGATCATCCTATCCAACGATCCACATGAAGCAACGTGCCGTAAGGCAGGTACTGAGGACGAATAAATCGCTAGTTCCCTCATGATATTTTATTTTCGTTTGTTCCAGATCCTGCGTTAGCGGTCGGCATCGGTGTGACAGCAGCGATAAACCTTCATCATCGGACGGCAGGAAGACGACAAGAGGCCGCACCAGTGTCCAGTCTTGGCAGTCTGCGTAAGTGTTGTCCTCGTTTCCTGCATGCTATGTCCATGTGGGTTTCAGTCCGCGTCAGTCCCTTTCTATCCCTCGTCCCGTCAGTCTGTATCAGTATGGTCCATGTCCACTGCATGCCAAGTACAGGTGGGTGTTTGTGTTTGGTCAGTCCCCTCTATTCGTGTCTGTTCGCGTCCTTGTGTGTCTGTCCATCCGCGTGCCCGTCTGTCCGCGGCTGTCTGTGCTGGCCTTCTGTGTGGTGTCCGTCTAGTGCCCCCGTCTCCCCCATGTAACTGGCCTATCGTCCGTCTCTGTCCAGTTCTGTATGGCCGTGTCCACCTGTCTCCCTGTCTGCATTTAGTCCATGTCTATGCCTGTCTGACTGTGGATTGGTCTGTCTGCGTGTCTGCCGCTACGCCTGTCTTGCATCCTTTTTATCTGTCTCCACTGATGTCGTTATCATTGCGGTCTGCAAGAGGTCATAATCCATATTTTTGCTTCATTCAAGACTTGATGTTTACGATTTATTGAATGCCCGGAGTGAGGAAGAAGGAGGCTGGGAGGACCGTATAAAGAGTGGGAAGGGGACTAATTGCAGGAAAAGAAAAAGGGCTCGAGGGTGAGGAAGCAAAAGTTGAGAGGACGACAACCGTTCATGCTCTCTTCTTTCTGCAAACAAGTCAATCCATGGTTATGAGCAACTTGTGAAGAAGGGGAACCGCATTACTGGTAAAATGGAGATGTTTGGAAAAGATGTGAATATCCTAACAACTATGGCGTTGGCCACTCTTGCCCATGGTGCACGGAGTGCTCACCACTCGTTTCTCTTTTTCTAGAACTCGTGTCCGATCAAGGGTGTTCACCTTGTGGTTTATGAGATCTTAGAAGCGGTCTTGTGCTCATCACAGCTTCTCTTCTGAGGCAGTAGGTGAAGGGAAGGGAAGGACCATTTCAGATTGAGGAACGTGCGAAATTTGTAAGGTGAAAATAATGGACTAAAAGGCAAGCTCCAAATATCCTGAAGCATGGGAAGCGGCAGTGTTCGGGAAAAGCCAGGAAGATGAAAAAACTAATGGCCAGTAAGGGGGGGGGGCGCGTATGACAAGACCGAGAACATCTTTCACAAATTATGGAAGACCTTGGTAACATAAACGTAGTCCTCGAAATGTGTCAGGTTTGCAAATCGGTTCTTTTGTTCACGAGTGGCTTTCATGGTGGTCTAAAGATACTGGCTGAGAAATGAGGGGTGTGGACCAGGAGAGCATGCTCCCAGTAAAGGAAATTTTTTGAGCGGAGGGAATCTGGGGGAGGGGGGAGGGTGAAGATTCGTAAGGTGATCTGAGGTCAAACTCGCACTGAAAGCAGCGCCTCATCTTATCATGATGTGCCATGGTAAGCTTGAACAAAGGTCATGCGATTGATGGACCTAGCATAAGTATCGCTTCGAGCGATCTGTGACATCGGGATCATCGTAATCGGATATCGATAGCGGGCGCGAAAGTGACCACCACGGCAGCAGTGGCCATCGTCTGCTGATTTTATTTATTTATTTATTTATTGTGCACGTGTGTGCACTCAACATCGAGCAATAGCAGTATAGTTAGAAAATTAAGAGCTGACACACAAAGCAGAATTAAGCAAAATAATAAACACTGGTGGGAATCTCTTGAGCTCGAAATCGCTAAAAATCTTTGATACCCAGTAAGGCAAGTAAGTCGACTTTCCTTAGCTTGCTCTCAAAAGAGTGGGTACTTGACGCGTCTTGCAGATCGCTTGGCAACAGTTGAAGCCATCTAGCTCTTCGAGAAAATAGCGAATTGAGAGCCTTCAGTCGATGATTTTTGTTTAGTTTAGGACACTGTATATATATGGAAGTGGTACGACCACTGTTAGGCCTGAATACCCAAAATTTGCTCGGCTTTGATTTGAGTTCTCCTTCCAGTATCTTGAAGCGGAACACAGTATCATTAAGTCCTCCTATACAGTAATGACTTGAGTTGGAAGCGATGTAATCGATCCTTATAATCAGGTAGACAGCGCGATGTGGAATGGGGTTCGCAACGATGTATTATGATTCTAGTGAAGGCTTGCTGAACTTTCTCGATCTTTGCCTGTAGTTTTTTGATGTGAGGGCTCCATACCTGCGAACCATATTCGAGTATAGAAAAAACATATGCTTTATACAGTTTTGACTGAATAGAGGCGTCATTGTGACGAATGTTCTTGGACCATGAGACGTACCAATAGTAATACTTTGAAGGGAGTATGGTACCACTCTAGCTTTTCTAAGATGGAGTACCGATGTTTTGTCGAAATTAATCGGTATTCCCCGAGTCGTGGGCCATTCCATCATGTTGCACATAGATCTCTTTGGTTCCTGGTGAATACAGTCGTGACTAACGACTTATAAACTCCAATTTTAATATAATCGGCATATATCTTAATTTTCATGGATGGATGTGTACACAGGTAAGCAGGCAAGTCATATGTATAGGCTAGAAATAGCAAAGGTGATAGTACACCTCCTTGTAGTACACCACCAGGACAAGAGAATTTCTGCGAAAAGTAGTTCCCAACTTTAACGTACATATGTCTGTTTTTCAAGTAGGATCGAATCCAGCTGAGCACAGGGACAAGCCTTCGTTGAGGAATCCTCAACAGGGGGGGTCGTATTTGGTCCGCTAGGAGGGGGGGGGGTCGTAAACGTTGTTATAGGCAATGATCAACAGAGTTTCTCAGGCTGAGGGTCTGAAGTGTATGGGAAGAAATGATAAAACTGTTAATTGGGTTCGAACCCGAAACTAGTTTAACTTAATCATCATGGAAACCTCATGCATGGCGCGATCCACAGCGATGCCAACCAATGTCAGTGACCCTTTCATGGTTCCGCTAACACCGAAACCACGTACGGGGAACCTCCGAAATTCACCGATTAACTGTGGAAAGCGATATCTGTCAACAGGTACCACCGTGGATGGACACTCAAGAAACAGTGAGATGAAATCGAAAAATTAGCTGATATGGACTTCCTCCGTATCTTACCACGATTGCAAGCACGTAATCTGGTGTTACCGGCCACTGTGCAAATCGAAAAAAACGTTTGTATTCATTGAGAATGTGGATGAAATCCTCATGCGTGGCGCATCCCACAGAGAAGCTCTGCGACGCTTCTCACCTCACGCTAGGCCTTCGAGAGCGAAGGATGCATTCTAGAAAAATTTCAGTAAAAATGAGTCGATTTTTCGGAAGAATCGTGGGAAGATCTCGCAGGTTTGAAGGAAAAAGTTTTGTTCAACTAGTTTTCCGGAAGGGTTCTTCTTTTGTTTTGAAGATGTGGCATAGCTCAGGTAGTCAATCGAAAGCGGCAACCTCGCAAACCTCAGCACATAGAACCGCACTCATATGGTTAAGTTTGAAGGAAGTTGTGGTCATTCGAAGAAACACTTAGAAATATTCCTCAACTAATCCTCAACTGGAAACCCATATAGAGAACTATGCAACTGTTAGGGAAAGCAAGCAGTCAATAGATAGGTCTAAGCGAGATATTGTGAAAACAGTTTACAGCTGCTCGAATGATGGGCTCTAGGTAATGTTTGAAGTATTTAAAAATGTCCGAATTTAGTGTGGGGAAGGTACCGCGCTCCATCGTGATCGCCGCGTCGCAGCCGCACTTTATGTTACAACTCACTTTTACTATGTGATGGGTCACCAGATTCGATTATTCTTTCGCAAACGAATCATCGTTGTAATGTTCATGGGACTTTTCCTATACACTCCACCAAGACATGTTCCGATCCTTGTCCTTTCCCTCTTTTTTGTTGCTTTGCATTGGTGTTCCATTGATGTTGATCGGTCATTGTGAAGAATTCGGCCACTGCTGATCCCACACTCATCTTAATGAGTCCGCTACTTGCAAAGCTACGTTATCCCACTAGATGTACTTTTGGCAAAGTCTTATTTCTCAATAATAAGCAACATACCAAAATTGTACTAGTAGTTGGTCCGGATGCTGGGAGGATGATTGGAGCAATAATTTATTGCTCTACTCAACTGAAATACACCAAACGCTAGCTGATCTTTTATAGTTTTCCTTATCTCTTGATACCATATCTTCATCATCATTCACTATGGCTGCTTCATTGATATCCTGCTTGATTGATACCCTTCAGGTGAATACGATGATAAGAACAGCTTCAACTAGACAAAACAAAACACATTTAATGTAGCCCAGCGTAACATACTTCGTTTTTTTTGTGCGTTATTGAGGGTTGTCTGCTGTTTCATTCTTCTGAAATTTGGTTTGCCACCAATACTTACTCTTAATTCCTCTTGTTATGGCTACTGTATCTTGTTTCGTTCTTTCTGGAGAGCGATGAGAATTTCATGAATACGTTCACCTAATATCAAAGAACGTACAGAGGTCACCAAGTGCGACCGTCGATCTTGACCAGTAAATATGCAAAGTTTTGAACTACAATGTGGAACACCCATGAGCAAGCGGCTAACTGATTCTTGTATGAATTAGTTAATATATTCTTTTGCCCATATGATCTACGCTAACTGAAACCGGAAATATCGCATTCATTTTCATTCCTTTTTTTTGTATCGTGCAATACTCTTTTTAGGCAAGTACTTTGAATGTTGCACTTAATTCTCATAATCAAGCTCTACTCGCTATTGTGATGCCAAATAACTTCGTCGAACTCAAAGGATCTGTTTTCAAGAAATTTGCGAAAGCACCTTGTCCAAAATGGTTTGCAGGTGGGAGCTGCGAACCGTTGAAATATTGTGCCATTAAGTAATCTGCATAGCTGGGAAATGTGTACTGATTCTTGCTACAAATGAGCGACACCAACTCATATATATTTAGGGTAAATTGCTGCAGTATTCTCCGAGTCACTGCGATCCTACTATATATAATTCGCTTAGTATGTGTGTGTGTGTGTGTGTGTGTGTGTGTGTGTGTGTGTGTGTGTGTGTGTGTGTGTGTGTGTGTGTGTGTGTGTGTGTGTGTGTGTGTGTGTGTGTGTGTGTGTGTGTGTGTGTGTGTGTCCGTCTGTCTGTCACGAAATTCATATCTCGCGTCGCAGTAAAGCTGGGACGCTGATTTTTACAAGTGATATAGGGGGTGCCAAGGGAACCCCAGCGGTGGTGGAACGAAAGTGATAACAGCTGATACGCGCTGATAAGGAGCCTTGAAAGGCGAACGTCACCAAAGTCGTTTCGCCTTTCGGGTTGATCCCAAAGCGCTGACACTCATGGGTGTTTTGCGGGATGGGACGGGAACATCAATGGTGGGTGACCCGCATTGATAACGGTTGATAAGATTTGATAAGGAGCGTGAAATGGCTATAGTCGTCGAATCCGTTTCGCTTTTCGCATCGGTCCTAGAGCACTGACACTCATGGGTGTTTTACAGGTTTGGCCAAGGACATTAATGGTGGGTGATCCAAATCGATAACGGTTTCTAAAATTTGATAAAGAGCGTAAAAAGGGTAGAGTCGTCGGATCCGTTTCGCTTTCCTCATTGGTCCCGGAGAGTTCATACTCTCAAGTGTATTGCGGGGTAAGACGGGGTCAATGACGGTGGGTGATCCACCTTGATAACGATTGATAAGACCTGATAAGGAGCATGAGAAGGCGAATGTCGTCAAATTCGTTTCGCTTTTCTTATTGGTCCCGGATCGTTCATAATCACAAGTGTTTTGCGGGGTAAGACGGGGTCAATAACGGTGGATGGTCCAGCTTGATAACGGTTGATAAGATTTGATAAGGAGCAGAGAAGGCAAATGTCGTCAAATTCGTTTCGCCTTTCGCGTTGATCCAAGAGCGCTGACACTCATGGGTGTTTAGCAGAGTGGGATGGGGACATCCATAAGTGGGTGACCCAAACTGATAATGGTTGATAAGATTTGACTAGGAGCGTGAGAAGGAAAATGTCACCGAGGCCGGTACGCTTTTGCGGCTAAAAGTGGACATCCGCAGGTATTGCAGGGTAGAGGGACCTCAATGGTATTGTTGGGTACAGGGGCCTCAGTGAAATTGATAACGACTTACAGAGGCTGATAATTTGTAATAACAAAGCAAACGTTCCGCTCTGAATCATTTCTAATGCGGTACTGGCAGCAACACTGAGTATCGACCGCTAAACTGCGCAAAATACCAAACAGTGAAGCATGTTTACGAAAACGATATACGTCGATAATTGGAATTTGGATTTACTATCGATGTGTAGGAATTAGATGCTCAGCAAATGAACAAATTGTTACCAATCGATGCAACCGAATATAAAACTATCGATGTCTAAATTATTCAGACTCTCAATGATGACCTAAACCAGCTGGCTCGCGCACACTACTGCGCGTGATTCGTGTACATGACGTGTAAGGCCGCGGTCATACTTTACGTGTCTGCGGCAGGGCGTGGCCGCGTATCTTGCGTCTCCACACTGCCTCGTTGCCTGCGTCATCTCTGCACCTCCCCCGTGCCACTCTCTCTCGCTGCCTGTGAGAGAGAGTGGCACGGGGGAGGTGCAGAGGTGACACAGGCAACGAGGCAGTGTGGAGACGCAAGATACGCGGCCACGCCCTGCCGCAGACACGTAAAGTATGACCGCGGCCTAAAGCGGGTTCGATGCAAAGCGACTGAAGTATGATTACACCGAATTGCTTTTTTTATCCACCTTCTCTGCTTTTATCCAAACATCTCTGCTTTTATCCAAGTAAATAAATCGGCTGAAAGCTGAGGAAAGAAGCTTCCACTTAACTCCATACACAATTTGGTCGTGCCGATCAAACCCATTTTGCACAGCATCGCCATGAATCGCGCGCAGTAGTGTGCGCCAGCCAGCTGGTAAGTAATACGCGATGAAGTTCAAGAGCAGCGGAGCCACAAGCAAATTTGAAGTGTCGCAAAACTCATGCTCCAAGCCAGTTTATTGACTAACATCCCAAGGTACTTGAGCCCAAAAACGTATTGAAAGGGAAGATTGAAGCCTTTAAGTGAACAAATCATTGATGTCTTACAGCCTTGAACGCAAAATTCCAAAATGTGATTTCTCCTGGAGGAGAGGTTTGCACTTGCAATTTACGAACGAGTGCATCCAGAATTGTATGGAGAATTCGAGGGGTAGCCACCATGCCATCATGAGATCGAACTCAGCTAATCAAGATCCTCATAGTTTACGATGTTCAAGTTCCGTTTGACGATGTTTACAGCTTTTCACAGCTACTTGGCCTCTCCACTGATCAATCCGCAGAACAGATTTGAGGATGTCAAGTGAAGTGCAATCCACTTTTCTTGAAAGGGACAGCCTTCTCATCTATATGTATAGTATAAGAGTCAGTTTGTCAGATATCAGAACAATATCCAAGGTAAAGATAATCAATGTAATCAGACAACCATGCCGAGCTAGGAGGCGATTCCAGGCGAGGCCCGTTTTAGATCAGCTTTTCCTGTTGAGCTCAGTTCTTGTGACGATGTACAACATCATATGCACAGTGCGCGTATAATTTTATCATGGGAAAAATGAGTAACTACAAGTATACTGATAAAAGCAAAGCAAAAAATATTAGGTAGTCTAAAAAGTTTTTTCGTATTTTTAAATACCGCTTTTTCCCTCAAAACTGCTTTCCACAAAATTTCTTCTGTACATATATATGTAGTACAAGTCCACACGCATCTATAGGTATTGTTGTCTTCCATCTCCCGGATAACCCTTTTCGGCAAAATAAAAATATCAAAAGTCCTGCATTTTCAATTCCAATTTTTTTTTCTTTGAATGGCGT
Source organism: Trichostrongylus colubriformis (assembly GCA_963978905.1). NCBI lineage: Eukaryota > Metazoa > Nematoda > Chromadorea > Rhabditida > Trichostrongylidae > Trichostrongylus > Trichostrongylus colubriformis. The sequence continues at coordinate 40,034,873 of OZ022259.1, forward strand.
TAGACAGGGAAAGGAAAAGGTGATAATCCGATGGAGCAAGATCAGGGCTATAAGGCAGCAATTTTTATCCAAGCTCGAAAATTTTTTAAAAGAAAAAATTTTAAAAAATTTTTACCACTAGTGAAAAAATGACTCGTCAAAAAATTTTCGAGCTTGGATAAAAATTGCTGCCCCATCCACCTTATAGCCCTCATCTTGTTCCATCAGATTATCACCTTTTCCTTTCCCTGTCTAACGCCATTCAAAGAAGATTTTTTTATAATTTTTGTATTGAAAATGAGGTTGAGCGTTGATATGTTTATTTTGCCGAAAAGGGTTATTCGGGAGATGGAAGACAATAATACCTATAGATGCGTGTGGCCTTGTACTACATGAGTATGTACAGAAGAGATTGCTGGAAAGCAGTTTGGAGGGAAAAAGCGGTATTTGAAAATACGAAAAGACTTTTTAGACTACCCAATATATATTTGAGCATTAGAATGCCAGCTGGTGCATATTTGAAAATGCCGACACTTCTTCTCCGAACAAAGTCTTCAAAAAAATTCAAAAAGCTTTCACAGTCGTTTGGAATGAATGCGTGTTAAGAGATTTCCAGCACAACCGTTGTCGGATTTCTCGTCGTAAGGCGCTGCTCAGAAAAAGGATAGTGTAGGAATTTATTGACATCTTAAGCAGGAAGTTGATATCGTACTGAAATGCGTGTTCAATAGATACCGACATAAAATTAGTGTCAAAGTACAGTCAAAAAGGTAACAAAATGTAGAAAGCGAGAAAAAGAAAAGAAAGGTTATCGTGCGCGAGTTGGACAATTTGCCGCTTCCTGGGTAAAACTTACGTTGAGGACAGGGATCGGATCTAAGGGCAAACATCACTGCCTGTGCACCATGGAATACTTCAACCCCTCCCCCCTCCACTGTTGAGCTGCTTAACTGTGCTCTTTAGGGAGCCATCTCGCTATTTCCTAGGAAATTAGGTAGCTTAGCAACCGTTAAATGTGAATTAGATTGCATCGATCGAAAGCAATCCTAGTACAGACAATCCGATAAATATGTCTGTCTATCCGCATGTGTGTGCACCTGTTGTTTATCGCGAAATCCTGATCGATCTCGTGTCATAGCAATGGCGGGATCCTAAATCTTACTACTAATAAAGGGGGTAATGGGAGGACATCAATGGTGAGGAAGCAAAGGTGAAAGCAACTGATAAGGGCTGATAAGGCGACTGAGAAAACAAACATTGCTAGATAATTTTTGCTTTTCGCTTTCTCCCTAGAGCGTGACACTCATAGGTGTTTTGCGGGTGGGACGAGGTCATTAGTAGTGAGTGATTCCGACTGATAACGGTTGACAAAGTTCGATAAGTGACGTTAGAAGGTAAAGGTGACAGAAGTCGTTACGCCTTCTCAACTGATAGTGGAATGTTTTTACTCATAGTTTGAGGGAGTGATATGGTAGCCTTAATAGTGACGGAAAATCTGATGAAGACTGATGAAGGACGATGAGATCACTAGCACTGCACACCGGTTACTACTATTAGGTTGTAAGGAAAGTTCTGGCCGCTTTTTCGCGTTCACAAGATAAATTCAAATATCAGAGCGCGTCAGCATGTATCAGCTGAAATATTGTGCTCGTTAGATAGACAAAAAGTTGCTCTTTCAGAATATATGTTTTATTTGGAATGCCACAAGGTTTTCGAATTAATAGGGAAATTTTAAAGTGCTGCGAAAATGGCACTTTTAAGATGACTTCACTTCACGAGTTCTTGTTTAGCCGAGTCTTAGCGAAGAGGACCACAAATGTAAATACTGCAAGAGGAGGGGGTGAATCATTGGATGGAACACATTGTCTCTGGTTTCAGAAGTGCAGAAGTGAGAACGAGCTGCTTGGGTTTTCAATTGATCAAATCGCTTTAACTAAAACGGCAGAAGGCGATGAGTGTCCATATTTGCAGGGGATATCCACAAGTATTAGCCCTCAACAAGCAACCTCAGTTGACCACCTCAAGTGGCCTTGATTTGGAAAAATCCAAAAAAATGGGTGCTGCGGGACCTCTCACGGCAGTCCCGCGCAAGCGCATTTTTCACAAATCCTCTTCCACTAATGGAAGCTGTTGCAGGGTAAGGCCCTTACTCGTCTATCATGTTCATCAGATCTAGCGCTAACTATGCCCCACTTCCCAAAACATCTGGCCAGCTCCTTCAGTAGCAGTCGAATCAGAAAGAGTGGCGATTTGGAGTCGACTTTTTTTCGTTTCGCGCAATATAAATTATCAGCCCTTTATCAAATTGAGATATGTAGGTATGCACTGTGTTGCCAAGAGTGTAGCGAATCTAATGGTGCTCATTCTGTGAGAAAAGATGCACTCTGAGCCGAGTTATGATCTCTCGAAGTTGAAATTTCAAAAACCGGCCAGAACTTTCCTTACAACCTAATACATGACGATCACTATAATTGAAGTGTATGATGCTCACAGTCACCGTGCGAGCATGTTTGGTTTGTGCTCACCAATGTATCAACCGCTGGACTATCTTGCCATCGGAGTAGTGTCGTCTCTTCTTTCTTTTGAACTGCGATCTACATGAATGATATAGATGCTACCTAGATTTGCAATAACAAACCAAGTGAACCATTTGCAATAGCAAAGCATGTGAACATTTTCTAATGCAGTACTAATTGTAAGAGCAACAAGAGGTATCTACCGAAATCATCTAAACTTCCAAATATTAGTGCTGCATGCTCAGAAAATGATAAGTATGGGTGACTGGCTAACTGACGGAGGTAGGTACATATTGAATGGACAAATTGCTGCTTGTCAATGCCATCGAATCCGGAATGTTGAACGCTTTACTATCTTATCTACTAAGTAGTGACCCTATAACCTAAATGTCAAAAGATCAGTAATTCAACAGATTTCTTCCTGATCCGATCAGTTGTTGCAAAGGTGTCGGCCGCTAAATCATCTGAACTTCCGGAAAATGGCAGTTGTGATATGCAGTGATAAACGACTGAATCATCTACCAACAATAAGGCTTAAAGGCACATTCCAGAATTATTGGGATATCACATCTCCTGCCGTGGCTGGATAGTTCGACTCAAGCCACGTAGGCTGTACCTTTACCGAGGGATGGATGTCAGTTCTTGGAGCGTGCAGAGCCAAAAAAAATCTAGCGTAACAGCTCGGCCCCACCTACCCCAGCCGGAGGTGTGCTGCAAGTGTTCTGGTGCCTAGTGTGGGGTCAGGTCACTCAGTAGTGGGTTTACTTCACGAGGTGATTGGTTAACTGCCAATTTCAAGACCTTGGCTAGTAGTTGGTCTACCCATGTCAAAGAAAAGAGTCGAAGAGTGAAGGCAGACCCTCGGCTGGGGCAGGAGGGGCCTAGCTGTTGCGCTAGATTTTTTGGCTCTGCACGCTCCAGGAACTGACACCCACGCCTCAGTAAAGGTACAGCCTACGTGGCTTGGGTCGAACTATCCATCCATGGCAGGAGTATCCTGATATTCCTGGAATGTGTCTTTGAGCACTAAATGCTCAGCAAGTGAACATGTCGTACTCCGATCTCTGTAAAATTTTTTGACCTCTAAGGTACATGGAATGCTGAGTAGAGATGAATATTTGTGGAGATGTGAGTTGGGTCAGAGCTCAGTACTGCGCTTATCACAATGTGGAATTATGCGATATCAACCTCTCCAACATCAGTTGCTCAGTATCGCCATTTCCACACTCCGTGATTTTACCGTATTATTCGTGCACTACCGAGCTTAACTGGTTTGTCTGATAACTAGACATCTCGTGTTCATATACTGGGAAGAACCATGTGCCAGTTGCCGATGCTTACCATTATCTGAGCATGACGACCACTGGAATTTCATATAGTCGGTAGTCAAAATGGTTTCATGTTACTATTACCGCATCAGAAAATGGTTCGGTTGCATCGCAACTAGTTTGAGCCTGGATTTTATCGTGATCATACATGTAGATCGCAATGTCAGAAGACTGACGCTATCATCCAAAACTCTAGCAAGTTCGGAACTCGATACATCGCTGCAAGTGATATCAGAACGTAAAAGAAATGTGCTCATCCAGTGGCGAACACTTCAACCCTGAGTGGTGTTTCGTAGTAATGAATGTATCGAATTACATCCATTTACTTGTAATGGCTTTCTCCCGGCTGTCCCATGGGCGTCTATTAGAAATCTATATCGTCATTTTCATATTGGATCACCAACCATTACTGTCCTGTATCACTTTTTATCACTCCTGTGGGCATCAACGATCCAGCGTCACTCCGAATCGCGCAACGAATTTGTGGCTTTTGTCTTCCGACGCTCCTTATCGCAATATGCCAGTCTTTATCATTTTGTATCCCTCGCCCTTGATGACCCTATACCACTCTACTACACTGCCACTATGAGCGTCGACGCTCCATCATCACCTCGAAAGGTGCAACGGATTCGGTGACACTACCCATCGAACACACTTAAGCCGCACCTATCAGTTGTTATCAATTTGAGTCCCTCCCCGTTGATTTTCATCTCACCCCCTCTCTAATCGCTGCAAGAATTCAGGATCCTACCCCACGACGCGAGATATGAATTTATGGTGAAACAGAGACACACATACACATAATACACACACCACACACTCGCACAAGCACAATAACAGACATACTTAGCCGATTATATAAAGCAGGATTATTGTGGTGAACCAGAAACGGTCCTCACCGAATCTCGAAGCCACGCAGGAGGTTTTATATGAAGAAAAAACGATGCATCGTATATACACTCCAGAATGTTCAAGATGCAATTGACGGCCGTCACAAGTAAGAGACGCTGGAAAACGAACTTGAAGTAATGCTCTTGGTATGTTCAAGGTCTTGCTAAATCATGACCATAAATAGTAGTGAAATGCTGACATCTAGGGAATGCTTTGTTGACCTTAATGTGATCGAAAGGTACCTGCAAGGAATTCTAGCTCAAAAATTACAAAATTCGGAGTCTTTCTCTCAAAAACAGTGTTATATACCAGACCAACTGTGCTCTCCTAGGCTTGCCCTTCGCCATGTCACAAAGGCATCGTGGTATACGATGTACAGCGCAATATGTGTGAGCTGGGGTCGCCGTATGTAGTTGTGGTAAAGGTAGAGTTTACCAAATTAAATGTTTAAATCAAGGCATAGGGCTCAGTCTGCTTCCAATTTTGTGTTCTGCGTGATTTTGCGTGTTATTGTTGTAAATGTTATTTTAATGATCACACCCCATCCGTATCAGTTACACATACTCTTTGTAAGATACTGAAGCGGGTGGCCAGCTTAGCAAACAGGCTACCTACGGTAAAAGCTAGTTGCTGGCGTGGCAACTCCAACTCATTCCCAATTCATTCATCCATCTTGCTTTTAGTGTCTCTTCCAGTCTAACAGAAAAGAATAGCACTCACCATTTCCTGAGCCAATTTGCGGTGTCTCTTTCGCAGCTGCTTTTTAATTAAATAAGTAGTGTAAACGATAATCACAATACTCGTTATTTCGTACACAATCGATATAACCGAATCAATGAAACGAGTTTCCTGAATTATGGATTGTTGCTGTAACCTACAAGAAGAAATTGCAAGAAATTCTGTAGCTTAAAAGGTTAGATCCTCAGGTTAAAAGCGAGGCGCAGTTTGTAAGAAGTGTCTGTCAAAATAAAAACGCATCCTCCTTTAAATAGCAAAAATAAAAGGGAATACCAAAATTATTGCCTGGCTGATGTGCGAGATGCTCTGGTAAAGTGCAGCTTGATGGTCGTACAGCAAATTATCTGTACGACCGTTTCAGTCCATTGAGGCGTGTCGCATTCTGACTATGCGGTGGAGCGTGGTTACAACGTGCAGGTCGATCGAAGTTGGGCTCGATTGAATTTCCTGCTTGATCTTGCGCTCCAGGTTGCATTTCTAGGGATTCATTGGTGTTATAGGTTGATCACAATTTCATGATCTTGTACGGTTGTCGCATTCAAAAGCAGGAATGGGATTGTTGAGGGGCTCGTCATCAAATGGGAAGAGTAAAGGGATTTCCTTTGAGTTCTTAAATCGATTCTCCTTGTTGTATTTATTCGTGAGAAGAAAATGACGGGGGGGGGGATTATGAAAGCCAACGTCAGTTGTGAAATCCATTACATTGAATGAGCCAGTACGTCCGCTACAAATCCATCCTCCGCCAGGCTTTGGCTCATAGAGAATACTCGTTACAATCAATTGGTAGTGAATTGCAACTGATAAAACAATCTCGAAGGTAAGCAAAGCCCACACATTCCTCTTGCACCAAATCTGAAATGATTGCAAGGAAGAAACTTATGAGTGTGAACCAGTGCTGGAACTTTAAATACTGAGTGGTGAAAAATTACATGTGACTGTCGTTGTGGAAAGCGAACGGCAGTGAATGTGCTACATGTCATCAGGAAACATCCAAAGATGTGTGCGTAGAAGGTAATTAAAGTCATGGCCATCATCAATCGAGTGACTAATTCAAAAGATGGTCCTGCAATAGAGCCAGCCATCAGTTTGAATGGGCTGAAACACCTTTATTTGAATAACGTTTAAATGCGCAGACTTGCCAAAACTATATTTCACTTCTGCTCGAAGCCACTCCAGTGCAAGGATTCCCAAAATGTCACAGATACCTATAATTGGAGTTTATTGCCTAAAATATGCAATGAGGTCTGAGGCAATAAAGGTTTAAAAGAAATCTGAGTGTTGTAAGGATATACAAGTTGAGAACTGGTTTGCATCTGCAGGAATTGTACTCATTTAGCAACCCAGGGTTGGATGTTGAAGGCAGTGAGGCTTTGTTTATCAGCTGATCGTAGCGTGGCACCACGCACCACTCAATCGATTGACATTTACTTCAGTGTCTCGCGGGTGATCTATCTTCTTTACATTCTCCCTCCTGGCCTGCTTCTCCTGTTGGATATTCATGCTATGGCGAAGGTCAAGTGAAGCAAGGGGAACCTCATTTCATGCACTCTATATGCGCCGATGAAGCAGCATTTTCAGTTTTTCTCTGGTGATCCATCGTATGTGGTAGTGGATCCATCATATTTGTTATTGAATTTGCGTGGAAACAAGGATTGGGGCCAGGCTGTACAGGAGGAATTGTAAGAAGGGTAAGGGTGGGGTTAACACTTTGAAAGTACACATTTAATCTGCTATAAGACGAGCGAATCAAAGTCTTAAAATTTAGTTGTCCTCAGTACGATGACGAAGTACGGAAGGCACGTCAACGGGTCAGTTTAGGCGGGATTCACGTGTTTTTCGGGAATGGAACAGAGAGTTATCAGGGGGAATCCGTGCTTGCATGGTGATGTATATGTAAGTACAGTCCACTGCACGAGAAGATATAATTTCAAAACTCTGTCGGTGATTCATACTCATAGAAAAATCAGTTGAATGCTGGCTCAACACGAGTCTTCCTTCCTTTGCTCGCTATAGAGCTTGCTCAAAAGAGAGGGTCGGCAGTTTTGTTGGAGCTCACAACTACATCCATTCAGAATATCCGTAACGAGCAATTCCTGGTTGATCACTTTTTCCCATTAAAACTGGGAGAGTTGTCCAGTAGCAGAGTCCTAGCATTACATCGAATATACGAACCAAGATCGCATTTATCGTTTTCATAAGCAACTTTTCGTTCATGATAACTCTGACACAATGCGTGCCATCGCCATAGCGTATCTCATACGTCCTCCAATTGATATTACTGCTGAGTGCTGCCACGTCAAATTCCACGCGTTTGCTCTGAGGACATAATCCAAATACCAACAGTCTGCAGAGATTCCTGCGTTTGATTTAGTACTGCTTTTCGTAGCACAGTAGCCATACAGTTCGAGTGCCTTCATGGTACACCCTGTATGATCCGCTATCAAAGTCCGTTTTGAGACTGCGTCACTGTCTCAAAGAGGCTCGATGGTTCATATTTCTGTCAGACTTGTTTCACTCCAAGACCATTTCATTTCCAATTGCATATCTTCAACACATTAAACTACCAATACCGCAACCACAATGTTTTCCAACGAAGGCACCGTTTGCAAGCGTTCCGTAATTTCCAGTTCCTTTTCTTTCTGATCTGTTCAAGAGTGGGTCCGTCGACGCGGAACGACTTGCCCGCGTCTTCCTTTATTCATCGCACCACCAGGTTACTGCAGGCAATGCCAAGCGATTCGTTGGAGTCTCGTCCACACGCTTACCAAAGAGGCAGCCGCCGTTGGCCCAGCTCCCTCAAAAGAGACCCGATCTCAGGCTCCGCCTCTTACTTATATCCTCCACACGGGAGGGCGCTTAGATGAGTCATCGTGAAATCGGGTTCACTACAGTACGTGTTTGTGTGTGTGCTTCTTCCTTCTTCTCAGGAAATTCATATCTCATGTCTAAAAATCGATGGAGTCACGAACTCCATATGTTATCATGATCGGTGCTCCACCAACAGAGTTTTTATACTAACCTCTGTATCACTTGTAAAGTTATCATAATCATAAGGAATGACAAAAGGCAACTGCCACAAAATTCGTTGCGCTCCCCCTATTGATAAAGAACACTGGCCTGATGTCGCTTATATAGGGTGATCCGAAGACGCGAGGCGTTGAGTAGAGAAAGCAGCTAAATTCGTTGTTCGTTGGGCCTTTCTGGTCAATTTTTTGGGTGTTAACGTATCTGTGTTGTGAGAGATGTGACCGCAAAGTTGATAGCTGATGGGTGATTGTAATTGGGGTGAAGAGTGGCGTCGAGGAAAACCTTCAAAAAATGCGATCATTCCGAAAAATAGGGGCCTCCATACGACCCCCTATTCATTTTCCGGTATTTCTATTACTTTACCCAGACAGTGTGATTCACAAAAATGTTAAGAACCTACTGAAAAAAAAACTGAAACCATATTCGGGACAAAATATAAAACGATAACTTAAAGAAATGACCGAAAGATGAGTTTCTCTATTACACATATAATATGTTGTATCTGCTTTCAAGGACCGTATGCAAAGATTCACTCGAAAAAAGTGAGAGTCCGACAAGGACAGAGTCTCTTCGAAGTGGAGGCCTCAGAGCAAATGCCCGTCGTCCGCCTCCGTCGGAGACGAATAGTGGGACTATTCGGTCCCACACAAAAACCCACCGGTGCGTGCATGCGGCTCGTGCTAGGTGACGTCAGAACCATCGCACAACGCGACAATGGGCGATGTCCTGCTCTGGTGCATTGCGCTCCATTGAGAGTAATTTTGCTCGCATTTTACCGATAAACCAGAGACCAGCGCTTCATGCTCCTGCAAGCTTTGTATGTGACTGCTGAGAGTTGGTCGGTGTGGCGAATCTTTTCAGCCCTTTGGATTCGCCTGAGCCTAAGAATCTAGGAGTTTCAGGAGCTTCGTTGCTCCTCCTTTAGTGTGTGACCACGAGGGAACACATATAGAGTAAAAGCAACCGCCATTTCAAGTGGTAAAGCGAGGACCAGTTACCCTCATTAAACGCAACGGTAGCAGCGTGGGCCATCGCTCACCATCGCGCCGCGCGGTGGCTCTGACTTCACCCGTCATGCGCCGCATGCCCGCGCCTGTGAATTTTTTCCTCCCCCAGACTTTTTACGCACCTTCCTGTTTCCACTATGCGTCCCCGGCCGCGGCGGCCCTCGGGCAGCCCTTAACTCTGAACCGTGTCCCTTCAGACACCACTTTGAAAAGCTGTATCTTGATCGGCTTCCCACTTTTTCGCGTGAAACTGTGAATGCCCTTTTATGCAAATACAACATAAATATATGGGTGACAGAGAAACTCGTTTTTTCGCAATTAGTCATGTGTTCGTCTTCTTATAACGGAGGAGAAGGACAAAAAGTCGTACAAGTGACGTGTGGCAGGGATAAGGGATAAAAAAGAAGGATAAAAAAGCTAGAACTTAAATAGAAACTAGATAGTGCGTTGCTTTTGCAGTTGCTATTGTCAGTTGCTTTTGCAACGTAGCTAATGCAGTAGCGCACCGGCAATCGCAATGGAGCGCTCTATCGTCACTAAATGAGTTTGAACTAAATGAGTTTGAACAATTTCTAAATTCTTGTAACCTTACTAAAGCAACACCCTTAGCCTTTAGCCTCTTGACTTCCCTAATAGTTGCGTAATTCTTTATATGCAAATACAGTCTGGCAAGATTTGAGAAAAATAAGAGGCGGATAAAGAATTAATCCATTCGATCGCGTCTATGGCGCGCTTCGACCTGACCGATTACGGCCGCCAGCTTTCTGTAAGCCATATGAGGCTGACACGGTCCCACGTGGCCACTTTACAATTATTTACCTTTTTAATGCGTTTTTTTGTTTCTTTTTTTTTGTCAGTGTAGTTGAAGGGAGCACCTATCTGTGCACGAAGTCTACCTGGTACTAATGTAGTGGTTTGGAAGGGGCCACTCCACTGTGCTTGGCATCCGGCATTATTTTTGCCTAGGTTTTGAGCCAAAGCCTTGCTTAAGGTTGAGGCCACTATCTTCCTATAGTAAGGTTTAGGTAAAAATATAGGTCTTAGAATACAAAATGATGATCGTAGCACGGTTTCAAGTTGCTTCAGATGTTAGAGCGCGACGATCCGTTATCCCCTCCAACTACATTAGCACACTACGCTTTTGGTAATTGTAAAGTACCGATAGGATAGTCATCACATATGTTTGTCCTATGATCACCTGTTTCTTTCGATGAAGCAGTTACAAATTACTCTTTTTGGCACTATTCAACTGTCACTCCCTTCCGTTGAAGCTTTGTCTATGGGGGTTGTTTGGGGTGCAGATCGCGAATATACATTAATTTGTGAAGCGGACGACGTTTGGCTCAAGATGACGCCAGCCTTGTTCATTTGTGCTGCAGCGCTGCTAATGTAACCAGGGGGGGATGGGAGGGGTGGCGTCATCTTTCACCTGGTAATATCCGCAGTCATAAACTTGCACACTCAAGCGTATATTTTCGTCTGAGCTTCAAAGAAGAAAGAAGAGTTCCCTTCCTTTTGAAGGCTTAGACAAAACTTACGCGAACAGTGTGTGCCTCTCCTATATAAGCACTTTAGTAGAACTGGACTCAAAAGGATGTCATATTCACGTCACAAATAACTCCTCTGGGTTAAGTTTCAGTGATTTTGGTGAAAATGAGTTGATGCAATAACTTGGTGCAATTACGCCAAATTGGCTCCAACGCCAAAAACAGACATCATATGTGTGATCCGCACCCAAAATAATCCCTCTGGGCGAAGTTTCAGCGAATCTGATGGCAAAAAATTCGCGCACCAATTTGGCGCGTTTGGCGTCGGGACGAAAAACGTGATCAGCATCCTCAATTACTCACGTGTGTGAAGTTTCAGTGAAAACTATTTTTCCCCAGCCGCCTGTTTTGGGGGTCTTTATAAGGGTACACGTCCCATCACTCCGGTCCATGGCTTGGAGGGTGCAGCAGTTATTTGACCCGAAAAACTTCCCTAAATGTCAAAAGGTGCTATAAGGAGGTTCATAAAACCTCTGTCAACCACATACGGCTGACACGGTCCAAACAGGCTGTCTTTGTGTCAGCCATCGGTGGCTGCCATGGTCGCGAATGGATTAATTTAACCTTCAATTCGCAGGTGCCCTTAAACAGGTTGAAGTTGACACATAGGTAGTCTCTCTCTGTGCTCTTCAGTGAAGGGAGGGAGGCAAGTACGCTGCAAACAGAATATGAAATAGATGAAAACTAGCTGATGAGCTAGATTTGAGTAATATTTGTATAAGTTGATATATGTATTTATTGATTAAAATTTCGAAGTGCCTCTTTTCATATGGTTGTAACCTCTGTCAAACTAAATATTATGAGGGTGGTTCTCTGATGCGGGATCTACGAAGTTGCCACTTCTTAGTTACCACTCGAAACGTACCATATCTCTAAAAGAAAAAAATTATATCGAAAGCTACTACAAGGATGCTGAGTTATGGGCAAAAGCTTTGGTGTGGTACGGGACTCGAACCCACACCAAAATCATGCTAAAGCTTTCAGCTTCACGGTTCGATGCCGATATTGGCCAACCGGCTCAACAGGTTATACGTGTGAGTGCTGATAAGTTATGGTAAATGTACAATTCAAAAGCTGAGTTAAGGTGAAAGGGGTGTGGGTAGTGTAGTGGATTAGCACATATCCCCGGAAAGGATGAAGTGCAGGTTCGAGTCCCGTCCGACACCAAAGTTTGCCCATAACTCAGCATCCTTGTAGTATATCAAAAGCATTTACTAGGAAATTTTTTGTCAATGTGACGAGAACCTCCCATGATTCCTCGGAATAAATGTTTAGTGTGTCTGAATTGCTTCCAGTACTCATCCCTCGCTCAAGAAAACCAACGGGAGGGCGGCTGACCTTGGCAGGTCTTGTTGTGGGATGCGCCACGTATGGGAATCCCTCAATCCTGACACAAGCGTTTTTCTGTCTACATAGTGCTCGCTAGCACCAGTTTACATGCTTACAATGGTAGCAATATGTGAGAATAGCACACCGTCAGTGTTCTATATTTTCGTTCAATAATTTCATGTGTGTTCATCCATGCTGTGACTTGTAGATAGATGACGCACCCACGGCTAATTCAAATTTCGGTGGCCCCTCTGTAAGTGTTTGCACTGCTTGAGCAAAAAACATTCTCTAGCATATGGATATACGATGTCTTGCTTAAAGGAATCGTCCACGGAGAATGAGTTTTTGTGTTACCCATATGTTTATGTTGTATTTGCCTAATGTTGGCCTCATGCGAAATTTCACGCGAAAAAATATGAATCTGGCTGAGATACAGCACCACAAAGTGCGGTCCCAGTGGGCGGGGCCTCCGTGTAAAAGCCTCGTCCCGTCTCCGCCGCCGTTGGGAACGGAGAGTGGGACTGTTTACGTAACCTTCTGTTCCTACAATGCGTCTCCGACCACGGCGGACGCGGTACGAGGCTTTTACACGGAGGCCCCGCCCACTGGGACCGCACTTTGTGGTGCTGTATCTCAGCCAGATTCACATTTTTTCGCGTGAAATTTTGCATGAGGCCAACATTAGGCAAATACAACATAAACATATGGGTAACACAAAAACTCATTTTTCGTGGACGATTCCTTTAAATGGCCATAATCACTGAAAATGGACAGCAACCGTTACGCACTCGGTCATGTCCTGAAAACCCTATTAGTGATGCAATAAAAAGTCTCCAAGTACTCGCTTCTTGAAACCTCGGCACGATGTTCAGATTATCCGTGTGCTGCTTTGCCGAACCAAGATTTAGAAGGAAAATCCTTTGCTCTGCATATCCCGAAACCAGGTCAGTCAAGATCATGCACCTTATCCTTCGCGAGCAAATGATGTGGATTGCTCCACTTCCTCTTCTTCAGGGGTTTTGCAAACAATGATAGTTTCTTTTACTAAATACACGATATGGTTGATACAACTCATAAAGAGCAGCAACTCCGTAGTTTTTGTTTTACTTAGCGCTGCCCACAAAATTGTCCTCGGAGAAAATGATATCCTGAATGCGCAACATATGAAATTCCGTTATGTTTTTTTCAAGTTTCAGGAAGAAGTTCGCTCAAAATTAGAATGAATATCAAAGTTTTAGTTCGTGTATTATGTGATATACTTGGTACATTAATGTTGGGTTGAGAGCCCACACACACCCTATTGATTAGTTGTTAAAGTTAACACTACCCGTTCAATGGAAAGCGCTGTGGGAAAGAAAATCTAAGAGAAAAGGTGCTCACCTTCAGAATCCTAGAGGCAAACTAAGTAACACCCTCGATATCATAACATGATCACAGTGAGCCATTCGAAAAATATGATCATCATCATATCAAGTATCACGATAGTCGACAGCAAAACTTATCAGCGTATTTCTTCCAGCTGTGATAACGAATTGATTCAGAAAACACTTGATCTTACATCCAGTTGGGCCACTGAATGGGGACTTACGCTGTCCGGAGAAAAAGTACTGCACATAGGGTCTTCTTACCCTGTCTACCACTACAATATTGCTGGTTCCCCGGTAGCCCCTGTCACACAAGTGAAGGACCTCGGCTTTGTGGTCATCAGAGACCTCAGCTTCGACAAACACTGCGAATTTATTGCTAACAGAGGTCTTAATGCCGTACACATTCTATTCAAAGCCTTGTCCACATATGACAGTTCCATTCTTTTGCTCGCATTCAAAACTTAAGTGCGGCCCCTGCTTGAATACGGAACAGTAGTCTTTAGAACCTACAAGAAGAAATTCGTTGAACTGATTGAAAAGGCCCAAAACAGCTTCACCAGAAAACTCATGATCAGAGCAATAGGGCTGCGCTATGAGAACATTCCTTCGAGCCTCGAAAGGGACCATAAACTTGCTCTTCAGTCTCTTCAATGGAGGAAGAAAAAGTTTGACTTGTTGATGTTCTACAAAATTCTTCACAGTCTCACGGGACTTAAAGGCATATTTCAGGATTGCCTTGAGGGGGTCAAAGCGCCAAATATGAAATCAGAGATGCTGAGGATTACGACGACAAAGAAAAATCCGAAAAAAATCCCCGAAAAGGGCAAAAATAAGGCCTCCTGTCATCCAGCCTCAGACGAGATTGCCCCATGAAAGCGAGCCTTTGAATCAGTTCCCGCTGGCTGGTATCAGAAGGAATTCTGGGATATCACCTGTTTCCTCATGTCAACGTCTCCTTCACCATTGGTATCTCTTCCTTATCTTATGTTATCACACAATGCGTAGGCCTCATTTGCCACGTTATTGCCATCATTGCCACCGTCATTGCCAACAAACACGTCTGAGATGGGCGCGGCCGAGCTCCAGGGTGAGGCTGAGCTGGCTTTAAGAGCTCCGCGCGCTGCGATGACTCATCATCGCGCTTTGATATGTGGACAGTCTCCCTGCCCCCTTGGGGAACTATTAGGTCATATGGAAGGGCTGCAATGTTTCCCTAATCCTGGAATATGCCTTTAATGTCAGAGCGTTTTATACTGCAAGATCATCCATTACCAGATATGGTAAAATTAAATTGCACGTGCTCCTAGCCAAACTCAATAGTCGATTTCACTTTTTTTCCTTGTCACTGCTCACTTTATCACATTTCAAGCAAAAAGAAGGCGATTCCCGCCAGTCTTTACTCCTTCACGAAGGTCAATGACGAATGCCTCGACCAATAATGGCCTCTCACTTTAATTGCTTCCTTCTATTCTATGCTTGTGTTTTATTACCTCTTCTGGTTTAGCCTTTTCTCGCTTGCTTTGTCTACTCATGTTTGATATTTGTCGTTATGTTTGCTGCTGTGGCCAATGATCTGCAGTTTTATGTTTATCATGTCTTGGGCAGTGTTGTGGCCCCTCACATGAGTTACCTCATGTAATAAATGAAGATGATAGTCACATAGCGTCTTAGAATATTCATTTAAGGGTACATCGAGTCGATTGGTCAATTTCTGCCCCATAAAATCCGTGGGAGAGTAGGCCACGCACAAATTCAAGGCAGGAGGGGTTACACATCACAAAATAGAACAGTTTCAGACCTGAAGAAGGCGCTAAGTATCAAAATCCAAAAACATTTAACAATTCTTTTCTGAAATTTCGGCTTTTCCTTCAGTTTTCTGAATAAGTTTTCAACGTCGAACACTGTTACGCTTCCAGCTGATCGTGAGACTCCAGAATTGCACAACGCTGTACTAAAGTTATGATCACTAAAAGCGACCTTGCATCTCAGACGAATCCTCTTCAACAAGTCCTCGGTAAATTTACAAACGTGTATGCCTTCTAAACACACAGCATCACTTGGTCCGCGTGATTTCTTGCCCCCATCATCTGTATCATGTTTCATAAAACTGCCTGCAAAGGAATCTACGACGATCTGAAGCATGGCAGTTTGATTTCAGTCAAATTTTCTTCAGTTGATTTCTACAACGTACTGCTTGACCTACCAGAGAAATTATGATCTCACTAGGTTACATGGAAGGAGCATGAAATTGAGTTGGCAATTTACTTTAGAAAAAAAATACAAGCGCCTTGGCTTCCCATTGTATTCCGTCCAGTGTACAATGGGAATGAATTCTTCGTTCTCTGCCCACTCTTATGCTGTTTTTGTTTACTTTCAATCCTATAGACTCTAGTTTTTTTTTTGTTAAATCGTGTCATGAAAAAAGAAAGGGTGGAATTACGAGAGACTGGTAAAATAAAGAAGGTGGCATGCATACCTTTTTGGGGTTATAAATTTACAAATATCCCCTCATGACGATGCTCAGTCTTAAGTGGTAGCGCGTCAGCGTGTCATTCTCAGGTACTTTCCGGGCTAACAAAAAAGGATACTGTTCACAGTCGCTTACATGAGTCAGTAGGGAAAACGTAACAGCAAGATTGCCGGGCATCGTTTGTCATGCTGACACAGTATGTACTCATAATGCTTCCACATTAAAAACAAATTCAAAGCAGTTGCGAGACTGATCCAGGACCAAAATCTTCGTCATTTAAGTCATCCCGTTTCAAATTTTCGGATAAAATCTATTGATGTACCTGTGACGTTAAAAATATGGAAGAAGGCGGTTCTCAAGTAATCCGATTTCGCCGTGAAGGTCACGCATAGAATACACAAGTAGTATATGATTACAACTATAGACAAAATCAACTGTGCATCGAGAACTGGATGTTCCATCTCCACTATTCTGTAGTGCACTGCAAAACACAACAGTGAAATCAGTACTAATGTCTAGCGCACAGCAGCCTTGTGCGAAGGCTAAGCTGCAGCCGTAGGCGAAATTATTTGGTGTTCTTGGAGGAGAACGGTCACTATAGTACGCCAGGGGTCTGAGAAGAAAGAGATACTCTGGCTGCTTAATAAAGACCCGCGACACCACGTGGACCCTTCCTTGCACCAGCTTCTGACAAGTGAGCACGCTATGTGCTGCATATTATAGCACAGATTCACGTGAATCTGCACCATGAATAAACCGGATCGTCCGCCATGAAATTGACTAAGAGAACGTGAACATATCAAAATATTGCAGATAGTGCACAATCCTTGCAATCTTTCAAAAACTTATTGTGATTTCATTACCCTCGAGTTTCACCAAGTAATAAAGGAAGCGGCCCTTACTGGGCAAATACAACATGAATATGTGGGTAGCAGAGAAACCCACTTTCCGTGCACGATTCCTTTAACAACCATAACTGAGCATGCTCCTTTGATTGGAGCATGCTCCTTCAATTTTCCTGATATTTATATGTGGTGATCTCTCTACGCTGTAGCAAGAATCAACGCAAATTCAAAATCCCATAAATATGAGGACTCATAGTTTATCACAGGAGACTTTTGTATGCCTAGCTGAGGAAACAGCTGATATTTATGCTGCACTCACTATAAACACCACCTATTATCCTTGTTTTGCTGCTCCATTAGATTTGCATAAGAAGATACATAGCCTAATTCGCACCTGCGCTCAGGTGAATCTACTCTTACTGAAGAGAAAAGAGTAGAGGTTCAATAGCGAATCCCAAGGTTGCATCATGTATCAGCAACACTAACTGGCGAGAATTTATAATAAAAAATGGAAGCAGGGTACTCGACGCCGACCATAAGAAAGGATAGCTCTGGCAGTAGAGAGCCTTCTACACATGTGACCATAGCTGGATTTCAGGTCAGAGCTATTTGCTACAGTAGAGTACCACAAGTAGAGTTGTACCACCCGACCGATACTACTATCTCATTTAGTATCTGCGCTAAGTAACGGCAGAAACTGGCTGACAGTACTTTTCATCTTTTCCGAGGAGGAACTGATTTGCTTAGCACCATGGTCAGCTATTTCAGCATGCTGCTAAGATAAGACGGAAATATAAAAAGGGCCAAACTGTGAAGTCCCACTTCAATCTATGCTTTCTTCTTCGGGCCTACTTTTTGCCCAGAAGCAAAAACTTTGATTATGATGCTGCACTCTAATTGTGTATTCATGGAGTTCTCAAATCGTACAAGTGAACCTTCGAGCAGAGGGCGCTGGGCAGCGTCCAATCACTGTCGGCAAGAGATAGAAGCCAATGATTATCTATGTATGTATGTGATTTGATTTTCCAGATTTGAGGCGAAAGTTGCAAGGGTTATGCACCAGCCCAATGATAATATCCGCCATCTCTCTCAATAAGTGCCTCTTAATTGTACATACATGCTTGTGGGTACAGTCGAAAAAACATTCCTCCCTAACCACTTGACCGTTCATTCCATACGATTGGCTATCAAAAAGGGAGAGTATGGACACACTGTTGGTGGTGTGGAGGCGCTTAAACACGAAGAGTAAGCGTTAGCGGTGAAGGACATGCTCAAGGCGAATTAGCATGGCTGCACGCATTCCCACACTACCTCTGCTCCGCGCCCTCTCCCATTGAAGCCTTCTTTTCCCACACGACTATTACGCCTACTTTTATTTTTGAAGGCGGACCAATCAGAAGGAGACACTTTGTATTTGTGAAGGCCACCTAACAGTTTTCAATTGAGTCTCGATAGAAATGGTTTCCCATTTATTGCTTGATAAACCAGGACATTTTATTCGCAGCTACAAAATTTAGGAACATGAGAAATCATGCGAGGATTCTACAAAATCCAAGAACATGAGAAAGCATGAGCAGGAAGCAGGATTTTTCATATGCTTTTAAGTTTTGTAGCATGTGAAAGCCCCTTGCGTGCTATTTAATGCACCTGCCACATTGAAATTCCTCTGTAAATTATTACTTTTACTGGAATTTCACATTTACACTTACAGGTAATTGAAAAGTGCGAATTTATAATGGTTTCAAGAACGATGCCGTGGCACTCATAATGTCAAGTAAGTCGAGCAAGCGAGCCTTACTGCGTGCATCATATGACAAAGTGCAGTCATTTCGAACAGGTGATTAAGGTTACGAGAGGATTGCTAATAGTAGGACGTCATACCCAATAGACCTTCATAAGGACATCAAAAAGAATAGGAGTCTGTCAAAGTGTTTGCAGATTGACCGTGAACACGATGGCACTGACTGGAGGCACAATCCTTTTAAGATTCCGTGAAAACTGTATCAGAAAATCCCTTAAATCTGCATCAGCGGCATCAGCTGGGCACTTCTATATGTATTGCTCCTCTGCTGGGACAATACATTAGGTATCGAGGTAACGACTAGATGATCGATTCGACATATTCAGTAACTGTCGTAGACTTTTCGGTTTCGAGAACATTAGTTGTGTAATGGAATTAGCAGTGGTTTCAATCAGTTCCAATCGAATTAAAGATACGGGCTCAAAAGAGAGAGATACAATGTGGTTCTCATAGAATTACGACAGTTCAAAAATGGGATAAATAAGATGTGTACCCCAGTTAGCTAGGGACACCACCAACGCACTTACGATATGTCTGCATAATCCGCATACTATATGATCTTGAAGGCTGTAATTGGCTGCGAAGTCCAGCTACCATACAAGGAGGTAAAGGTCGTTTGAAGTTGATGATTACAGTACTGAGAAGTTGGTCACTATACTACCCCCTAAATCTCTTGAGTAACACATTTCACATATCGAGTATGAGACCATTCAAGCAGATAAACAAGTCTTTGTAGAAAGTCGAAAATAGGGAGCAATTCACCAATGCATTCCATAAAACCATTAAAATTTGTAGAGTAATTCAAAGAACTCACAGCAAGATTCAGGGCCTATTAAGCTAAGAAAAAATTAACTTTAGCGAAGAACCTTGAGAAAGACAATCAATGGGGGTTTCTCGCAAACAAAATCTAAGCACTCTCATACGAGGAGTACATGAATGTGAAGATGATAATGCCTCGTCGGTAATCGCGAAATCGGCCGTAGCAAAGAGGAGAGTATGCTCAAGCACAATAAGAGTACGTACGCTGCTTCGAAGGCGGTTCGATGAAGCAAATACTTGCTATACTTGCTAGATACTGACGATACTTGCTCGCTCGAAGGAAGATTGGCACAGTAGGTGCTGACTTAGGACCTAAGTAAAACGCCTCAAGTCAGAAAAATGAATCCAATTTCTCTGACTCGTGCCAACGTATCTTATGGTAAAGAAAAACACTACTTCGTATGTGAAGATATGTGCCAGCACTATCTACAATTAGTTGGTTGATATTCAGACCCAACACATATATGAATTTCCTCAACAACACTTGTGGACAGACTTTAC
The DNA here is from genome assembly GCA_963978905.1 of Trichostrongylus colubriformis. Taxonomy (NCBI): domain Eukaryota; kingdom Metazoa; phylum Nematoda; class Chromadorea; order Rhabditida; family Trichostrongylidae; genus Trichostrongylus; species Trichostrongylus colubriformis. Next base: position 40,055,038 of record OZ022259.1, read on the forward strand.
CAAGGCTGTGGAAGCGCGATTTTTGCTTAATTGAGGCGACGCAACAAGTGGACATGGATGAGCTCCTGATTTTGCTCGTGCAGAAGGCTGTTGCAGAGTTTGATGATTTTGTGTGGTGTGTCCCTTAAGTTTGTGGTTGAAAACACCCCAGAATATGCTAAAGTTCACTAATATATGAGAGTGGAGGAGAAAAAAATGACTCCTTTTTTGGCGGCCACCTGCTGTGCTTATTGAGTCTGAGTGAAATGTGCAGCATGTTACAGGAAACGGAACTGATTACAGGCTTGTTATTATTATACTGTTCGGTAAGTTTCTAGCATTTTGAGTGTTTCACTTTAAACGATCATAACTGTCTTAATATTCATCGGATTTAATCGGAATAAGACCGTTCGAATCAGCACTCTTTTGCCAATATGACACCAGAAGGCAAATCCAATCAAGAAAAAAACTGGGTTGTCGAAAATTCACGAAATCTACGAAGGCTTTTCTGCCTAGTCCTGATTGATGAAGTATTTTCCAGCAAGGAGGCTCTGACAAGGTTTGAAAAGGTGATAGTCGGTTTGTGAAAGGTCTGGAGAATATGGCGGGTGAGGTAGAGCTTCAACCCCTCTCCATTCGTTTAATTTACAGATAGTAATTTATTTTATTTATTTATTTATTATAGACGCAGAATATCTGCGTGGATATTACAATGAAGTGAGGTAGATTGCGAATGATGAACAATCCGACAGAGGAAATTTAAACATAAGAACGATACTGAGGTGAATCAGATTAGGTACATCTGAACAAGAACAGTAATTGGTGGGAGCAAATCCAAATCATGCATTGTTTTTTTAAGAAGTTTCCGCATTGATTAACTTTATCGCTTTTCTAAGAAATGAACCAAGGGACAAGTGTAACGTATGTTGATTGAACATTTTATTTATATAGGGTAACACTCTGATTGCAAAGAATTTCGCTCTGACCTGGGATCTCACTACAGGGCATCTTATTTTAATGGCACTACCTCTTGTCCTAGACCGTACTAGAGTGAAAAACTGTAGGGTTAAGAGCGACTTTTCTAGTTAGAATTTTAAAAGACATAGTGAGATCATTGACCAATCTTCTTTTGGCTAAAGACGCCAGAGCATAATGTCGACGCCTCTCACTTGCATGTGGTAAAGATGCATAGCTTATTTGCGATATATTTCGTCGATTTCTTTTCAGTAAGACTCTGCTGTGATGGTTTGGCCTGGTGACAAAAAGTTATAGTGGATCACACCGCCGATGATCACCACACTGTGTCCAAAATCTTTTTTTCGTGAGGATTCGGCTTTGGTTGGGAATTGCTTCGGTGGATCGTCGGCATTCAACCACTGTCCGGAACGTCTCCTGTCATCATACATGATCCACTTTTCATCACAATTCGGTCCAAAAACGGGTCGTTTCTGTTACGCAAAAGCAGAGGAGAAGAAACCTCGAAACGTGTCCATTTCTGCCGGTCACTCAAATTGTGGGGCAAATACTTGTCGAGTTTGTTCACCTTTCCAGTGCATTATAGACCATTCGCAACAGTGAATTTGATAACTACTAGTTTTTTTCTGCCATCTTTCGAACTGTTTGGGATGGGTCGGCTTCCACAAACGCCTTCAGATACTCGTCAGGTATTCCTTTCGGTCGACCGCTACGAGGTTCATCTCAAGGCTGAAGTCTCCAGAATGGAATTTGTTGAACCATTGTCGCAAGGTGCTCTGTCAAATACTGGGCCCTCACACCTGGCCAATTTGTCGAGCTGTCTCAGGTGCGGATTGACCCATGTTGCAGTTGACGAAGAATATCGCCCGAAGTGGTTCTTTTGACATGCTTCAGAAATCTTGGGAAAAGGGGTCTATCAAGCAATGGTGAAACGGCAATAACACCACTATACAGCGCAAAAAATTCTCTTTAGGATTGCTACTGAGACGCAAGGGAGAATAAGTTTTTAATCAGCAATGAATGTACAAAAAATAGTATTGCACAAAACGCTGAGAATTTTCCGGACAACCTAATAGATCATATAAGCTTATAAGCTCCACAAGTTGAGTATATGCTTACCGAACTCATGGAGTTGAGCGACGTATAGCTGATTTCTGCAACTGGTTAATAACTTTTCCGCACATGAGGAGCGAAGTCTCCGCACATAGAATGTGAAGTGGGTCATTCGTACCAATATGTGCACACCCGGCAGCATTGTAGAAGTGATAATACTGAGATTCCCCATTCACCACTGTAGAGGCCACCATCGAACGTTAAGCTATGTGCCAGACTCCAGAGCTATTTAAAACTCAAGGGCAATGTGCACAGTAAATGGCGCGAAGAAAGTGTTTGCTCTCACAATCAACGATTTCTTGATGGCCACGCGTTCATAGTGATAGATGGGCCACCACGATGTTAGCTGTACATAAAGACATAAGCGGAAGGATAAAAGTGTGTCAAAGTGTTCGTGTGTTGATCGTGAACATAGATGGCATGTGACTGAAGTGTAGCCGGGAAACAAGGTGCAATAGTTTCATTAGGTAGCCGCAGAACACTAATGGAATAATTAGGTACTACCGCCAGGTGTAATCTCGTTGTTCTTGTGTTGAGCGATAAAAAACAAAAATCGTCGTACCTCCTTGCACGATGGCCACGGTACGCGTGGGCGAAGGCCCTCAGTTCCCAATCATTCCATTGGTGTTCTGTGGCTAACTAATGAAACTACCTAAGAATTCTGCTAGTCATTGGCGGTAAATCTAGTAATAACCTTTCCAATAATGATCACCAACACTATTCATGGCATGGCGTTTTCGGGATTTGGTTGGTATCAATTTATATTTATACACACGTGTAACAAATGTTTCATTACCACGCTACTTACCAGCCCTTTTATAATACATTTCACTGGGTATTTATTCAGAATAATGTAGGCGACTCATTACTTAATATCTAAGTTCGCCACTGGTTGGCTTATGGAGATAATCACTAATAGGCATGAAAGGGAGTGCGGCGCTTGAAGGGAACTACTTCATGGCACTCTGGGACACCTACTTAGGATATGCTTAGGCCATGCGGATGGCAATGGTCAAAGACCTGAGAAATAGGACCCTCCCAGACCTTTGATTCCCGACGTGGAGCCTCACAGAGAAGAGGCGGGTAGCACGGACGAGTTTCCCATTGACGTGTTGCCATGTCCTAAACACGAAGGGATGTTCGGAAATGAGATGTTTTCTAGAGTGAGCTTCAAGCTAAAACTGAGAAAGCATGCCGCGATGCATTCCATTCCCGCCCCAGCCGATCAGTCGCTATCGGGCGGACCGACCTAAGTAAGGCGGCTAGAGCTGAAAAGGCCGCCTCTGCTATAGCCCCGAGGCGCATCTTTCGCAGGGGATTTCGCCGCAAATAGGCTTTGTAGACCCGTAATTTTCGAGCGAGTGACTCCTCTTAGGGATTCCTTATCACCCACATTACCCCTAACACTAACACTGTCTTTAAGCGATACTTATCATCAGGTAATCAAAGGTGCGCACCCTTATCACTTATGTACATTTGTCGTTTACATATGAAATGTTGTGAGTCCACGACAAGGTTTTGCTCACGTGAAATCCATGAATATCTTTCCAAAAGTGAAGCAACTTCTTCATCCAATCATGAGTAATAGTTTGCAAATTAGTGATAAAATGAATGGAATTTCTCGAAGCCGTCACCCGCTAAGCATACTGATTTCACCATCTCAGCGATAGACTGGATACACTTTCCAGCGACATTAAGGAATTTGCGTGGCCCATTAGCAATACGTATGCGTAGAGTCATAATATCAAGCCTGCAAATGTGAACCGCAAAGACGGAAAAATTGTGTGGTCACTGATTGTGAGATAAAATTCAATCCTGCAAGCACTATAGTCACAGAAAGTGGCCTCATGTGACTCCATAAGCATGAGTCTGAGCCGTTTAAAGCACTATGTAGGAGCTAACTCTCGTTTCGACAACTGTTCTGTGCACCCGTTACCTAAAAAATAGCGATCAAGCTCAGTGATTCAGCTTGGTGATCAGAAAGTGATCCTTTCCTCCTACGTCTTAACCTTCCTCGTATTTTTCTGGTTGAAGAGCTTTTTACATGGCTTGAGCTCTGTATGGTCTCTGGAAGCTGAACGCTTGCGTTTTCAAGACTTTTCGCATATCAACTTTGAATCGACCGATAACGTCTTTCAAGTAATAGTTTTCAGCAGTAGGAGCAGAAAAAATAGGGCGTAGAATGAGACATTGTACGTGATAATTACAAAGACGGCTACATCCAGAATGAATGTTCTACATGGCCTGAGCTCATTGACTACTGTCATGTAAGAACAAAAAATACGTCTGTCTTTACAAATTTCCTACAACTTGAGTCTATGTAGTTTTTTTCTTTATGATAATAATGGTTTGCAATTCGAAATCGCGTCGGCAGTCCAACGCGCGGACGGCCATATCACATGGTACGTACAGTCGTTGAAATAGCTGATATTTACTCGATCTCCACCACCGTTTAAACTCTTGTCGCAGCGAGTGGCTTAGGAAAAATATGCTGTATGTTTTCGTTGTCATCACAAGGAAGAAGTTGATGTCATGCTAAAATAGATTTTTTTAATGTTCTTAATTTTTCTACATCTCCTCTGCTTCGACTTGGAGCATGTGCAGGGTTAGAGAACTATGTATTCAATTCCCACTACCCCAAAATCTGCGAGTTTGGCAGAACAAAAATCGGCTGCTTTTCGTCGGTAGGGGCTATTCAGGGAGCTGATCACGATTGTCACGATCGCTTTATACAAACGTACAAAATGAACAAGCTCTGCAGGCCTTATCGGAAATGTTGGATGGGCATGTTAATGAGATTGCGACTTTGGTTTGGATAAAGCGCACATTATGACTCTAGTTGGGGCTTGTTTACGTTGCAACATCTTTAAATGGTCAGGGTTGTATTACTCTCAGATTAGGGGTTTGGCCATGGGTCAACGACTAGCGCCTGTACTTGCGATCTGCTTCATGAGCAGCTTAGAACAACCAGTACTCGGTCGCTTACCTCTGTTGTACTGTAGATATATCGACGACTGCTTCATAGTAACATCAACACAATCCGAAATGGACGAGTGTTTCCGCTTATTAAATGAGCAGTCGCAGTACATTAGGCTTACACGGGAAGTACCAAAGCATGGGTGGCTACCATATCTTAATACGCAGGTCAAGTTGTCTGGTGGCATTACCAGGGTAAAGTGGTACCGCAAGCCTAGCTGTAAAAATACCTTGATTCATGCGACGTCTGCTCACCCTGCTGCTGTGAAACGTGCGGTCATTAAGAACATGTTTGCAACAGCAACCAGTATGTGCACTGGTGGTGAGGAACGGCAGGAATCAAAACGTTTAGCTCTGTGCATTACTGCTGAAAATGGCTATGCGGTACCACCGCACCAACGAACGTCATATGCTGGTCACCGACGACAAACGCCACGCCAAGGGAAACTACCTTTATGCATTCCGTTCATCTCCGACAGGGTTAGCGCTGCAATAAACCGCAGTATTGTTCGAGCACAATTACAAAATGATGTTGTCTTAGTGAATATCCCTAACGACAACATCAAACGACAACTTGTTCGCAACAGACTGTACGATAAGCGCATATCGCCAAACTGCATTATTTGTCCTTACGGGAAGCCAGGAGATTGTGATAAGGCTTGCGTTATTTATGAGCTTCAATGTAGGACTTGTAATAGCACATATATTGGAGAAACGGGAAGGGTACTGGCTGTACGCGTCAAAGAACATCTAGCTGAGAAAAGGCGTGGTGTTATAACAACCCCGCTTGGCAAGCATAAAGTTGAGGAGCATAACGGAAGCGACTTTGATATTATGTGCTCTATTTTGGCGTACGAGACGGAAGTTTCGTCACGAAAAGTGTTAGAGTCATTCTGGATTTCCACAAGAAAGCCACGAATGAACAACCGAAACGAGTGTCTTTCGATTAGCAATGAACTCCTGCCTTTCGTATCACAGTGCGGGTTACAGTAAAGGCGACGTGTGCGGTAGTAGTTTCTGCCGTATAAGGAACATCGAGTCAAGTGAGACTCATTCGCCTTTACTGACACATGTGATTGAGGCGTGAGCTACTGCTCCGCTGGTGGAATCTTGGGTGAGTCTATTGCTTCCTTACCGGGTTGTCCGAGAGCGATCTCGAAACGACGCCGGAAACGCTAGAGGGGAGGAGGCGTTTGTTAGGATACTTTGCAAATCAAGAGCTTCGAGCCATCTTCAGGCCTCTGAAGAAGACGAGAAGGTCGAAACGTTAGGCCAATAAAGGTTCCACTTCTAACCTCGTGTTGGCATACAAAAGAAAAACAATCGACAACTATGCCGAGGTTTCAACAAGGGAGAACATGGGAGCTATTAGAAGTGGGATCTGTTCTTAAATTTGGGGAAATTTGGGATCTGCTGAAGTTCGACTGAAATAGGGTTGAAGTGGGGGAGAAGAAAAAACTCTTTTTCGGGCATCCCCTGTCTTATTCATTTTTGGTACGGCTGACAAAGGATGGGTGCTTAACTATTATTTATGGGGACACCAAACCACAGCCGTCCGTGAAATCAATGTTGTATACGTTACCGGCGTCTCTAGTGACTAATGAAATGCACAAAGTCTTCTAGCCGATTTGGTGTAAATTTTGACTCCAATTTGGCATTATTTGCGCCAAAACCTAAACGGTGGCTCACTGATCAGCGCCACGATTAATAGTGCAGTGGTAGCGATACATGTGACATGGTAGCTAATGTAGAAATTAAGTGAAATCCTTACAAGTTTCAAAGTTCGACTCGGCATAGATCCTGGTATAGCGTTTCTTTCTATTATTCCTTCTTGAAGCCGCAACTAAGATGAGGAATAACGTTATTTCTTTCTATTATTCCTTCTTGAAGCCGCAACTAAGATGAGGAATAACGTTATTCGGCTTGTTTTGGCCTTGCTGCCTTCGTCGGAGATTGGAAACCCAAAGATAAACGCGATCTATATTCAAACGCCATTTCAATTTCACAAAACGGTTCCATATAGACCAGAAGAGCCTAGGTAGGAATCGCAGACCTAAAGAACTAACGTGTTACCCTTACCAGCTTTCGCTGAGGCCACGGCTAATCTGATCTAGTGAGTGGCTTCAAATGACCCGACCGATTGGCATGAGAACAATGTCGTTTTTAGCCCGCTAAGGTTGAAAAATTAGGCAACTTCTTTGCTATGGCTATGCTCTCATCTTACCTATTCATTTCAGGGTTTTCGGCATTAATCCAAAATGCCTCCAAAGTTTTAAGCCCTGGAGCCTGGGGTTCGTGTGACGGAATCCCTACAGTTTCCTTAAAGGCAGTGTTTGGGGAAATTAGGCAGAAAAGTAAAAGAAGTAGTGAATTTGAAAGTCGAGATGCCCAGTTACAGGACACTGAAGAAGAAACGGATGGAAATGGTCGAAGACCTGAGAAATAGGACCCTTCCCCACCGTTGATTTCCGACGTGGAGCCTTCCCGTGGAGAGGCGGGTAGTCCGGACGAGTGTTCCATTGGCGTTTTGCCATGTTGTAAACACGAAGAGATGTTCGGGAATGAGAGAGCATCTCTTTTGTGCGCATCGAATTAAAACTGAGAAAGCGGGCCGCGATACCTTTTATTCCCACCCCAGCCAATCAGTCGCTAGGAGGCGGACCGAGCACAGTAAGGCGGCTCGAGCAGAAGAGGCCGCCTCTGCCACAGCCCGAGGGCGCGCCCTTCGCGAGGGATTTTGCCGCAAATAGGCTTTCCAAACCCGTAGTTTTCGAGTGAATGACTCCTCTTAGGGATTCCTTTCATCCACACTACCCCTAACACTGTCTTTAAACCCATGGCATTGCATCGGCTTTATTCCGATGGATCGAGTTAGTGAAGCCATCCACTAAGATCAGCGGTGGTCTCAGTCACAGCCGGTAACTTTTCAGGATTGTCTTGAGTGGGTTAAAACGCTGATTTACGAAATTAGAAGTGCTTAGGAATACGTCTACGAAGGAAAATCCGAAAGAAGTCCCCGGAAGTGGCAAAAATAGGGTCTCGTGACATCTGGCCTTTGACGAGATTACCGCGTAAAAATGAGTCTTTGAATCATTTCCGGCTGGGCGGTATCATAAGGGACTCTGGAATATCACCCTTTCCTCATGTTAATATCTCCTTTATCAGTGGCATATCTTCCTTATATTATGTTATCACACAAACTGTAGGCCTGATTTTATCTATGTGCCTTTAACTCGCATCTTGGTTGCAGTTTTAAGAAGAAATACACATGTGGTGGATCCATTCAAGGAATAGCGCAATAGATAGGTGCGTCAAATTAGTAAGTGGAGTTACTATTGCGGTCCCATCCGAGAGCAGGTAGCCCTTCCCGCGACCGCGGTAGTTATACTTTTACTCTGGCGCTGGGTAATTAGTAAGCGAGTTCAGAACACGCATGGTGCCCACTGTATAAAAAATAGTGAAGATGGTCACCACCCGCCATCGATTTGACCAGCTGAGTAGGAGAGGCAAGTACTCGGCAGAAAAGGCTTGTTATCGACTGTGATAAGATGATGTGATAGGATTAAAGAAAAACCAGCAATAAAGGTAGTGTCATTGAGAAGGGAAGGTATTGTCGCTGATTTCCTAAGTGATAATATCTCCTCCCGGCGCGCCGTCAATTTATAGTGGAAGCAGCAAAGCACCATCGATTGAAAACGTAATAGAAACGAAATGTGCTACGAATTCTCCATGAACCACAAACTCCATGGATCGAGCAGACCGTTGTCACCGTTTGACAAAAAGGCTTTTCGAAGAGTTCGAAGCGTATCTGACATCGTCAACTTGAGATGTGAGAGGATAAAACTTTGGACAAATCTTCTTTAAAACAACCACTGGTGGAAAAGGCTCACAGATAAAACGTGAAATGGCTTTTTCGGCTGATCTCTTTCGTAATGCCGTACTCGCTGCGAAAGTGCAAAGTGAATGATGATCAACAACACTTTATTCGACCAGTTTCTTCACATTTGTAGATGTGTTTGTTTCACACTTGCAAATGCAGCTTCACTTATGTACACAGTAGCAAAAAACATCATCAATCAAAGTCACATCGATTAAAAACGCCAATTAACATGATCAACATCATCAACCTGCAATGTCGTGAGGCAACGATTTCATAGAAATATAAATGTGCAATTATGATGCAAAAGCAAAGTTACGTCTTCACATACTTGCCATCTAAAGAAAATCGTACTGCTCGTCGCAAAATTCGAATATGACATTTTTTACTATACTCGTATTAACATAGAGAACATGTGCCACCTGCAATAAAAAGCCACTTACCGGAAATTATAAAAATAAAGCGAAGAAAAAATTATGAGTACTGATGATGGAGATATTATTGCACCTTACAATGAAAACGTAGGTGGAAACACTTACCTTCTTTACAAAGAGTCATCATGCGATCCTGTACTGATTATGCAACTGCCATGTTGTTATGCATACAGTCAAAACTATATTCTCCATACATTACTAAAACAATGGTTTGAAAATACTGCGCGATTCACAAGCTTTCACAAGTAGAGGGAAGGTCTAAGCAAATACAAGGAGTCAGCAAAGATTCAGATAAACTTCCTTTTTGCACGGTGAAATGAATAACATTTGCATTTCTCAAAAAATCAAAAAAATAACATCAACAAATCAAATCGCACCGTACAAGAAATCGACTGTGGAAAAGGAAACAAATATGGGTAAGAAAAATTAAATAAACATTACAGCAACTGGTAAGAGCATAGTGATAAATCAATTACTATGGACATCATGTGCGATAAAACTCACAACCCACACACATTAAACACATAAAACATAAAACAAACACAAATCTGGGGTAAGCACGTTCACAAAAGGTAAATACTAAAGAAAATCCTGGAAGTAAGCAAAAATCGCGTAATTTGCAGAATCGCAAGATGGCAAAATTACAGACTCGCAAAATCGCAAAATCGCAAGTCTGAATGTGGCCTGAGAGTCAAGCGCTTGAGAGCTTTGAAAAAAGACTGTTAAATACTGCGATAAATGTGATTACTCACTTTGTATAGCAGCTACAGGCTCCGAGCTGTCGCAAAAAAGAATGGTGACAATATTTATTTCACAGTAATTGATAATAATCTGTGTAAAAAGAGTGGAGTGAAGTGTGCCTTGGTGGTCCCGAAGCGCAAATTTGGTTTGTTCGCGTTTTGTAGGCAGCAGTATTGACGATGGAAACAGGCAGCTGAAGGATGGAAGGTGAAGTTAACAGACTCGGAGAAAGGCACGGGAGGAGAGGCACGAGTTGTGTTAGAAGGGGGAGAGCGCGCCTACGTGAAGTAGGCGGGCCTAGACAAATGTCAAAGTTGCGAGTCGTTCCTCCCTCTCTCCTGTTCCCAAGGGTGCCCGTCAGGGTACCCCAGGAGTCGAGGATTCCTCGAGGGAGGGGTAGTATGTGATGGACGAGAGGGGAGTCGTAATTGCAGAAGTCAGCAGTGATACAAGGTAAGGTTATGTGAATATGAGAAGCGGAACGTGCCATTAGCTAACACGTCTATGTAGGGAATCAAACCACACACGTTTTTGTTCAGGTTAAAGCAGTCATCCTATCAACGGAGACCAAGAGATGAGCAGTCTAGTACATCATGCTTGTTGTTGATGTGGTTAAACTGTTATATTTTGTTGCAGTGGTGCATGTAAATTGTTTAATGTGCAATGTTCAAACAAAAATTAAAGCCTTTGAAAGTCTTTGTCACTCTGATTGTCATCACGCAAAGCACCAGAAGAGAAGATCATTACCTTCGCTGTTTCAAGATCCTCTTTGACAGGTGTAGGATGTGTGCATCTGGTCGGCTATTGATCATACGTAAGACATAGAATGTTGGGCAGATGGTTTCACAAAATCTTGTGCAGCACCTGAAATCCTGCGCCTAGACTATCATCAGAGGGGCATGTAGTGTGGAAAAATACCTGGAATTATTGACTTTTCCACGTGCTTTATGAACCTGTTAGAAGTTATAGATGTCGATGGTATGTGAGCCGAAAATCCTGGACCAGGAAGTGGGTTAACCATTGCTTGGCCAGAGTTTTGGGCGTAACGGTAAGTACGCTAATTCCATCGTGTTGAGCTCTGTAGTAGAGTTCCGATATGGAGATAAGTGATTGGCAGTTAAGTCAAACTATATGGAGCGCTGAAAGTTGGTAAAGCTGACTTCATCAGGATATCTAGAGTTTTAGGTCCTGAACTGCTCCTTTCACCTCTTGTGAGCCTAATGGCTATTGAAAAACTCGGTCAGAATTGGCTCTGCTGGCGGGGACGATGAGAGCACACTTGATGTCTTACAAAGAAGAGAAAAGAAGAGAATCAGTGTCTGAAATCATTAGAAGAAAGTTGAGGTCCTTATTAATCTGAGATAAACAAGGAGGGAAATTGTCTGAAAACTTCGCTCATCGCTAGATGGCGGTCATAACTGGAAAAACTGGTTATACTTTCATCGCACAAGAGCACTCCTGGCCTGTTGCAGTTAGACCAGCTCAATGTCGTGAAATGTAAAGTCCATACATATGGTTTTCTCCTGTAGCTGCTCACAATGAAGGGCTCCTTCAATTCATGTGTAGGTTTCCGTGACTATTTCTGGTTGTTAAAGTCCACGAAACTTATCAAAGCAAAGTCACTGGGCTTGCCAGCCTGAAAATTAGGCGCTGTAACGAAACTGCTAGTGAGTTGACAGAGGATGGTATCTCACCCAAATTGACTTAAATTCCACGACGAGTACTCCATGATCGTTGGGGTTCAGGTTTCGAGCAGCGCACCTGCTTCGGCATCCTCCGCTCAGCGCAAGTCCTTCGTCCACAAATTGTGTAGACCGAATAATTGCAAAGCCCATTGATGATACCTCGTTCAAATTTGGGTGGCGGATTCACAGCACATTCACATCCAAGGACAAACAGCGAAAAAAGAGAGAGGAACAAGCATCAATGCAATATAATTGCGATGTAGTTAAATATAATTGCTACTTCGTTCTCTGGAACGTGCCTTGATGTAATCACTGTTTACTAGAACATGTAGCATTCAGAGTATGCACTGATCACTCGCACCGTGCAATACCCTTTCAATGTTATCTGCAACTTGCAGCAGGAAACCAGTGCATGGTGGATTCTTGAAGCGGAAGCCACAAATGTATGTCCTATCTGATAGCCACACAAGATCATCTTGTTGGGCGAACCACCCTTCTAATTACATCTACTGCCCTTCCAATCACATCTACTGCGAAAGTGGGAGGCATGGCGCATACCCAGAGCAAGGATGGCGAATGCTGAGGTGTTGGTTTTACTGCAGTGCTACCAGGAAAACTGTTCAGGAACCATGGAGCTGCCTCTGAACAGATTTTGAACGCTCTCTGTGTGATACTTGATGGCAAAAAATTTCCCTCGACATTTCTTTCATTCAAATATATCAAGATCTAAGCAAAGTACAAAAAAGTTCAATAGCGCGTTAGAAAAAGCTAAGTCTCTAGCTTTAGAAAAACACATTTAGTTGCAAAGCAATAGCACGAAAAAACTTATAACTGTTAGAAATCAAAAAACCCGTATGGAATTTTCATTTTCCTCGACATATCCTCGACTCGAGTATCTCCCGCATTTCTGAGCATTTGGATTTCGACACAATCCATTGCCACTTCTATACCAACTTAAGAGGGCTATACCTACTAAAAATAGGAAATGGCTCCACTTGCACAAGGTCATGCAAAGTGTGGACGATTGTGGCTAAACCAGCAAGCTCTCCATCATTAACCTTCCCCACTTCCTTCTCTCGGCTCTTTACCCCAACTGATGACATCGATAGTGGTACCTTCTTCCGATAGAGAATAGGGTCATTTTCTGAAGCCATGCCTCGAACGTCAAGCGCAAACGTAGAGTCAGTCGTCTGTTTGTCGCTGTCAAGCGGTCAATGTGTGTATGTCTTCTGAACAAATTGTGCAATATTTAACGTCGATGACAAAGAAGAAGTTCCAAGACAAGGACGCTAGGTTGGTGGATCGCTCATGCAACTTGTAACTCCCCTGTCCTTGGGATCTCTCTCGTTACTGCCGGATAGACCATACTCTACATGAGTTCATTATGTATGAGCTAGTATTATAATATCAATAGTGCCCTTTTCCTCATGCCTTTGGTATCCGTCTACACTTTTTTTAATGTAATTCTATGACATATGCAGTGAAAAATATTTCCTGAGTGAACCGATATTATACCTTAGTATCCTGTTATATTGCAGTAACTCCACAGGAACCTACCCACATTTATAAGTAGTTCTTTTCGCAACATGCAACACAACCGACCTAGTAGAGGCTCGCGCAGGCCTACCATTCTCGTACCGTCGGCAGATACTTTCTCAAAATAATGGCCCTTTCAATACCTGCGTTCTTCTAAAATCTGGTACAGTTGGACCATTATGCAAAGAATAAGGCTCTAGACCGCTCAGGTCACGACAGATAAAACAGGACCACCTGACCGTTCTTAATCCACACTTGAATTTTTGCTCGTAGATTTTGAGGAACCTACGAATGAAGAATCGCAGGCCGCGTAAGTGTACGGTGGTTATGCAGTTTCATACTAAAAACTACATCATTTTTGTTTCAGATCTGGACCTTCATCATCTCGACTCCAGAGCATGGAAGACAGATCAGGGGGGAATAGTCTCTAAGCGCTATCTAATGACAATGATAGGTATATGGGTGAATTCAACGAATTGGATTCTCACAAAAGATTTTCTATAATCACATAACTACAATATAATTCATTCAAGAGGAAATATTCGACAGCGGGGCACTGAACCATCACAGAGACATAAACGCAAAAGTTCTATCTATTGGCCTAGGTGCAGGCTATCTGAACTCGTTCCTTCATCATCATTTCCCTAATGTGGGTAAAATAGCATTATCACAAATATACAGGGGGTGCCAATGAAAAAAAGAAATTTTTCTCCCCCACTTTCAACCCTGCTTTAATCAAGCTTAAGCTAATTCTGACGAGGTATTTCCATCTCAGAATTCAAGAGCACACCTCCTACAATCAGTAAACCCCGTAACAGCCTCCTGCACGAACAGGATCGGGAGATTATTCCGATGAACATGAGGTGTCACCTCAACACGACCAAATCGGAGATTTCGTCGCTCTCGTTCAGAACCTGAAGTCCGTCCACTCTGGGTACCTAAAGGGATCCATAGAGTGGTGTTCTTTAACATTCCGTTTTTTCTGGGTTCCCAGCGCCCTTACTTCCCAACAACGAGAACGTGCCGTTACCGCTGAAACCCCTGCGGAGGTAGGGGGGGGGGTGAGGTATGAAAAATGATACTTTGTGGAAGTCCCTTCGGTTTGTGGGAGTCACAGAGCAAGGGCTCGTAAATCCCATGGGCCGACTGGCCAATCCTCAGGAAGCTTCCCACGAAATACCTACCACGGAACCTGGCTCCACTGTTCTGAGCGGACCTTGATACCGTAGGTGCTCTAAAGCCAGACTGCGCCGACGGAAGGCTCCGTATTTTGATCATGGTGAGAGTAGTGAGTCCCAGCTTGTTCCTGTTCAAGGAGCATTCCAGGATTATTTTGCCCCTTTCATCTCTTTCGTTTTCCTGTGTTTCGTATACGTGGCGGATGCGAGCCATGAGCATATTACTTTTTGGCACCCCCTGTATGTTGACAGACCAAGCAAACAGTTGAACATTAGTTACAGTTGAACGTCACCGTCATCGAACTGGATTCGAAGATGTTTGAAATCACTCAGAAATGGTATAGCTAAAAGGTAGACGATCGACACCACGTGGGAGTAGACGATGGGACGGCGTTCATCAAGAGGGCTGTTAGAAATGGTACGCATAATTAACTTATGTTTTCTTTCGTTCAACACTCCTTTACATAAGCACATTCGGCGCTCAAAGAACGCCATGCGACCTAATGTTGACATGGCTGGCATTGCATCGATCGCAAGGCGCGTTGCGTGTGTGTTGCGACAATCGCAAGCAGTCGCGTCGCTGAGTATGAAATTCAATATTGGGCTCATGGGTAGAATATAAGGTTTGTAGGATTTACAATATGTGACATACTCTGATAGAGGTGCAGCAGCATGGCAGCAGCAGAGCAACTTCAACGCTCGGGTCACTGCCGTGCTGCTGCTAAAGTGGGCGGAGCCGCTGCAGCACGTGCTGCCATGCTCGCAGCAGTCGCTGCCAGAGTTACTAGTGCCATGACGTTGCCATCAGCATTACAGAATATATGCTGCCTTCGTTTGTACTGGAACTCTCGCCCTCGTCCTGGCTCCGCCCCCCTCCTGCAGCATACACCAGTAGTAAAGTAACAGCACCACTGGTACCCTGCGACCTTACTACTCCACTGTCCTGCCGTCACTAGCGCTGGTGGTCTCGCCCTGCTAAGCCCCGCCCCTGACCCCGCCTCTGATCCCGCCCCTACTGTGTACCCACAGGCATACACCAGTACCAAAGCATACACCACTACTGGAATCTTCCAGCTGTACTACTCTAATGTCCTAATGTCATTATCAGCCAATACTCATGCACAGTAACGTGCGATGTTTATCCTAATAACATCAATGGAATCAGATTTTCGACCATCTGGTCATACCCGAAAAAGGTCAAAATTTTACTTTTCTCTGGAAACTTGCATATGGGGGTTTTCGAGGGTGCTGATCACGCTGGTGAGCTCGGTTTTGCGCAAAAGTTCCAAATTTCGCGTGTTTTCGACAAATATAACAATTTCGGGGGATTTTGACTATAGGGACTCTTACAAAGGTTTCTGAGGGCGCTGATCACGCTGGTGAGTTCATTTTTGCGCGAAAGTGTCGAATATCGCGCATTTTCGACAAAACAGAACCAATTTTGAGGGACTTTCGTCAAAAATGTACCGATTTTTAGGAATTTTTGACAAATAAACCAGTTTCGAGGATTTGACTATAAGGGACCCCTACAAAGGTTTCCGAGGGCGCTGATCACGCTGGTGAGCTCAGTTTTGCGCGAAAGTGTCGAATTTCGCGCGTTTTCGACAAATATAACAATTTCGGGGGATTTTGATTATAGGGACTCCTACAAAGGTTTCTGAGGGTGCTGTTCACGCTGGCGAACTCGGTTTTGCGTGGTATTAGTTTCCAGAGAAAAGTTTCAACCAGTGTCGGGTACTAACAATACACAATACCGGTAATTAGTTCAACATGCATCACTTCACGACATCACAATAATATACAACCGCTATACAAGGAGTACATCGAATTATTACTGGGATGGATTGTTAAAGTACTGTGTGTACAAAATGATTATTACTGGGATGGATTGTTAAAGTACTGTGTGTACAAAATGGTTAATATATCCTAAGATACAATGACTACTATCGCCTGATCCGTTTTCCAACTCGAAAAAATCATCTGAAATTTAATCCGACGCTCCTCGAATGTATGCAGCGTCCTAGAATAAAACCTGCGCCCAGATGCTCACTAGCGATCCAAAACCAATGAACAAGAAGATTCCGACGACGAGAAGATTCAATTGGTGATTGCTGATCAATGGCGGAGCTAGATAAATGCATAGAAGCACTCCGAAGGTGGACCAACTACGGATATTCTGTTTTAATAATGTTTGAAAAACGGATCAGCGGAACAAGCGATTGCAAACAAAAGTCTCGATCAAATCAGATGAGGTGGCATTAAAGCTGTGAGGTGACTGATTGTGAGTGTGGAAAAGTGTATACAAATTGTGAGTACAGTAAAGAAGGCCCGGGGCGTAGAAGACCCGTGTTCACTGACCAGAGGGTCCCGCTTGCTCACTTTGGGAACTATCAACACATCGTCGTTTCTAAAACAGATGTTTTTGATATGCCTGAGGAATCATTTGAAAACACCAAAGTAAATCCTTACAGGGCGGGGCACTAGGCGGTCGTCTGTCAACAGGTATTGTCTAATGTCAGCCCTAAACAATCGAGAATCATTGAAATGTTTACATGTTGAATTATGTACTATATCTTAAAATTGCTCTACGTTTCTATACAAAAAGGAACACCTACATTGCACGCGCTAGGGCGCCTCGCAAAATTGCTGTCCAACACAAGCGCAGGCCCCTGAGTTGGTGAAACTTTTTAGCCCTTGCCGTATCGTTGTTTCCAAGGGTGAGCCAATAGCTTAAAAATGCTATATGTTATTGAAACGGCAACCATCTCCAGCCATCACCTTGTCTCACCGAGTGGGATTTTCAATCAAGTGGTCTATCTCACCATCCAGTTCCGGAGCATACAATTTCAAACCGTCAAGACAACAGCCTGCCAAAAGATGAATTTAGTTATCAACAGGGATATTTTATGGCTGTCTTTTTCACCACAACCAACCTATCAACGTGTCTGCAATATCCTCTGGAAGATCCTTGAGATTTGGCTTTTTTTGGTATCTACCTGACATTCGGTACGTGTAGTCTTGAATAACCTGTGCAGGATTGCACGCCTAAAGTGATAAGTACTGGATCAAAGGTTATGGCAATGGTGGCTAGTCCAAGTGGTCTCAAAACTTAACTGAACCAAGTACTGCCTCATGAAATCAACGCATTGAGAAGTGTGATCTTCGGGGCGCGCTCGCAACGCGCGTCGCCAGTACGCCATCAATTGATTTAGGTTAGTTGCATGAAAAAAAAGAACATCATTCCTTGTTGTACTACAAATCTCTCAACGCGAGCAAAGTCTACCTTAAATGGGGAAGACTCTCGCACTATCCATTGTGAAGTCAGGTTCTTCGCACTCAGGTATGATCCCTCCGGCAATCTACTGCTCGCATTTTTCGAAACGGCACTCTCTACGCGCGAACACCGTACATGTAAAGAATTCGTCTGTGTCATCAAGGAGTCAATCTGCAATTTCGAAGTGAGGGACAGTTTTTTTGAGGCAGTGTATATGCACATGGTAACTAACGAGGGCTGCCATCCCTACGACTGCATCTGACAGTCTTGCAATTACGGCCAGCTGAGCACGAACGACAGAATCTGATGACTGTGGGACGTCCGCAACGGCCAATTGCAACGATCTAGCATTTTCAACGTCGATGCGGCACTCCCGAATCGTGTACTGGATGAAACGCTGAAGTTTCCCATAAGGTTTACGAAGGCGAATCCGAAAGTATAAAAGGAACAGACATTGTATTCTTCGCCAATATGGGAATGTGATAGGGCTTCCCCTAACTGCTCCACTGAGATCTCCTTTGTCTGAGTTACTGCGCGCACAATCCCTGCAATACGATACAAACTACATTTTCAAAGTGTCTCTGCTATTAACGATGAAGACTGTATAATGGAACCTCGGAGTGAACATAGCGGAACTGATGATCCACTTTGACTTCCATGCTGATCTGGATCACGACCAGCTCCTTCCGCTGCAACTACTTGCCCACTTTCTATAAAGGACAACGACGATGAATCAGTATCAGAGCTGAGGATTGCAATAAAGTGTGGATGACCTTGCGATGCGACCGCACAGTCTGATTCGACAATTTGCGGCTCCTGTCGCGGCTCTTGGGATTCCATTGAGTTGGCAGACGCTGACCGCTGAGAGAGGGATAAGGTGGGAGAAGGCAAGGACGCTTCATCATTCTCTTCTTGAGTAACAAGCGACGTAGAGCTTGAGCCTGGTCGGTCCTCTAACGACGAGTTATTGCAGTCTGGAGATGATTGGTAAGGGCTTCAGTGAACACCTACAGTAATCTCCTCTTGAGACCTACCACTCATTGATGTTGATGTGCACTCGTGGACAGCTCTTCTATACTCTCGAAGCTGGTTTATCAATTCGTTAGCAGCGGAAGATGTTCTACACCCTTCACCAGTGGCACCAACAAAATGGTCAGGGTCTGAGCTATGAGAAGGCGATGCGGAACGGCTCATTATGCCCCTTGAACTGAATAAAACTAACTACAAATGAGCAAAAAAAAGATACTGGGCTGCTACCGTTCGAAGAAGTTGAACACATTTAAATCCCTTTAATCCTTCGACTGGCCAGAGGTTATCAGAGGTTACAGATAGCACCATTTTGGAGGTTAAGATTGTGAGGTCAACTGATACATTGTTTACATAAGAGACCTTGGTTATCTGGATACGGTGAGATTATGAGGCTGAGACCGATCATGATTAATACATTGGTATCATGAGTTCACCACGTATTAGGGTTATTAAGCAATTCTTAAAGAACGATTAACACTTTGGCAACGGAGCAATGTTCACTGCAAAGAGTAAGGCCTTTTTGTGCTCCCGAAAAAATCGTCCCCGCCGAATAGGTTACAAGTAGGTTAGGTTGGGATTGAGCGCAATGCAGCATTCTCTGAGAGCTGTACAGCAACTTCGTGATCGTATTCTAATCAGAAAATGTGAACTTTCTCCCATGGTCAAGTAGGAACGTTATCAAAATGAGCCGAGTAGGTGCCATATTTCTTCCAAAAATGAAGAAGATAGAATGCACCGTCGCCAATGTGTTAGTGTGTTAGTCAATGCAAAGCTGACAACTTAGAAACGTGAGACAACTTAGAGAAACAAGACATAGGGCTATGAGACATCGACATAAGAATTAGAGACGTGAGACGTAAGAGATTGACCCAGTTTCAATTACTATGGCTGGGGAAAGTATATTGTAAACATTATGAATTCGAAATTCTCTGGCTACGACTTTTTTAAAGAAGCGGTTGAAGCGACTAATTTTGCTCAAAGTGAATAGAGCTCGAGGCGCTACAGGGTGCTGTCCTCTTTCTATGGCCTCTCTGAGTGCTACAAAAGGGTCGGCGGTCCGCATCTCCTGCAGAAGTACACAGCATTCATTGGTCCATGAGTCAAAAGCGAACACTATGACTTGTCCGAATACTGCATTGCCGTTCACTTCCAAATATACGTAGTCCTGCGTCGTATCCATCACCCTTTTATTGTAAACCGCAGATGAGTACATCTTGTCTCCTTTACGCAGTCGTGAACTGAAACAGTCCCTACAGCCTCAAACTTCCTTTTCATTCCCCCTACCTATCTACCTCTTACCTGTACCTGAATGATGTATAGTGCCGCCTAGGCATGAAATGTTGCTGATGTTCTATCAGCAGATCCTCGAATGACATCGTATATGATCGCGGCACGTACCAACCATCGTTAAGCATGATATAGCCCGTAGAACGTCTAACAGAATAATTTGTTAAGTATACCACCATTGCCACAACCAGTCTTTCCTAAGTACATGTAACCTGACCTGGATGTTTCACCTGCTTTGACTTTTGCTTGCAAGCGGTCCATGAATACATTGCTCACCAACTGGGTTTCCTTGTTCAGCCTGTCCACCATATGTTTATAGAGGAGAAAACTAGAAACCGAAGATATTTCGGTGTAAAATGTGGTCGCGAATAGAAGGACTGCGAATTGTGCATACTTCTCAACGACAGTATCCTCGACATTCGTTGTACACTGGGTAATGCGAAGTTGTAACCGTCGATGCATGCATTCGAAAGAACTGGCACTCCAATGGTATGGTGATCCCACGTCACTAAGGTCCTCCAGGATTGCATGATCGATGAGGCACTGCAGATTTAACTGTTGTAACACCATCGTACACTTGAAAGCAACCTTTTTGGAAACTACTACAGCACTCACATGGACTTTCAACGTGAACAAAGTCGGTTCGATGGCGTACCACAACAACTTCATGGACTTCGCTAAGTCTTGCACCACTTCGAAATCCGAAACGAGCATTTCTGCACTCTTTTCTAGAACCCGCACCACAATCCAGTATGCCAGCACCGCGACGGCACCTACCGGCTCTGCACAAATATTCAGGGCGGCTGCAAGCGGGAATGCGACGAAGGACAGCTAGAATTTGCCAAAGTAAAGCAAGAAATTAGAGAATGCTCGAACATCCTTCACTTACAGCATCCTTCTCAGACCCCGTCGTACAAGGGAGATCTTCTATCCCAAGAATGAACTTAGAAGCGTAGGTGTAGTTGCGCGTGGTAGCAATAATGTGGTGGAAACTCGGCAGACACTGGGAGCGAATCTTCATTACGGGCACGCGGCTGTGCACCGAGAACATGGCTGAAGTAATTGCTTAACACTCTCATGGGGAACAGTGAAGAACAGTCAAATGAGTCACCTTTGAAAAGGTCACATGTTATCCCTTCCGAAATCACATGTAGAGCATCCGGTATGCAATTATTCAACGACAAGATATCCATCATTTGCGTCCGCCCTACATGAAATACCTTGTGTTTGTTCCGTTGAGTACTCGGATTGAAGGTAAGACATGAACAGTCACAGCTAACCTCTCATGCCTTGAGACGAAGAAGAAGAAGAAGTAGTAAATGTGCGACGGTCACCCTGGTAAGGGAACCTGGGAAACCAAATCATTCGATAACCAGCCCTTTCACCCGCGAAAGTGCACAGATGACAACCATGCAATGATTGCCAGCGGGGCAAGTCGTACAGTGTTTTCAAGGCCTGCAACACTAAATGCTATAGGGATCTCCTTCGTCATTGCCAAAGCTGTAAAACCCACGCCAAAGTCAATGACACCATTTGCCAGTATGGGAGTGCATAACCACGTACAATCATCGTTTTCGTTAACCACAGGGATTCCACTCTCCCTCAACTGTACGAGTTCTTGCCGAAGACTGAAAGGTGACAGCTGCTCCTCATTATAACAATCGAGCACATCCAACAGAGACATAAGTCACAGACCGTGAGAAAATTTCTACCAGAAGTTGTTCCGTGAGAGGTTTCCGTGTGAATGTGATACCCGCCATGATAATATTCTCGAACTTATTCTTCTCCTTGAATGGTAGCCCTTCGAGACGGATGTATATGGGCCAGGCTTCGGACCTTAGTGTGAGCATTATTATAAACAGGGGAAAGACAACCAGACTTAAGCGAAACTATGACACCGTGAGAGCTTCTTGAACTTGACACCGTCAAAATTGATAGTCAATAAAATGTTGATCTTCCGTTCCTCAAAATCCGACCGCATTTCAATGAGCCGCTGGTACTTGGGAAACGAATGGGTCTCACTTCGCTCGACACGTTCTACCTGTAACTAATGGCGGAATACGCATAAAAGGGTATATATATAGTCCGGAGCAACTGCCTACCCCTTGGCCATGGCCATGGTCATGGTGGATTTGTCTGTGAACGCTTATGATACTCGGAAGGACTCTCTCAAGAATCAACGACAGCTGCGGCGCAATATCCAGATGGTGAACAGTGGTTCTCTTCATGATTTTGCACCGCTTTGGAGCAACTCTAAACTCAATCTGGCTAAAGCATGATAATAACTACGGCTTCACTAAACACTTCAATGGACAAACCCTTGCAACGGGCATGAGGTATTTTCACAAACAGCCTTCGCACCACCTAAACGTGAGCTGCACTGGTTGCAGTAGTATGATTTCCTGTGAGCGAATCTCCTTTCCGCCTCATACATTGCCTTCTTCACAGATTTGCCAATCTTAAATACATCCCTAAGATTATTATTTGCGTCTGTGTATGTGTGTGTAGTGCTGTATTAGTTATTGTTAGAGGGGGGGACGGGGGAACAAACATCATCAAACAACATCAAAAGCAAAGCATGCAAAAAATTAGAAAAAAAACAAAAGCATGCAAAAAAAGTAAAAAAGAAAAGCATGTAAAAACCACAAAACCATCTAAAGACACCACTAGGTAATTTTAATGGCCCATTATTTTCCCTATCATCATCGTTGCTATCATCACCACCACCATCAAAAAACCGAAAGCACACAGAGCATTGTGGAAAATCGAAATCATCACAAGAATCATATATGAAATTTCACAACTCGGATTTCATTCAATTTCATCCATGTTTACATGTCTACACTACATATTTACTTCCTCTTCTCCGTCACTACCCCTAGTGGTGTCCTTAGATGGCTCAGTTTAAAAAAAAATCACTGCCTACTATGTCAATAAAATCATCAGAAACATCACTACTTTCTAGTGTCTCCAGAATATGTGAGTCCTAAATCTTATCTTAACCTATCCTAAACGATCCTATCCTAATTCATCAGAAACATCACTGCTTCCTAATTTCTCCCGAACATGTAAATCCTAAATCCTATCCTATCTTAACCTATCCTACACGAAAAAGCGAAGAAAAGCTTAACTGACCGGTTCTGGAAGGGTCACATCAGTCATGGCCTGGCAAAAATCATCCAAAAAACTTGCCATTTCTTCGCTAATGCCAAAGTGCAATTTAAATATAGTAGCATACAATAATTTTTGTTCATGAGCTGAAAAATGAACGTTTGCAACACTTGACATGATAGCAGACTGAGCCACACATGAGTAAAGAATGAGACTCACACAAATGGGAACACGAAATCCTTGCGTCATTTTGGTGGACAATAACTTCGCCTCGAATCCCTTCTGCGGACTCCTCCTCTACGGGCTCACCAATGCCTTCTTCGCGCATGTCATTTTCCTCCCCTTCCTCCCCGTCGTTCTCTCCCGGATTCAGCTCAGCCAGCTGTTGAGCCAAGTCTCTCACTGGTTCTACAAACGATAGAAAGTACTGGCCACAGAGAGTTACCCCATCATCGAGAAAATGTTCAACATTCCCACCAGCCATAATTCTCAAGGACCGACTTCTTCTCAACGGCTTTGGCACCTTCCTCGGCGGCTCCTCTGATACGGTGGGTTCCTCTGTGTGGTCGCAAGAGCTCGAAGAACTTTCGACCAGTCGTCTGCGGCTCATGATAGGAGGATGCTACACCTACGCCCTCTTCTGTCACAATTAAATCAACTTCTTTAACATTAGCGCCATCACAACTAACTAAAATGGTGGGATAAAATGAAGTACTTGCGGCTACAAAACCGGAATGATATAAGTGATATAGAAATCGGCTAGGCATTTATTCTCCAGAAAACAACAATCACAAAGGAGCCGTCTACCAAGGGGAATTGTTACGCGAGTTAGTCAGGCTTGATTGGTATCATACTCCGAGTCCGCGGTCACGAAGGGGTATTTGGTGCGAGAGTACTGGATACTGCATTTCGGAAAGACTTCCCGAACTGCATCCACACACCTAAACAAATTGGACTCTAGCCCTATCCGAACAGCTCGCGAGGGGATAACCTTCAAACATGCGTACTGTGTCAAGGGCTTGCTCAGATACATCTGTTCGATGTTAGCGCATTGCCATCCCAACATGTACTGCAGATCCAGTTTTAAGAACCTAAAAAACACCCGCTTAGACAAAAAAGGTTCTGAGAACGGTAGTATGAGGAAGGAGCAGCACCTGTTCTCTCTGCAATCCAAGTAAGTGATAGCTGGAAGCTTCTCTGCTAAGATAACCCATGGGTGGACCAACTGGTTGTGACGAAGACACACATACTTGACGCGGGTGTTGCCCGGGCGGATGCTCTCCAAGTCCTGGTCGGTCAGTTCACAACCTTCGAGGTGCAGCGTCTACAAATGCGAGGAGATGAGGGGATAAATTTTCTGCTCCTGTCCAACTTCTACCTCCAACTGACGGTAACTCCATAGGTTTCGAAGCGCTTCAACGGCAGCCGCCTTGTCGTTCCTTATCTCCAGGTCGACTATTGGTCCCAACAACATCTATACAACAACATCTATAGCTTAGAATAGCTATAGCTAGGCACCGCATTGAATAAGCATTAGGTAGGAGTACACAATACGTGTAGGTAAACATATACAATTCATGTATTAAATGGATGAATGATGATGAATAATGCTAAATGCTAAGGGTATTACGTAAGTATAACACACCCGCTCACATGTGTATTTGCGTACTCCCCCAACTACCGTAACCCGACGCCTAATAAATTGACTCCAGAGGGATATTGTCTACTCTCGACGCCGGATGCGATTGCGTACCCGCGGGTTGACTACAGTAACCGAAACCAACTAAACAGCGCAAACATGCCCAGATAACACTGAATTGACCCTAAAACGCGAACCTCCATCGTCACGAGTAAGTTAGGGTGCTAGCTAGTGTACTTGAGAGAGCGACACTCTATCTCACGTTGTCGTTGCTCATATGATGTCATCGAACTATCACCACTGTACACTGAAGTGTATATTTCTACCTAAGCCTTATTCAGAGGGAGCTGAAGTTTCCTTCAACTAAGACTTAAGGCAGAAACCTACCCTAGAAGAAATAGCGCCGGACACCGAGCGTAGTGCAATGCCCCAGCTAAATCAGCACTTTTGTCGTAGAACTAAACTAAGTCGTATCGTAGGTGACGGCCTTAGTACAGAACAGATGACAAAAGTTCTTCAGACACTATTCTTTAGACACTAAGACACTAACACTAGATAAGACACTAGCACTTATGCGGCTTGGGGGAAGCATGCTGTACATGTATTAACAAAAACAAATGTGAGAAACTGCAAACTGCGAATGGCTGTGAATGAATGGAGTCTGAGATTTCGCTACATGTGAGAGATGAATACGTTTCTACCTCATTTCGGCACAAAATGCGCACCTCCGCATCAACATCAACAGATTCATTTTGGATACTGTAGTCAACCCTCGAGCGCAACAATAGGACTGTCGGGTAAATCAAGCCAAATCTACAGCACGGAAAAAACAACCTCACTATTTGATTGCAGAAAACATGAGCTAACGATGAGGAAAAAGTATAGCATCATACCATCAAAAAAAAAAGGCTGTCGCAATTGAAAACAAGCATTTCGTATCATAACATGGCCACAGTAGACAGCTCTCAGAGCCGCACGAAAAAAAACGACCTACCTTTTGATTGCAGATAACAACACAACATGAGCTAACGCTAACGATTAGAAAAAGAATAGTATCAGCTACCAAAAGGCTAGGCTGTCGTTATTGAAAGCGAGCATTTAAACGTAACATGGACGCAGTTGACAGCTTTCAGAGAGGATGATGTATACTTCCCCAACTACCGTAACCTGACGGGCGCCTATAATAAATTGTGCTACATTAGGTTTGTCGGGTAAATCTACAACACGAAAAAAAGAACCTCATTTTTTCATTGTACATAGCATGAGCCGACGGTGAGAAAGAGGATAATAAGATTAGAATAGTATCAGATCACCGAATACCAAAAGGGCTGTCGCGATCGAAAAGGAGCACACACTCAAACGTTATGCGGCCAGTTGATATCGATAGCTTTTAGAGCGGATGATGCATGCATCCCCATTTACAGTGACCCAACGGATGCCTACCTATAACAAATTGACTCTAGGTAGGAGTGTAACATTCGGACCGTCGGATAAATCTACAGTGCGAAAAAAACAGGGTAAATCTATCTATAGCACGAAAAAACAACATCATGTTTTCATTGCAAGAAACATGAGGTAACGCTGTGAAAAGGATAGTATCAGCTACCAAAAGGCTGTCGCAATTGAAGACGAGCATTTCGTAACGTAACATCACGGCCACAGTAGACAGCTTTTCGGCTTTCAGAACGGAACGAAAAAACAACCTCACCTTTTGATGGCAGATAACAACATGAGGTAACTATGAGAAAAAAGGATAGTATCAGCTACCAAAAAGCTGTCGCAATTGAAAACGAGTACTCGTTTTCGAAAACAATGAAAACTAGTACTCGTTTTTGAAAACAAGTTTTTCAAAACAAGTATTTCGTAACATGGCCGCAGCTGACAGCTTTTAGAGCGGGTGATGCGTACCTCCCCAATTACCGTAACCCGACGCCTAATAAATTGACTCCAAGAGTGCAACATTTGGACTATCGGGTAAATCTAGCAAAATCTGCAACACAAAAAAACCACCTCATTGCGAAAAACATGAGGTAACGATGAGAAAAGAGGATAGTATCAGACTAGGGCTGCCGTAGTTGAGAACAAAGCATTTCGTATCATAACATGGCCACAGCAGACAGCTTTTAGAGCCGCACGAAAAGAAAACGAAGCTATACCTTTTGATTGCAGATACAATTTGAGATGAGAAAAAAGGATGGTATCCAAAAAAGGCTGTGGCACTCGAAAACGAGCATTGCATTCACAATTGAAAACAAAACAAGTATTTCGTAACATGGCCGCCTTTGACAGCTTTCAAGCTTTCAGGGAGTGATGCATACTTCCCGAACTACCGTAACCCGGCGCCTAACAAATTGACTGCAGAGTGCAACATTCGTTTTGTCGGGTAAATCTAGCTAAATCTACAACCCGAAAAAACCTTAATTTCATTGCAGAGAGCATGAGGTAACGCTGTGAAAAAGGATAGTATCAGACTAACAAAGGGCTATCGCAGTTGAAGACGAGCATTTCGTATCATAACATGGCCACAGTAGACAGCTTTTCAGCTTTTCGAGCGGCACGAAAAAATCACTTTTTGATTGCAGATAACAATATGAGCTAACGATGAGAAAAAAGGATGGTATCACACTACCAAAAAAGGCTGTGGCACTTGAAAACGAGCATTGCATTCGTGAATAAAAACGAGTATTTCGTATCGTATCATGGCCGCAGTTGACAGCTTATAAGAGCGGATGATGCATACATCCTCAACTACCGTAACCCGACGCCTGATAAATTGGCCCTGGAGAGGGTGCTTATGTAATGGGGGAGGGGGCAATGCACTGTGATCGGTGCCCGGCAATATTTATGTCGGTTTTTATTAGCCTAAGCCTTACTTCAAAGGGAATCCCCTACCCTCTGAAAATAAGGCTTAGGTGGAAATATACTTTTGAGCATAGATACTGACTGATGACTGCAGAACGGTCTCGGGTGAGGGCGACAGCGCGAAAATGAGTGCCCCCCCCACTATGTTAGAACCCTCGAGAGCAACATTCGGACTGTCGGCTAAATATGCAACACAAAAAAACAACCTCAACTTTTTATCGCGAATAACATGAGCTGAATGGTGAGGAAAGAGTATAGTACCAAACTAAAGGGCTGTCGTAATTAAAAACGAGCCCTTAAACTTAACATGGCCGCAGTTGATAGCTTTTAAAGCGGATGATGCGTACTTCCCCAACTACCGTAGCCCGACGCCTAATCAGTTGACTCTAGAGTGCAACATTAGTGTCGGGTAAATGTACAACACGAAAAAACAAACTTAACTTTTCACTGCGGAAACATGAAAGGGTGAGGAAAGAGGATAGTACCAGACTACCAAAGGAATGTCGTAATTGAAAACGAGCACTTAAACGTAAAATGGCCAGTTGATGGCTTTTAGAGCGGATAAAGAGCTGCGATCAATTCGTCCGTTTCATCATATTTTATGGGAACCAAAACGATCATTAGATTCTTTCGAAGCGATTTTATAAATGACGGTTTTAGCCATTTCTCAAAAAACAACAAGGACACAACAAAATTTTGATACTTTTTGCACTCTTCCAGTGCAGGTGCAGACATTAAACAGCATCGTATAAGGACAGATAGAGTGCTCACTTCACCATACACCATAGTGGACGGGACATTTCACAGTAGTGAAAGATTCTAAGGACTGAGGCTCGCATTGAGAGGCGCTGTTAAAAAAGCAGTTATGGAATGTAGTTTCCCTTCGACCTTTGCCCTCAACAAATTTCCATTTGTAGCAAGAAAGAGGTTGAGAGATGCTTTCTAAGAACTTGACGATTCTACATGACCTCTCCCTTCCGAGTGCAGAATAAGCGAAGTGAATGATTAACTCGCTACCGAAAAGCGACAACGAAAAAGGGAACAGATGTGTTTTGATGGCGAAATTACTGAATTACTGAAGTATGACATAAGGTCCCTTTTATATTGCACCAAGAACATCACTTTTCGACATTAAAGCTTCAAGTGGTATTATTTGACATTCTTATACGACAATCACTGGCCTTGATGTAGTTGGCATGGGGAACGCTGCTCGGCCGTCGGCGCTATATTTACCTAGGCCTTAGCAGGAAAAAAAGAACCAAAAAACCAGATTCTTCACATTCATCAACTGCGGCTTGCTCAGATGAAGGGATGCATCAAAATCAAAGTGTACGAAGTACTATCAACTGCGGAGGGGCCAAGTGTGGAACTACAACACGAAAATGAGTCCCTTCAAATTAGCACGAAAGCAATTTCTCGAGTCACACACACAGGGAATTTACATGTGATTTGAAAGAAAAACTGTTCCATCCTCTGTAAGATAGATAAAGCTATTCAAGCCAGGAGATGTGACTCCTAGCCTAAGTCTAGGAGGGGGAAGAAGGCACACGAACCCTAGGCGAGTGAACCACCACTTTTCACGCAACAAACCCCTTCTTCCACAAGGATATTGTTTCACTGACCCGAAGCACTTCAGTAGCGACAATATAATAGGTTTACATCTATATATTATCTCACCCATATATGCTTCCTGTACCATGAGTAAAAGAAGCATATATCCGAAACAACAACACCATATCAGGCAGAATTACAGTCCATGACGACACATAAAGAACATCCTGTAGCATGAGTAAAGAAACACATCAAGCAGATTCAAAAACATTAACACCATATCACACTTACAGCCGAATGCAACATAAAGAAGTCAAAAAAACAGTGCGACCTGCAACTTGTTTCCACGCAACGCTAGACTGAAACGGTCGCATTAAGGACTAGTCGACTAAGGAACACTAGCATTGCACTTTTTCGTGTTGTAGATTCCCTCCCCCCTCCCTCCTCCCTCCTCCCCAATTACCTTAGCACCGAGTTCAGTTTGGGTCAATCAAAGCGAAACACTCAAGAAAATCACAAACAAAACCCAGTTTGGGTCAATTAAAGCGAAACACTCAAAAAAAACAGAAACGAAAAGTTCATCTCCTTATTCCGATCGATGCCACGTGGCAAAATGAAAGTGCAAATCCTGGCGGGACCCAAATATAATCCAGAACAATGGCCGGCTAAGCCGCGGCGGGCAGCAGAGAGCAGTAGTCGCGCTAGTTGTGACGTCACAAGTTTGTAAAAGTGCACGACATTCTGTAAAAATCCTGGCGGGACCCAACTTTCATCGCTGGCCGAGCCGCGGCGCACAGCATTGAGCAGTAGTCGCGCAAGTTGTGACGTCACAGCAAATTAATTGTTCGCGCCAATTTACCGTCGAACTGTGAAAATCGCTAGAGGACCCTCACTGGTCCCGCCACGATCGCCAGCAACATACCTGCCCCCGCTACAATCCTCCTTATTTGGCAGCACATGTCGTTAGTAACCTTAGCCGTAACAGAGCCGTTGGGCGTGTCTGACCAATCAGAGACGAGCAGCTCGCTCGTGATTGGTCGACGATTATAAGCACCGCCTTTTGACAGCACACTTCAGCACCTCTGCAAAGTCAGCAGTGGACCAGTAGTACTGCGACCCCGCCCTCGCTTCGCCCAAGGGTGGAGTCAGCCAATCACAGAAATCAGCCGACCAATCACAGAGCTAGGGCGGGGTTTAACAGCTGTACTGTCATATTCGGCATTTGAATTTAGGGGTCCAGCACTACTGCAATCATGCTGGACTTTTATCAGAGTACAATACCGCTCACGTCGCGTGAATAAAAAAAGCCTCGCGACGGAATAATCGCGAACAAACCGTCGCATCGTCATAACATCGTTCAAAGTGGATAAAATGGAAAGTTCTTAGGAGCGTTGGATTCATCTCAATGCGACGAGTTCAGTGGTGTATGAATTTTCAAATTTTGCTGAGTAGTTATCCGAAAAATTGCGCGAAAACGCGTTTTTGGGTTTTTTGCTATAAATCGATTGACTATTGATTTTTCTATCGAACTTGTATACATTATCGGAATTAGCTCGTCGAGCTCTACGAGAAAGTAGTACAAGTTTTCGATTTTCTCAAATTCGGCTCTAAGCCACTTTCACATTTTGAGAAGTTTGATCGAAATTTTCGTCAAAACCTGATAAGCTGGTGATGAAAATTTTTACAAATCTAATTTAGGCTCACAGATGTGCAGAAATTTCGAACTTCGGTCATTTCAGATCAGCCCTTGGGGTGGCCCTAAACAGCGCCTCCGTGTATACACCGTTGGAAAACCATCTCATAACTCATTTTCAGGTGCAGATTCCCGAATGAAAAGTACGCCATTCGATTCCCCAAGAAAAATGCTATCGAACGATATATAAAAACCTAGGTGGTGATAGATTTGCTATTTTCCTCATTTCAAGGCCAGAGCTTGAGAAGTCGACTGACGAAAGGAAAAGGCTGGGAATGAGGATAATAACAAATTTATCACCACCTAGGTTTTTATATATCGTTCGATAGCATTTTTCCTGGGGAATCGAACGGCGTACTTTTCATTCGGGAATCTGCACCTGAAAATGAGTTATGAGATGGTTTTCCAACGCTGTATACACGGAGGCGCTGTTTAGGGCCACCCCAAGGGCTGATCTGAAATGACCGAAGTTCGAAATTCCTGCACATCTGTGAGCCTAAATTAGATTTGTAAAAATTTTCATCACCAGCTTATCAGGTTTCGACGAAAATTTCGATCAAACTTCTCAAAATGTGAAAGTGGTTTAGAGCCGAATTTGAGAAAATCGAAAACTTGTACTAGTTTCTCGTAGAGCTCGACGAGCTAATTCCGATAATGTATACAAATTCGATAGAAAAATCAATAGTCAATCGATTTATAGCAAAAAACCCAAAAACGCGTTTTCGCGCAATTTTTCAGATAACTACTCAGCAAAATTTGAAAATTCATACACTACTGAACTCGTCGCATTGAGATGAATCCAACGCTCCTAAGAACTTTCCATTTTATCCACCTTGAACGATGTTATGACGATGCGACGGTTTGTTCGCGATTATTCCGTCGCGAGGCTTTTTTTTATTCACGCGACGTGAGCGGTATTGTACATTCTGCTTTTTGGAACCAAGTTGGTGCAGCCACTTGTTTTCACCAAAATCGCTGAAACTCGTGAGGGCTACTTCATGAATTTCATGAGGGTTATTGGAGTGCTGGTCGCAAATATAGCATCCATTTGAGGCACTGGGTTTAGTTGTCATTACCTCAGAATAAGTTTACAGAAAGTTCAACTGTGGATGTTATTCGGGGCAGTGACCACGAAGATGACCTGCGTTTCCAGCGTTGGTGCGATATGCGACAAATCGGCACAATATATTATTCTCGTCAAATATAAAGCTTCCATATAGGGAAGAGAACAGCATCAGATCCCTTACATCGACACTCGTTTCAAGCACCGGCGTTAGTTAGCCCAGCACGGTCAAAACTAGACAAGTTTGACGTTATCCTAGGGCCAAATGACGCCTGTACACGAAATGAATGCCACGTGGTCAGAACGCCGAATTATTCAACCCCCGCTACTATCGCCCAAGCTTTAGGAAGGAAACAGCAACCAGACAGGCACCAAGGTTTGAGCAAAATTGCAAATCTTTGGACACACTCGGGCTCGAAACGAACAACGTATTGATGATTAACATATCGGACTGTTCCGATAAGAATTTTTAAACGTATTTCGCGAAAAATAAATTGCGAGAAATTCTTTCTGCGCATTTGGTGCATATTGCACCAATTTGACGCTAAAGTTGGAGATAGAAGTCATTTTCGTGATGGGGACTTCGAATGACCCCTGCATGCGAAGTTTCAGCAAAATTCGTTTTTTTTTTTGCCATCTCACAATTTCAGGGGTAGCGACAACTGAATAGTATCCAAATTTGTAAGTTTAAAGTAATAAGAAATGGTGCCATCAAAATAACAATAATCACAAATTCAGATCTACCCAATAATCACAAATTCAGATCAACCTATTTAAGAAGTAGAGCCAGACCAATTTGTTGAAAATCAAGGAGTTGAGAACCCCTCTACAGATTTGAATTCCACAGCTTCAATTACAGATCTCATGTGTTTTCATACAATCCAGCTGTATTTCTGTGGCTCACTGTCTGCGTTCCTCCTATGTATCATTTGGTTATCAATCAGTCAATATTTCTAAAATCTAATGCACACTAAACTGAATATAGGACGCTACCAATACTTCATTCTCATATGTATTGACGAGAAAAGGTCAACAGGAAGGGTAATTGATTAAGCAAGGCCACATAGCATGTCTGGGTGTTGGTGAGGTGCTGGAGAGGTACGAAGGGTACGAAGTAGATGTGAGATAAAGGTACTAACGAGCATTTTGTTGAAAGTAGTACACCCCCCCCCCCTTAAATAAGTATTTTAAAAGATAATGTTAAAAAACGTCTTTGCATCAATTCTGCGCAATAGCACGAAATGGGGGCAAACGTCAAACCAAATGCCATATTCTTTATCAGCACCCCAAATATTGCCTATGAGCAAAGTTTGCATTTATTATTATTTTCATTACTACAAATTATTTTTTGATCAACTCGCGGTCTGGAAGGTTGAATGTTGAACAGTGCATCTATGGCCTGCTCAAGGGGCTAACCGTGAAAAGAGGAGTTGGAAATTCGTTGTACTCAATCTTTGCAGGACTTCTCCTTCAAGGTGCTTTGAAAAAATATTCGGATCACATTCTTCATCGCTCACAACATTTTGTACCCCACGGCACACGTCGTGAGCGGTTTTTCGACCTCCGCATTCTTGAGAGTTTTGTGGACCACAGCCCGACACATCAAAAGGAGGACCAGCTATCTCAGCTGTTCCCTAGCGAATCTTGCCGTGCAGAATGTGCTCTCCCTTACTGTATTGCAAGTGCTACTTAGGACACCCTCGTTGGATGGCGGAGTCGCCCATAATTCGCTTCTCAACGTCACCTAAACACACGAAGGGAGAGGTCGAAAAATGAATGAAGTATCCAGAACTCCATATGGTTTAAATTGATCGGTTCACTTGGTACTGGATAATTGCTTCTTAAAATGTACTATGACCTATTTTTGTGATGGAACCTAAATGGCCACTTTTGCTCGAAGCAGTTGCATGGTTGACTTGTGAGCCTTGTGAGGCAAACTATGTTTCTAATACATGTAGTTGACTCGCTCCACTTCCGGGCATCCTTTTGCCGCTGAAATAATCCAGATAATATTTAGCAGGATTGCGCTGAATGATAAACTTAAAAGACTCATTCTCCGCGAGTAATGACTTCGGAGGTAACTGATGAATTCGTAAATCATGTCAATGTTACTCACCATGCTAGTTATTTGAGAAATGTTTTCAGGTGAGCACTACGACGTGCTACTCTTGGACGCGTGAACAACGCAAGAAAATATCAAGCTCGTATGCCCTGTGGACATCTTAATCACCGCGACAGCTCTAGATCTTATTGCCAAAGTGATTTAACCGAAAGGTGCGTTACAGATGATGCAAAGGCATCTACATAATTTGATATAAAATTGAATTAGGCGATGTGTTTCACTTACAAAATAAGAACCCACGAGGGCATTTAATATTAACGGGCAACTCTGTCCAATCCTTATGATTCCAATATCGTTATAGTGAAGAACGTTATAAACAGCGGCTTCGACACACTGTGCTTGATGTCGACGAGTTGCGAATGACAATCGGAATCACTGGTACAGAGGCACTAATGATCCAAACTGATTTAAAGCAAAAGGCATATAATGTGTATCGGATTCGTATGGCACCGAAGCACCTGCGTCTTTCGCTGATCCGGATTGCTTCAATCATTAGCGTTGTGTTAGCGACACTGATAGTGGAAGATAACGAGTGACGGTTTTTAGTAAAGTTTCAATAGCCGGTATGAGTATGTCGAATGGAATTGGACACACTGCTCATTACTACCAAACGACCTCCATAGCCCAAGTTAGATGATTATTGAATGAACCATTTTGCTTCTGTTTCTCTCAGGTGCGGCGGAACGAATCTGGTGACCGCAACTATGTCGACTTCCGATTAGCGATGGCTCTCCATAGAGATCTGACAAGCTGTAACAAATAATCAAATTATCAACCACTAATGGTGCAGCCACCACTAACTCCGATATCTGTCCATGCAAATGTTTCGACCGTCATACTCCTCGAGCTCCCGAAGAGGAATATGTCTTTATAGTGATACCAATTGGCTAGCGCACAGTACTGCACGTATCGCCCTGAAGAACTTCCATCGATATCGATTAGTCAGTGATCTTCATGATGACGTAATTTCCTCTCGTCACTGTG
Source organism: Trichostrongylus colubriformis (assembly GCA_963978905.1). Taxonomy (NCBI): domain Eukaryota; kingdom Metazoa; phylum Nematoda; class Chromadorea; order Rhabditida; family Trichostrongylidae; genus Trichostrongylus; species Trichostrongylus colubriformis. The sequence goes on from OZ022259.1 coordinate 40,090,147, forward strand.
TGATGCACGCAGTATCGTGTAATAGCCAAACTGATTACTAGTAATAACGATTGTGGTTGACTCGTAGAAACGGAATCTTCTCAGAGCTAAGCTATTATAGCTATAGCTAAGATATTAGAAGCAGGCACACATCCCTGCCAGAATATCTCCCTGTATGTGACCTTGCACTTACAAAGCAAGTACTCCTGGATTGATGCAGGCGTTTGTATTAGGTTGTCCGCAACGTTTTCGGACGAAGTGCATGGCAGGGCTCGAAACAACATATCTTTGTCATTCGACGTTGTGAGCGGACCTAACTTGAGGGATCTGTGTTTCATGTCCGGTATTTGTACCTATCTTCAGCATGTGTGGCATATCGTTTCCTGTCCCCAGTCTCCAGTAGTTGCCTTCGCACTGGATGACAAGTAGATGCTCTACCGACTCTGCTCCTACAACACCGCTCAGGCATCCGCGAACGAGGCCCATCGCTTTCTGCAGGAGACAATGAAGGGGCAAGCTCCCTGTCGCTCGACGTGCTTCTAGTGGTACCACACGTTCAAAAACGGTGATCGCTCAAGAAATCTCGACCACGAACAAACGGCTCGTGCTCCCTACCTGTAGAGATCAACCTGACCTTTCTGTACGCGAACTTTCAGACCTTACGAATACTCCAAAATCCACTGTACTCGATGTCAATAAAGTTATTAACTATACAATGTTATCCGACATTATTCTGAGAACGTTTCCGACAACCCAATAGTAAGACAATAATCATTCCACGCACTTCCGATACTGATATTGAATCTGCTTTCGAAATCTGCCAATTCTGTGAATAAAGTCATGACTTTTGTTTAGTAAACTCATTGCGGTTGTGATAAGAGGATGACAGAACAAAGCAAGTGAAGTAGCGAAACTGATGGTCATGTCAGCTCAGTCAGTTATCACTTGTGCACAGCAGACCAGAAACGGATAGAGGACCTTATCATTAAGGGATATAGACGCAGAACTCCGATTTATTTAACCAATGCGTGCATCAGTGGATAGGATTACTCGTATGAGTGTGAATTCTGAAGTTATGCGCTATCTTTGCTAAAGCAAATCGCTAAGTCCTATTATCTCATCGTACAGCGCTTCTTGTCAGTCAAACGTTGTGTGCGGTGAGATTGTATTTTAAAGGCAGTGTTTGGGGAAATTCGCCAGAAAAGTAAAAGCACTAGTGAATGTGAAAGTCAAGATATCGTAACAGGATAGTGAAGAAAAAACGGATGGAAATGGCTAAAAACCCGAGAAATAGAACCCCTCCCCACCGTTGATCCTCGATGTGGAGCATTACCGTGAGGAGGCGGGTAGTCCGGACGAGTGTTCCATTGGCGTGTTGCCATGTTGTAAACACGAAGAGATGTTCGAGAATGAGTAAGCATCCCTTTTCTGGAGTGGGCTTCAAGCCAAAACTAAGAAAGCGGGCCGCGATACCTTCTATTCCCACCCCAGCCAATCAGTCGCTAGGAGGCGGACCGAACACAGTAAGGCGGCTCGAGCAGAAAAGGCCGTCTCTGCCACAGCTCGGGGCGCGCCCTTCGGGGGGGGGGGAAGGATTTCGCCGCAAATAGGCTTTCCAAACCCGTAGTTTTCGAGTAAATGACTCCTCTTAGGACTCTTATCACCCACATTACCCCTAACACTGTCTTTAAGCGTGTTTGCAATACACGATGTTATGTCGTTATACGTGCTGCTTCTTTCCCTCATGTAAACCCTAGCTTGCCATTCCTACCCATTTATAATCACTATGTACATGATAAACAGCTGTAGTAGGAATATCTTTATGACATCCTTTCCTCTCTCAATGGCAACCTTTCCTCGGCTCTACAAAACAGTTCCTTTTGTTTTGATAGTTTGGACAACTCTTGTTATCAAGGTTCAGAAATGGAGTAATTCAAAGGCAGAAATCTGCACTTTTGGCCCATCGAGATTCAAAAAGCTGGCCTGTTTCCACGTCACATGAAATCAAATGAGGGGAAAAAGCCACCGTTGATCTATCTATTGTTATAATTGAAGGTTTTCTTGCACAACAAAAGTGTATGGCAAATTCTCAACCAAAATTTCTAAGCTTCAGAAGTATTAAACTATCAAAGTACTTAAAAGAGGAGTGGCATCACCTTGTGGGACAGAAAAAGCTCTATCGAATGCTCACATGAGTACTCTCTACAATCTTGATAGCGGGTGAGGAAAAGAAGGTACCAAGTACACATTTTTGCTCAGTTGCATTTGTGAGCCCTAAAAAACAGCGCAAGTTGAGCGTTTTCAATGACAAGCAAATCCTCTTTGTAAACAAGCAAAACCTTAAAAAACTACATCGAAAACATATGCGCATACCATACAGTTTTTGCCCCCGATGGCAGACGAAGAAGAGGAAATGCCGAGAGTGCGAATTTTTGCCTTCAGATGCTTTTCTGAACCTCATAAATATTGAGCAATCAGAGAAATTGCAAAGCAAATAGAAGCGCTTTGTAGAGCAGAAAAGTTCTGTAGAAGTCATGTATAAGCCTTGCCAAAAAATGAAGAGAAAGTTGTGAAAGGCAGAGAATAAGAAAGCGGCGGGAACTTATTCCTCAACCCCATATATACTCTAAGGGCATAGTTACCGAAAAGCTAAGCTGAATTCCACAGTAGTCGATCATGCGGGTGATGCTTGTATAACTCTGTATCTCTAGCTGCTAATACATCTCCGGTAATGGTCAGTATATCAACTGCTAACCACGACTTTGTGATGTCCTGATAGGACTATCCACGGTTTCCACTTGGACTGCGGAAGTGGTACTATTTCAAGAACACATAAAATCCACCTCTGAACTCCATATGAGTAGCGCTGCGCAATGTAAAGAATGCTTGAAACTTTACTGTAGCCCTGCCAGTTGTCACATACTTCATGGGCGACTCTCTATGAATCTCAGCATCTTTAGTAGAGCAGCTATTAGAGTTTTTGCTGAGCCCCCAAGATCGCTAGAATAGTTATTCTTTCGACTAACTTCTCTGCAAATCGCCTTCCTTGGAATCTTACTAGGGAAGGTATTTTACTTCCCATGGAGCTTCGAAATGAGAACCGGGGGAATCGATAGAGCTTCGAACGCTGACTATAACTGTGAAATCCAAAATTGCCAAATGGCATCCTGAAGCGAGTTACGAGCGGTCAATGTTTGCCTGTGGCACCTCATTGGCGAGGCACTTTGCCATCAAACGGTTTGTCGAAATGGCCATTTGCAATGAGACACATGCCACTGTACGCGCTTTTAAATGATGATCTCAAATCTGTATAGAATCTGTCAAACAATCACCTGAATGAAGTTATGAAGGTTTTTCTGAAAAAAAAGAGTAGTACCACTTCATGGTATGTTTGGAAGCCCATAGCGCGCGAGCGATACCTTTTCACGCAAAACCAGTGTGATTTTCGTGTTCAGGGGATCAAATTACCCTATAGGACAAGTTTTCAGCCTATTCGAGAATTTGACCAAATCTCGGAAAAATTGATGACTATTGGCTGACAACCCATTCAACAAAGGAGAAGTCGCTGACCCTTGCCGAGCAAATGCCCTTATTTGGCACTTGTTACGTGTGTTCACTGTATGGGCAAGTGTGATAGGTATGTTTAGGTTATCTTCTTCAGCTTGCAGGATTTTTTGTGGAAGGAAATTCAAAAAACTCCTACTAAACCCCTGGCCACCCCCTAATTTTCCGAAGTTGGGCCAAAAACTGGATCCGGCTGAAAATTTGCACAGAGGGGTAATTCGACCCCCTACGCGCGAATATCATACAAGGAAACGTTTAGAAAAGAAAGAAAAGCACTTACTGTCAATGAAACCCAAAAACGCCGCACCGGCGGGAAGGAAACCCACGTCTTCGCCCCTCCAGAACCGGCTCACTACCAATGAGCCACGGAGGTCCTTAGTGGCTCTCCGCTAGTACTGCTGATGACGAAGCGCCTCGCCATTGAGATGTCACAGGCAAGTCACAGGCAAACTTTGACCCCTCGTAAATCTCTTCAGGATGCCATTTGGCAAATTTGGTTTTCACAGTTATGATCAGCGTCGAAGCTCCATCTATCCCCCATCCTCTCATTTCAAAGTTTCATGGGAAGTAAAATACCTTCCCTAGTTAGAGAAATGAGCTGTAGAATGGTGCCTGCTGACTGAAGGTGCCGATCTACAGCTCTTCATTTTTGTAGGCTCCGAAGAGAGCGATTCGCCGAAACGTTGGCCGAAAGTATAGATTTTGTAACAATCCCGTAGGGGCGTATGCCATTAGGACAGAAAATTCGCATGGCTACGTCAAGCGCCCGACGTGATGGTGCGAGCTAGGGGTGCCGTATTGGTTTGGTACTTGAAGCGATTGCATATAGAATAAGACGTAGTTCACTGTCATCGCTTCGAAACCCATCCAATATGGCGCGGATAGCTTGCACTTTTGCGTCGCACATCAAACGCTGCAAAGCGAATTTTCTGTCCTAATGGCATACACCCATGTCGGAGGATCAGCAAAAACCCTACGAGTTGTCATATAATTAGGATGTGCGTCAGGACTGCCCGACAGACCAGCCGCTGCCACAAAGTCCCTTGCTGGTCACGTAGGGGATTGTTTCCCGTGCTAGAGATGCCGTGGCTTCCATGCGTTATCGTCCGTAGTTGATTTGTAGTGGCGAGAGCACACAGAATTTCGAAATCGGGACACGTGGGTTTCCTTCAAATTTAAATGTCACATTGGATTCAAATTGTTATGAAACTTCGAAAGGAGACAACACTGCATGATGGAAAGGATGGTACATCGAAGGAAGCAACGGTAATAAGGTTACGACAAATTAAAAGTATCTGTTGATCAAAATGATCAGATGCGCCGCACTAACAAGATAGGTCCTTCAGGTCATGGTGAGCTTTTTCAAAACGGTTTTTTGCATTTTATAGGGTCACATACATGAAGCAAAAAACCGGTCTCAAATTCGGCTAAATAGTTTTGGGAGATCCAGAAAGTGAGTGACAAAAGTTGATTAGAAAGAAGCAATATTGACCAGTTTGCTTCAATGCTTTCCAGCGGCGTTCAGTATATGCATGTCAAAAGACTGTCTTCGAACCTACGCCTAAACCACTGCGAGCTGGTTAAAAAATGTAGAATCACTTATGGTAACTGCTAAACGAAGCAAAGAAAACTGACAGGGGATGCGTAGATTAGAGCTCTTGTGGTGGCTAGATGGCGAAATGGATAGGGAGGTGGCCTGGCATTGGCATGGCGGAGGGGGTGTTTGTGGTTCAAGTCCATCACGTTTTCGCTTTTCCATTTTCTTAATTTTTTTTGTCCAGCGCTATACTGTTTGCACACATGCAAAATGATTGCAATTCTCGTCGCTGGCCGCCGTCACACCGAAGCGACCTCATTTGCAAGCTTTCAGTGGTTGAGGTGTTTGGACCCTTCGGCTCCCCTAGCACGCGTGCCAGGCGTTTTCCTGCGAAACTAGTGTGATATTCGTGCTCAGGAGACTCAATTAGCCCCAGATACAAAATACTATCTAAACTGAGATTTCGACCCAAACTCGAGACAGTGGGGTGGACATGGGCACACAGTCACTGCTTTAATTGTACAGACGAACAGCTTATAGCCTCGATCAAATTCAATGGAGCATGTGCAGAAAAGTGGTGTACTTGGAAGCCTTTTAAGTTTATTGCGCAAATAGCAATGTTGAATTTCGACGCGCTTTTTGTGAGAGAAGTGGATAATTTTACTGGAGCAATTCGAAATGAGTGCTGAAAAACCATCACTTCAAGAGTGCCCACAAGGTAGAAAATTCTGACGACACTCTGAAGGGAAGCGAAAGAAGATGATTGTTAGACCGGTTGTTAGAGGAAAGGTACGTACATATACTATACTATTATTCATTCAGAGAATGTTACCACAATGTGCAGCAAACGTCACAGATATTGCAGCTTTGACTGCTTCCGAAGATTTCACCGGAAAGTAATTATTTTGTTAATAAACGTTGCTATTAAAAATAACTTGTTCTTGAACCGTTACACATGTATAACTTTCCTGTCGATGCCAGATCAGGATTTGGAAGATCAGAAAACATCAAGTAAATGGAAGGTAAGGAATTAATTAGTCGGCAGGCCGGCAGGGTGGGGGAGGAGAGGCGTGTGTCCTTCCCATCACTCATGGTATGCTGGCTGGCTGGCTGGTGGGCTCTTATTCGCCATCCATTTCGGTATGTTAGTGAAGCACAGAGATCGCTATGGCACCTCCTGAAGCTTTCGCATCACATTAAGAATATAGTATTAAAGGTTTCTCTTCAGCTTGAAAAAAAGTTGTTGTGAAGTGTTAGAACCACTACCTCGTGTTATTGCATGCATAAGTCGTCTGACATATGCGACGTTTTTCAAGACTTTATTACATTGAAGCTTTCAAATATATCGATAACATAATCATCGTTGTCTGCTACCACTTATCTTTAAGGTTTGGATGGTTGCTCGAAGCAAGGGTTATTCAGCTTTTGGATATGTTTGGCGCAAACTGTAGGCGTTATACTAGTACCAGCTGACGAGAATCCGATTGCAGCCTCAGAAAATCTGTAGCAAATTGAAGTGATCTGAAATGCACCCATTGCCACGCTTGATAGCGATTTTCCTCTACTTTTTCAGTGGTGTCCCTTCTTATGGCTAGCGTAGAAGTGGTTACTCAGCTTTCATCTCCAATAGTAGTGTCTCAGCATTTTGAAGGACAGTACAACAGAGATTCTGAGCCCCTCATATTGCTGTCTTGTCTGACTCACTGAATTGGTGAGGCACCCGAGCTGCTTGCAGTTTCCGGGAGCGAGCACAACTGTGCAGTCCGCTAATTGTCGTATGGGTAGAGTAAGTGCTGATGTTACTATCTCATGGAGACTTTCGAATTCGTTTTCAGTCCTCCGAAGATATCATCCCATCCATAGGGCGCCATGCCACCTGTGGTTGGGTGGATAACAAGACTCGTATCTCCTGATTCAGAACGACTGGAGTAGCGGGACACAGTGCAATAGTAGGTGGCGCTATCAGAGGCTGCAGCGCAAACACCAACAGCTGTTTCCCCTTTTGGAGATCCTGAAGTCACTTGTGAAAATTAAGTGCTAAAAATGGATTTTTTATTTGAACTGATTCTTGCTACAAGTGAGCGGTACCAACTCATATACATTTAGGGTAAACCGCTGAAGTATGCTTTAAATCCCTCCGATAAGTAATACGCGACGAAGTCAAAAGAAAAGCGTTCAAAGCGAAGGCACAAGCAATTTTGAAAGTGTCGCAATACTCATGCTCCAAGCTAGTACACTCACTAACATCTCTTGATATTTGAGCCCAAACACGTAATAACAGGAAAGATCGAAGCTTTTAATGATCAAATCATTGATGACTTAGAACCTTGCACGTAAAGTTCCAAAATGTGACTCCTTCTGGAGGACGGGATTACACTTGCAATTTACGAACGAGTGCATCCAGATTTGTATGGAGAATTCGAGGGGTAGCCATCATGCCATCATGAAATCGAACTCACCTAATCAAGATCCTAATAGTCACCGTTGTTCAAGCTCTGTTTGGCGATGCTTACAGCTCTTCACAGCTACTCAGCCTTTCCAATGATCAATTCGCCGAACAGGTTCGAGGATGTCAAGTGCAGTGCAATCCACTTTTATTGAGAGGGACAGTCCTCTCATCTTTATGTATAGTATGAGAGTCAGTTTGTTAGACGCTATCTGAGGTCGACGTTGGTATGTCAGACGCTATCCGAGGTACAACGTTATCCGAGGTATTGATAATCAATGTAATCAGACAATCATGCCGAGCTAGGACACGATGCCTGGCGAGGTTCGGTTTGGATCAGTTTTTCCTTTTGAGCTCAGTTCTTGTGACGATGTAGAACATAATATGCACAGTGCGCGTATAATTTTATCATGGGAAAAACTAGTAACTACAAGTATACTTATAAAAGCATAGCAAAAAAATACATATTCGAGCATTAGATTACCAGCTGGTGCATATTTTGAGAATGCCGACACCTCTCCTTTGAACAAGTATTCAAAAGAATCTATTCAAAAGGTTCTCACAGTCGTTTGGAATGAATGCGTGTTAGGAGATTTCCAGCCCAACCGTTGTCGGATTTCTTGTCGTAAGGCGCTGCTCAGAAAAAGGATAGTGAAGGAATTCATTGACATCTTGAGCAAGAAGTTGATTTCGTACTGAAATGCGAACATTCACCGGAGCATTAGGGCTTGCTTCAATAGATACCTACATAAAATCAGTGATCAAGAACAGTGAAGGTAACGAAAAGAAGAAAGCGAGAAAAAGAAAAAGAAGGTTATCGTGCGCAAGTTGGACAAATTTGCCGCTTTGTGGGCAAAATTTTCATTAAGACCGGGATCGGATCTTAAGGCAAATATCACTGCCTGTGCACCATGGAATATTTCGCCCCCTGCTCCACTGCTCAACTGCGCTCTTTAGAAAGCCACCTAGCCACTGTTTGGGATTTTAGGTAGACTAGCGGATGTTAAGCGTGAATTAGATTGCATCGATCGATAGCAATCCTAGTACAGACAATCCGATAGATATGTCTGTCAGTCCGCATGTGTGTGCACCTGTCTGTTTGTCGCGAAATGCATATCTTGCGTCATAGCAATGGTGGGATCCTGAATCTTACAATTGATATAGGGGGTATTGAGAGGACATCAATGGTGAGGAAGCAAAGGTGAAAGTGACTGATAAGGGCTGATAAGGCGAGTGAGAAAGCAAACATTGCTAGATAATTTTTGCTTTTCTCTTTCTCCCTAGAGCGTGACACTCATAGGTGTTTTGCGGGTGGGACGAGGACATAAGTGGTGAGTGGTTCCGATTGATGATGGTTGACAGAATTCGATAAGTAACGTTAGAAGGTAATGGTGACAAAAGTCGTTACGCCTTCTCAACTGATAGTGGAGTGTTCACACTCATAGTTGTAGGGAGTAATATGGGAGCCTCAATAGTGACGTATCAAATTTGATGACGACTGGAAAGGGATGATAAGATTCATTAGTAAGTGGACAGGAAATCCTGCACACTGGTTACTACTACAATGCAATCACTATAGTTGAAGTGTATGATGCTCACAGTCACCGTGCAAGCATATTTGGTTTGTGCTTATTGTTAGCAATGTATCAACCGCTGAACTATCTTGCCATGGGAATAGTGTAGTCTCTCTTTTGAACTGCGATCTACATGAATGATCTAGATGCTATCTAAATTTGCAATAGCAACCATTTTCTAATGCAGTACTAATTGTAAGCGCAACAACAGGTATCGACCGCTACATCATTTAAACTTCCAATTAGTAGTGCTGCATGTTCAGGAAATAATAGGCATGGGTGACTGGCTGACTGACGGAGTTAGGTACATATTGAATGGACAAATTGCTGCTTGTTAATGCAATCGAAGCCAAAATATTGAACGCTTCACTATCTAAACTACTCAGTAGTGACCCTATAACTTGAATGACAAAAGATCAGTGAGTCAACGGATTTCTTCCTGATCCGAGCAGTTGTTACAAAGGTGTCGGCTGCTAAATCATCTAGACGACTGAATCATCTACCAACAATAAGGCTTAAGCACTAAATGCTCAGCGAGCAAACATTTTCGTACACCGATATCTGTACAACGTAAGTTAAAGGTGATATTTTCGCCTTTAACTTACGTTGAATGCTGAGTAGAGATAATTATTTGTGGAGATGTGAGTTGGGCTAGAGCTCAGTACTGCGCTCATCACAGTGTAGAACGTGGGATATTAAACAATCTTAATATAAATGTAGTATTTAGTGTTCAACTGCCTCGAGGTTGTTAACAATTCTTTATCGGCTGACGTTTCGGCGAGTTCGCCTTCTTCGGAGCCTAAAAGAGGGAATCTTAATATAAGTTGCTCACAAGGGATGGACCACAGGTCGAAGTGGCCATTCGGAATGGGATACATATGGTCCGACGTATTCTCGAATGCTGATCTCGAATCTGTATTCGAAATTTGCAGAACGATTCTCTGTGCGGAGTTATGGAGGTTTTTTTGAAACAGTGCCATTATATGGTAGGTTTGGAAGCCCACAGTACGCGAGCCAGACGTTCTTGCGCAAAATCAGAGCGATTTCGTTTTCAGGAAGTCAAATTACCCCAAGGGACAAGTTTTTAGCCAATTCAAGAATTTGACCAAATTTCGGAAAAATTCAGCTATTGGGTGGCAGCACATTGAACAAAGGAGAAATCGTTGACCCTTGCCTAGGAAATGCTCCTATTTGACGCTTGTTTCGTACATTTAGTGCGATGGGCAAGTGTAAAAGGTATGTGTAGGCTATCTTGTTCAGGTTGCAGAATCTTTTGTAGAAGAAAATTCAAAAACTACCACTTTAACCCCTGGCCACCCCCAATTTTCCGAGGTTGGACCAGAAACTGGATTTGGCTGAAAATTTGCACAGAAAGGTAATTCGACCTCCTGTGCCCAAATACCATAATCTTTTTACGCAACAACGCCTAATTCGTGTGGTATGGGTATCTCTTCGACTTGGTATCCTTCCCTTGTGTGTGATGTTAGTAGTTATAAATAAAGTGGCAGTGATGGGTACGGTAGGTTCCAGCACAAGGAAACGTCCAGAAGTGAAAGAAAAGCACCTTCTGACAAGTAAACACAAAATGCAAAAAAACCGCACCGGCGGGGAGCAAACCCATTAACCTTATCCTGCATATCCGGAACACTACCAGTGAGCCACTGAGGCCGTTGGTTGCTAGGCAAGCGGCCGTGCTGATCTAATAGTGCCTCGTCACAGAAAAACCTCCATAACTTTGCTCAGAGAATCGTTCTGCGAATTTCGAATACAGATTCGAAATCAGCGTCCGAAAGTGCGTCGGTCCATATGTATCCCATTCCGGATGGCCACTTCGACCTGGGGTCCTTCCCTTGTCAGTATCGCCCATTTCCACACTCCGTGATTTTACCGCATCATTCGTGCACTACCGAGATCAACTGGTTTGTCTGATAACTAAACATCTCATGCTCATATACTGGGAAGAACCATGTGCCAGTCGCCGATGCTTACCATTTTCTGAAGATGACAACCACTGGAGTTTCACATAGTCAGTAGTCGATATGGTTTTATGATCCTGTTACCGCATCTAAAAATGGTTCGGTTGCATCGCATCTATTCTAAACCTGGATTTTATCTTGATCATACATGTAGATCGCAGTGTCAGAAGTCTGACGCTATTATCCAGAAGTCTAGCCAGTTCGGAACTTGATACATCGGTGCAACTTTTACCAGAACGTAAACGAAATGTGCTCATCCAGTGGCAAATACTTTAAGCCGGGTGGTAGTATCGTAGTAATGCAGCGGTCCAGCGTCACTCCGAATCGCGCAACGAATTAATGACTTTTGTCTTCCGACGTTCCTTATCGTAGTATGTCATACCACTGTGAGCGTCGACGTTCCATCGTCACCTCGAAAGGCGCAACGGATTCGGTGACACTTCCCATGGAACACACTTCAGCTGCACCTATCAGTTGTTATCAATTTGAGTCCCGCACCGTTGATGTCCGTGGTAACTCCCCTCCCTCATCGCTGCAAGAATTCGGGGCCCTACCTCCACGTCGCGAGATATGAATTTACCAGTTGGGCTATTGCACAGTACTGTGCGAATTACTCATTATTAATTTAACTCAATGGAAATATGTAATGGGGAACTGGTCGATGTTGCCTTTTACTGAGCGTCTACTTTCTACATATGTGGGGTAGATCCGTATGCCAGTTATCGTTTATCGTTCCTGTGAACATGCACCATTATTTTGAATTTCACATATTCTAACGGTCTTTATCCAGTATTGTTGCTGGCACCGCGTGAGAGGATGAATGCCTGCTCTGCTATCAAAATGTAGATATTGTCTTGATCATCCATGTAGATCGCAGTATCAAAGGATGCAGCATTTTGGAAAGCTAGGCAATTTGGCGGTAGATACATCGGCAGCAGATATCTTCTATTCAATGAACCACTAACTTTGTGTGTCGTTTGTCGGTAGGTTTGTCGGTAGGTTTGTCGGTAGGTTTGTTGGTGTGTCTGTCCGTCCGCAAGTGAATGATTGTGATTAGGGAAAGATAGAGCAAAGCAACCCTCTGAGTAGGGAGAAATTGATGGATGTTGGGTATCATTGTAAGGCCATGTTATCGTAGTGATAGCATCTCCTACTTATATGAGCACCTACTTTGTACTCTCCCCGTCATTCTGGGGTGTGCTGGCGTCTCACTAGGTGTCAGGAAGGTGAGATTGCATGCGGGTATGTTGAGATGTCGGAGGAACTTTACCGTTTGATTTAGACCGACCTAAGGGTGGTTAATGAGTAAATGAAATGTTCAGCAGGTCATGGTCGGCTTAGTTAGCTATCATATTTGCGCAGATGGTCGGAAAGGGCGTGAGGACGAAAAAACGTAAAGAAAAAGTGTTGCCAAGGCGTCGTGCGTGCAGTGGCCGAACTACAAGGGTATAGTAGACCAAAATTGCCCCCTCCCGGTGTCCTTGAAGGGAAGGCAGAAAAAATCGTCCGCTCAGTGCAAGTGAGATTACTACATAATGTTGGAGTGTAGGGCCGTGTTTCTCTTGTTGTGGCATCTCCTGAGTCTACGCAGGACACCCATAGCCACTGCCCACAGCCACTGTGCAAGGTTGCTGATCCCTCCGATTCGGCGCGTGCGTCTTTAAGCGGTGGATCTTGCCGATCAACGATGTAGGTGTAATCGGGTGACAGTCGAGTATTACTGTACAGGTGTCGTACCGGCTACGTGATGGAGGTAAGTGTTGGCATTCGCCGTGAACATGTCCAGCGGTGGAAGTCAAAGGTATTCATGGAGGAAAGTGGTTTTCCCTCTATTATATAAAGCACTTACTTTGTGTGTCGGTTTATATGTCAATTTGTATGTCGGTATGTATGTCTGTCCGTTCGCAAGTGAGTGATTGTGATAAGAGAATGATAGAGCAAAACAACCGCTCTGAGTCAGGAGAAAGCGATGGGTGTTAGAGTATCATTATAAAGCCATGTTATCGTAATGATAGCATCTCTCACTTATATAAATACCTATTTCGTACCTTCGCCATAATTCTGCAGTGCGCTGAGTTTGCAATAGGTGTCGGCACACTGGGATGGCAAACACGTATGTTTAGTTGTAGGAGGAACAGTACCATTTAGACTAAACCGAGCAGAGGGTGGTAATGGAGTAAGTAAAAACTGTTACAGGCTTTTCATCAAGTCATTGTTGGCTTAGTTAAAGTATAAAGTGTGTAAAGAGCAGGAGGCGGATGGTGGACCTCACAAGGGGTATACGACTTCTCCAGCTCTTTCAGAGTTCATTTTTCTATGAATGCTACTCATTCTTTACATACAGGGCGTCAGTAGTTATTACTCTACTCCAGTGCTCCGCTCTTTGAGGTTGCAGTAGTGGCTCAGCCAAACTATATGAGTTTGCTTCCGTCTCGATCGACACATGAGGCTTAATGATCAGATCTGATCAAATTCCTTCACTGAGTCATGCCGGCTGTTGATCATGTGCGCTTCGGAAGAGCAGGCATAACTGCCACTTTATGCATATCCCAATTCTTTCACCTTGAACAGTCTTCCATCTCCTTCTCCGGTCGAATGCAGTAAGCTACTATCACTGCGGCCTTCAAAGAGCAGCGAGGAGTTGCCTTTTCAGGATACCAGGAAAATTAAACGATGTATCGATTCCATCGAGAAAATTAAGAAGAGCTTACAATAACGCCAAGTGTATTCACACTTGGGCGTTATTGTAGTGTATTCACATTCAGTGCATTCACACTTGGCGTTATTGTAAGCATTATTTCATCAAAAAATTCTTTTTTGATGAAATAATGCTTACAATAACGCCAAGTTACTAGGTGTATCTTTGATCAGACCTATGGTCATAATGCCTATCTCGCTACCTATCGGATTGGATAAAGTGAACTCTTCGCGGGAGGTATGCGTTTTGCCCATCCTGCTCAGTGTGCGCCAAACAACTGCCACATATCGCGTTGAAATCTTTACCGCCGAGCGCTGATTGTCAGTATTCATATCAGTAATAACCGCTGACGTTCGGTGTGTAAAGCACATTCATAGAAAAAATGAAATTTCAATGCAGCCCGGCCAAGCCGGGCCGTCCTAAGAAGGAGGAGTGCCCGGCGGCAGCTGAGCGATCCGACTGGTCAGAACATAAACAAAGTATGCTCACTCAATGGTATTGGGCATCAGACGCATTCACAACAGCAGTCGTATAGTAATAGTAAGCGATGAACAGGAATTTATCCCTTCCCATATCCTGATGGCTCTCATCAGCCCCTGTAAGCCGTTATGACTTTCGAAAAGCCACCATTAAGGTCCCCATACCGTGTAACACCTGTGAGTGTGAACATTCCACAGGTAGCCAGAAGAGCGGAACAGATTTGACGACGTCAGTTTTTGACGCTTCTCATCAAATTATATCCACCGTTATCAATTTGGATCAGCCACCGTTGATGTGCCCGTCCCACCCCTCAAAACACCTATGAGTGTCGGCAGTCTAGGATCGACCCGAAAGATGAAACGAATTAGGCTACACTCGCCTTCCAAGGCTCCTTATCAGCCCTTATCAACCGTTATCAATTTGGATCAGCCACCGTTGATGTGCCCGTCCCACCCCTCAAAACACCTATGAGTGTCGGCTGTCTAGGATCGACCCGAAAGATGAAACGAATTAGGCTACACTCGCCTTCCAAGGCTCCTTATCAGCCCTTATCAACCTTCATCAATTTGGATCAGCCACCGTTGATGTGCCCGTCCCACCCCTCAAAACACCTATGAGTGTCGGCAGTCTAGGATCGACCCGAAAGATGAAACGAATTAGGCTACACTCGCCTTCCAAGGCTCCCTATCAGGCCTTATCAACCTTCATCAATTTGGATCAGCCACCGTTGATGTGCCCGTCCCACCCCTCAAAACACCTATGAGTGTCGGCTGTCTAGGATCGACCCGAAAGATGAAACGAATTAGGCTACACTCGCCTTCCAAGGCTCCTTATCAGCCCTTATCAACCGTTATCAATTTGGATCACCCACCATTGATGTGCCCGTCCCACCACTTCAAAACACTTGTGAGTGTCGGAAGTCTAGGATCGACGCGAAGGGTCCTTATCAGCCCTTATCAACCTTCATCAATTTGGATCACCCAGCACTGATGTGTCCGTCCCAACCCCCAAAAATACCTATCAGTGTCGGCGCTCTGGGATCAACCTAAATGGAGAAGAAACTTTAACGACGTCAGCCTTTTGACGCTCCAAATCGGATCTTACCAAGCGTTATTAAATTGGATCACTCAATTGATGTGCCCGTCCCACTCCTCAAAACCCCTATAAGTGTGGACTCTCTAGGATCGACCCGAAAGGCGAAACTGACTTAGCGACATTAGCTTTTCGAGGCTCCTTATCAGCTGCTATTAGTTCCGGTCCACCACCGCTGGGATCCCCTTGCCACCCTCTATATCATCTCTGAAATCCAGGATCCCATCTTTGCTGCGACGCGAGATATGAATTTCCGGTCAAACACACACACAAACACACAGCCTACACACCAACAGACACACTTAGCCGATTAGGTAATGTAAGATGGTGAAACAGAGACACACACACACATAATACACACACAACACACACGCACAAACACAATAACGGACACACTTAGCCGATTATATAAAGCAGGATTATTGTGGTGAACCAGAAACGGTCCTCACCGATTCTACAAGCCACGCAGGAGGTTCTATCTGAAGAAGAAACGATGCATCGTAGATACACTCCAAAGTGTTCATGATGCAATTGACGGCCGTCACAAATAAGAGACGCTGGAAAACGAACTTCTAGTAATGCTCTGGTATGTTCAAGATCTTGCCAAATCATGACCATAAATAGTAGTAATATGCTGATATCTAGAAACTGCTTTGTTGACCTTGATGTGATCGAAAGGTACCCGCAAGGTACCTGAAGGGAATTCCAACTCAAAACTTGAAAAATTCAACAGTCTATCTCTCAACAACAGTGTTACTTGTACCAGACCAACTGTGCTCCCCTAGGCGTGCCCTTCGTCAGGGCATAAAGGCATCGTGGCATACGACGTACAATATGTGTAAGCTGGGGTCGCCGTATGTAGACGTGTTAAGGATATCGTTTACCATGTTCCACGTTTAAATCAAGGTGTAGGACACAGTAATCGTTTTTGCTTCCGCTCCTGTGTTTTACGTAATGTGACGTGTTATTGTTGTACCAGTCGTAGCGATTGGCTGGCCTCCTTCTTGGGAGGGCCCAGCCTCGCGGGCCTCATTAAGATTTCATTTTTTCTCTGACCGTGTCCTACATACTGCGACACTCGTGATTACTGATATGAGTAGTGACGTTGACGCTCGCTGACAACGAATGAGATAATATACGGTGACTGTTATACCCACTGTTTGAGCAGTATGGGAATGCACGTATCTTCTGTCATTCTGTGTTCTCTTTCGCTGTCTATCAAATTAGGTACCATGTAAAGATATCATGGTACCTAATGTGATAGACAGCGAAAGAGAACACATTATCCCAGGAATTCGATCAAAGATGTACTCAACGATATAACTTCATATTTTTCATTACCGAATATTTTGTTGCAAAGTCGTTTTCATCGAATCCATTTTGCACGTCATAGACATCACTCGCGTGCTGTAAAATGTGCCAGCCAACAGGAGAATAACAGTTTCTATAAGATCATTAATGCTTCCACACCCCACAATACCTGTTAATGTGACAATGTCAGTTGAAAGAGCGAAACGGCTTATTGACATCTGCCTTCCGACTTTCCTTAACATTTAACGGCATTCACTTTTCGATGCTCCTTATCGAATCTTATCAACGTTATCCATTTGGATCACCCTCCATTGACGTACCCGTCCCACCCTTCAAAACATCTATAAAAGTCGGCAGTCTAGGTTCGACCCGAGAGGTGAAATGAATTTCACGCCATTCACTTTTCAAGGCTCCTATCAGTCCTTATCAGTCGCTATCACTTCCGTTCCCCCACCATTAGTGACCCCTTACCACCCCCTATATCATTTTAAAAACTCAGGGTCTTTGCTGCGACGCGAGATGTGAATTTCGTGACAAAGAGGCGGACAGACAAACGGATTATGCATAGTAGGACTGTGTTGTGGTTGCAAATGTTATTTTAATGATCACGTCCCATCCGTCTCAGTTACACACACTCTTCATAGGGTACTGAAGCGAGTGGCCAGCTAGCAAACAGGCTACGTACGGTAAAAGCTAGTTGTTGGCGGCAACTCCAGCTCAATCCCAATTCATTCCTCCATCTTGCTTTCAGTGTCTCTTCCAGTCTAACAGAAAAGAATAGCACTCACCATTTCCTGAGCCACTTTGCGGTGGCTCTTTCGCAGCTGCTTTTTAATTAGATAAGTAGTGTAAACGATAATCACAATACTCGCTATTTCGTACACAATCGATATAACCGAATCAATGAAACGAGTTTCCTGAATAATGGATTGTTGCTGTAACCTACAAGATGAAATTGCAAGAAATTCTGTAGCTTCAGAGGCAGATTCCCAGGCTATGGGCGAGGCACAGTTTGTAAAAAGTGTCCTTGTCCAAATAAAAACGCATCTTCCTTTATATAGCAAAATAAAAAGGAATACTTAAATTCAGGTTGACTGGCTGGTGAACGAAATGATCTGGTAAAGTGCAGCTTCATGGGCGTACAGCGAAACACCTATACGACCGTTTCTGTCCATTGAGGCATGTCGCATTCTGACTATGCAGTGGAGCGTCGTTACAATGTGCAGGTCGATCGAGCTTTGGCTCGATTGAATTTCCTGCTTGATCTTGCGCTCCAGGTTGCATTTCTAGGCATTCCATTAGTGTTATAGGATCACAATTCTATGATTATATACGGTTGTCGCATTCAAAAGTAGAATTGGGATTGTTGAGGGGCTCGCCATCAAATAGGAATTCTAAACGGATTTCCTTTGAGTTCTTAGGAGAGATTCTCTTTGCTGCTTTTATTCTTGAGAAGAAAATGACGGGAGGGATTATGAAAGCCAACTTCACTTCCAATATACAGTGGAATCCATTACATTTATTGAGCCACTGCTTCCGCTACAAATCCATCCTCCGCCAGGCTTTGGCTCGTAGAGAAGACTCGTTGCAATCAACTGGTAGTGAATTGCAACTGATAAAACAATCTCGAAGGTAAGCAAAGCCCACACATTTCTCTTGCACCAAATCTGAAATGATGGTGAGGAACAAACTCATGAGTGTGAACCAGAGCTGGAACTTAAAATCTGAGTGGTCAGAAATTACATGTGACTGTCGTTGTGGAATGCGAAGGGCAGTGTATGTGTTACATGTCATCAGGAAACATCCAAAGATGTGTGTGAAGAAGGTAATTCCAGTTATGGCCACCATCAATCGAGTCACTAATTCAAAAGAAGGTCCTGCAATAGAGCCATCCATCAATTTGAAGGGCCGAATCAATTCAATTTAAATAACGTTCAAACACGCAGACTTGCCAAAGCTAGATTTCAATTCTACTCGAAGCCACTCCTGTGCAAGGATTCCCAAAATGTCACAGATACCTGTAAATGGAGTTTATTGCCAAAAATATGCGCTGACGTCTGGGGCAATAAAGGTTAGAAAGAAATCTGAGTGTTGTAAGGATATACAAGTTGAAAATTGGTTTGCATCTGCAGGAATTATACTCATTTAGCAACCCAGGGTTGAGTGTTGAAGGCAGTGAGGCCTTGTTTATCAACTGATCATAGCGTGACACCACCCACCACTCAATCGACTGGCATTTTACGTCAGTGTCTCGCGTGTGATCTATCTTCTTTACATTCTCCTTCCTGACCTGCTTCTCCCGTTGGATATTCATGCTATGGCGAAGGTCAAGTGAAGCAAGGAGTCCCTCATTTCATGCACTTCATATGTGCCGATGAAATAGCATGTTCAGTTTTTCCCTGGTTATCCATCGTATATGATAGTGGATCCATCACATTTTTATCAAATTTGCGTGGCAACAAGGATTAGGGTTAGGCGATACAAGAGTAATTGTAAGAAGGGTCAAGGGTGGGGGTTAACATTTCGAAAGTTCACATTTAATCTGCTGCAAGACGAGCGAGTCAAATTCTTAAAATTTAGTTGTCCTCAGTACGGCGCGGTCAACGGCAACGTACCGAAGGCGCCGCG
This sequence comes from Trichostrongylus colubriformis, assembly GCA_963978905.1. NCBI lineage: Eukaryota > Metazoa > Nematoda > Chromadorea > Rhabditida > Trichostrongylidae > Trichostrongylus > Trichostrongylus colubriformis. The sequence continues at coordinate 40,109,432 of OZ022259.1, forward strand.
ATTCATGGCAAATGCAGAGAGAGCGGCTGCAAGCTGCTCCCGCATTTTGAGCAGCTTACAATTGCTTTGATGGGCGCTATCTGTCGAGAGGTCCTGTTGCGTGTGAACAGAAGCGAAACTATCCTGCCACATGCGCCAGCAACACGGTAACAAGACAACTGCGACACAAAGCCAAAAATCAAAATGAAGTGTACTGAGTTCTACTGGGTTGAGGAGCAAGTTCCCGCGGTTTTTTTACCCTGTTTTTCACATTGATAGCTTCATCTTTCGACGAAGCTTATGTATATTTTCGATAGAGCTTTTTTTGCTCTACAGAATGCTGCTATCTGCTTTCCGATTCCTTCGACAATCTAATATTTATGGGTTTGGAAATGAAGCAAGCTGAAGCCAAAAATTGGCACTTGCGCACCTCATCTTTTCCGTTTGCCATCGAGATCAAAAAATGTATGTGTATGTGTTTTCGATAGAGTTTCCTCAGGTCTACAGAATGATGTTGCTTTTTATTCAAATCGCTCACCTTTTGCGGTTCAAAGACTCGCAAATGCAGCACACAGCAAAAGTGTGCACTTTCGTTATCTTCTCTTCCTCGCCTACCATCGAGATTGATGAGAAAGCGCATATATGCATTCGATAAAGCATTTTTTGCTCTGCCTACGACACCACTAATCTTCTGTATCCTTTCATACTTTAGCATGTTGGAATAAGTTTCCACCTGTTTTTCAATTCAAAAGTGCGTAATGAAAACAAAACGTTTTGAAACAATGTTTTGTATTACTCCATAGAGCTCTTTCTGCTCTACAAGATGTTTTTGTTCGAAGTAATTTTTGCCATTTTTAAGATCATTTAAAAGTCGACGAAATCGAGCATTCTCGACTACATGAGACGAAAGTGCTCGATTTCGTTGACTTCTAAATGATCTTAAAAATGGCTAAAATCACTTTGAACAAAAACATTATTTTGTAGAGCAAAAAGAGCTCTATCGAGTAATACAAAACATTGTGTCAAAACATTTCATTTTCATTACGCAATTTGGAATTGAAGAACGGTGGAAACCTAATGGCACCATCTTGTAAAGCAAAAAAAGCTCTAACGAATGCATATGTGCGCATCTTCTCTAATCTCGATTTCAGGCGAGCAAGAGAAGATAACGAAAGTGCACTTATTTGCGAGTACTGCACTTATAAGTCTTAAAAACAGCAAAAAGTTGAGAGATTTGAATAAAAAGTAGAACCATTCTGCAGAGCTGAAAAAGCTCTGTCGAAAACATATGCACATACATTTTTAATTTCGACGGCGGACGAGAAAGTTGAGGTGCGCAGAAGCTAGTTTGTTGCCTTCAGCTCACTTCATTTCCAAGCCTCATAAATATTAGTTGTCGAAGGAATCGAAAAGCAGTTGGTAGCATTCTGTAGAGCAAAAAAGCTCTATCGAAAACATATATGAGCTTTGTCGAAAGATGAAGGAAGCAATGTGAAAAACGGGGTAAAATAACCGCTGAAACCTATTCCTCAACGCAATATATCATCTATTCCATATTACCTATTACAGCCCACTATTCGGAATTAACGCAATACCCCTTGATAACGTGTTTTCGATTCAAAGACCGAGTTTAAGCGGGATTCACGTGTTTCTCGGAAATGGAACACAGAGTTATCATGGGAAATCCGTGCTTACATGGTGATGTATATGTAAGTACAGTCGCACTGCACGAGAAGATATAATCTCAAAACCTGTCGATGATTCATACGCACAGACAAATCAGTTTATGCTGGCTCAACACGCTCTTGAGCCTTCCTTCCCTTGCTTGCTATAGAGCTTGCTCAAAAGAGTGGGTTGGCTGTTGTTGGAGCTCACAACTACATCCATTCAGAATTTCCGTAACGGGCAACTCTTGGTTGATCATTCTTTTTCCCATTAATCCCATTAAGTTGATAGAATTGTCCGGTAGTACAGATCCTGAAACTACATAGAAAATACGAACCAAGAACGCTCTCTCGTTTTCCCTGACCAACTTTTCGTTTATGATAACTCTGACACAACGCGTGCCATCGCCATAGCGTATCTTATACGTCCTCCGGTTGATGTTACTGCTGAGTGCTGCCACGTCGAATTCTACGCGTTTGTTTTGAAGACAAGATCCAAACACAAACAGTCTGCAGAGATTCACTGCGTTTATTTCGTACTGCTTTTCGTAGCGCAGTATCTATATAGATCGAATGCTACCGTCTTCATGGTACACCCTGTATGATATGCTACCAATGTCCGTTTTGAGACTGCGTCACTGTCTCAAAGAGGCTCGATGGTTCATATTTCTGTCAGACTTGTTTCACTCCAAGACCATTTCATTTCCAATTGCATATCTTCAACACATTAAACTACCAATACCGCAACCACAATGTTTTCCAACGAAGGCACCGTTTGCAAGCGTTCCGTAGTTTCCAGTTCCTTTTCTTTCTGATCTGTTCAAGAGTGGGTCCGCTGACGCGGAACGACTTGCCCGCGTCTTCCTTTATCCACCGCACCGCCAGGTTACTACAAGCATTGCAAAGCGACCCGATGGAGACGCGCCCACACGGTTACCGAAAAGGCAGCCGCCCTTGGCCCAGCTCCCTCGAAAGTAACCCGATATTAGGCTCCGCCTCTTACTTATATCCTTCGTACGGGAGAGCGCTTAGATGAGTCATCGTAAACTCGGGTTTATGACAACCGCACGACGCGACAACGGGCCATGTCCTGCGCTGCCACCATTGTGCTCCATTGAGAGTAAACTTGCTGGTATTTTACCGATGAACTAGGGACGAGCGCTTCATCTTCGGCAAGCTTTGTATGTTACTGCTGAGAGTTGGTCGTTCTTCAGCTCTTTGGATTTGTGTGAGCCTAAGAATCTAGGGTTTTAGGAGATTCCCTGCTCCTCCGTCAGTTGTGACCACGCGGAAAAACATAGAGTAGTGAAAGTCACAGCCATTTTAAGGCTGGTAAAGCGAGGACCAGTTACCCTCATTAAACGCAACGGTAGCAGTGTAGGTCATCGCTCACCATCGCGCCGCGCGGTGGTTCTGACTTCACCAATCACGCGCCGCATGAGTGCGCTGGTGAATTTTTCCTTCCCTTAGACTTTTTACGCGCCTTCCTGTTTCCACTATGCGTCTCCGATTGTGGCGGACCTCGGAGCGTGCCTTAACTTTGAACCGCGCCCCTTCAGCCAGCTTTTTGAAAGGCTGTAACTTGATCGGCTTCCCACTTTTTCGCGTGAAATTTTCTGTGCGTTCCTTTTATGCAAATACAACATAAAGATCTGGGTAACAGAGAAACTCGTTTTTTCGCTATTGGTCAAGTGCTCGTCTTCTGATAATGGAGGAGAAGGATAAAAAGTCGTACTGGCGAGTGGCAGGGATAAGGGATAAAAAAGAAGGATAAAAAAGCTAGAACTCAAATAGAAACTAGATAGTGCCCTCAGCTGCTATTGCAACGTAGCTAATGTAGTAGCGCACCGACAATCGCAGTGAGCGCTCTATCGTCACTAAATGACTTTGAACAATTTTTTAATAGAATGTGTTACAATAAGATGAGACTCCAAAAATTTATTCCGAAAAACTCAAAAGGCTGTAAAGTCTCAAAAATTTTCCAAAATATTTTGCAATATTTCGGCGCTTAGCACCTTCGTCAGGCCTGAAATGTGGCAGTTTTGTTATGTAATATACAGTGTATATTACCGACTTACGTAGTACTGTCCCAAATACCTTTGAGACCACCTACCCTGCCGGAGACCTTGTGAAGTGAGAAATAGCCAACCCACCTGTATATCACAGTATACCATTTCTGGATACTGCATGATCATCCTCATATCATTCATTTCACCACAGTCATACAGGCGTTCCCACTATTTAAGGGTGCCATCGGGTGGGTTGGCTATTTCTCACTTCACAAGGTCTCCGGCAGGGTAGGTGGTCTCAAAGGTATTTGGGACAGTACTACGTAAGTCGGTAATATACACTGTATATTACATAACAAAACTGCCACATTTCTGGCCTGACGAAGGTGCTAAGCACCGAAATATTGCAAAATATTTTGGAAAACTTTTGAGACTTTACAGCCTTTTGAGTTTTTCGGAGTAAATTTTTGGAGTCTCATCTTATTGTAACACATTCAGATAATCATGAGGCTTCGTGGCAGCACAATACTAAAATTTTTTAATAATTGTAACCTTACTAAAACTCAATCTGTCGAAGAAATGCAAACAGTATTTATGACAACACCCTAAGCCTATTTTATTAGCCTCTTGACTTCCCCAATAGTTGCGTAGTTCTTTATATGCAAATACAGTCTGGCAAAATTTGGGAAAAATAAAGGGGGAGAAAGAATTAACCCACTCGATCGCGTCTCTTTCCAAAAAATGGCGCGCTTCGACCTGACCGCCGCCAGCTTTTTGTCAGCCATGTGTGGCTGACACGGTCCCACGTGGCCATTTTACAATTATTTACCTTTTTAATGCGTTTTTTTGTTTTTTTTTCCCAGAGTAGTTAAAGGTAGCACCTATCCACTGTGCACGAAGTCTACTCGGTGCTAATGTAGTAGTTCGAGAGGGGCCACTCCACTGTGCTCGGCATCCGGCGTTATTTTTGCCTGGGTTTTAAGCCAAAGCCTCACTTTAGGTTGAGGCCACTACCTATAGTAAGGTTTAGGTAAAAATATAGGTCTTAGAATACAAAGTGATGATTGCAGACGGTTTCAAGTTGCTTCAGATTGTAGAGCGCGACGATCCGTGGTCCCCTCCAACTACATTAGTACACTACGTTTTTGGTAATTGTAAAAAGTAAGTGCTGATAGGATAGTCATCACATATGTTTGTCCTATGATCACCTGTTTCTTTCGATGAAGCAGTTACAAATTACTCTTTTGGCACTATTCAACTGTCGTTTCCTTTCGCTGAAGCTTTGCCTATGGGGGTTGTTTGGGGTACAGATCACGAATATGACGCCAGCCTTGTTATTTGTGCTGCAGCGCTGCTAATGTAACCGAGGGCGGGGGGGGGGGGTGGCGGGCGTCATCGTTCCGCTGTCATCTTTCACCTGATATTATCCTACAATCATAAACTTGCACATTCAAGCGTATATTTTCGCCCAAGCCTCAAAGAAGAAGGGTGGGTTTCCTTCCTTTTTAAGGCTCAGACAAAACTTACGCGAACAGTATGTGCCCCTCCTATATAAGCACTAAACTAGTAGAACTGGACGACGCTCGTGCCTCAAAAGGATGTCATATTCACGCCTCAAATAACCCCTCTGAGTGAAGTTTCAGTGATTTTGGTGAAAATGAGTTGATGCAATAATTCGGTGCAATTGCACCAAATTGGCTCAACGCCGAAAACAAACATCATATGCGTGATCCGCACCCAAAATAATCTCGCTGGGCGGAGTTTCAGCGAATCTGATGACAAAAAGTTCGTGCACCAATTTGGCGCGTTTGGCATCGGGACGAAAAACGTGATCAGCACCCTACCCCGTGTGAAGTGATTACCCCCGTGTGAAGTTTCAGTGAAAACCATTTTTTCCCAGCCGTCGGTTTAGGGGTCTTTATAAGGGTACAGGCTCCTTTACTCCGGTCTATGACTTGGAGGGTGCAGCAGTTGTTTGACCCAAAAACTTCCCTGAATGTCGAAAGGTGCCATAAGGAGCTCCACGAAACCCCTGTCAGCCACATACGGCTGACACGTCCGAACAGGCGGTCTTGGTGTCAGCCAACGGTAGCTGCCATTGTCGCGAATGGGTTAATTTAACCTCCGATTCGCACGTGCCCTTAGACAGGTTGAGGTAGAATACATAGATAACCTCCCTCTGTGCTCATCAGGGAAGGAAGGGAGGCAAGTACGCTGCAAACAGAATATGAGATAGATAGGATAGAATAGAATAATTTATGGAAACTAGCTGATGAGAATAATTTGTATAAGTTAATATATGTATTTATTGGTTAAAATTTCGAAGTGCCTCTTTTCATATGGTTGTAACCTCTGTCGAACTCAATATTATTAAGTGAACCTCTCATGCGGGATCTACGAAGTTGCCACTTCTTAGTTACTACTCGAAACGTACCATATCTCTAAGAAAAAAAAAATTATATCGAAGTCATTACTAGGAATTTTTTGTCAGTGTGACGATTACCTCCCATGATTTCTCGGAATAAGTGTTTAGTGTGGCTGAAATGCTCCCACAACTCATCCTCTGCTCACGAGAGACCAACGGGAGGGCGACTGACTTGCCCGGTCTTGTTGTGGGATGCGCCATTTATGGAAATCCCATCCTCAATCCTGATACAAGCGTTTTTCTGTGTACATAGTGGCTCACTAGCATCAGTTTACATGCTTGCAATCGTAGCAGTATATGAAAATGCACACCGTCAGCGTTTTACTGTCTCGTTCAATAATTTTTTGTGTACTTTAATATTGTGCTGTTCCAGAGTCTCATGGTTATCTTAATGTTTAATGACACTTGCGACTCCGAAATATTTATTCAAAAAACTCAAAAGACCCCTCAAAGTTCCTTGAAATGTTTTTGCAATATTTCGGCGTTTAACGCCTTCTTCCGGCCTGAAACTGTGGTGGTTATCTAATTATAAATGATATAATTGCTTACGGCCCTCAAAATATTTTTGGCGTGACCCACCCTGCCACAGACGATTGGTGCAGAAAATGATAAACTCGCCCAGTCGCACCCTTAAATAGTTTAGGACGTCACGACACTTGATATGAGAGAGATAGATATGAGAGAGAAAACTTTCATGTGTGTATCCATGCTGTGACTTGCAGATAGATGACGCACCCACGGCTAATCCGAAATTCGGTGGTCCCCTGTAGGTGTTTGCATTGCTTGAGCAAAAAACATTTTCTAGCATATGGATTTACAATGTCTTGCTTGAATGGTCATGATCACTGAAAATGGACAGCAACCGTAACGCACTCGGTCATGTCCTAAAAACTCTATTAGTGATGCTATAAAAAACCTCCAACTTCTCTCTTCTTGAAACCTCGGCATGATGTTCAGATTATCCGTGTGCTGCTTTGCCGGACGTGGTTTTTGGGTGGATCAATTTTTATGAACGGCCTGACGTTTTGACTCTTTCGCCGTCTACAGAGGCCCTGGATCATGGGGATCCGACCTTTTGAGGTGATCAGTAAGTATTCAACACATCTCGTCCTGTTTCGATATCATTTGTAAGAAAACGTATGAATCGCTAAACTAATCTAGACTTCCAGCATTGGTGGTTGTCTGCACGGACATGCGAGACAACCGTGAATGGCCACTTCATCAATCACCAAAACAGTTTGAATATTAGATGCTCAACAAGAGAAAACAATTGTTACTTCCATCTCAATAACAACAATATTTTTCGGTTGCTGTACTGCCTGATCTTTCCAAGTGTTCAGCTTTTATGAAAGTCTTATTTTACCTACCCGCTACAGTGCGTATCACGTTGCAGTGATGTGTGAGATGTACCTTATACTTATGTATCTATCAGATTTATCGACCAAAACCACACAATACACTACTACATTGTGATGCTCATATTATTTTGCAAGGAGCAAGTCACGAGTTGCTGTGGATTTCAGCTATCTTCGTATACTACTGCAACTGATAACAGAGCACACAGGCTGGTTCTAGCGAGACACCATAGGGTAAATTGGATGCATAGAAATGTACCGAGATTTAGTAGGAAATCCTTTGCAAAGCAAAGGATTTTCCTACTCTCGAAACCAGATCAGCCAAGATCATACACCGTTATCCTCTGCAAGCAAATGATGTGCACTGACCTACTTCCCCTTCTTCAGGGGTTTTCAAAATAATAATAGCTTATTTTAACTGAATACACTATATGATTGAGGAACCCATAAAGAGCAGCAACTTCGTAGTTTCTGTTTTACTTACGCTGCCCACAAAATGGTACCTAAAGAAAATGATATCGTGCATGCGCAACGTAAGAAATCCCGTTATGTTTTTTTTCAAGTTTTAGGTGAAAGTTCGCTCAAAATTGGAATATATATCAAAGTTTTAGTTTGTGTATTATGTGATATTACATTGATGTTGGGTTGAGAGCCCACACTCACCCTATTGGTTAGTTATTAAAGTAAACACTACCCGTTCAATGGAAAGCGGTTGGAAAAGAAAATATAAGAGAGAAGGCGCTCATCCACAGCAATAATCACTAGAGACAAACTAGGTAACACCCCCGATATCATGACATGATCAAAGAGTAGCCATTTGATTAAAATATGATCATTATCGTATCAAGTATCACGATAGTCACATAGCGTCCTAGAATATGCATTTAAGGGTACATCGAGTCGATGGTCAATTTCTGCCCCACAAAATCCGTTGGAGAGTAGGCTACGCACAAATTCAGGGCAGGAGCGGTTACACATCACAGAATGGAACACTTTCAAACCTGTAGAAGGTGCTAAGCATCAAAATAATCCGAAAAAAATTTAACGACTTTTTTTTCAAAATTTCGGCATTTTCCTTCATTTTTCTGAATAAGTTTTTAACGTCGCATACTGTTACGCTTTCAACTGATCGTGAGACTCCAGCATTACACAAGGCTGTGCTAAAGTTATGACCATTAAAAGCAACGTCTTGCACCTCAGACGAATCCTCTTCAACAATCCTCGGTAAATTTACAAACGTGGATGCCTTGTAAACACACAACATCACTTGGTCCGCGTGATTTCTGACCCGTCTTCTGTATCATGTTTCATAAAACTGCCTGCGAAGGATTCTACGACGATCTGAAGCATGGCAGTTTGATTTTCAGTCAAATTTTCTTCAGTTGATTTCTACAACGTACCACTTGACCTACCAGTGAACGTATGACCTCACTAGGTTACATAATATGAGCATAATATAACATAACATAACATAATATGAGCATGAAAATGAGTTAGCAATTTACTATGGAAAAAATACAAATGCCTCGGCGTCCCATAGTATTCCTGCCGGTGTACAATGGGAACTTGAATTCTTCGCATTATGAGAGACTGCTAGAATGGAGAGGGTGGCATGGAGACCTTTTTGGGGTTACAAATTCACTAAAGTCCCCTCATGACGTTGCTCAGCCTTGATCGATTCAGGTACATTCCGGGCTAACAAAAAAGGATACTGTTCACAGCCGCTCACATAGTCAGTAGGGAAACGTGACTGCGAAATTGCCGGGCGTCGTTTGTCATACTGACACAGCATGTACTCAGAATGCTTCCCCATCAAACAAAATTCAAACTAGTTGCGAGATTGACCCAGGACCAGAATTTTGTTATTTAACTCATTCCGTTTTAAATTTTCGGTTATAATCTGTCACTTTACCTGTAACGTTATAAATATAAAAAAAGGCGGTTCTCAAGTAATCCGATTTCGCCGTGAAGATCACGCATAGAATACACAAGTAGTATATAATTACAAGTACAGACAAAACCAACTGTGCATCGAGAACTGGCTCTTCCATCTCCACCTTTCTGAAGTGCACTGCAAAACACAACCGTGAAATCAGTACTAATGTCTAATGCACAGTAGCCTTGGGCGAGGAATACTTTCAAACGCCAAACTGCAGTCGTAGACGAAAATATATGGTGGAGGAAAAGTTTTCATTATAGAACGCTAGGGGTCGGAAAAGAAAGAGACACTCTGGCTGCTAAATAAAGACTCGCGACACCACGTCTAATGCACCTGCCATATCAAAATTCTCCTGTAAATTATTTTACTGAAATTTCACATTTACACTTATAAATAATTAAAAAGTGCGAATTCATAATGGTTTCAAGAATTATGCCGTGGTACGCATAATGTCAAGTAAGTCGAGCAAGCGAGCCTTACTGCGTACATTATATGATAAAGTGCACTCATTTCGAGCAGGTGATTGAGGTTACGAGGGGATCGCTAATAGTAGGACGTCATACCTAATAGTCCTACAAGGACATAGCGAAAAGACAAGAGTCTGTCAAAGTGTTTGCAGATTGGCCGTGAACACGATGGCATGTGACTGGAGTCACAGTCCTCTTAAAAATCGGTGAAAATCTGTATTAGAACATTCCTTAAATTGCATCAGCGGCATCAGCTGGGCACTTCTACGTGTAATGCTCTTCTACTGGGACAATACATTAGGTATCGAGGTACCGAATAGATGATCGATTCGATATATTGAATAACTGTCGTAGACTTTTCGGTTTCGAGAACATTAGTTGTGTTTAATTAGCAGTTGTTTCAATCAGTTCGACTGAATCAAAGATACGGGCTCTAAAGAGTGAGATACAATGTGGTTTTCATAAAATTTATTTATTTATTTATTTATTTATTTATTTATTTGTAACGCTGCTTAAGGCAGACGTAGGAAATATACAAAGAGCAACATCAAATGATCACATTACACCTCAGTTAAACATAGCTCAGCAATTCCTTCTTAACACGGCTTTTAAAAAGTGAAAAAGCAGGGATGACAGGTGCCACTTTAGATTTGAGATTGATATATGTAGTACCAGCGCGACACTTAAAGCTATATCGCTTCAAGTTGGTTCGTGGTGTAGCATATGAAATTTTAACCGAGCCACCTCTAGTTATTGAGTTGGCCCTAACATAAAATTTTGAGGCATCAACCCTGGAAATGCCTGATAATATCTTAAAGACCATACAGACATCGTATACTTTTCTACGGGAATATAAGCTGTATAACTTCAAATGGCGATTCCTGCTGGTTGGATTAGGTAGATTAGAATAGGAAGGCAATCTTGACTCAATGACCAACTTTCTCGTGAAATTATCTTGAATTCTCTCAAGTAATCGGATATCTTTTTTCTTATGAGGGCAAAATACAGATGTTCCACTCTCTGCAATAGGTCTGACGTAGGTTTTATAAGCCTAAGAAGAATATCACTCTCTTTTACCATCAGTCCCTTAAAGATTTGATAAGTGCGAAATGTGGCCTTTCTGAACAGAGCTTGGAAGTGAGTGGAAAAATTGAGTTTATAATCATAGTGGAAGCCAAGGTCCTTGACAGAGGAAACTTTATCAAGAACGTGACTGCCTAGACAATAGGGGTGCAACAGATTGGAAGTACCGATCCTCATGAAAACTGTTTTGTCGGGGGCAAGGGGTAAGTTCCATTCATACGACCAGTTCAAAATGACATCTAACGCCTTCTGAATGACACGTGTATCTTCATAGCTTTCAACTCTTCTGTATATTTTGACATCATCCGCATATTGCTTGCAGATAACACCACATTCCTCTAAGAGACCAGGAAGATCAGAGGTATATATGGCAAAAAGGATGGGGGATAAGACACCACCTTGGGGAACACCACTTTTGACATTTCTCACTGTAGAAAAGGTCGAACCAATTCTGACCTGAAACGTTCTATCAGGTGAATCAAAGATACGGGCTCTAAAGAGTGAGATACAATGTGGTTTTCATAAAATTTATGAGGTACGACAGTTCAAAAATGGGATGGATAAGGTGTGTATCCCAGTTACCTGGGGACATCACCACTGCATTTGCGATATGCCTGCATAATCCGCATACTATATGATCTTTAATTGGCTGTGAAGTCCAACTACCGTACAAGGAGGGAAAGGTGGTTTGAAGTTGATGATTACAGTACTGAGAAGCTGGTCACTATACTATCCCACCTCAATCTCTTGGGTAACACATTTCACATATCGAGTATGAGACCACCCAAGCAAATGAACAAGTCTTTGTGGAATAAGTCTTAAATAGGGAGCAATTCATCAATGCATTCCATAAAACCATTGAATGTTCGAAGAGTAATTTAAAGAATTCACAACGAGATTCAGCGCCTGGATCAAGCCAAAGGAAAAGGATAAACTGTAGGAAAGAAAAAGACTGAGAAAGACGGCCAATAGGGGCTTTTTGCAAACAAAATTCAAGCATTCTCAACGAGGATTACAAGAAAGTGAAGATGGGAATGGTCGCGAAATCATCCGCAGCAAAGAGGATAGTATGCTCAAGCAAGAAAGAATACATATGCTGCTTCGAAGGCAGTTCGATGAAGTAAATATTTGCTATAGTACTTGCTAGATGCTGACGAACTTGCTTCCCGAAGGAAAATTGGCATAGAAGGGGCTGACTCAGGACCTAGGTGAAACGTCTTCTGTCAGAAAAATGGATCCATTTTTTTCTGACTCGTGTCAACATACCTTATGGTAAAGAAGGACACTACCTCGTGTGTGAAGATCTGTGGCACTGTCTACAACCAGTTGTTTAATATCTTCAGACCCAATACTTATATGAATTACACTTGTGGATAGACTTTACCAAGGTTGTGGAAGCGCGATGAAATGGCGATTTTCGCTGAATTAAGGCGACGCAACAAGTGGACATGGAGGAAGCTCCCGGTTTTAGTCGTACAGAAGGCTGTTGCAGAGTTGGTGATTCTGTGAGTGTGCTGGTTGAAAGCACCTAAAATGGGCAGCATGTTGCAGAAAACGAAACTCATTACAGGTCTGTTAATATTAGACTGTTCGGAAAGTTCCTAGCAATTTGAGTGTTTTACTTTAAACGAACTTTTCTAATTTTTAACTTTTTAAATTTTTATAATATAATTATTAATAATATATTATATATTAATAATATATTTTTACAATTTTTTTATAAGAAATAATTTTCTTAATATTCATCGGATTCAATCGGAATAAGCACCGCTCGAATCAGCACAGTTTTGCCAATGTGACAACAGAAGACAAGTCCTATCAAAGAAAAACTGGGTGGTCGGAATTCACGAAATCTACGAAGGCTTTTCTGCTTGTTCCTGATTAACGAAGTATTTTCCAGCAAGGAAGTTCTGACAATGTTTGAAAAGGTGATAGTCGGTTCGTGAAAGGTCTGGAGAATATGGCGGACTTCTAGGGTAGAGCTTCAAACCCCCCTCCATTCGTTCAATTTACAGATAGTAATTTGTGAAACGCGTGGGGGGGGGGGGTGTTGTCATGCGAAGGAATAGGATCCTTTCCCTTGACAAGTGCTGGCGCAGCTGACGCAATTTGCGGTACATTCCGTCGATTTCTTCTCAGTAGGACTCTGCTGTGATGGTTTGGCCTGGTGACAAAAAGTTATAGTGGATCAGACCGGCCGATGATCACCACACTGCGTCCAAAATCTTTTTATCGTGAGGATTTGGCTTTGGTTGGGGATTGCTTCGGTGACTCGTCGGCATCCAACCACTGTCCGGAACGTCTCCTGTTATTATACATGTTCCACTTTTCATTACAGGTAGACAATTCGGTTCAAAAAGGGTCGTTACTGTTAAGCAAAAGCAGACAAGAAGAAACCTCGAGACGTGTCAATTTCTGCCGGTCATTCAAATTTTGGGGCAAATGCCTGCCGAGTTTCTTAACCTTTCCTTTCAGACCATTCGCAACAATGGATTTGCCAACTCCTAGCTTTCTTGGCAATATCTCGAACTGTTTGGGATGGGTCAGCTTCCACAAACGCCTCCAGATACTCGTCAGGTATTGCTTTAGGTTGACCGCTCACGAGGTTTATCTTCGAGGCTAAAATCTCCAGGATGGAATTTGTCAAACCATTGTCGCATGGTGCTTTCTCCGACACTGGGTCTCCACACCTTGGTTAGTTTGTCGAGCTGTCTCGACTGCGGATTGACCCAGCTTGTAGTTAGAGAAAATATCGTCCTAAGTTGTTCCTCTGACATGCTTCAAAAAGTCTTGAGAAAGGGGGTCTCGAGCAATGGTGAAACGGCAATTATACCATCATATAGCGCAAGAAATTCTCTTCAGGATATGCTATTGAGACGCAAGGGAGAATGAGATTTCAATCAGCAATGAATGAACAAAGAATAGAAACACAAATGCTGAGAATTTTCCGAGCAACCTAACAGATCATATAAGCTAATAAGCTCCACAAATTAAGTGTGTGCTTACCGAACTCATGGAGTTGAGCGGCTAGCTGATTCTCGCACCTAGTTAATAATTTTTCCACACATGATGCGCGAAGTCTTCGCACATAGGATGTGAAGTGGGTCATTCGTACCAATGTGTACACACCCGGCAGCATTGTAGAAGAGCTAATACTGAGATTCCCAGTTCACAACGGTAGAGGCCACCATCGAGCGTGATGCATCGTGCCAGACCTCAAAGCTATCAAATACTCAAGAACAATGTGCACAGTAAATGGCGCGAAGAACTTAGCAAGGTGTTTGCTCTCATAATCAACGATTCCGTGATGGCCACACGCTCATAGTGATAGATAGGCTATCACAATGTTAGCTATACATAGAGACATAAACGGAGGATAAAAGTCTGTCAAAGTGTTCACGTGTTGATCGTGAACACGATGGCATGTGACTAAAGTGTAGCCGGGAAACAAGGTGCATTAGTTTCACTAGTTAGCTGCAGAACACTAGTTAGGTACTACCGTCAGGTGTAATTGCGGTGTTCTTGTGTTGAGCGATAAAAAACAATGATCGCCGTACCTCCTTGCACGATGGCCACGGTACGTGTGGGGGGACCCTCAGTTCCTAACTGTTCCATTAGTGTGCTGTGGCTAACTAATGAAACTACCTAAAAATTCTCCTATTCATTGGCGGGAAGTCTAGCAATAACCTTTCCAATAATGATCACCAACACTATTCATGGCATGGCGTTTTCGGGTTTTGGTTGGTGACCAATGGATATCTATACGCACGTGTTACAAAGGTTTTATTACCACATTAGGTACCAGCACTCCTATAATTCATTTCACTGGGTATTCAAACAAAATAATGTAAACGACCCATTACTCAATATCTAAGTTAGCCACTGGTTGGGTTTTGGGATAACTACTAGCAGGCATGAAAGGAAGTGCCGCGCCTAAGGGGAATTACTTCATGGCACTCTGGGACACCTACTTGGGATATGCTTAGACCATGCCTTTGGATACATTTTAAATGATAATTATCATTCATTAGGTAATCAAAGGTGCCCACCGTTATCACTTATGTACATTTGTCGTATACATACTATGAAATGTTGTGAGTCCACAACACAGGTTCCGCTCAAGTGAAATCCATGACTATCCTTCCAAAAGTAAGGCAACCTCTTCATTCAATTATGAGTAATAGTTTGCAAATTATTGACGAAACGAAGTAAATTCTTGCAGCCGTCGCCCGCTGCGCATACTGTTTTCACCATCGCAGCGATATAAGCGATACACATCCCAGCAACATCAAAGAATTTTCTTGGGCCCATCAGCAATACGTATGTCTAGAGTCGGAATATCAAGGCTGTAAACTAATTCTTGTATCAGAAGCGGCCTCATGTGAACCGCAAAGACGGAAAACTCGTGTGGTTACTGATTGTAAGATAAAATTCAATTCTGCAAGCACTATAGTCACAGAAAGTGGCCCCATGTGACTACATGAGCATGCGCCTGAGCCTTGAGCTGTGGCGGAGGCGGCCTTATCAGGACAAGCCGCCTTGGTTCAGGACAGCCCGCCTCCTAGCGACGAGCTCTCCATGATTGGCTGGGGTGGAAGGGGCAAGGCGATGGTGCCGGCTGGAGCGATCGGGGCGCGCTTTCGTAACATAGCGTCGCTGTCCCTTTTCCAATCAGCTGATTATCTTTTTCTGTGTTTTTGATTTTTGCTGCTTATCCGCTGGCAGAGTTCACGACTTTTTCTTTTCTATTCTCCTCCTCTTTTCCATTAAAGGCACTCTCCGCGATAATGTTACCAGCTATTTACCCTGCCCGATAGACCCCCGGGCAGCCGATAGACCCCCGGGTGAATGGCGCGGCTGTACCCTTAGAGCGGCGCCACGAGCCCTCCTGGCAGCGCAAAGCCGGAGAGAGGCAACTGGGACCCCGCCCACCAATTGGCGACCCCACCCGGCAGTGGACGTTTTTTTTCCAACGACATTCCAGAGAACGCACCGTCGCTATTTGTTTACCCATTGCTGTCTGGAATGTCGTTGGAACCTAATCACATTCATCAGCTGATTTTCGCGAGAGTTTCGGAGTAACATTGTTAGTATTCCGTCGGAAAAGTGACGTCCTTCACTGGTTATCAGTGTTATTTGTTGTTCGTTATACATTGCTCAGGTGTTTGTTGTTCAGGTGTTAAATGCAGCTGCGAGCAAGGAAATCGATTTGGTATTGCTTTTTTTATTGCTTTGACAATTTTTAAGCAAGATGAATATATTACGTGAATATATTGCGTGAGAAAAAATAAAATTTATGAACGGAGCGAGCCGTGGATGAACATCTAATTTGTATTCCAGGTAGTGAATCGACAAATAATTAGCACGATCATTTTTCAGCACGAATATCAGCCGGGCTCTTTTACTTTATGCAGCATCATGCCTTGCTAAAGCAAATGCCGAAATAATGCAAAATGGAACCAGCTGAACAAATAGATACTGGCGAGGAGGAGACAGTCAATCAAAGTGAGCACGATAGAGGTTCCAAGTGGCTTGCTATTCTCACTTCACAGGTTCAGCACGAGTTCAGGAAGGCGGCTTGTCGTGCCGATTTCATGTTCTTCACCCTCTTTTTATTTCTTCAAACGATGCTTCTGATAAATGTTTACATTTACATTTTTGGATTTTTATTTGTCAAGGTGCCGTGGACGAGTGGGAGCCAGTCGATCCCAGTATGGAGCACTCCGACTGTACTATTCTTACTATGCAAGCTGCCTTTTTGTCTTCTACAGCCCGCATCATTCGCCAGGCTTATAAGCAACGCGAGAGCCTTCTTCCGGGAGCAAGTCAATTTCCACCTTTTTTTCGAAAAAATTATATTTTTTTCCTATTTTGAATTATGGTTATCTAATTTAGGTCACTTCACTGACGGCCAGAAGGAGATGGAGTCCAAGTCAGGTGGAGGAGAAGTTATCATCAAATCATAGCATCCATTTGTTTTCCTTTGTGTACGATTATTCCGCTTCGATTGGATGCCGTAAATATTCCTTGTCTCTTTGGTTTCGCCTAATCAGTAAAACCGTTTTCGCGCATAGATACTTTTCTTTATGCTTCCTTCGGTCTGCCGAGATCCAGCAAGCATTCACTGAGATCATGACTATTCCTGCCAGGTTCCACATTTCACTGAGAAACCTTTGATTTGTAAAGAAGTACTTTTTCATTTCTGTTTTGTTCGCTGAAGGATTGACAACCCTCGCATCTATCACTTGGATGTTGGGAACTTTTTATGTGTTTCTGTAAAGTTGCATCTATCACTTGCATGTTGATAGCTTATTGTGTGTTTCTGTAAAAAAACATCGTGACCCGACGTTTCTGGTATGTTAGGGTTCCCCTCAAGTTCATTCTTTCACGTGATTATATCGTTGTGTATACAGGGGGTGCCAAAAAAAAAAGTAATTTTGTCTCGTCCACTTTCACCCCACTTTAGTCGTACTACAGCAAATTCTGTTGAGGTATTTTCATCCCCAGATTCAAGAGCAGACCTCACTCTATCACTATACTCCGTGGCAGCCTTCTGCACGAGCAGGAACGGGAGCGAGGAAATAGTGAACAAGATGTGTCACCTCAACTGAGCAAAATCGGAAATTTCGTCGCCCTCGTTCACAACCTTGCTGGGGTCCGTCCACTCTGGGTACCTAAGGGGATTCATACTGGGTGGTGTTCTTTAGGATCCCGTTTTTTCCGGGCTCCCAGCGCCCTTAGTTTCCAAGAGCCAAATTGTGCACTTACCACTGAAACCCCTCCGGAGGCGGATTTGGGCATGAAAATGATACTTCGGATCATAACAGCCTTGTCCAAGCAGCAGGGGCTCTGTGACTTCTATGAACCGAAGGGCCAATTCTTAGGAAGCTTCCCACACAAGACCTACCATGGAACCCGGCTCCACTGTTTTAAGGGGACCTTGATACCGTGGGTGCTCCGAAGCCCGACTGCGCCGCTAAAAGGTTCTATATTTTTATGAAAATGAAAGTAGTGAGTCTCAGCTTGTTCCTGCTTTTAGAGGAACATTTCGGGAATATTTTGCCCCAATACTTTCATTTCTTTCGTTTCCCTATGTTTTGTATAATTGGGAGATGTGAGCCGTGGGCAAAATTACTTTTTTTTTGGCACCCCCTGTATACTTGGCTACTGTTAGTTCATACTTCCACCATTTTGTTCACTGATATTTCATTTCACTATCACTGTATCGTTCCTATTGTCTTTGTCTGTTATAGGTACACTATATGCATGTTGTAATACACTACTTCACATTATTCTGTTCTATTTCATGCTAATGAAGAATAAAACTGTTTCTAATCGTTGAAGTGAAATCACCAATACGACAATAGGAATCAACCTTTAATCAGAAGGGAAACGTTTTAACACAATCCAACCGTGCAACGACAGAAACCCTTTGGCGGTAGAAGTGCACAAGGCAGACAGACAAATGCCTCCACTTTCGCCACATTTTTTTCCTCAAGAAGCTGATCATCCAACTTCAAAGGAATGAAACATAGTAAAAGTAGCAAAGGAGGATCGAAAGGGTATTCGGTGGTAATTTATAGATAGCGAAAAGTAGAGTAGAAAAGTAGTAGTAGAAGAAGTAGAAGATTAGTAGTAGAAGAGGAATTGCAATTACGATAAAGTTGACCGTGGCTTTCACAACAATGTCGAAGAGGGTCCCTGACAGAAATAGGAACACATCAAAGACACTGAAGTGAAATTGCTGGTCGAGCAAGGAACCGTGAATAAAAGGAATGGAGTGGTAAACATGAAAACTCATCATGGAACAACATCATGCGCAACAACGAAAGTACACAGATTACTGAAGTTTTATGTTGTTACAACACTGAACATAAAACATAAAACTTACGTACGTGGATGGAACGCCAGAAGTGACTTCCTGCAATAAACCATGTGATAGTTTGCTAATCATAACTCAGTAAATTATGCAGAGCACTTTAACTAAGAACATCAATCGTTGAACCAGGTAGAATCATGTTTCACAGCTCAAATTGTGGAACAAATGATGCGATTAAATCAAGCGACAAAGTGTAACATGAGATGGAAGTATACGTTGTTGGTGGGTTTTCACATGGTGAATCAAAAGTACCCATATTATAAAACCAATGACAATTGATAAATAAACAATAAAATAATAAAAAATAAAAACAGACACAACAGCTGAGCAGAAATCAGCCGATGATTGATTTTCGACCGAACCATAAAAAGTGGCAAGAAGCCAAGTTTTGGACAGCTCGTCCGAACCCCACTTGCACGACACGGTTCTCGCCTGAGGCCTCTAGGGTGAGGTTCCCATTTCTGTGGCTCTTGGCCTTTTTTGCTAGTTTTTTCACTGCTATTGAGTAAATTAGCGGCTCTTCGTTCATTATTGATCGCGATTATGGTCATTTTCTTATCGCGGAAAGTGCCTTCAATGCTTGTTTGCAGTCTTCGCTCGTCTGCAATCAGCGATAGGATGCCTTTCAAGTTTTTGGTATTGTTTCTGCGCTGCTTTTGCGCATTGATTACCTGGATACATGCCAACGGCAGTCGTCCGGCTTGAAAGGCTTTTTGCTCGGCATGAGCTCCGTGTGATCTTGCGGTTCAATAGCTCCAACAGCAGATCATAAGTTCTGGAAGCTGAATGAACACTTGTTTTCTTAAGACCTCTCGCATTCATCTGTGAATCATCCGATAACGTCTTTCAAGTAATGGTTTCTTGCAGTAATAGCAGAAACAGGGCGTAGAATGAGACATTGTACAGTCCATTTCCCGACGGCTGGCAGGGCGAGGCCTACGGACTTGTATCGATCTCTCTCACCCAGCTCTGTGGGCCACGCCCTGCCAGCCTTCGGGGTGAACTGTACGTGATAGTTACAAAGACGGCTGCATCCAGAATGAATGTGTCTACATGGCCTGAGCTCATTGACCACCGTCATGTACGAACAAAAAAATACGTCTATTTTCACATATTTACTACAGTTTGAGTCGTGGTTTTTTCTCTATGATAATAATAATTTGAAGTTCGAAATTCTTGCGTCGGTAGTCCAAGGCACGGGCGGTCATATCACATCGTACCTGCGGTCGTTTGAAATAGCTGATCTCTACCCAATCTCCACCACCGTTTTGGAAACTCTTGCCGCAGCAAGTGGCTTTGAAAAAAAATAGTGTAGGCGTTCGTTGTGATCACAAGGAAGAGTTGATGTCATACCGAAATAGACTTTTCGATGTTCTTAAATTTTCTACATCTCCTCTGCTTCGAATTGGAGCATGTGCAGGGTTAGAGAACTATGTATTCAATTGTCACTACCCCAAAATCTTCGAGTTTGGCAAAACGAAAATCGGCTGCTTTTCGTCCGTTGGGGCTATTCATGGAGCTGATATGATTGTGACATTCATTTTGGACGATGGTGCAATTGGCACCAATTTTCGATAACTTTATTTTCCATAAAACCCGTTTGAAACTTCCATTTAGGCCTGCACAAATATACAGGTGCCAAAAAAGAGTAATTTTGCTTACCGATCCCATCCGCCAAGTATACAAAACATAGCGGAAACAAAAAAAATATAACCATTGGGGTACAGTATTCCAAAAATGTTCCTTCAGAAACAGGAGCAAGTTGTGACTCTCTACTGTCACCTTTATTAAAATATGGAGCCTTCAGTTGGCGCAGCCGAGCATTAGAGCATCTACGGTATCAAAGTCCGCTTAAAACAGCGGAGCAGGTTCCATGGGCAACAAAAAGTAGTGAAGATGGTCAACACCAGCCATCGTTTTGACCAGCTGAGTAGAAGGGGGCAAGTACCTGTCAGAAGAACCTTGCTATCGACCGTGATATGATAGGATTAAAGAAATACCAGCAATAAAGGTAGTGTTATTAAGGGAGGAAGGTATTTCCGCTGATTTCATAGCAAAGCACTTAGCGCGTGCGTTGGACAGTTCGAATGTCCTGTCGCACACCCGCTTCATTCAGAGCGTAGAAGCCCTTCTTTTCCAATGCTGTGCAAACGTACGAAAGAACACCGATCTGATCAGTGATCCATAGCATCACAGGGCTTTCAAAGTTGAAAAGGAACGAGATGTCATATATGCACTTGAATACGCTCATAATATAATTGGTTGCAGTCACAAACACAAGACTCTGGAGAAGAGATCCGATAAGGAAATCGTATTCTTCCCAACCTATGTTTCTATTAAACAGCGAATCGTCAAAATTTATCCCGAGAAATGATCATAATTACGGAACTGGCAAAAATATAATGAAAAATTGCTACAATTTTTGAAGCTTTTCGATTTGGCCCTTTTCAACTGAACCATCGACTGACGTCCCCGATTTTATCTCTTTTGTGTTGAGTTGGACATGAGAATTCGCAACTAGTCGCTGCACGCTACATATTGCGTGAAGTACTACATCATGAATTAGAGCGTCCTCTTGCAATGTGGGCCTTACAGCAGTCAACCGTCAAATGTGTTCAGGTAACGAGGCAGTACACAAGTGTTATATAGGGGCTATGGTTATTCAAATTGAGTACTCTCTGTGAGTAATATCTCGGTTGAGATGAGGGCTGTGTGCAAGTTGTAGTTGCCTAAGTACAGGTCGTAAATTTCATTACCAGTATCCCCAGATGCACCCTTAGGTATTTAGGATCGATGCATGAGAACATACACCTTGGCCACGCCCCAATTGACGGTCGATTCGGTTTCGTATCGAGCTGATTCGTTAGTCTGGAGTTTTGCAGAGTTCACGGAAGGTGTGCAAATCGGTCCCTCTCGGAATCGTAGGGGAGTGTACCAATGTCGTCATGAACGGCTTGGCGATGGACTCTACGTGGTAGGAGGGTCCCCCTGTCTCATGAGGTGTCGTGCGATGCAATCTCGTACTCTTCATTCGGTGAAGAGTGGATCTTTCCTCATGTGGAAAGTAGGAGTGCTCTAGTTCCAAGACGCGACTCCGGATGCATGTTGGCCTAGGCGTAGTCTGATCAACCCTTTTGGTCTCAAAAGGAAGTGGATGCAAAGAACGATATCAGTTGAGATTGGATAACTGCTCCAAGATGGCATGCAATGCGGCGGCTAACACCCTCAGTACCCATTTCTTGCTTGGTTAAGTCTAGAATCTATTAATGTAGATTTTAGTACTTTTATGCATTGTTTGGCGTATTGCCATACAACAGTGCTGTATGTATTCGCTTGATTAACTGGTTAACTCACTACGTCCAACCCTCGTTTGCCTTCTCATTATTCATTTTCCTATTAATTGTTGTACATAATCTTCTAAGTGTTTGGAAGTCAATCTCTCATTCAATCAGAAACTGTTTGAAAGCTAAAGCGGAGCTGAAATACCACTAAACTACGGAATCATCTTGGAAACGAGAAAATTACACAAGTTTTTGCGCTTTTCCGGATTGTTTTCTTCGTCCGACCTGTTCTATCCGAATCCCATTCACATTGGGCCAAAATGGCGCGCACTTTTACTCCTGTGGTGCGCGGAGCGCGCATCAACTCAACGCCTGTTCAGGTCAACCAAGCGTTCACTTTCCGGGGGGGGGGAGGGGTCGTTGAATTAGTACCAGACTCGTCTGAGACGAAAAAAGGACTGACTTGTACATCGGCTTGCCCCACAAGTCATTGTGTAGCGCATTCATCTGCCACCACGATTCTGAATGGAACTATGTAGAATCCGCGGCGCATAATACAGAAGGGATTGAACAATGCTAAAAACTCTATCCTAGAAACTTCTATCCATTTAGCACTGTTTCTGGTGGATGCAGTAGTGAGTGCTGTAAAGAGCGATTCTTCCGCTCGCGCTTTTCACTACAAAATGAACCCTGAAGAAGATTCCCTTGTGGTGAAAAGCTCTAATCATCGGAATCTACAGAGCTCAAAATGGAAGGTATTAGGTTGAACCATAATTTCTGTTACATTATGACGAAAAATTTCAAATTTATTTTTCTTAATTTGTGTCTAACTTCAGTCAACAAAATATGTACCATTATGATCACCAATATATTGCCAGCGAATAGGGAGATAATAGATGCCTGGCTTATAGAAGTCTGGGGATTTCTGGTCGAAGAAAGTCTGGAGGTCGATTTTGAGATCATCGTCATCTTTGAACTGCCGTCCGTCGAGGAAGTGGGTCAGAGATCGGAATAGGTGGTAGTCAGTTGGGACCATGCCCGGAGATTACGGTGGATGGGGGAGCTTCGTCCAACCAGGATCTTTTGACACGTCAACTTTGCCACATGTGGGCGAGCGTTGTCGTGGAGGAAGAAGTCTCGGTCCATTTTTCCGGTAAGTTTTGCCGCTCCGGTGTCCAATTGCGTGCAGTAGAGATCGCCAGTGACTGCCGTGTTGAATGGTAACAGTTTCCCTTTTTTTGAAAATTTAGAAAAAAAAAACATTTTTTTCTCTGTGCAATTTTTTGAATTTTTCTGTTTCAATTTGAGCAGAGCGAGCCATCGGGTTGCCGCCATATGAGGGGCAGTACCTGGGTCCATCGACTGGTTGATTCGGTTAGTGGCCCTGCATGCTGAGGAACCGGGGCGGTGTTCGTGAATTTCGCACATCTCGCGAATTTGTCGAAATTCACTGCTAGTTGAAGCCATAGAGAATATGAATGTGTTAATCAGTAGCCCTTTTCAGTCGCTTCATATACCCCCCACTACCAAATATTCCCGAAGCTTCCACAGTTTTACCCAAGAGTGTAACAGAAACTATGGCTCAACCTAATAGCATCCTAGAAGGCAAAGAATTCACAATGCCCTTTGTCAAATTGTGGCCACCCTGGCGTAGTTGCTTGTTCATTAAATTGATGGTGTAGGAAATAAGTACAATACTGTGGTCAAAGCAGATCCTATTACTCAAACCCTCTAAAAAATTCCAGTGTTTAATTAATCGCCCAGACTTGGAAAATATTTGCCTGCCAGGTTTGGCAACACTTATTGTTTCCAGAATTTTTCTCATACCAAATGTATATATATATTACATTTACGAATGTACGAATATACGGTTGTATGTAAGCAACCAAAAATGTGTGTAAAAAGTTAATTCCAGTCATTGTCGCAGCTAATCGAGTCAACACCTCAAAAGCTGATCCTGTAAGCAATTTACAATTATGCACAGCCACTGAAGGGTGTTGAAGAATTTTTTGGACATCGTTATCCAGCCCTATGAGCTATACATAGCGTAATACACGTGGATAAGCCGTAGCGAGAACCTCTCAAAGATTCAACCAGAGAAAGGTTTCGATTCCTGTGGAAGTGAATGGAGGTTGTATCATAGACTTTCGAATACTCGTTACAAATATGAGAATCAAAATTGCAAAACGCCGCTGAGAAACGAGTTAGGAGTCAAGGTTTACTTGCGGTGACTCATGGGCCCGAAACTTTGCTTGACGTGTCCCATCAGCGGGGCTAAATCGTGGGTATTGACGGCTGTCATGACTCGTGATAGCAAACCAGTTGGCGGGCTTACACTACTGTGCGCGAAACACCATGTGCGTCAGTAGGTCGGCCTGTATTGCTCTTTTTCTTGAGGACAGAGTATTTTAGTGCACACCCGGCCCACCGTGGGCGGAGCTTAACTTGGTCCATGTGTGGTCTTTACTTAGTGTCCCATGCCCTACCCATACCGTATTTGTCCCCATCTCCACAGGTCGTTTTCCATGTAACGTCCAAGCTCCGCCCACCACTTTAAATGCTCCGCCCACTGTGCCCTGCATTCTTTCCTGACCTTCAGAAACTCATCCCTGACCTTGATCCATCTTCTCCCTATGTTTGGGGCACATTCGAACCCAATCAACAATTTTTGAACATTCCACGACGGCCCCGCCCATTATGGGCGGAGCTTAACTTGGTCCATGTGTGGTCTTTACTCAGTGTCCCATACCCTACCCATACCACATTTGTCCCCATCTCCACAGGTCGTTTTTCATGTAACGTCCAAGCTCCGCCCACCAATTTAAATGCTCCGCCCACTGTGCCCTGCATTCTTTCCTGACCTTCAGAAACTCATCCCTGACCTTGATCCATCTTCTCCCTATGTCTGGGGCACATTCGAACCCAATCAACAATTTTTGAACATTCCACAACGGCCCCGCCCATTATGGGCGGAGCTTAACTTGGTCCATGTGTGGTCTTTACTTAGTGTCCCATGCCCTACCCATACCGCATTTGTCCCCATCTCCACAGGTCGTTTTTCATGTAACGTCCAAGCTCCGCCCACCACTTTAAATGCCCCGCCCACTGTGCCCTGCATTCTTTCCTGACCTTCAGAAACTCATCCCTGACCTAAATCCATCTTCTCCCTACGTTAGGAGCACGTTCGAACGTAATCAACATTTTCGAGCTGAAAGCCAAACATTCCAGTGCACGCCCCGCCCCCGTGGGCGGAGCTTAATTTGGTCCATGTGTGGTCTTTACTTCCTGTCCCATGCCCTACCCATACCACACTTGGCCCCATCTGCACAGGTCGTTTTTCATATGATACCTAATTTCGTGACAGACGGAGGGACAGACGCCTTAGCGCTTTATATATAGTAGGGATATTTTGCTCTGCAGACGTGGACGATGGGCTTGTCCCAGGGTTAAACCCGTTGGTCACTTCAGGCATTGTGGATATTGACGTCTGTCATGGCTGATCCTATTACATATACAGGGTGACTCCTAATTATTTGCGCATAGTTCATTACTGATAACTTCAACAAAAATTAACGGTTATACAGTCTGATACCACTTCTATGTAGAGCAATGCCTAATAATCATTCACTCGAGAAGATGTTCGAAATGAGCTCCTTTTGCAGCAACACAGGCCTTCAGTCTCTACTCCACCGACATCACTGTGGGCCGCAGGTAGGTGACGTCGATATCGCCCCACGCCTTCTGAAGTGAAGCTTTGGGAGCGTTCAAACTTTGGCACCTTTTCGAGGTGACCTTCTGCTGCAAGTAGCCTCACACAGCGAAATCCATCAGATTCAGATCAGGCGAGTTAGGTGGCCAGAAGTCCTTCGTCCAGTAGCCAGGATAGTGACTCTCGCAGAATGCCAGTGTGGATCTTGCAGAATGATCAAGTCCCCAGTCCTGTTGGAGCACGCATTGACCACTGACAAAATTTCCAGCAACTCAAGGGAGCCTTTGAGTGCTATCTTCTCAAGGAACAAGATTTTATTAGGTTGTGAGGAGGGTTTTGGCTGGTTTTCGCACTTCAAATTCGGGAGATCATAACTTGGCTCAGACTGCATCCTTTCTCGCAGAGTAAGCACCGTTTGATTTGCTAGACTTCTGGCAATATCGTGGATATTTCCATATCTCATTTTAATGAAGGGCTGATGATTTATAGTGGGACGATATCGACGTCACCTCCTTGCGGCCCACAGTGATGTCGCGCGGTGAGAGTGGGGAACAGACTGAAGGCCTGTATTCCTGCAAAAGGAGCTCATTTCGAGCATCTCCTCGAGTGGATGATTACTAGGCATTGCTCTACATAGAAGTTGTATCAGATTGTATGAGCGTTGTTTCTTGTTGAAATTATTAGTAATAAACTACGCTATACTACGCGCAAATAATTAGGAGCCACCCTGTATGTATATAAGGGTGAGAATCCTATTACATATATATAAAGCAGAAGTTTGGTGTGTTTGTCTGTGTGTTCGTTTGTCGGTTACATATGCACTCTTAGTTCAACCAGAAGTCTGGTGTGTTTATCACATAATGCACTCTCACTTAAACTGCATCTGTTTATCACATAATGTACTTTTAGTTTACCTGCATCGTTGAGATGTACGGCAAGTTCAGAGTGGGTAGGGGTTGACCAAGGTGCACGAATCATAACTACTAAGCCAAGCCCCGCCCATCGTGGCCGGGGCTTGCGCAGGAATGTTCAGAAAGTCGGGAAATCCTATTCATCATCATCATCATCATCATACTCTATACATAAACCAGAAGTTTGGTGTGTTTTTGTGTCTGTGTGTGTGTCTGTCTGTCCGCTCACCGCATAATCCATTCTTAACTGAACTGCAGCCTGGAGAGGTCGGGCAAGTTGGAATTGGGTGTGGGCTGACCCAAGCGTACAGAGCACAGAAGAACTAAGCCTAGCTCCGCCCACTGTGAGCGGGGCTTGCGCGGAAATCCGCTCACCGCATAGTGATTTCTTAGCTGAACTGCTGTCTGGAGAAGTCGAGCAAGTTGGAATTGGGTAGGGGCTGACCCAAGCGTACAGAGCACATAAGAACTAAGCCTAGCTCCGCCCACGGGAGGCGGGGCTTACGCGGAAACCGCCGGTGCTGAAATACAAGTCCACGCTCAGTAACCAAAAATCAGACAAGCTAGGAATGGGCCTAAAGAGGTCGGGCAGGTTAGGGATGGCTTGGGGTAGGCCAAAATGTACGAAGCACATAAGAGGCAAGTTAGGAATGGAATCATAACCATCTTCTATGTATAAACCAGAAGTTTTGTGTGTTTGTGCGTGTGCATGTGTGTGTCCGTTTATTTGTCACATAATCCACTCTCAACTCAACTGCAACGTGGAGAGGTCGGGCAAGTTGGGGATGGGTAGGGTTAACCGAATTGTACGAAGTTCTTTAGGAACTAAGCGTAGCTCCGCGCACCGACAGCGGGGCTCGCGCAGAAATGGTCGAAAAATCGGTGAATTAAGAGCGGGCCTGTAAAGATCGGGCAAGTTAGGATCCGGTAGGACTAGGACCTTATCTCAACTGCAGCCCAGCCTGGGGGGGGGGAGTTGAGCAATTAGGAGTGGGTAGGGGCTGACCTAAGCGTAAAAACCAGAGTACGTAAAAACTAACCAGAGTACGTAAAAACTAAGCCTAGATTCTCCCACCATGGGCAGAGCTTTCGATGAAATCGATGGATATGCAAATTTGAGTCCTCGTTGGGTTCCAGAAGTCGGAAAGGTAAGAAATGGGTCTGTTGAGGTAGTGCGAATAAGGACTGGGTAGGGACAGACCAAAGTGTAGTGACCACACAAGAAGCAAGTTAGGAACGGGCGTGCAGAGGTACGACAAGTTAGGATAGCCTAGGGGCCAACACATGCGTATGGAGCACATAAGTTCTAAACCTAGCTCAGCCCACCTTGGGCGGGACTTTCGCCGAAATTGATGGATGCGCAAATTTTAGTGCTCGCTTTTTAGGTTCCAAGAGTCGGAAAGGTCAGGAATGGGTCTGATTAGGTCGCACAAGTAGAGGTTAGGTAGGGTACGCTGGAATCGATGGTGCTCAAATTTAGGTCTTCGTTTAGGTGCTAAAAATCGTGCAAGTTAGGAGTAGGGCTGGAGAAGTCGGGCAAGTTATGATTCGATAGACACCAACCAAACGTACGGAGCATACAGGAAGCAAGTTGAGAAGGGTCCCGGAGAGGTTCGGCAAGTTAGTATTGGGTAAGGCCGACTGTACAGAACCCATAAGTTCCAAGCCTAGCTCCGCACACCATGAGCGGAGTTTGCGCCGAAATCGATGGGTGCTCAAAATGAAGTCCTCGCTTCGGCTCCAAAAGTCGATGGGTGCTTAAAATGAAGTCCACGAAGGTCAGAAATAGGTCTGTTTAGGTCGAGCAAGTAAGGATTGGGTAGAGACTGACCAAAGTGTAGGGAGCACACAGCAAACAAATTAGGAGCGGACCTGGAATGGTCGGGCAACTTAGGATTGGGTGGGAGCCAACCCATGGGTACAGAGCACATAAGCTCTAAGCCTAGCTTCACTCACCATTGGAGGGGCTTGCGCCGAAATCAATGAGTAAACGAATTTGGGTCCTCGCTCAGGTGCTGAAAATTGGGCAAGTTGTAAAAGGGTCTGTTGAGGTCGTGCAATAAGGACTGGGTAGGGACTGACCAAAGTTTAGGGAGCACACACGAAACGAATTAGGAACGGGCCTGGAGAGGTCGGGCAAGTTAGAATTGTGTGGGAGCCAAGCCATGTGTACGGAGTACATAATTTCTAGGCTTGGCTCCGCCATAATTCCAATATTACTACCACACTCACTAAGCAGCTGTTTGTCCTCGGCATACCAGTGAATGATTGTTACCTTAAAATCCGCTATGTAATACAAATTAACGCTAGTGCAATAAACTTGAGTACCGTAAGAGTTCGAAATTTTTTATTCAAAAAAAAACTGAAAAAAACATCACAAAAAAAACGTCCACAAAAGCGGTCAAAATGTGGTCGCCTTACAACTTTTCTGTAGAATTTTTCGGATTTTCACACTGCTTCACACAAATCGGCTATTTCACACTGCTTCTCACAAATCAGCTAGTTAATCCATGAATGGGTTGGTCCCTTAGGAGTTAATTGGTTATATTGGGGTTGGTGATGGGTACGAATGGGGTAGATGATTTTGGTATGATCGATGATCGACGTTTTCGCACTAGTAATTATAAAGTTGCTCAACACTGATGTGCGAAGCGACCTCAATTAATTGCGAGGACTCACGGGTCATTATGTTACTCACATTGATCCACAAACTGAGTAAAAAGACAAGTCAAACAAAGAATGCACATGGAACAACTATCGAAGAAAGGCTGTTAACAAGTTTCTAAGCTGTTGTGATGGCGAAAAGCAGTGGAGCATCCACGGAGTTGGCCATCACACCGTGGATGGTATACAGCTGACCAATTCTGCTGGTGGCGTCTGGTTGCAGATCGTGCACACCATCCGCCACCAGCGCATAAGCCTTCCTGACACGCCTTCTGAAAAAATACAGTAAGATATGCAGTACGGGAATCCTCAGAGATGTTCGCCGACCTTGTAAAAACTAACCTCTAGTATTGCAGTGAATAGTAAATGTGTATGTCGGGGTTGAAATACTGGAGAAAACGTGTGCTGTCCGGAAGAAAGGCGTATTTGCGAGGCACCATCTTCATATTCACACGACGGTCTACCAATTTTCGAAGCGCTCTAAACATCTATGGTTTGGGGTGTATATCGCTAGGACAGAACCGTCGCGTGGCCGTGTTCGGCACGCGACCAGATGGTGCGAGCTATGCGCGCCGTATTGGATGGGTCTTGAAGCGATGACAGTGCTCTACGCCTCATTCTATGCGTGATCGCTTCAGGACTCAACTAATACGGCGCGCATAGCTCGCACCATCCCGTCGCGTGCCGAACACGGCCACGCGACGGGATGGTGGCCGACGGGTGGCGTCGCGTGGCCGTGTTCGGCACGCGACCAGATGGTGCGAGCTATGCGCGCCGTATTGGATGGGTCTTGAAGCGATGACAGTGCTCTACGCCTCATTCTATGCGTGATCGCTTCAGGACTCAACTAATACGGCGCGCATAGCTCGCACCATCCCGTCGCGTGCCGAACACGGCCACGCGACGTTTCTGTCCTAGCGATATACACCCCTATGGTTTGAGATGTAACACTCAGTTTCTTGTCTGAAAAAATTCACCTAGCCAGAGTACAATGCCGATCTATATCATTTTTTGTAAAAGTGTCGAACCATGTCTTTGCGCATGGTTTCATCTGAATACGCTTTCTGAACTAGTGCATTCTAGTTGTACCGTACTTAAATGGCTTACCACCTACTAAAGCATTGTTAACCCTCTGTGTTATATCCTGCCACAACAGCCTGGGCTTCATCGAAGCCACCTGCGGATCGGCACCTATTCCTTGGCATACCTAAATGTAGCTGCTGCTCAACTAAGACTTTGGTTTGCATAAATTCTGAATGTTTGCGACCTGGTACACCATACGCGTGGTTTAGTCGTGTGCAGTTTTCAATGGATCACATACGTGCGGAAGCTTGGCAGGATCTTTGACGAATTCGCTCCCTCTAACAACCTACAAGTTTTTCAAAACACAGATACACATTATAAATAGTGTTGGTTTTCCCTTACCAAGTTACTCACCATTTTTCCTTTTTTTTTGCACTCGCTGCAGCGGAAGAGAGTCCAACCCATCTTTCCACCATATGCGAATTCAAATTATAGCAAAGTGAGTTGTCTGAAAAGTGCGCTATGATTGCATGGTGAGTAAAAATAGTTTATGGTGATCATAAAGGTCTTGTTTGTCACTCTCACCTGAAATAGAATACCTAATATTAGGATTAGTACCCCGTTTGCTACAGTTAAGCTCGCCTCGAAAAACATAGGGAACATATCTTCTGATGGCATCTAAACAAAAAGGATAACCGAACTCTAATAGTGTTGCAAAATGATTCAAAATGAATTCTTGAAACAAGGAAAGGCCTGATTCACCTTTTTCTACACTTGAAGATTCACCACCCCCTCTTGCTTCATTCCGATCCTTCCTATCCTTGATAGCATAGTAAGTTTTTTCATTTTGAAATATACCACTTTTTTGAGTTCCCTCCCACTATAAGCGAAGTGTGCGAGCTTGATCATGCAGTTAAGTACTTTGCACAATGCAATGCTACTCACTTAGCCTTATAGATTCTACTCTTTAAGTCTTCTAGCATGAGGCTAATTTCGACACTTGCCAGTTTCTTCTCTTGTTTACTTCTTCATTCGTTTACTTTCACCTTATTCCCTATTTCACTTATGTTCGTAATTTTAAAAAAACGGTTAGTTAACAAGAGAAAAAAACAACCAAAAATGCCATTCAGTGCTATCGCAATGGGGGGGCATCTATCTATGGACTTGATTTATACCTAAGCCTAGAAGGTAAAGAAACCCCCTCTTTCCTCCACTTGGGCTTGGCAGAATAATACACCTGAATATGCAGATTGACCCCTCAGAGATCCATTCAAAATGCTTTGATAAGCAATTTTTATAAGATGTCCCCCTCATTGCGATAGCATCCCCATTCTCTAGGAACACTGTAGCCCTAGCGCAAATGCGCTGCCCCAATCGGAATTGGACGACTCGTGCGCGATCGTTGCACGCCGTGCGCGGCCGCGCGATATTTCTGTCCTAACGACACACACCCCAATATTTTCACGTACAGTAGCGCTCAAAAGTCTTCGGCGAAATGGTCTTTCACTTGGGGTTTTTCACTTGTAACTTTTTTGTAACTGCACCGATCTAAGAAAAATTTTAGTATGTTGCACTTGGATACACTGCATACGTAATATACTATTTTGACGCTCAACGGTATAGGTTACGCGGTTATATGAAACTTTTTGTTTTTGGAGTGCCATCGCTATGCCGTCCCGCTGTGCCGCTGTCATCAAAAGTCGTGGTCTTTCTACAATATATTAATGTTCTCTGAGGCTTGCTCGTTTTGTTTTTGTAAGGAAAGCCGTTCCCCTTGACCAAGCCTTTTACTTTTTTCTGGGTGGTCTTGTAGTAAATTCTTGTAAAAAACCATGAAAAGTGTCAAGCGGCACTCAAGTAGAAAGAAATGTTGGCAATAGTGTCAGGCACCACACATTAAAATTTTGTCAAATTTGGTCAAGTAGAAAAAAAGTTATGACAAAAGAGTTTTGGCCGAAGACTTTTGAGCGCTACTGTAAGTTCGAGGAGGAACAGGAATTTCCGTCGTCCACTGACGGTAAAGCAAAAATAAACGCTTGAATGTGCAGACTTCATGATACTTACGTGAAACGTCGTAATGTTCCTTACGTAATCATACCCTATATATAAACCAGGAGTTTGGTATGTTTGTATGTCTGTGTGCCCACCCTTCGGTTCAGTTACCCAAGTTTGAGGTGTAGTGGGCGTGGCCCACGGGCTTGGGTGAGAGTGAGAGTGTGACGGGGTGAGAGAGTTCGATACACGCACTGACTGTGCATGCTTCCATGTGTGACGCGCGGTAGTGTGCGCCAGCCCAACTGGTGTTCAATATTCTGTAGAATGCCCCGCCCCCTCATTGCTATAGGGCCCGCATTTACCCCTCTCCGAATTGCGAAGCCATGCTTAGCGCGCAGCCTTTCACGTGACCCCCATCTCGCTCTATTTTCCGAGATCCCCTTCCTTGATGCTCCTTTGCTCCACTCAGCTCGACCCAGGTACAGGGTTTTGCCATACTGCCTAATTCTCCCCCAGAGAAGTTTACCTTCGTGTTGAAGGTAGCATTACGGAAAAGGAGGGTAGTCAGGACCTAGAGAGTATGCTCCCTGTCAATGAGGATGGGTCTTTAGGATGGTCTGAGCTAATCTCGCAGCGCCTCATCTCCTTATCATAGTTGTGCCATGCTAACCGTGCTAGGAGGGGAAACGACCACGGTTTAGTTTAGTCGTCGCTTCCCCTGTCTATACAGGAGGTGCCAAAAAAAGTAATTTTGCTCACGGCTGACATCCGCCAAGTATACAAAGCATTGGGGGACGAAATAGATAAAAGTATTGAGACAAAATATTCCCGAAATGTTCCCTAGGAGCAAGCTGAGACTCACTACTTCCACCTTCATCAAAATACAGAGCTTTCAGTCGGCGCAGTCAGGTTTCAGAGCACCTACGGGCCCTTGCTTCCCGGACAACGCCGCTATGTTCCGAAGTATCATTTTTCATGCCTCAACCTGCCTCCGGAGGGGTTTCAGTGGTAATGGCACGTTCTGGTTCTTGGAAACGGAGGGCGCTGGGAACCCGAAAAAACGGAATGATTAAGAACAATACCCAATATGAATCCCCTTAGGTACCCAGAGTGAATGGACCTCAGCAAGGTTGTAAAGGAGGGCGAAAATTTCGAATTTTGCCCAGTTGAAGTGACACATCTTCTTCACTCGGAACAAGTTCCCGTTCCTGCTCGTGCAGAGGGCTGCCACGGAGTTTGATGATAGAGTGAAGTCTGTTCTTAAATTTAGGGATGGAAATACCTCGTCAGAATTCGCTGACGCCCGACCAAGGTAGGGTTCAGAATGGAGGAAAAAATTACTTTTTTGGCACCCCCTTCAGGACCTGTGATAGCAAAATCTCGTTCTCGATGCGGATCAGTGTGAGAAAGCGGGTTATGTTCGTGATCTTTTCATTCCGTTCTTCCACTGCTGTACCAAGTAGCTTCGCCAATTTTATATCCAACAATCTACCAAAACTGACCCTCCCCTCGTTGAGTCGACCCGTGCAAGCCGTCCGTAAAAGAGTGAGATAACCACCAGTTGGCCAAATTGCCCCCTTACGCCTCTGAGAAAAAGAAGCTCCGAAGCAGGTTATGACAGAAGAAAAGAAATGAAAATGGCATGAGATAATTTACGAACTATTAGTGAGGATCAGGAACTGGACCAGGAAAGAATGAGCAGTAGGATGCAAGAAAAAAGCGCCATTCACCGGGTAGACCCCAGAGAGTCCTATACCGACCACAATGACTGAAGAGATTACTAAAGGTACAGCCGACAGCAACAGCCCGATTTCGGAGCAACGACTTCATGAGCGATTCTTCTGAGACACCAATACCAATGACATCAATGAAGACAGACAAAAAGGATGGAAGAGGCTCAGTGGCAGACATGCCGATAGACAGATGTACATACGGACACAGACAGACATACAGGAATAGATGTACAGAGCGCAGATAGGGAATCACACGACGCGGATATACACAGACAGCTGGATACAGACGGACTGAGGACAGATGCGTAAGGTGGGACATGGACGGACAGCACACGGACACGCACGCGCAGACAAACGCTGACAGACAAGCACACGGACGGACAGACACACAAGGACGGGGGAAGGCATGAACAGAGGGGAAGACGCGGACTGACGCGGACGGACACTAACCTGGACGTGGCATGCAATGAACATGGGCCACACAGACCGACGGGGGTACAGACAAGAACTGGCGCGGACTGAAACCAAGTTGAACACAGCATGCAAAGGCGTGACAACACTTACACGGACTGACGGGACTGCCTGACATTGGTGCGGCCTCTTGTCGTCCTCCTGTCGTCCGATGGTGAACACTTGCTGCTCTGTCACAGCGATGCTGACCACGATCGCCCATGAGGATCTGGAAAAAAACAGATGGTAACTAATCTGAAAGAACTAGCGATTAGTCACTTTAGTAGCTGTGTCCTGACTGCACGTTGCATCATGTGGATCGTCAAAATCAATCCACTTCCATGTCTTTCATGAGCAGAAGATAATAGTAAGGACGAACAACCCATTTCAATTGATTTGATTATTTACCTGACATCACGCTCGACGACGATTGCTTATCTCGCACACTTCACGCCCGTCGACCTGAAAATTCCAAATTCAAAGTATGAGCCTGCATTCCAAAGGGATCAAACTTCAAGAAGGCACCATGTAATTATGAGGGGGACCAGACAAGATCAATACACCCGAAGTTCTTCTTTTGCCCACGATTAGCTCATCGGTTTCACCTCCTAACTCACAGTAATCCCTTTGCACCTCCACGCCTTTATTGACTTGTTATTTTCACTGTAGGCGGAGGTGGTGTAGTGACAGATCGCGCGTATTCCTATAGTCACGGCGCGGAGATCAAATCCCGCATCTCTGAGCCAACCAAGCCCAGCATCCTATGAGCAGTTGCACGCCTGATCATCTGTGAGGACTTTTCGAAGGGTCAATCTGCACACTTAACGTACATTTTTGCCTAAGCCACCTTTGTGGACGGAGGAGGAGTCACTTTCTCCTTTTGGGGTTTCGTGAAAATAGCGTCCACAGTAGGATGCCCTCCTCCCTCACTGCGATAGCACCTATGACAAGTCAAAAATGTGAGTACCTGACAGCGATGGCCCGTTGATTCTGCTCCTCCTTTTGAGCATAGGGAGCAGGGTGGTCTTGATCAACCCGTCTCTGCCGGTCATATGTAAAAATAACTTCGATCTCACTTATCAAAGCTGAATTTCGAGTTAACAATTGCAACCATAAAGCTTTAAGCGACAGGAAAAAAAGAAAGGACATTTAGATCAACAAGGTACCAAAAATGAAAGGGTGGCTATCACGGTGGAGTATACGATCTCTCTAGCACAGGCGACTTGCGATGGATCATGGCAATCCCAAAAAGACGAAAAAAACCCTATAGGAACCACACAATGTCGGTGGCCACTGCTGTCGTGTGGGTAATTCCCGTGCCATTTATCGATATCCGATCCCGTTAGCATTGATAGCTCAAGGCAGTACATAGGAACAAATCCATCATCCACACGGTCCTTGCTGAGACAGCCAATATCACAAAAAGGAAATGTGGCAGATCGATGGCCTTTCAAAGCCCAGGGATCATGGGATCACGGGATTTGGGGCACGCTTTTTAGCGCGAATTTCGCTGAATCCCTTCACTGCCTTACAGTATCATTCTTTCCCTTTGCTGACACTTATGGTGACAGTGCATAGCTTCTATACTATAGTACATTTACTCAGCTTCACAAAGAATCAAGTGGTGCTGATGCATTCACGACGCAATGTGAACTGTGTTCTCGTGAAAAGCTCATGCTGTCATCAGTCCCCTAGAGGAAGGAACGAAATGTAGCGGTTAGCTGATGCACGAACGTGTTAGTGCGTCAGGACCCTCGAATTCTAGTCTTGAGTCAGGCAAATCGTTAACGGGCGCGGCAAGTTTTTGATTTGCTGCGAAGCAATCACGCGCTAATTGTAAGGTGCGGGGCCGCGGTGACCTGGTCGATTCGAGTGCCCTGTCACGCACACCAAACGGGCAATCGCACAGCTTTTCTGTTTTATCGGTGTGACATACGAAGGATACTCGTAAGTTCGAAAGGGATCCTCTCCAACAAGCGTAGCACAATATCGGCCACGGCGCCACGTAAATACGACACGGGAGGGTCATTTTGCGCTAATCCAGTCAAACACAGCACATTCAACAGGACAAAAAGTGTGGCGACAATAAAAAGAGATGGTGCATGGCACTCCGGTGCAAGAACTCTCCCGGCTAGATCAATTCGGTCGTACTTCTCAAAAAAAAATCTGAACGGATTGAAATCTCGTTTGATGGTTCGATCAACGATTCAAACACATGATACCCCCATCCCAGCCTATTTTAATCAGCTTATGAAACAAATACAAACAAAAGACCAACAAATTAAAACGTAATATTTCAAGGACGAATAACTAATGCATTTACAACTTTATTTGTTTTATAAAACCATATAGATCGAAAGTCGTTATTCAATATCAAAATAACATAAAACTCGTGAGTTAAGGGACGACGATAGGTCTTAGAAAGCTTGGACACAAGAACAGCCGGGCTTTAAGCAAGACTATGAACGAGTTACAGTATACCAATACACGTGAATACTCGTCCACTTTGGGGTGGACAAGTGATCACTAGGGTGATCGGATGTTGTTCGCAGCGTCCAGTTGACGGATTGATGTATGACTTCTGCTACCGTAAGAAGATAATGAGCATTGTTGATAAACGAAACACAAAACACATGTAAGTCCCGCACATGTTTTTTTGATAATGAGATAACTGAAATTCCTCATAATTTCCTGTAGAAAGCGACAAGGCGTTGTATACTATGCATGTGCACAAGCAAAAAAGCTGATAACAATTCTGAATAAGGAAGCGTCACGAAAGGGTACGTGAGTAGTAGAGAAAGGAATAAGACAGGGGGTTTAAGTTGAACACCGGGAAGCGCTCATAGATTAGCATTAGCAATTAGCGGAATTGACGATACATAGTCATAACAATGATGACGTATTGGCAAATAAATAAAAACAATCGCGGACAGAGGAACAGGGCAACAATTCAATAGCTCATAATGGTGTACCAGTATTCGATACAACTTATATCCCTGAAACACTCGAGAGAATGTTAGAGAAAATGCATTAGCGGAAGTACAACAGTTAGCCGTCCAAAAAGCACCTAGAACTTCAAAACGTCAAAATTCAAGATGGCGATGCTTAAAAGTGAGTCGATGACGCTTGTGTTCGTTGAATGTAGACCTCCAGCAAGTGAATCTGTAACATATTCTGGTATTCATAGCAATATAGTATAGCGTTAGTAGAAACGAGATTATTCTGCCACCCACAACACTCACTTGCCACCAAAGAATACGCACCAGTCATCTGAAGACAGAGGTAGGGATAATCCAGGCAATGAGAGTTCCCAGTGAAAGATGCCCCAGAGATTTAGGGGCATCGTTCTTAACAGGCCCCGCCTCCCGTGCCATCCGCCTTCTAGCGTCAACTTTCCCGAAGAATGACCGAGGTGCAGAATACTGAACATTAAAGCAGAGACACTTATCGTACAAAAATAATACCGTATCGACCCGAATTATATGGTGCTTAACGTGTCGGCTTCTTGGGTGAAAAAGTCCATCGGTCAGAATCAAATAATAAAATCAATGCAACAACCGAATTACCTCTACCACTGCCTTTAAATTTTGTTTTGAAAATGCGAGCCTGTTCTTCTATTCTTCTATTATATCAACCAATAACTTTGTGCTGTTTGTCGGTATGTTCGCCTGTCTGTCCGTTCGCAAGTGAATGATTGTGATAAGGTTATAAATCCACAGAGAAAAATAATCACTCATGAAGATGAGAAACTAAATGTCTAGTAGTATCAATAGGAGGTGATAGCACCAAATACTTAACTAAACGCCATCTTAGTACACTCACAGTCATTCCGCGGTGTGCTGATGTCGCAAAACCGGTGCGGTTTAGGATTAGGTCAGTCAAAGGAAAACGAGCGAATGAAAGCGATTGCAAAACCTCCAATGAACCGTCGCTCAGTCGGTAAACGGGTAGTGAATGGGCCACACCACCAAAGGATCATCAGAGTCACAGAACATCAATTTCCACAACTGATGGACCACACCTATGGATGGGTCCACTCGCATAAGTATTAATTCAAAAACGTCGTACACTGTACGACGTTCGCGAAACCACATGCTGAGCAACACCTTCTCAATTAATTTGTGCGTATCCCGCTCCTAGGAGTGCCGAGTGCCGCGCGAGGTACATCGCGTAGCTGCAACTGGCACGGGTAAGAAGTACTTTGCGGCACGCCAGGATATCACAGTGATTATAACAATGACCGAGGACGATACCGCCCGATAAATCGATATTTAGAAAATTTAGAACCAAGAAAATAGACCACGTTGTGCAGCAGTAGAGAAAGAACGGAATGACACAATCAAAATTCCAAGGAATTGGGTCCCCTTCCTATTTTCAACATTTATTGAGGATGCGTTTTCGCACCCTCTGAATTGGGGTGATGCAGACGACAAGCCCAGCTAATCCAAGCCAAGTCATAAATGTTGAGTGCACCGTGGGCACCCAATATACTGCAGCGTACCTTGATGAGGTCGTGATGGAGAGCCTAAGACATACCACCCAACGCCAGATCATCTCTTTGAAACACCCCGACCACTCACTTCACTGTCTCCCCAGTTCTAATTGTTCTCATCGCCCCAAACAGTACGTTCATTATAAGGTAGTTTAAATTGAAAATTGAAATTTAAATGGAGAG
The DNA here is from genome assembly GCA_963978905.1 of Trichostrongylus colubriformis. Classification (NCBI taxonomy): domain Eukaryota; kingdom Metazoa; phylum Nematoda; class Chromadorea; order Rhabditida; family Trichostrongylidae; genus Trichostrongylus; species Trichostrongylus colubriformis. The sequence goes on from OZ022259.1 coordinate 40,148,673, forward strand.
AAAATTCATGCCGAGCGCGGAATAACAGTAACCTACCAGAAAGTAATGTCAAGTGAAAAACAAGTATAAAAATCGAGTGAACCATCTTTGAAAAGCTCACCTTGCTATTGTTAAGTGGAGCCAGATACGGGTTCACTGGTTCTCGGCCAAGTTTGTTTACCATCGCCACCAAACAAAAAACAGTCGATTTACGCACGCTCGACTGAGGGTTTGAATAACACTAAAGAACAATAAAAATAGAATAGAATAACAGAGGTCAAAAAGAGTCCGAATCGATGAAGAGCAGAACATGGGGGTTCAACTAGCGCAGTAAGAAAAAAAAAATATCTCACCTTAACAACTCCAGGTGCTATTTCTGGTAACCTAGCCGTCAACTCTTCAGCATCTAACGACTCGATGAGACGCGTCAACATTTTCAAAGCGGGACCAACACGGTTGTCATTCTCAAATTGAAAATAATTTGCAATCACAACGGTCCATAACTACACCATTTTAACACTGTTGACAAACCTGCTCTGCAATTATCGGTTTTGTCGCTCGAATAACAACGTGCAGCGGAAAATGCGTCGCCAACGTTCTCAGGCACTCATCGGCCACGTTCACTAGTTGCTAAACACGGCAAGTAGAGTAAAAGAGAATCTCAGACCAAGGCAACTAATCCATCGAACTGACGCACTCCACTGTTTGCAACTTCGGACTGAAACTACATAACAATCACACAGGTCTATCCTCCCAAGACAAGAGCAATACTTGGCAATCAACAGTCAAAAAACCCCAGCATTGAAGTTTTCGGGGTCGGACTTTTTGCAGAATACTACATACAAACCAGTATACCCCTGCATTCGGATATCAATAAGGCCGTGGATGCGTAATTTGTTTGAACGCTGAAAATGCGAGTGGTGACGCTAAGTAGATAAGTAGGAATAGAAGAAAAACGACGAATAGGGGGGGGGGAGGGAGGGAGCGAAAACCCTAAGAACGGGTTATACTCCACCCATTAGCTTTCGCCGATGTCGTGGTTTCCTGCGCGCTGCGTCACTGACTTATAGTCGTCAGCGAATCTGTGGTACTTGGCGGTCCATGCAGCGCATGAAGCGCTGCTCACACAGCGTATCTGTCCACCGCCCTTCCCACTGCTGCAGAAACTTCAGACCCTGAGGCTGGGTTCATAGTTTTGAAATTTGCGGAATTGCAGAATTGCGGAAAACGATAAAGATACGCATCGATTGGGAGAATTGCAGAATTGGCGGAATTGTGGAAATGCAGAATTGGCGGAATTGTGGAAATGCAGAATTGCGGAAAAGCATTAGATACGTATCGATTTTCATGCTACGAGGAGACGAGAAGACTAGAGAAAGGAAAGATACCAGGCTTTCCACAATTCTCCATTTCCGCAAATTCCGCAGTTCTCCCATTCGATGCGTATCTTTATCGTTTTCCGCAATTCTGCAATTCCAAATTCCAAAACTGTGAACACAGCCTAATGATGGTAGGATCATCTGTAAAATACGCGCTTATTCGTCCGCAGACTTTGATATATGATAACAGCTACATCTGGTGCACCATCTCAACCTAGCAGCCATAAAAAAGTGTTTGAAAAAGATGTACTCTTCAGTAAGGAATAGCCTAACAAAAGGAGAACTTCACAATCACATTTTGAATTACTAGTACATCCAGTGAAAAGTAAAAACAGATAAGATTTAACAAACAACACTAACCGGATTCTCTTCTTCTGAAATTGAGTCCAACACCTTGAATAACGTCCCTTCTGCGAGATCGTAGAAACTTACGGCTTGCGCAACACTGAAAAAATTTTAACCATCAGTGGCTAAGCTTTAACCGAGAGATTTAAAAGGGCACTGACCAGATTTTTGTGAGCAGTTTCAGCGCATTTCGCTTTAAGGTCACGTCGTTCACCGCCAGTACATTGAAAATATGCAGAATTATGGGTTTGAAATTCTTCTCCCACGTTGTAAGGGAACCTTCGCTGACCATCTGTTGCAGTAATTGCAGAGCGCGATTCTGCTCATTACGTCTGAACCGAAATAGGTCAGCGGTTTTGCAGACGACATAGCGAACATATCCGAAAGAGATTCATAGGCTCCTTCATAATGAGGTCCACATCATTAAGGCAGAAAATTGCGGCCGCAGGTGATGCGATGCGACGGGTGCGAACTATGAACGCCATATCTTCTAGATCATACCCATCGCGTCGCGAGTGGCCGTGCAAATTTTGCCCTAATGGCATACACCCACGTAACTCCCTGCACATCTAATCAAGAAAAAATTGTTCAAGGATGAGTACAAGATCAACAGTTCAGCTAAACCAGACACCTCCACTTTCTGGATCCCTCGAATAACAAACCTAAATGGATCCAATGACGACAGTTCCTTCAATAGATCCTCGATGAACTCATTCTGCAACTTCGGGTCATCCTTCAGGTACATAGTCGAATCGAGCTGTAATAATCATATCATCGATAGCGACCACCCTTCACGAATTTCTGCCAATATTGTCCAGTACTACCACTTTCTGGAAAACGGGTACAAAAGTTTCCAGAGTAATGGGCGGGTCAGATAACAGCGGCAGAAAACACCACCAACTCAAGTCCCATTAAAGAACATAACCGTAACTAATTGCTATAGAGAACTGAGATCCGTCTTTGCATGCCGACCACAGACAAACAATTTTTTCAACGCTTTGAAATGGAAGAAATACAGAATTTTGGACGAACCGAAATACAGCCCGTAGAAATGAAAGAGAAATAGAGCTAGAACTTATCACCCTTTGATACCTTGAATCTTATTTCAGATTTTAAATCGGTTTGGTTTTGGCTACTTGAATTTTTGTTATCCTGAAAAAAGCTTATTTTTGCTTTTTGAGTCCGGAAAAGGGCTCACGTAGAGAAGATGCTCGCGAGCGACTACGCTCGAACAAACAAAGAAGGACACCGAAGCAACTTACATCTGCCACCAATGATGTACTCAAATCCGCTTCATTGGTCATAGAGAGCAGTCTCGACGAGCTTCCATTGAGGTAATGAGAAGCATTTGGTGAGTTGTTCGAGAGATTTGCAGATGTCACCATCGGTCCCATTATACCACGATTGTCCACAAAGTCGCTTATTTGGGCAGACATGTCGGAGATCGCTTCACGAACCGGGGCTCCGGATGGAGATCTCGGCAAGGTGGCTTCACTAAAAAGTCATGAATAATTCTTGTTTGAGCCAAAAGTCTTTCTGTGATAAACTGATGAACAAAGCATTTGGGTGATGGAGGAAAATCAAGAAATGATAGCACGCGTATTTCATAGCGTTCTGTAAGCTTGTAAAATCTTAATAATTAGGAAAGAATCAACATTGAAAGAAGGAGCAGGTGAGAATCAAAATCTGTGAATTCAAATAGATTTATAAAAAAATGCAAAAGATACTTGAGCCTAAAAGGAAGCTATAGCGCCTTTGGAGTGGGTTGTCCCAAGTCTTGTAGGATTTTTCCAGAAAAATCAATAACTCTTGTTCACTTCTAAGGAGGTTTAGGCGGTTCAGAAAAATGGTAGAAGGTTCTCTAAGCTTCCTAACAAAATATATATTGACCCACTAGATTCGGTAGGGAGAGCTTCCAAAATGGTAGAAGGTTCTCTAAGCTTCCTAACAAAATAGACGCAGTAGGGATACGTCCGCGGCAGCCGCAAACTTGAGAAAGAGTCAAGTATTAGGTTGTCCCAAGTCTTGTAGGATTTTTCCAGAAAAATCAATAACTCTTGTTCACTTCGAAGGAGGTCTAGGCGGTTCAGGAAAATGGCAGAAGGTTCTCTAAGCTTCCTAACAAAATATATATTGACCCACTAGATTCGGTAGGGAGAGCTACAGTGCCCGTAGTCGATACCCACCCAAAACGTGGTGTGATCTACTATGAGTGGTCTTGCGGCACCAAAGCGACGGATGCTTGCGACCCCATCAACGTTGCATTGGGCAAGGGATGTGTGAGCTGCGAGACCGTGCGCCGCTGGTTCATCAGCTTCAGCAACGGCGGGATCGACATGGAAGGCGAACCACGTTCAGGACTGTGTCCCTCGGGGACGTGGAAGAAATGCTTTTCCACGAGGTGCTGGTACAAGGCGAGACAGTCACCGCTGTCGTATGCACCTACCAGCTCCAGCAGCTCGCCGTCGCTGTTCGAGAAAAGCGCCGGAGAAGGTTCGCGGTCACCCTCTTTTGTGACGACGCCCGCTCCTATTTCTCGAAAATTTGCAATAAATACCCAGGCCAAGCTACCCGAGCTCTCCTGTCCCACTTGCCATACTCTCCAGACATTGCCCCTTCTGACCATCACCTTACGCAACCTCTTGGATCCTTCCTGACCAAGAGAAAATTCGTTGATTATGACGTGTTTGCAAAGGCGATCGCTAACTTCTTTGACTCTCAGAACCCAGGGTTCTGGGAGGAGCGAATCAACGATTTTCCTATGAGGTAGCTGAGTGTTGTCGATAGCAATGGTGAATACGTTGTTGCTTAACCGTTGTTTGTTGGAAGGAAAAATAATAAAAATTGATGGTCGAAAAAAATCCTACAAGACTTTTGGGACAACCTAATATTTCATTATGTCTCAAATATGTTCTGCAACATTTTCGTAGAACTTTTTTTTTGAATTTTTTCAAATTAAGTTTTTACATGTTCCCTAACCATTCAAACTATGTGAAGATCCGGCGGGACAGAATAACACTGGGAAGAAAAAATATCAAGTGTCCAACAAGAGGCGTGAGGATGGAAGGCTGCGAAGTTTCCGAATAGCGTAGAGAGCTGATATCAAACACAGCCATGCATACAATATGAGGAGAGAGACCATGCCAGCCGAATTTACAATCCCATTCACAGCTTCATGTGAACTAAACGCGATATTCCTGGAAGAGCGCGCCGTGGCAGTCCCAGGGGACTGAAAGCGCGAGATAATGGAAAGTGAAGGTACGACTGCTCCCGAAACCCTCTACACTCCAAGCATGCTGAGTTATGGGCAAAAGCTTCGGTGTCGGACGGGACTCGAATTCGCACTTCATTTAAAGGATGAAGTGCGGGTTGGAGTCCCGTCCAACACCGTAGTTTTTGCCCATAACTCAGCATCCTTGTAGTAACTTTCGCATCGCGAGCTGCGGCGATAAACAGCAGTCATCAAAAATCAAAAATATCAAAACCTCTACACTCCATACAAACACAGGCAACAAAAAGAAGAGGCGCATATACTCAAATATACACAGTGAATTTCTCGAGAAAGAAACGCAGTTCTGAACACGTGATGCGGAAAAAGTTACTTAAGATAGTAAAAGAAAAAATATTAGGTAGATGCATAAGTTTTGCGACACTTTCAAAATTGCTCGTGGTATCTGCTTTTGAAATTTAGCGAGTATTGATTATCAGGGTGGCTTAAAGCATACTCCGACGATTTCCCCAGAATGTTAATGACGTGGTCTCGCTTAGAAGAGCAAGAATCGCCCCGAATGAAAAACCCATAATTGAACATGAAATTTTTTATAATGTCTTCGGTAGAGGAAACAGCAGCTAATATGTGCGTGCAGCCACTGAGAATGCCACCTATCATTGTCGAATGTCCCGCGGCTCCAATCGTTGTGAATAAGGAGATACTAATCTCGTTGGCCACACACACAGAGGTGGTTGGGCGACCTCTGTGAAATTCCTGTGGTCAAAAAAGTAACACCTAGGAACGACAACTAATAAAATCAATGCCCCCCTCCCCCGGGGATGGGGGGTCGATTGGTCGAATTTTCCTCGCGGCATCGCACTCGCAGCGCCGTCAGCACGACTTGCTGCAGTCCGTTGAAATTCCACTCAGAATGCACTGGGCTGGTGTCGTGAGGAACCTTCAAAGACAAACAACTGGCACTCGCCGCGGGCGGTCGCGCGAAAATTCGACCGATCGATCCCACCCCCCCCCCCCTAATATTGTCTCTTCACTCCTTCCCAGCCTTAATATAGAACCCTATTGTGCTTCCGATTATATTGGAGTTCTGCTGCCTCTTTGGTGTTTCAATGCTTTTTAACTAGTGATTATGACAAATCACAATCATAATCAATGACGGAGGCTAAACTGGATCACGACTAAAACATGATACGGACTAGACTCGCTGAATGATTCAAAATGAAGTCATTTGAGAGGAATCTGCTAAAAAAGACTGATCTAGTGACAGGCCAATCGAGGAACCTGTTCATAAACGGCTATGACAAAAGGATAATAGCTGACTGCATGATCTAGCCAAATGTTCACGCAAACGGGATATGGAACCACGAAAACTGGTTTCGAATGATAAATTAAGAAAACAAATAAGAATTGCTGAACCAATTATGCAGACTGTTCGACCTAGCAGTAGTTATTCCCAAGTAGGAAAAGCTTTATGGAAACCATTTGTATCAGTTAAAGAATCCATATACTCCCACCAACCTCGGTTTGTTCTTCTTGAGAAGACTATATGCAAATTCTCGCCATTGTGGTGGGTAACTGGAAAGGATTGTCGAGAAATCAGCGGTGTTCAGCGAGAAGAAGTCATATATTACACGTTCACAAGCCTAAATATAACTCTGACGGTGACTGTGAAGACGAATGGAATTTTTTGAAATCTATTTTTCGTTACCAAACACGTAAACAAATCGTCAAAATTAGCTACAGGATCAAACTCACAACTTTGATGGAAACATTCTTAGGATCCTCCATCCACTGAAATATTTTTTGGACTGCTGCACGAATTTCATCACGACCAAGACTTGTTCCTTGTTCCATTCCTTGTAACAACTCGTGCAGATAATTAAGTGTTGCACCTTTTACCTGGAATCACAAAAATAAAAATGATTCCCATAATAATAGACGGCGAGAACGTAACGCAAAATTTTTAATACCTTCACTGAAGGTGTTTGGATGGGATCCTGGATATTTTTGCAGACAGCAACCAACTGCAGCTCTGGTCGAAAAGTTGTACGAACAGCTTTTAAAGCCATGTTCAACGGCTGCTAAATCACAAGGGAGATGGGAATTCAATAAAAAACATTCCCTTTATACTGAAATATTGTTGAATTAAAATACGTACCACAACAGTTGGTAGGATCTCAGTTCCACTTTTATGAAGAAGCCTCAACAACAGGAACTGTAACCATTCTCCTAGATCGTCATGGTAGGACGACACGAACACATTCAAGATATCCATCACAATTGACATCAACTGCAACGATATTCATTGTGTACAATAAAGACCATGGAAGGAGTGAAGAAAGGGGATCTATAGGAAGGGGCAGTCAACTGCTGTCATGTGCTAATTAAAACCGAAGGAAAAGCAGAGGCCCTAGTCAGTAGATTATGTTGGATTTTTGACGTACTTTATGATTCCCTTCAGTGAGGAGCTTATTGAGCACGTCACATATCTTCTTTATATCCGCCTGAGGCATATTGCGGCGTGATCTGAAAGAGGAATAATCCGATTTATGCAAAAGAACATTCTTGTATTCGACGACATGCACCTACTTGAGAATTTCCAACAATGATCGCAAACCATCCTTCCTTTCATTCAGATTTGAAGAGGTGCATCCACTCAAAGCATCTGCGAGACCCGCTTGGTCGTATCTGAAGATCAACTATCATTTAGGTGTCTAAACTTTCAGGAAATTGAACAGGTACCAGTAAAGGAAGGAATAATCGAAGCGACAAAAATAATTATTACCTCAGCACACCCAAAGAAAAATCATCTTCATCCGCATTCATGGAGAAATTCTTCTGAAACAAAATTCATCAAGCACTCATCGCAACATTCGAGAACAAATGCCATTCTTCCAACATACATAGAGCATAAGAAATTGTCATATAAATTTCGGAACGCGCAACTTTTTCCGCAACTGCTGGCACAAGGAAGTCCTTCAACTGTCACATGTAGCTAGCCAAACCGTACCTTGTGTATTGCATTGCAGAAAAATGCTTGTTATGCACCAACCTAATACAAATTCAGATAAAAATAGCACGCGAGGTGGAATTTTATCGTTTCTATTTATGAATGATAAAAAGAGGAAACTCAACGAAACGAGATGTCCACCGTTCACTGGAGGAACGGTAAAAATCGATAGGAAACGAATCTTATTTGATAGGGAGTAAGTTTTTCTGAGACTACTGCTTTGGTGTTATCGAATCCAAGCTAGGCATCTTCTGTTTCCTGCTTATCTGTACCGATCCCGATTAAAGTTTTTCCCAAGCAAACGAAAAATATGCCGTGTGAATCAATCCAGCACACTCATTCCCTTGTTGGCAGCTGTATTACCATTTTTTGGAAATTATTATTAACTACGTTACGTACAATAGCATTGCACAACTGCCGAGTGTCGCCAGCAGTCTGTCCGTTAGCACTTGCGCCACGATTAAGAGTGCTGCCACTGTCTGAAACCGATTATTATGTTAGAAAACAGGAGGAACATCGCTCGCGTGAGATTTAATAGCGACATTGACTGAGAATAATATATAATCAGACTACATATACGTTCAATGATTCTTCGCAAATAACGATTCTAGATCATTCAAAGGTACTGGTCAGCCTCAATTTGCTTATTCATATTTACCAATTAAAATCAGGTGATCTGTTGGGACTCACATCGTCTGGGACTCGCTTCCCTGGCTCCAATCTGACGTGGACGAGCAATTGCGCTGCCTACTCTACTCGATGTGGTGTTCGTGGATGGTGTCGCACCAAGTGCTCCAGCGCGTCGATTGGCTGCCACTCGCGTGGGTGACGTGCTCCGTGATCCAGCTGAATGAAAAGGACACCAATAAACGACGAACAATAAATGTCGAAAAGCGACAAGATAGCTCACGTTGAGATACGCTTCCGGGTGGATTCACAGAATTGCTGGATTTCAACGGCGTTTGACGAGATGGTGGAACACCAGATCGAACAACTGATGGTCGAGCTAGAACTAATTCTACATTAGAGAGTCACTACTAAAAATAAGAACTTTTACAGAATTCTCGCTTGAATTTAAGCTCATTTGCTCACTTGAATTTCAACTTGAATTATACTCTGATGGAATATATTGCGCTCTACCCTGTGCTAATTGTTCACATCATACTTTTACTATTAATTGTTTCATTAGAAAACCATCATGCCAGCTAACAGATCAACTTCAAGAGCTATGGCCGCCGTCATAGTTCGCAATTTTGTGATTCTGCGATTTTGCGGTGTCGCACTTTCGTACGTGATTCGTTGATGATGAGATTTCGCAATACAGCAACATGCAACTGTAACTATCCCAGTTGTACTATTCGATCAATCTGATTCCTCAAAAGTACCCGAAAATGAAACACGATACTTATCCGCATGGTCTCACAAAATACATGTTTTAGTTATTTCTATTTATATGTTCTAACTTTGCTTTTGGAGTATAATGTTGCTGCCAATTACCCCTTGGCATCGGTATGTCGTTTCAACAACAAATAAACACATGAAGAATTTGAAGCCGAATACACTAGATTTTGTCGAAAATTCAATGAGAACCATGAACTGTTGTTTATATACTGAATAAAGAGTAGACAAATCTGGAAATGAACCTGGAGTATTTCTCGCTGCCATTGATCCTGTCAACTTGCTTTTCGCTGGAGTAAATGCCGCTGCTCTTCGAACCGCATTTGCATCGATTTCCGATGCCGAGCGACCAGCGAAGAAGTTTGTGCCTGAACCAGAAACAAATCAGATTTCCCAGTCCCTCCAAGGTAAGATTGGCGACTTACTTTTAGGCCGATTCATTGCGAACGCGCCCGGTCTTTGGCTCATGTGCAATGAATCACGCTCGCTGTTGATAGATTGCGATGATGAGGCTGCTGACATCACACCCGACAATGAACGCTGCTTGGACGGGTCCAGGCCCTGAAAGCAACTCGTCTAATTAGTTTTGAAGGGAAGGAGCGAATACAATAGCGAACCTGGTATAGAATTTGTGCTTGCTGTGGATAGTGCTGGTCCAATAACTGATAGGCATTCCTCGCTGATGTTCGTGCTTGAGGATCCGCGTCCATAATACCCGCCTATGCAATACAAATATTTCATTACCAGCTGAACAAACTCAAGACCTACATCAGCTGTCCAAAGGCAATGACCTGATGGCTTGTCTAAGCAATCCTCTGTGTCAGGAATTATGGAACACATCCTCTGCTCAAAATGCGTCAATAAATTGCCGTATAATCGGAATACTTTTCATTAAGGAACGTAACAAACATGCAGAACACCTCATAGCAAATGGTAGAAGAAGAACAGCGCGAACACCACGCGCTGCTTTGAATATATTCTTAGAACATCCAAATGTTAGTGAGCGACTGAGAAAACGTGAAATGGCAACTCATGCAGAAGTTTCAAAGGACTTTTTCGACGCAACTACGCACAAAGAGGCGACATATGGGCGACATTTGAAATCAGTAGTACGGCTCAAACAGAAGATTCAAAACTACAAAGCAGAAAGCTTACTTTGATACAGTCCGCTATTCCACTGAGAGATTTGTCTAGTTTTGACGGAGCCCATACAGAAATAATTTGAGCAATCAGATCTTGCACAGACCTTAAAAAACTTTTCAGATCAAACTATGTAAATGTATGCGGCAAAAAATGAAAAGGTACAACTGTAGAGCGAAATTACCTCCGTATTTCTTTAGATTTCGACGAGGCATAGGACAGTACTATAGGTATTAGTTTGGGATGCTCGACATACTGAAAAATCAATTGAAAATGGAATGTTCACCTGAACATTTGGCGCATGCTCGAGTTCGTTGAGATGTTACTCACCCTAACAATAAAGAAGCAGGCAGTAGCACCAGATGACGACATAATCTTTGCACTGTTCTGAATGAGTTGGATAGTTGCTGGTAGAATGCCTTCACACAATCGTACGATGGACACGTCCAACTTCTCACAAAGGAAACTAAATTGTCGGATTAAAAACCAGAACATGTCATATCTTCCAGAATACAGCAGCCGACGTAAGTATACAATTATCAATGTCCACAATGTTCACAAGGAATTATAGAGCGCCCGAAACATTGTGATGCTACAATCGTAAGCAATGAAAGCGACAGATTACAACAACTCAATAAAGAAAATCTCACCTAACGGTTATGCAGGCTTCTCGACATACTTGCGACCGAAGGTCTTTGATCGAAGTTATAAGAGCATCTTCTAGTGAATAGAGACCGCTCGATAATTCATTTTGAAAATCGGTACCGCCATTTATCAGAATTGACCGTAGAAGTTTTAGCTTGAAAAACACGAAGATCAGATTTAAGACTTTCGGAAAAGAAAGTGGAAAGCCAACGACACTCACAGAATTAACTCGCTGAGACCAATCTATTTGGGCATTTTCGAGAACTGTGCGAATAGATTCCAATTGTGAATGTAGCTCTTTAGCGGAATAAATCTGAATTTGGGAAGAAAAATCTTATAGTATTGTTAAAAGTGTTTCAGGTAAAAACAATCAATATGCATACGTAAACAAAAGTAAATACTACTCACATCACATTTTGGAACTTGTGCAAAAGCTTTTATGAAGTCATCTTCGGTGACAGCACCAACACCGTTAGCTGAAACAACAACGGAACTGAATATACTCAACAGTTCAAAAATCTTTCAAAAACTACATAATAACGTACTGTCCCCCACCCCCACCCGTCCTCATTGTCGGCAGCATACAATAATTGCGCGAATATGTCCGAAAGCGACTTTGACTCGATTCCTTATCTTTCGCGTACTGTCGCTCACGAAGTTTCTTCGTTGTTTCTCTTGGTGGTTTTTTTTTTTGTTCTCATTAACCTATTTCCGACACAATCGTTTTTGAAGAGAAGGGCATCCGATTTCCTGAGCTAGAAGATATATTTCCTTCATCTCCAAGGAACAAACAAGGTCTCTCTGTCATTAAAATTGAGGCAATGGCAGCAGAATAAGGTACCCATGGGATATGCAGACCACATGGTAAAGAGATGATGAAGGCTTATGTTTCACATTTTTGAGACAAAATCTGCTTTACAATGACCACCACAGCAGCAGATTCCCCGGCCCAATCTATCACTTGGTACATCCTTCGCAAAAAATGTATGTGTCGCCCCGTTGAACAATCGATAACTTTACGAGCACCAATGAAAGAAGCGTATTCATAGAGGACAAGTGTAAACCGCTCGGTAAAGTACACGCAAACTAATATTACAATTTACATGGGTAAAAATACTCAGTGCAAAGTTGCATTGAGCCAAGATAATTGCAAAAGAAAAAGGAATAAGTGCAGACTAGCTCACGATTGCTTTTGGTCGTCGTTGGTATGCGCTTTTGCGCCGGCATACTTGTTCCACGACTCAGCCCTGGAGTGGACCGCACCTGGTTTTCTTGATCAACGTCGCCTGTAAATCGTACAGTGGATTAGCTAGGAATGTGTTACGGAAAACTAATATACCCTGACAAAGCATCAACAAACAACCGCTTCCGTGAATGGGTTGTATTATGCTACTTTGCCTTACTGGGTGGACTCATTTATCTCAGAAATTCCAACAAAAATCGCAAATATTATGTTTATTTTCAAATAGGGCTCCTGGAAAACGATATGAGCCGTGAAAAGGATAACATGGAACCCTACATCACGTGTGCAAATAAATCAGTTTTTAAGGGTAGAGAATCACATGTTGCCGTATCGTCGAATTTTCATTAGAACGGTTGTTCGAAAGGTGAATGGAAAATGTAGGTTTCAAACTATTTCAAAAACAATTTATCGAATGAAAGGAGTAAAAGTCAATAAGCTAAAGAGGAAACTACTGGACCAAATCGCATGTACGGATATGACAGGCTGGTGGCTGGGAGGGGAAATGTCTTTGTCATTGATTGCTCGTCCCGACTACCATGCAAAAGGCAGTGCGGCAGCGAGAGATGCAGAGTGGCCATCGCCAACCAGCCAGCCAGCCAACTACTCACCCATACAGCCACACCGACTTTGGAGCATGATACGTACCCAAGTAAAGGACAAACACTGGATGTTTGCTCATACTTCAGTTGTAAAGCCATAAACCGTCTCCTCATAACTCGCAATTAGCTCGTTACACAAAGCCTTTGAAAATGAAAATATTCACGATTTTAGCCTAGAAGGAATTCTTCAATCCCTCACAGCACTCGTTGTGCGCTAAGCCGCAATAAAATAACATTTGCAGGAAAAAAGGTGCCTTGATTTCAGATAAGGCATTCAGTTAAAGAATATTACAAAACTACTTCCCGACAAGCACACAATTACGACGGATTAGAGGCTGCTTTTCACACTTACTGTTAAATGCACGTTAGCAACTTGAAATCCCTAATACTATTTATTCAGATATGATACTCTATTCAATTCATCATGTACTTTCACTATTTTGTAGCATAAGGCTACTTCTCACGCCCACTGTAACATCACGATCGAGACTTGGAAGCACCTCATAATATTTAATCTTATAACTTCGCTATAGCTTATCATTACTTCCTTGCTGGAAATTGCTGTGAACTTTGAATACTTCAATTTCATTTATTCATTTATGATTACGATCTTATGATGGCGCGTCACAGTACGCATAAATAACCAACTTCAATCCATAAAATAAAATACGTTGCAAAACGTGCGTGCTTATTTGAGAGTGAATAAAAAATAGGCAGTCTTCCAACAACAATGTTGATTGGCCAGATGCGTTCACAGCCTTTTTACGTTTTGGCAAATCTATATCCAGCACTGTTTCGACGAGAAAGATTTCAATAGGCAGCGATGAAATCGCATAGAAAGCCCCATAACAGAAGTGACACAATTTCCCTCAAAAAGTAGTCATTCTGAGCTTGTAGTACATCCTGTGCTACCACTACAAACTTGAGTATGGGGAATACAAGGAGGAATTGGAGTGTACATGGTTAGGCCATCGTCAGATTTCGCGATTTTGCGACGCCGCACTTCCGCACGGATGCTGCGACCTTGAGCATGTGCAGTGCCGTAACCTCACGTGCGAAGCCGCGACACCGCAAAATCGCAAGGTCTGACGGCGGCCTTACGGTCAACTCTCAGCAATTCAAGGAAACAGTGATAAGCAGTAAAGATCTTTGAAACATGTATAAGAAAAGGACTTCCAAAACTTTACCATGACGCATCCACGAACCTTTACCGATGGTCATAAAGCCAATGTGAGTGTAATAAAGATTATCCCTGCACAAAGAACAGCACATAAACTGATCACGCTGCGACAGCGACCACTCGCTGTTGGATCTTTGAGAGAAAAACAACTGCCGATAGCGATCCTAACAAAATACTAAGGATGAGCCCTCAAGGGATTCAAAACGGAAATGTCAGCATCGAATTTTCAGACAAGTACAGTGCTGGACGCAACCAATGGTATCGAACAACATGAAGCATGTGACTCCTCCCGGCTCTACCAACTCAACAGACAACGCTGAACACTCTAAGAAGTACAATTTGCCAACACTAAAATCTAATAAGCTTGCACACTTTGAATAAAACCCAAATAGCTTATGGTGTCTCGTCAACAGGCAAAGTACTATGCAATATCCAAGAATCGTAGCCGATAATTGCCTTAAAAACATGAGATTACACTACGACGGAGATTATAGGGATTATGAGGTAATACGTATGAAAGTAAAAATTTCAACCGGTGGCGAAAAAAAAGGAAGACGTCGTGGTGCACCCTAAGGGTGAGAGATTGAATAAAAGATAACCTTTAAACTAAGACTAGTTGCAAAGTTCTGCAAAACTTCAAAGCATAGTCAACTTCGAAGATATTTTGGTCAGAGCTGTTTTGATTAGTGTAATGTCTGGTTGACCATTCTAAACTGAAAAAAAATACGTCAAATGAGGTGACTGGAAAATAATTATGAGCAAAAAGCCCACAAGATTTAAACAATGTCTTGCCACTCTATAATAGCGCCTTGCAGCGGAGACGAAAATTTAAAAAAAAACCCCTTCCACTAGGTTTCCCCTAGTCAAATATAACTACTTGAGTTGATATAACTACGATTCGACATCAGATCATTTTTAACTCTTCTCTAATAAGAAAATGGTTGCCATTACAGAGAAACAGAAGAAAAAATCGTAAAAAAAATAGTCAGAGTCCCTGTTCACTCGCCGGATAATCATTTGCGCCAAATAGGTTGCTAATGAAGTAAAAACTAAGTGAAATGCATATAGAAGACACTTCAAAAAGATAAATCTTAGTTTTTTAATAGTCCAATGGTGCTATCGCAATGAGAGGAGGCATAACGTTATGGACATTATTTTTACCTAAGCTGAGAAGAAGAAAGGAATCCCTTCTTTCCTCCCCTAAAGCTTAGGCAGAAATATACGCCTGAATCTGCAAATTGACCCCTCAAAGATCTCTCCAAGATGCGTACATGTGCAACTTTTCATAAGATGCCCCTCACTGTGATGGCAGGTTCAAATAATAAGAGCCTCGAAATACTTCAGAAACTGACCACTTTCTGCTGGTGTTTGTGGTACGCGAAACATTGAAAGCTGAAGAAGCAGGCAATTAAAGAAGAGAAATATGGGTCACGATCTAAAGAACACAATCACTAATTACCACTACGACCACTAGATCAACAATCGACAATTAAGAAAAACACTACGAGTACAACGCTCCATTATTCACGGCATATAGTTGTGTTCAACCTACGAAGTTGTTACGATATCTGAACGGCTAAGGTTTCACCCTCTCCGGTGCCTGTGAAGTCGAAATATATGTGTCAATCAAAGCATATGAGTTCACAGGCAACGAAAAAGGTGATATGCTGAAATTTTAGCATGATAAGTATATAGTAACAATCTCGGAGGAAACTATCGTCTGATATGATGCACACGAAGAAAAACGCTTCGGTGCTACATCAGTGTGGGGGACAATAGCGGCCAGCGTTGGTTTTGGCCTGGGCCAAGAAGGAGTTGTGGGAAGGACAAACAATCTCCAGAAACAAGAAGAAGAGGTCAATGTAAAGGTTAAATAGCAGATCACAAGCTCGACGCAAAAGGAGAGGAGAAGTAGCTGCGATGTGGGTAAAATAATTCCCCGAGTAAAAGGGTTCCCATGTGAGCAATGCCCCATCCACACAGTTCTTTCCCCTTGCGAAGCTCGGATTAGCCCCTACTGCTTCCCTTCATTTACATTGACCAGAAGGTTTCGCCTTGACAGATTCACCGTAACATTCCCTTAGAAACTTATAAAAATCGAAGGCCTCAGAGCTTCCTTTCCTGAGCTCAAACGAAAGTTCTAATCGCCGCATTGTTTGCCCCATAACCCATGTCGAACCAAAAATCTATCATAAATTTTGGCCTTATCCCCAATTTCTGCACACAAGAACGAAGAGGGAGGGGGACTCATGACCACTCAGTATAATGGGAAACCAAAGTATTTCTAGTCACTGAAGGACTGAGGAGTACGAGCATCAAAAACGAAGTCGTCAAAACATGCGAAGAAAAGAGATATGGTGTTATCCTACTGAAAGCGAGCGTTTCACCGGAAGCACAACTTTAGGAAATAATTATTCAGGTGGAACGCATATTAATGTTTAATGTTCAGGTATGATACGTCAATAACGCACGGGTGTTCAACATTTTATGAAAGGCTCCCCCCTAATCTCAGTATACACCTAAAATATTACTACAGTGATGAAAAGTGCACATCAGCCACTCCAAAAAGGAACTTGGCCATCCCGCCGAAATCTCATGAAAAACATCTATGGGGCGGACTTCAATCGTTTGCCCGGTTATACATTTCGAGGGATATTCCCATGGGATTGAAAAGACTTCGTGCAAGTGTTTCCAGTTCAATAACCCCGTCGAACAATTCGAAAACGTCGCCGTCCTGGAAAATGTAGTGGCTGAGGGGAAAAAAAAGAAAAAGAATTGAAAACCGCGCGATGATTGCGAATCGGTGTTTTTCCCGCGTTTTTAAATCGCGCCGCCACACAGTCATCTTGATTGGAGCAGGCAATAGTGCGGTTAAATCGGCAACGACCTTGCGTTTCAGAAGAAGCAATGAACGCCTATTTCGTGCAACCAGCCACTCGTTCATTTCGTCTGTCTATCCGAATTGTGTTCCACACGAACAAAACGCATTCAGTTTGTCCCCAAGGCCGAACATTCAATAGCCGTGACTATACGATCTGCAAGCATTCACACCATCACCAGTGGAACCATTTTATTCTCAAAGCAAATCTTCTCTTCAGCTGTTTTCCTGGACGAATTCGCTGCTCTTAAAACGAGATCTGGGGCGAATTCTTCCACGGTTCGGACTCTCATACAGGCACCGAGAGTGGTGCCTTTGGCCGATTAAAAAATATGAAAGTAGAGGTGCTAATATGCGACATTAGAGAAAGAACGAAATGGAACGGTCAAAAATCCGAGAAACGAGACCTTCCTCCCACCACTGATCTTTGTCGAGGACGTGCTTTCACGCCTTCTGCGTCATGCTCCGCCCTCCATAACTAGTCCGCCGTCGGCACTCACCGCACCAATACGTCATGCCAAGGACGCGATAAACGCGCTTTGCAACGCGAGTTCGTCACAGATCATCTTTTGGACGCTCTCGATTATTTGCAAAGGATGTCCTCTCAGTTCTGGTTTAGCTCATTACCCCAATGTTGTCTAAAGCGTATGAGATAGTATTCTGCCATGATAGCTGAGTTGGGGTTGTGCGACAATGAAGCACGGCTCTTCACGATAAACGGGTCAAGAACCTGTATCTCACCCCATCCTGGCTCACGACTGGCGATAGTCCTTCAAATCTTCCTATTTATGCAAACCTATGCAGATGTACTAGGGGGTATTGATTCGCCATATGACTGATCGATAGGCATTTTTTGCATGATGACGCACGTACAGCGAAAAATGACGTTTGTATGTTGTGGTCGTTTATAAAGATAGAAAACGGATATTATATTCGACTCTGGCGCAGGATTTGGATCCATTTGATGACGGCTACGGGAAATCGATAGTTATGCACGTTTTCAGTATACCACGCGATGAATGGGCCATTTAACGCCGTTACCGCCTGAGCTTGGTCAGCTCATCAGTTCACGGTTTTCGGTTCGATACACATATTTGTTTACTTACAGCAAGTTAATTTCCTTAGTGCGATGAAAAATCGATAGAAAGGCCTCATACCATTTTTGACTGAATGAGATGAGGCCGAATGTGAACAAAAAAGGCGATTTATCCAAGCTGGAAGCCCTGGGAGTTAGCTATGTGAAACCATCTCACTTCTACTTTGAATGCGACGAAAGCTCAAAAAGGGGTGCTGTTTGATGGGGGAGGGGCGTTTCGTTGAATTTTGAATATTAATGGGCTTCACATGATCAATGCACGGTTGCACTTCGCTTCGCAACAGCAGCTTTACGGGATCATGCATGCATGAATATAAATTACGGTGCTATCGCAATGGAGGGGGGGGGGGGGGGGCATCCCACTATGGACATTATTTTTATCCAAGCCTAAAGGGAGAAAGGAAACCTCTCCTTCCGCCATTAAAGCTTAGGCAAAGGAATACGCCTGCAGGATGCTCAGGCTCCTAAATGACATTTACAATGAGATCGACACGTCAGCTATGTTAGGCATGCTGGTGTCCACATCGAAGATTACGTGTACATACCATTAGGACAGAATTTCGCAACGCGGCAGGCGCCGTGCGATGCGAGACGAGCTGGGGGTGCCGAAGCCTGATTCAACTGCGCCTAAAACGAGGCGCAGAACACGGCAGTCGTTTCAAGGCCAAGGTATTAGTGACGGCCCCACTACACTGCACGGGGTGGGGTCCACGAGGTCGAATTTCCGCGCGGCCGCGCGCGATGAGCGGCACAGCGGGTGCGAGTGCCAGTGGCAGGGGATGGCAGACTTCAAGCGAGGCAGTGTGGTATGGGTGGAAAGCGCAGACGTGACGCAGTCACGCTCAGCCGGCCGATCAAGGGCAATCGATACGGCGAGTCGTACGGGGGCGCCGCGAGTGAAACGCGCGAAGCGGAAATTCGACCTCGTGGACCCCACCCCACTGCACGCATCCTGTCGCGTGCCGCGTTGCAAAATGCTGTCCTAACGATATACACCGCTGTTGAAGACATTTTCGAACAAGAACCTTATTGAAATAAGTACTTTGAACTAGTTAGGCAGAATGGGCAGAAGAATGGGATCAACTTAGTACAGGTTATTGTCAGACAAGCGCTATCAGACCAGACGGTCCCACCAGCTGCATTCAACAGAATGTCTCCCCCCCTCCCGTTGAAATAGGTACTTCGAACTAGCTAGGCAGAATGGTCATCAGTATGGTGGAAATTTTAACTTACAAGAAAATTTTCGCATGAATCACTGTCATCAGTCCACAGATCGAATGTTCGATCCGGTGTGGTCATCATTAACGGACCATCCGCTGTTGAGTGAATGGGGAAAATTATCTCACCAGCCGCCTCCTTTTCCTTATCTTCTCCAACCTTTTCACAAGTAAAGTCTACACTGATCGGTCTAATGAGTATATCAGTTAGGAATAAAGAAGAAAAAAATTGGTGGCTATGCCAACTACTGCAGTTTTCAGAGCAGTTGGTAGCCTTTTAGGCTAATATCAAAGTATGGCTGCCGTCGGACCTCGCGATATTGCGATAAAGGGATTTGTCGATTCTGCGATTCTGCGGTATCGCACCTCACGCGATTCCGCGGCACTGTGATTCTGCAATGCTGCGTCTCCGCGTGAGAAGTCGTGACACCGCAAAATCACAGAATCGCGAAGTCTGACGTCGGCCTATGAGGCCGCCTTCATACACTGCGGCGGCAAGGCATGGCGACGTTCACAGGCAGCGATGCAGAGTGGCACGGGAAAGTGCAGAGATGACGCATGCAGCATGGGGCAGGGTGGCATAAGCGGTGACGCAAAGACACGCAGCCACGTCCTGCCGCCGGCACTGCAGAGTATGAAGACAGCCTACCAGAATCACATGAAAGCCACTATAAAGCGGCAGCTCACGAAACCATTTTGTACATCTCTGCTCTTGCAGTCAAGAAAAGCAAAGCTAGCAAAGCACTGTTCTCTTACCAAAGATTTTGAGTGTTTTCGGGCGCTATGCTCTTTTGAGGGCCACTATGCCTCCACAAGTCCACAAGTAAAGAACTCTAACACACTATGACGGATACGTCCTGTACTAGAGCCTTGAAATTTCTACTCTGGCTTTCGACTGTGCTGATCGAAGGCATCGGAAGGGGTCCGAAGAAAGAGGAAGATGCAAGGAAATAATCACTTGGTAACGAACATTCAGAGTTAGAAGCGATAATTGGTGGAAAAACCCGGATTCGAAAGCGCGACACTGTGGTGTGTATTCGCATCACATCAAACGTGAGAAAAAAGTATGATTACAATTAAAGGAACCGGAAGGGGGTCCGAAACAAGAGGAAGATGCAAAGAAATGAGCATTTTGTAATGAACACTCAAGGTTGGAAGCGATAATAGGCGAAAAAACCCGGACTCAAAAGCGCGACACTGCGGTGTATATTCGCATCCCATTCGCATCAGCGCATCCAATCCCAGTTGTCCGCTGCAGGAGACGGGCCATGGGCCAACCTTAGTTGTAGCACCTGACTCCCAGAGCAGTGGAGTGGCCATTCCCAACTACATTAGCATTCATTTAAGTACATTTAGAAACAATATAAGAAAGAACAAAGTAAAAAGTAAAGGAAAAAACATTTATAATAGAAACATTCTCTTTTGGCACCATGCCAACGTCAAATTGGCGAGTTTGTGCAATGGCGGTCACTTAAACTCGTCCACACTACGTCTGTTCTACCGTAAGCCGAAATTACCCCCATCTGGTGTCTTTAAACCCTAATGAATTCATTTTCAACGTCTTGACAAGGTACCGTGTGTGCATTTCGGCAACTGCAAGCCACCGTAACCCCAAACCGTAAACCAAAATTGCCCTCCTCCCGGTGTCTTTAACAAGTATATAGTATATGCAACCATTACTGCTGCCGTACGAAAGAAAATGCGTGAGCTTCGATAGTTGATAAATGATAAGTACAGAGCAAGAGAAACATAGATGACATCGAGAGAGCCTGCAAACAAGGAAGAGATACTCCATTGCAGTGAACAAAGGGGAGAAAGAGGTTGCAAGAGTGCTGAAGCCAAGATCCATGAAGTGACTCCCACAAAATATACATACAGCCTCTCCTTGCCGTACACTAGCAGAACGGTCATTGATGGACCCTGACCTGCCGAGAAAGTTAGATCGACTCAATTACATTTTCGCGAATTAAGGACAGCTTCTTTTCACACGCTCCGTGTCACCGGAACGGAAAGCACTATTAGGTGGAGTAAATTCGACAAAACTCACTGTACCACATTCCCAACAGCAAAAGTTTTGATCGTAGAAAGACAGGGCGACAAACCGAATACTCCATTTGACTCCACAAAACAGACAATCCATTCTTGTAACGTGCAAGAGCTATTGTCGATTTGAATGGATCACTGTCTACTCCACTTGAGGTCGTCTAGTCGCTCGAGTAAAAAAAGTGCGAAAAGCCCCATTTTCACAATCCCGCACGATTTCGATTCTTTTTTCCCGTTCAGCTACTACACTTTCTAGGACAACGGGATTTTCGAACAGTTAATGAGGTTATCGAAGTGGAACATTCGTACGGGAACTACACTGATAGGAACTATACTGATACTGGTAAGAGGGGGGGGGGGGGCATCTTGCATAACGTGGCATAGTAACATGTCTTTAATGGTTCTGTAAAGCTTATGTTACTGTTTAACATTCATGCAAAGACGTGGTACAATTCGAGATAGGACATTTTGCCCTCCCCGCTCAAAAGACAGCGTTCATAGGATGCTGTGAGAGTTCGCGATTTTGCGGCGTCGCACCTTCGCACGCGATACTGCGACTGTGAAAATTTGTAAGCTCGCGTTCATACTTTACGTGTCTGCAACAACTGACACCGGTGCCGGAATAACTGACGCAGACACGTAAAGTACGACCGTGGCCTAATGCCGCACATTCGCGTGCGAAACCGCGAACTCGCAGGATCGCGAAGTCTGACGGCGGCCATGGTTGTGGAATCTGCGTTTCTGCACAAGAGCAAAATTCTTTAGAAAATGGTTCACGTGCTATCGAATTCCAGGCTTCGACGAGAGAATACGAGAAATTAAGAAATCGCGCATCCACTTTCCACAAAAACGCAGTTTCCACGCTTCTCTCGATGGATACTAATTTGATCCTTTTCCGCAGAACCCACATTTCCGCAAAGACGCATATTCCACCATTATGGATGGTGTCTCAGTGTAACAACGAATAAAATTTTTGAGAATAAGTTGCAACGAATAAAGTTCTAGAAAAAAACCTTTGTGATCGGTATTATTATCCAGAAGAAAGTGCTCAAAAATCACTAAAAAGAAGCGGTCGGTGAGAGTTACTCGAAAAATCTACGAACAAAAACGACCTCCATTAGAATTCCTCTACACATACTCGGCCCTTGTTATACACGGAATTCGTTTGTCTCATGGGATCCACAAGCAATACAGGTACCATATGAGAGCCGTTCGAAGAGGAATCTTTAATCACGTTCATATTTCCGTGATCGCTTTTTAATATCCCAATAATTGGAGATCGCTAAGCAATCTGCGTCTTTTATGCCAACATTTCACTTTGTTAATGTTACTGTCTGTTTTTCAACTTTCATTGTCAAGACAAGCTGTTGCCCGAACGATATGCTTAAACAGCCAGTGACGTTATAGCTCCCTATCGCGATTAATGCAACGCATAGGCACACAGGCCCCGCGACCACTGGCGTCATGGGTGGTCACGTAAATCAAAGTTTTTGCTGGGAAATCTATGAAGAAATAATCTGAAGGACTAGCACATCCCTATTATATTTACATGTTCGGCTTAGTCTGTCTGCCTATCTGTCACGAAATTCAGAACTATCTGAAGCGCAACTTATAGTGGCCACGTCAAGCATGGGGTAGGAAGAGCATGAGCGAAGAAACAAGGGACGCACATAGACAATGTTACGCCCCGCCCACAGTGGGCGAGGCGCCTGCTGAAAATCAGAAAATCAGCTGAAAAGAATCTGATTTAGTTCCAAAATAGCCCCTATGTGGGAAGAAGCTCGGATAGTCGGTGGCACAAATCTATGAAGCTAGGCAAATACCACGATAACAAACGTTGTGTGTTCCCTAAATGACTCAAACATGCAAGAATGGCCGCTGATTCGTCATCGCGCTCTTGCTTATGACAAATTCACTTCGTCACTGGCGTTCTATGCTTGATCACAGAATAGCAAAGACCATGTGTAATGTTGAGCTTTATTCCTCCGACTGCGGAACATTCCAAGACCACTTTATGGGTCACCCCTTAAGAATAGTTTTTGGTGCGCGGAAAGACACAAAAATGGAGAAGAAACCAAGAACTTGAAAAAAAAAACTCAAAGAATGAGGAACTGCTGACATGTGGAAGCTTGGGGCGAGTTTTTCCTCAGTGATATCACGTAAAATCGAACAACATTATCTGTTTCGCTTGTCCAGATTGCCTTCACAACTAGAACCTTTGTCACATCCTATTCCATGAAGTTGATCGCAAGTGTATTTTGCCACGTGGTCGCCACCGCTTCTAACAACCGCACGAGAATGGGCGGCGACTAGCTAAAACGGGTGGGGTCCACGAGGTCGAATTTCCGCTTCGCGGCGTTTCACTCGCGGCGCCCCCGTACGACTCGCCGTATCGATTTCCCTTGGTCGCCCGGCCGAGCATGACTGCGTCACGCCTGCGCTTTCCACTCATGCCACACTGCCTCGCTCGAAGGCTGTCATGCCCTGCTACTGGCACTCGTACCCCACGTGCCGCTCATCGCGCGCGGCCGCGCGGAAATTCGACCTCGTGGACCCCACCCAGCTAAAACAGGTGAGCGCCAGCTGATTCACAGGCTTGGTGCGCCTTTATGATCCGATCGATAGCCGATTAGGAATGCGCTTAGACACTCTAGTTACAGAGTCAAGTGGACGATCAGTTTGGGAAACCTGGGGTTGAAAGAATGACACAGAGGAATGTACAAGAAACAGCGTGGGGCACAGTTGCTACTCCGTTAGCATTTCCTTGTGACAAGCTGATGTCAGAGGGAAATGGAGAACGACAGAAATAGAAAAGGAAATAGAAGCTCATGCAACTGAAACTGAGTTTAATCTTTTCTATTTATGATTTACGACTTAAAGACACCGGAAGGGGGTAATTTTGGCTTACGGTACAACAGACGTAGTGTGGACGAGTTCAAGTGGCCGCCATTGCACAAACTCGCCAATTTAACGCCTTGGCATAGTGCCAAAAGGAGATGGTTCTATTATAAATTCGTTTTTTCCCTTTACTTTTTACTTTGTTGTTTCTTATATTGTTTCTATATGTACTTACATGAATGCTAATGTAGTGAGAATGGCCACTCCACTGCGCTGAGAGTCAGGTGCTACAACTAACGTTGGCCCGCGGCCCGTCTCCTACAGCGGACAACTCGGAAAGTAAGTGTGTTGGATGCGAATGGGATGCGAATCCACACCGCAGCGTCGCGCTTTTGAGTCCGGGTTTTTACGCCTATTGTCGCTTCTAACCTTCAGTGTTCGTTACAAAACGCTCATTTTTTTGCATCTTCCTCTTGTTTCGGACCCCATTCCGGTTCCTGTAATGGTATGTGCGAGCCGCTTTCAAACTTTGCGGCACTGGAAAAAAAATGTAGCGAAATTAGAATTTTGGTGAGAATCATGGCATGGTTCCAAAATGTGGCAAGATTCGCGCAAGTTTCGTCACAAATTTGTGCACTCTCTCGCTACGACCTCCATACTAGTGTGGTTATATCAATATGGTTCCATCAATGGACACAAGTAGAGCGCGCCACAACAGTGCCGGCGTAGCCGGCAGTGGTTACCTCGAATGTCGTCGTCAGCGTCAGTGCAGCAAATAAGAAAGCGGTCAAATACACAATTTACGAAAAGGAACAAAGAAAGGCGCCAAGATGAATTGCGATATGTCCCACGAAGAAAAGGGGCGCTATAAAAGAGTCATAAAGCGCCATGACTTTGAAATAACGAACTGCGATGAGTCATGCATAAGGAGGCGTTCTGAGCGAGTGGCGGTCTCAAAGGCTGGAGCACTGAGCCCGG
Organism: Trichostrongylus colubriformis; assembly: GCA_963978905.1. NCBI lineage: Eukaryota > Metazoa > Nematoda > Chromadorea > Rhabditida > Trichostrongylidae > Trichostrongylus > Trichostrongylus colubriformis. The sequence continues at coordinate 40,173,870 of OZ022259.1, forward strand.
ACTTCAAAAAGTTCGCAAAGGCAGCGTTGAAGTAATCAAAGAACGGAAAAATGAATGCCTCGTACAATTAATAATATGAACTTTGGGAAAGAAATGCTCTTTTTTCTGAGAAAGCCCGCTGAACTTGATGTTAGGCAGAGTAGAGTGGAAATATTTCACATTGACCACTGATGTAGTTTAGTGGTAAACGCTACAAACATGGCTGAAAAAAACAGGAGGACCAAAGAAGATGTTGCTATCAACATCTGAACTCTCAAAGAGAAAAAAATAATCAAAAAAGCGAAAAATTTACAATCACAAGTTCACGTGAATTAAGTCAGAAAGAGAGGAGAATGAGTGGGATTGAAAGAAAGTTACCATTGACACTACGCTTTTCAACATCACAACGATCACTGGAAACTTTCAATCGATATCGATTAAACCACTTATTTGGTCTACCTTACAGATTCTTCCATCATAACCCCCACAGGAGCGATGTGCTAGAATAAAAGATGATCCCATAAAGCTCAGGGTTTGCTTGCAATCAATTTCAAGAACATATAGGATTCAAAACTTCACAGAGGTTATAACTTCAGAATTTCGGATGGCATACCGTAGCCTGTTGGGAGTTTCATAATCATATTGGTGTCAACTAACAATAAGTCGTACTATTACAGCAAGGCACACCACGCATGTAACCACAAACGGATTATTTCGAACTGTGCTATTAGATTTTTTTCTTTTTTCTAAAAGCTCATTTTCACTTGATGCTAATGTGTTTCCGCAAAGTGCACAGCATTCATCGAAACCACGCAATACCAACATACTCCGTTAGAACTCAGATGGATCAAAATGAGGTATTATCAAAAAATTTATTACGGTATACGAACTTGAAATACTAAACTTATAATCCTGTGACCCTTAACGTGCCCCAATCTTACTTTTCTCAGCAATGAGACCTTTCAAAAATAAAAAGGTGATCCACAGAAAATATAGAGGAGGGTGGCGACCAGTATACTGTTAAGGTATCAGCTATGTTTTGTTACGGGTCTTTCACGACGTTCGATATACTTGCTACACCTGTGCGCTGATGGGTTCAGTCGTCGTGGACTACCACGTTTATGAGATGTTTGGAGGCGCGCGACATTTTATTACTTTGGTCCATAGGCCTTGCATTCCTTTGCATTTATTGCTGTAAGAACCGGGGGAATGCCCCAAGTATGTTCTGGGTGATGATATGATACTTACATTTGCCATCCGTGTGAGCTATCCAGCGCGTTTGCTCGTCGTCTGCCTTGTCTATCGTTCCAGTTTTGCCAGAATCCCATCAAGGCCTAATTTTTCAAGAGCATCGCTTGGTATCTTTCGAGGGCCAGGTAGCAGGCAGGATCAACCACGCAGCGGATGAAGGGACGGCCTCTCAATTGATGGTGCAACGGTGGGGGTGTATATCGTTAGGACAGAAACCGTGGCCGTGTTCGGCACGCGACGGGAGTGCGAGCTATGCGCGCCGTATTAGTTGAGTCCTGAAGCGATTGCGTCTAGAATTAGGTGTAGAGCACCGTCATCGCTTCAGGACCCATCCAATACGGTGCGCATAGCTCGCACCATCCCGTCGCGTGCCGAACACGGCCACGCGACGTTTCTGTCCTAACGATATACACCCCAGGTGGCACTATACCTCGTCGTCCGCCATGGTCGGAAACGGGTAGCGGAGATGAGGTCGAAAGCGGGTAATGATAGCGGAAAGTCACGCAAACAGTGCTCGATGGACGACGGGAAAGGCCTCGGCCGCCACTTTCAGGAGCTGATCTTAGTCGGGTTCTCACTTTTTTCGCGTAAAACTTTGCAAGCTGTCCTTTTTGAGTAAAAACATAAATATATGGCTGAACTCAGAGGAACAGAGAAACTCATTTTTTCGTGCGCGATTCCTTTGGGTTGTGATCTAGTCTTCGGAACTCTTCGCTTTAGGAATTTCCTTGACCAAATCAACTAATTTCTTGAGACAGACACACATAATAGTGAACAGTTTCAATAATCTTTCAAGGTACCAATTCTTGAGAAAAGTGAAGCTCGTGATTTGAATGATTCTAGAGCAACATTAAAAACTCATGTAAAAGCATAGGCATAGCCATTGCATTTGTATGACTGCGACGAGATTAACACTTACAAAAATTCAAAAACTTCATAAATCTTAAAACTCTAGTTCATTTTGTAGAACTGCAACTGAACTCAAAAAAGCCATGGCAGCAGTCTCTACGGTGGGTGTATATCACTAGGACAAAACCGTCGCGTGGCCGTGTTCTGCACGCGACGGGATGGTGCGAGCTATGCGCGCCATATTGGATGGGTTTGAAGCGATGACACTGCTCTACACCTCATTCTATGCGTAATCGCTTCAGGACCCAACTATGCGGCGCGCATAGCTCGCACCATATCGTCGCGTGCCGAACACGGCCACGCGACGGTTTTGTCCTAGTGATATACACCCCTCTACGGTGAAGTGCCTCGAAGTATTATTTCAGAGGTAAATACCTACCGTTACGGTAAGGTGATTGTACTTGAAAGCGACGTGTGGGACGAGTTGGTCGTGGAGCCGTCGACGGACAAGAGCTACGTCGTAGAGCAGATTCGTAACGTTGCATCAATAGTTGCATTCTAAAATCATAGTTTGTTCTTTAATGGTTTTAATAGCATCCCGAAGCGGTGGCTGGGTGAATTATAGCGAACCAACTGGATTTTATGAAGAAACAATTCATAATTTTGCGGTAGAATTACAAATGCACGCGATGGAAGAAAAAGTAAATGACGTTGATTCATCCTCCTGTGGAACGCATAGGACTAGCTAATGGGTTGGGCGGCTAGCCGATGTAGTGAAGCGATCGCACAGAAATTTTAGTTCTTCTCTTACCCATATATTTACGCTGTATTCTTCAAATTGACATTCGACTGGATGAGGCGTCCGAAGGGAGCAAGCACGAGGACTCTAGGAGCAAAGAAGAGACTATCTCGGGATCAGGGACGAGAAGTGAGAAGCAAGTCAACTTCGGGCGCGAGAATTCGAACTGCGCTGTGCCTGCCGACAGCTTTCCAAGTGTGCTAAGCGGGAACTTAAAGGAAAGAAAGTTCTTCTTTTACTTCTTCGATTTCTGCTTTAAAAAGGAAATTATCTGTCTTCTTATGCTCAATCAACAAGGAAACAGAATGAAATCGCAATTCTCCGTGTTTCTGTTTATACACCGAATGTGGTAGAGTGATTCTAAGAAGAATCAGATACGTGGAATTTCCGTGGAGGATTCGTCAATCTGCAGTTTTACCCTCCCAGACAAGTGGAGCTAAGTCACTGATCCGCGGTGGACTGAACATAGCGTCGGAGCCCTTAGCAACTGATAGGGATCACGGTTCACACTCTGATAACAACAGCAATTGCACTGTGAAGAATGGATAAGCTTCGAATTTCCGCGTTTTGAAGTGGCTTCTTTAACTGCCTTCCTCCGTTTCAGCTCACAGGTGCTTATATAGTTCCCAAATCCAATGAAAGAGGAACAAAAGCACAGCGGTCAAAAAGAAAGCTGATAATGCGTCTAAGACTGCGAAATTTCGGAGTTAGAACAATGATCTCGCAAGCTGCACCTCTTTGTGTTGATAAAGTCCTACAAAGCTTTCCTCATAACGTCTGTGATACTTCCTGGTTGACCTCTGTGCTTTCTACAAAACGATGAGACGTCTGAGGCTAAAATTACCAGCGATGGTGCGACGACGGTCGAGGGTAGGGCCAGATATGTTCATACAATTGAGAAAATTCGAAGATAACTATGCGACCGGGCTTGTCACTGTGTTAGAGGAACCTATTGTTGATACTCACCGCAACACACTTACAAGCGTTTTGCACTTTGAGAGTGGTAGCAGTAATAGTAACCTGACTCTACATGATTGAATTGCTAACCAACAGCGCAAATGCTCCCTCCCCGAACGTTCACAGTACCTTTGCACAATCTGAAGTAACAGCAAAGTGCACGGCACGACCTAGAAAAATTCTCATCAGCATGCACTTTTTGCTACACAGCATATTAATCAAGGGCTGTCAGGTGGCCTACTACTCCTCACTTCTTTTGTGAATATCGCACCACTTTTCAACAGGCAATCGAAACGATAAAATGACGACCGCTGAACCTTTTTGTCGCGCCAGGAACTAAGCCAATCGACGATCAGGAGCTGATTACAAAATGGTGACAATAGGGGATTTAGTGATCATCGTGGATACCACACAAAACCGCTTCGTGGAATAACTCTGCCAATTAGTGGAAGATCCGACGACAGGGAACTCTCACACTGGAGCAACCTTCGATCCAAAAATCCTCAAAAGAGAAGTTTTTGGCGTGAATCAATCCCTTCTGTGGGATGCGCCGCGCATTCCGGTTTCATTCAGGGTTGTGGTGACAGGAGGATGCGACTTGGCCTATATACAATGACTTCCGGTGCCCAGTAGACGTAGAAGTCAGTGCTCTAGCCTCCCAGAACAGTCTGGTACCGATTCACGTATACCGGATGGAAGGAAGACTTGGTTGTTGACCTGGGAGGGCCGTGATGCGGGATTCGATCCTCGCACTATGATGTTGGGAGTTTGCGTCGTCTGTCACTACACCACCTCCGCCCGTATATGGGACAAAGTAGGTTGATTTGCCTATTTGTCCTTCACTTCACTGCTCCAACGCTCGAGTGTCCTTGCGGAGAACGACGTACTCCAGTCACTAACCGACGGCGATAGGGTCGTATAAATAGAGAGGGGGCCTCACTGGAATTGCCATCTTTCTCGACACCGTACTTTACATTGCTCGCATATTACACCCTTTGAAAGCGCTTAGTACTGGATATCATTTCTTAGCAATGCTACCTGTTCGAAGGCCACAAATTGTGTGGCTGCGTGTAGTGCTTCTGCACCTCTCGCCCCTTCTATAAAGAGAAGCAAAGGAAAAGGTGAACAAATTAAAGCTATAACTGAAAAAAAGGATGTGACAATGGCTTCGGTACGGTAGTAATGTCCATTAGCCGTCCCAAGTCAATTTTTGAAGGGACATAAAAACTACTCATTTAATCAGAACAAGAAAAAAGCTCAAATCAGGGTTGGCTGGAGTCAAGGATTCCTCGACGGCGGTCGTATCTGAGGGGAGGGGGGAGTCGTCACTGCAGGACCTGCTATAAGCGCTAGAATCTACCTTTCAATAAGCATTTCGAAGGGCATTTCGCAGCGAACTCGTATAAGGAAAGTGAAATAAATGTCTTTTCCCTCAAGTAAGAATACATATAGCAATAAAACTCATTGCAACTATACATTCCGGCAACAGTTACTGGTATTGTAGAAGTCGAAAAGAAGGTGGGGGGGGGGTCGTATTGGTACCCGTAAAGGAGAGGGGCTTGTACTGAAGCGGCTATTTCTTCCGAGACCTGTGAGTGCCTTCGCCCGGAGAAAGAATGCCATCGGCCAATATCTGTGGAAATAACTTCAGAAATGGCGGCGTTTTGCCATTTCATGCCCGTTTATGGATACTTCGGGCATACACTCTTTTATCTCTTTCTGAATTTTAATCAGTTCGAAACGTCACTTCTAAGGAGGCCGCTGGCAGGAAAGCAAAAGAAGATGATGCTCAAACATGTTCCGTCCCAACATTCATACGCCAATACAGAAAAGGCGTTGAAAAAAGACGGGACATCTTCGAGGTGAACATATAATAACACTGCTTATTAGGGCTGATAGCCATGAAACACAGTCATGAAATGGCCGAATAACTTGGATTTCATGCATGTCATTGCCATCCCATGACCATACTAACTGGATCGGCAGTGAGCCAGTAACGCTGCCTGCAGTGAAGGGGCTTCCCTGGGGGACCTGAACATCTACCTGACAGAATGGAGGGCAAGGTACCCGTCAAAAGGAAATGACCACGTGATACCACTTTTGCGCACTACTTTTTAGCCTTCATTAACTGCCTACGACTTCTCTCACATCAGGAGTTCCACAGACTGCGCCACATATTCCACGTCCATTTGGAATCGAAATGTGGTTTCAATGCGAGTTCTCCCATATAATGACTTGCGAAAGCCAGCAATTGTATAAATATGATTTCCGCCTTCCCAGACGAGTAACATGCCAAGTCAAAGGCCTCACAGAGACTAAAGGCCTTCTTAGCATAGGACGTCACTGATCCACGTTATGATCCTCCCATATTACCAATGAAAGTGGCGCACCTTGCCACCACATGGCGCATAATGGGATGTAATCGTTACCTATGTGTAATGCAGGAGGTTGGTGTTTGTTCGTATGTTTGTCTGTCCACTAAAAACTAAGCAATACCAGAAGAATAAGATGTCGGGGCGAATGTAGGTTGGGTCCAAGATGTGCAGAGCGTACAAGGATCATGTGGGACTCCTCCCGTTGTGGGCGTGGCGTGCGCCCAGGTGTTCGGTGCTTGAGCGAGAAAATCATGCTATGTTTGAAAAGTCTGGTTTGATAAGAACGAGTTCGACACACCGCTTGATGACGTGGACAATTCGACATGGAGTTGCCGCCAAAATGGAGCTGCAAAACCAAGCTTGAAGACTCAAACCACCAAGAGTGCGCATGGGAGGGGTGAGGGGAGGTTGAACGCTGCACGGCACGAATCTATGAAAAATCGGTAAGTATAATCCTAGGGACCCTGCGGCGAAAAAAGTCAAAAAATGCTCTTGGGTCCTTGAACCTTAGGCAGCAGCGATAGTAACAGGCTCTACATGACGCACATCTTCAGTACCTGTACCTTTCACATCAGTACAAATGTAGCTACACAATGACGCTGGTAAGTGACTCATCAGTCATGCAGTGCCACGTCTTATCACGACTGCTCACCCCTTGTACCTTTTTTGGAATTAGATTTCAATCACGTGGCAGTTGTTAAGGTCATACTGGCGGTGACTTACAGATAAGTTCACGTAAGAGAGCTACTAAAACCAAAATTTGTGTTTGCAGCCCTTAATTATCAATTCTAGGTAAGAATTGAGAATTTTGACGGATGCGCGAACAGGCTGAACTGAGCGCAGAAGAGCAGCCAGACAACGTCAAGAGAAATGTGATGGATTCGCAACATCAATACGTCATTTTTTGCCGGCCCGAATTGTCCCACTAAGGCTTAGAACGAGACCAGATAAGAGTCCTTGAAGTAGTATCGAGGCTGGCACAGACGGCGACCACGAAGACAAACAGACGAAGATTGGCGCCGCATGATGGCGACGTCGATGTTGAAGAGGAAGAAAGAAGTGGAACAGCCGTGTGATTCACATCATGCGTAATACTCACGAAGTACGAACATAACTGTGGTGGTCAAGAATGGTGCAGAAAAAGCGGTGAAAAGAGTAAATGCAGCCACCAGCGTGGGATCGATACAACAAAGGGAAAAGAGAGCTTGAAGCCAATGGAAGTGTACACTTCACAGACTTTTCCCGATAAATTCTCAGACTTCTGTCAAGTTAATCCCGTCCCGTGAGAGTTGGACAGAAAGCTGATAAGGGTATCCTAGTATACTTGATAGGTTTATGGGGAGGGAAGGCAGAAAGTGAGATCTTATCGAATTTCTTCTTTAGAGAATTCAGCGAAAGACTCATCGCTGGCAGAGTATCAAAACTCTAACCTCTATTTGAAATAATAATTCATGATATTTGAATCTCATAACCAAAAAACAAATAAATTTCTAGTGCGTCCCTAATGAAATAATAAATCATTGATATTGTGATCATCAGAAGGGTGGAGTTAACTCAGGATGAGCTTTATTTTCATATATTTTATATTTTATTTGTTTTTTTTTTCATTTTATTTGAATGACTGGAACAGATCCATCTCGTTTGCTCAAGTTTTGATCAACGTGATACCCGAAAAAACAACAATAAGGATATACCAGAAGTGTGCTATGTATAGCGCACCACAGCTCATGTAGAATGTGAAAAGTTAAAAAAAACAAATCAAAAAATTCTCCCATTAATCGGCGGGCTCCAAGAATAGTGCAACAGGGTAAAGGCAAGGTATCTTAATCACTCGTGATAGATGCGCGGTAGTCTCCGAAAAAAGGGATAATTTATCAAACAACGTGGAAGACGACCAGATTTCAAGGTGAGACAGTTCTGTGATCCGAAAAATTGGAACTTTAGCTACAATACAAGTTACACATATGGGGGATGCCCTTTTCGCATATTCCGTTCTCGATCAATCACAGAAGACGGATACATCTTTAAAAGAATAGAACAACTGATCCAACCGCTTTTTCATTCTGCCGACCGTATGGGTCTATTATTTCAAGAGAACTGTAAGAGTAGTTACGGCCCAATATCGAGAAGTAATACTGGGTGTGTGCACTCCATGCCTTGCCACTGGTACTAGCACCTGCCGAGCCGTTTACCGCGGGCGGACACGAGATTTTCCGTCATATGTAAGTGCACACATCCGATAACACGCCACATTTGACTCGAAACGGATGCGGGCCCTGTCAGAACAAGTGGCAGCTAATGAAAAAGACGGCTCTTATGAAGCTAATTGTAAGGAGGGCTCCTTTTCATCAGAAATTTCGCCATATCTAGTGTTCGCAGACCTGCGTGTTTTAAAGGCAGTGTTTGGGGAAATTCGGCAGAAAGTAAAAAAGTAGGGAATATGAAAGTCGAGAAGCCCAGTTACAGAACACTGAAGAAAAAACGGATGGAAATGGTCAAAGACCTGGGAAATAGGACCCTTCCCCCACCGTTGATTCCCGACATGGAGCCTTCCCGTGAAGAGGCGGGTAGTCCGGACAAATTTTCCATTGACATGTTGCCATGTCCTGAACACGAAGGGATGTTCGGAAATGAGGAAGCATCATTTTTCTGGAGTGCGCTTCAAGCCAAAACTGAGAAATTGGGCCGCGATACCTTCTAGTCTCACCCCAACAAATCAGTCGCCAGGAGGCGGACCGGGCACAGTAAGGCGGCTCGAGCTGAAAAGGCCGCCTCTGCCACAGCTCGGGGCGCCCCCTTCGCGGGAGATTTCGCCGTAAATGGGCTTTCCAAACCCGTAGTTTTCGAGTAAATGACTTCTCTTAGGGATTCCTTATCACCCACATTACCCCTAACACTTTCTTCAAGGGATTCATATGGCATATGAACATATGGTTCAGAGCAAACATAGAACTTCAACCTTAACCCCATTGTATAATATGGTGGGATTAGGGTTCGCTCAAGGTGTGCAATCCCACGAATCTGCCATCATCGATAAGTACAATTTTTGAGCGTTAGGTCTCCGGAATCCTGGATTTGAAGATGGAAAAATGAAAAATAAAGGTTAGAAGGGAAGACGTATGAAGAACCTTTTTTGTCATGGGGACTTGGATATACAATTACAGTCCATCACTGTGAACCCAATCTATACGATTTACATACATTTGATCGCATCTATTGTACACTCCGAGTGGATGAGTGATTCTTGAAGCAATAAGAACGAGAATTTAAATAGGATGGTTGAAACAAGATCTATTTTCGGAGAATTATCACCTTACTATACAGGTTAAGCAGAAAGATTGAAATCACAAATCTCCGAAAATGATATTTGATTTGCAGATTTGTAATAATAACTATGAGGGAATGCAAACTGTTAGAACAGTAGCAGAATAGGGTTGAAAAAAGCAGCAGTGGGAGTTCGGTTAGGGAAAGGTGGCGAGTGCACTCAGAACTTGAATAATCCCGCGAACGACTGTACTATAAGTCGAGAACGGCCGTGCTATACGAATATTGTGCGCATCGGGGTCATCCACGAGAAGTGTTGGACCGTAAAAGATTAGGCCGCGGCTCGGTTTAACCAATGTCGTCGAGTCAACCACCACCCGACGATTCGTAGTGGTTTCGGGGAGATGGTTTCACTGCTTCTTACAATAATGTCGTCTGGACACCATTCACAGTCGCGGTTTGACGGTGATGGTGACATTCGCACAACCAGTACATGTTGGCCATCATCGTTAGTAACCATGAAAAAGTTTCGGGTAATGTCAGTGCAAACAAACAGATATCAGCGAAGAATTCCGAAAATAAGTGTGAGAAATCCACGATAAACGCTTCGTAATGAGAACCGGTACGAGTATTTATGACCAACCATCAACGCGATAATTGTCCAGTAGGGATGGCTACGGTACAAATGTATCGTAATTGTACAGTGTACACATAAATGCATAGAGTGGTCGCCTTCATAATCCCCCCAAGATCCTCCCCTTTCCCGGGCTAACCAACCATAGGGGTTTTTGAATACGTACGGCGTACACCTCGGGAACTCGTTGCAAAACCTAAGCAAAACGCAGCTTCCATTAAATTTACGCGTAAGGCACGGTAATCGCTCACAGTTCGCAATTTCACAAGGCGCCTCAAATAGTGCCACTTATGAGCCACCATGCATAGACATCGGGCCGGGGCCGATTGTGGGAGGAAATTTCGTCCAGGGCGTTTTCTACATTTTCTTTTGCTTTCCTTGATTTTCCTATCGTTCACCAAGATATCTTTTCACATTGGTGTGACTTATTTTTAACCAGTTGGGCTGGCGCACACAACTGCGCGCGTCACACATGGAAGCACGCTATTTAGGCTTGATCGGTATCGATCGATCAGTATCATCACACGAACGGTTTCAGAAACGGGGAATCCGCAAAAAGGAGAAGAGAAACAAAGTTCCTCCCGTCAATCTCGTCCTTAGACCACTATCACTTCCGTTCCCTCACCACTGATGTCCCCTTACACCTCCCTATGTATCACCTTAAAAATCCAGGGTCCCAGCTTTGCGGCGACGCGAGATATGAATTTTCCATCATTCACCTTTCGCGGCTCCTTATCAGTTGCTATCGCTTCCGGTCCCTCACCATGAATGTGCTCTTACTACCCCTGCATCACTTCTAAAATTCAGGATACCATCTTTGCTGCGACGCGGGATATGAATTTCTCGCCATTCACCTTTGATGCTCCTTATCAGCCCTTATCAGTTGCTATCACTTCCGTTCCCTCACCATTGATGTCCCCTTACCACTCCCTACTCACCTCAAAAATTCAGGGCCCCAGCTTTACGGCGACGCGAGATATGAATTTTCCATCATTCACCTCTCGAGGCTCCTTATCAGCCCTTATCAGTTGCTATCGCTTCCGATCCCTCACCATTAATGTGCTCTTACTACCCTTACATCACCTCTAAAATTCAGGATCCCATCTTTGCTGCGACGCGGGATATGAATTTCTCGCCATTCACCTTTGATGCTCCTTATCAGCCCTTATCAGTTGCTATCACTTCCGTTCCCTCACCACTGATGTCCTCTTACCACTCCCTATTCACCTCAAAAATTCAGAGTCCCAGCTATACTGCGACGCGAGATATGAATTTCGTGACAGACGTACAAAGGGACGGATAGACAGACGAAGCGTTTTATATATACTAGTAGACGATGCAGAATAGGCCTTAAAGCAAGGGTGGAGGAGGGGAAGGGGGTCGTGAAACGCGCAAAAGGAACCTAATTAAGCGAGATGATGTACAGCCATTGAACTAGTTGTGCTGTGTCTTACAGCTAGTCCTCGCCCCGTTCTAGCAAGGGAATAATAAATGGAAGCAAGTCTTCAACCGGGATTCAAAAAGCTAAAAAGTAATAAAGCTAAGTCGTTGGTAGTACTCACTTGCTATCAGGGATCAATCGTCGATTTTGGATTCCTTTGCTGATCTCGTCGCCGAACACTAGCATAACATGTGCCAAACTATTCGTGGCAGCTTCACGAACCTGAAACACTGACGCTTTGCAAGGTACTGCATCATTATTTCTCTCCTTGCCATGTCTGTACATGTTTATTTCCTGCCACCTCTGGTATTAACGGGTTAGCATGTGCTCGCGTTGTCTTTGACGTTTACAATCAAGTAGCACCGATCACCTCAGTGAGTTTGTCTTCGTTCTTTCGTCGAGGTCACGGTCCTGTATAGCGTCCACAACAGAGCTATCTACGTACGTGTGCAAGGTGTGCAACCAAAAATCCACCTACTGCGGCTCCATACCAGCCGTGGATCTAGCAGATATCAGGATTACAAAAAAAAGGTTTGAAGCTATGTCATGGCAAGTATAAACACGAAAACGATGTCACTGATATCGACATGTATGGAAGCATTTCCCCAAATATGCTTATTTCTGTTCCACAGCTCCAGTCACCATGGATCTCTTGGACACTATGAAGAAGCTAGTGAAGCTAAGATACCAGGAGCCGGTGAGTGGGTGTTCTAGTAGCAAGACTGGCGCCATGTGACCGTAAATTTAGGATATTAGAAGCACAACAAACAAGGTTTTTACAGCGTTTGGAGCTCATTTACAATGCAGCAACAATTATTTTTATGACAAGTATAACCATGAGAACGATATCAGTGACACCGACTTGTGTAGAAACCTCTCCCTGAAGATACTGTTCATTTCTATTTCATATTTTCCTGCACGTTGCCGCTTGGAGAGCCCATGAAGAAGCCATTGAAGCAAAGATATTAAAGATATTATGAATCAGTGAATGATGTGTTCTTGTGGCAAGATTGGCTGGGTCACAGCAGCTGCAAAGGTGACTATAATCAGAACTGTCCGGCAATCTCCTTCGCCGTGCACGGAGCACTGCACAGTGTTCCGCGGTAAGCTACCTACGCAGGATGCAATAGTTGTAGAGATGCAACAGTTCACTCCGTCTGAACTTGTGTTGGAGCAATTGATTGCTTTACTTCACGACAACACCGTGTTTGCGTTGTCTCTACTTAATTAAAACTTGCATAGCTTATATAACTATGACAAGTAATATTGACACTGCGGACACTCCGATCGCGCCTACTACGCGGCAAATGGACGACTGCCTGTTTGTCGGTATGTCGGTATGTGAGCATGTGAGTACGACACTCCTTTGGATGCTCTAGGGTCAACGACACGACTTTTATAATTCACAAAACCATGCCATTCAGCGAGTGCAGTCATACAACTTTTAACTTGAACTTAGAACTTACAACTTGGACAAACGCCTATTGAGTACAGAGGAACCACGCTTCAGCATTAACCACTCAGAGCTGTGGAGGAGGGATATGAGTAAGAACACGTCGAGCTAACTACCTTGCTTTAATGCTTCATCAGCAAAACTATGGGCGATTGTGATTCAGAACTCTCATCGCAACCATTCAGGGAAGAGGAAACTACGCTACGATTAAGAGAGAAAAAAGTGGACCTGTAATAGGACGAGTTTTTATTATGCCTGTTTTCGTGTCGATCAACCGGATATATAATCTATCCTTTTATTAAACCAGTAACTTTGTGCGTCTGTTTGTTGGTATGTAAGTACGTAAGTATGTAAGTATATTCTTGAGAGTTGTCAAAATGTTGTCCAGCGGTGCTATGGCGGAAATGTGGAGATCCTGTTCATCAGCAAAGCAAAAGCTGCAGAAAGCGTGCACAGAAGCTGCCTTTTAAAATTATACCAAGAGAGCACGAAATGAAGACCGATGTGAGGTGGGTTTTGCGTCCAGAATTTCGTACGTTATGGAGGCTTTTTCTGATATTTCTGAGGTCGGTTGACGAAATCTACGGCGAAATTATCACAGATTTATCCCAATTTTCTCAGGTGGTGCAAGGCAGCCATCTTTATGTGATGGTGCAAAATGATGCAGCTTCAGAAAACGCTTACAGAGGTCGTGTTCTCTAGTGGCAAAAAAATGCAATTTTTGTTCGTTTTTATTGTTGGTTAACTTTTGTGCAAGATGAGCGCTTCTTTCGAGGCCAGTTAACTGGAGCAACGTTTGCTTCTTCAGAAACCAGTCCACCACTTCAAAAAGCCACATTCTTGAGAATTCAGTCAAAATGTTGTCCGGCGGTGCCATGGCGAAAATGGGAAGATCCTATCAGTTAGCAAAGCAAAAACTGCAGCGAGCGCTAACAGTAGTTCCCTTTTTACCAAGAAAACGCGAAATGAGGACCGATATGAAGTGATTTTTGAGTCCAAGGGGTTCGGTACGTTATAAAGGACTTTACTTTCAAGTTGAAGGACATAAACTGCCGTTCTGTAAGATTTCTTTCTGAATGAGCCACTTTTACATACATGGTCGCTTTTCATGAGTTCACTTAGTTCTGTCAGTTATATAATACAAAGCTCGTGCATTCGCCAGAATTTTTGTTATAGCATGGCACGTGCGAGGAAGCCTACCAGGAAGACCAGAAAGTTGCAGCGAATTGTTTTTTTTTTGAAATATACCTATTCGCATGCGATTTCTTCAGATCTCAGCGAAATCTGAGTATTACGCGCTGGTCGTGTTATGCAAGTTCAGCATACAGAGAACAAAATACTTACAGCTTGCAACCGGGAACAGATCGGTAGGCAAAACGCCCAATTCACGCTTGCAACCATTTTTTGGGTTCGAGAAACCGGAATGAACTCTTCACGTGCTTATGTTTACGTCTCCAATAAATGATTAAATGAATCTTGTGCAAGTTGATTCTGGGAATGGATCGTCATTGGAGGCTCTCGCAACAAAAATAGTCCATTCTCCTCGGTGGGCTGATAGATGGTCGGCAACGGGTAAGTGTGAAGGAATCGTGCGGTAGAGAGTGCAGCGCCATGCCGTCTGCACGATTCTGTTTCACTTTACTTATACTGAACTCTCGATTTCCTCCAAACCTCCGTACACAGAAGCCATAAACATTCGAGGTTCAAGAATATGCGCAACTACTGCTCACTCTGATGGAGTGCCTGGTATTCCTCAACTAAATTCCCAAATTTTCGCTTCACGCTTTCGCAATCAACATTGCGACTGTACCTGTAAGGATAGAGACCACGCAATAATTTCGGTGAAGATCTGAAATGGAGAAAGTAATGAGAAGTTCATTGTACAGTACGGCCTAGGAACACTGGACAAAAGGGCAAAAGTCCTTGCAAACTTCTGTTCAGAAAATCAGAAGAATATGATACTTTATGTGATACCGTTTTCAAAACAGAAAGTCCACAAAATAGGCGTGGAGCTCCGTATCGAATAATGGATGCTAATGATCTTATTATCAATCAACCACACCATATTCTCAGATCTCGATATCGTCGACATATCATGAATCCGTGCTGAGGCTATACTCAGCAACAGGCGAAAGCACAGCAGCTTTTCGCAGCTCGCTCTTGTACGCTAGACTAGAATGCTTCGCCTCCAATTCAGGATTCGACAGTTACGAAAAACTGAAGCAAAGTAAACGTAGCGGCAGATACTGCTCAACCACAAGTCCTGAAAAGTACTAGTATCTGAAGCTACAAGAAAAACGCACGAAGTCCGATATCTCTTACTCGATTAGAACCAGCGAAGATTGCTGTTCTCGCTAAATATCAACCTTCAGCGAAACCATTTTACGTCTACAAAAAGCCAGCCAAAGAATTCAGTCTACGTCCACGCCTCTAAGAAATCAAAGACGCAACCCAAGAAGACTGATGGCTTCACCGCAGAAACACTAACTACTGCACATGACTGGTTTAACGCTTCCACATTGAGTTTTTCTACTCAACAAGGGTCGCCTCTCCTCTCCCACCGCATACTGTCAGCGAGATAAAGTTAGGGAAACAACCAGGACCAGACGAAATCAAGGCAGAATTATTCAGTCACGTATCACATTATGAAAATCCCCAACATTCAGTGGCGGGAGAACATTGGCCCAACAGTCCTGGATGAGAGTCAACCATTCTGACCGCAGCTCCTTTTCCGAAAACCAAATTTACTGTCCCAGAACGAGTACCCATCCTTCAACCAAAGTGACCATGTTGCCAATCAAACTCAAGGAGGCATATTAAACAACTGGACAAACGCTCGGCTCCAACTTGACAGAAAAGGAGCTGAGAGGGCTCAAAAAACATATGGCTAAGAGAGGAGAGTTAAGGTGCAGCAAAGGGGACAAAAGTGGCGATTTTGTCGTCATGCCCAAAAGTATGAATAAGGCAGTCACCCGTTTGGCTTTACAAGATAGTAGTACCTACGTAGAAACATCTAATCAGTCGTTCGAACAAATCACTGAACGACCGAAAAGTATAATAAAAACGGTTTTAGGTAGTAAACTGAATATAAGAACAGTGAGACGGTTCATATCGTCTTTCCCAAGTATTCTTACCTATTATTCTCTGGTTAAAACCCACAAATTTGGGAACGTACAGGTAGGTAACCTTACGGAAAGGCATATCAAAACTCGTCCCATAATTTCACGCTGCAGGGGACCATTCGAAAGAATCAGCTGGTTTTTCTCCACAATGTTAAAGTTTTTTCTCCACTATTAGGCCATGTAGCATCATATATTGCAAACACTGAGAACTTCATAGCTTCGCTCAACCAGTGCGAAATGCCATCTAATGTCAGCTATGCAAGCTTTGATGCGGTTTCTTTGTGCACAAACATCAATGCAGCGGATGCAATTGCTGCCCTCATTAATCTTTGGCGACAGCATAAAAGTGACTTTACACCTTCGACTTGAGGGGACCCACGGGAACTACCCGTGGCAACTTTGGGATGCAACATATTCCAACACCGCAGGCTAACCATGGGTTTGCGTTTAGCACCTTTACTAGCAACTGTATATCTGGGTCGTATAGAGCGCAGATCGCTCACAACTGGAATATCATATTATAAACGATATATTGACGATGTGTTTACTGTCGGCGCCTCTTCGAAGGAGACCCTGCAACACGCTACAAAATTCAAATTCGCAGGATCCCAATACCAAGTTTACTGTGGAAGAGCCGAACGAAGACGGCTTTGTTCCTTCCCTCAATACAAAAGTCAAAATGAACAGAGGAGGCAAGGAGCTCTGCTGGTACAAGAAATCAGCGTCAAAAAACATTATTATGCATGCCAGGAGTTGTCACCCTGCCTACATCAAGGCCAATGTGGTCCACAATCCTATTTTGACAAAGGACAAAGTTTGCGGTCAAAATCCAAGTGGAGCAGAGTTGATGGTGGAACGAATACTGAGCGGAAACGGATACACACGCACAAATGTAGGAACTTGGAGACCGTATTGCAGCGCGGACGGCATCCCCATGATAATGCCGTATGACAACGAAAATACGGCATGGACAGTCAACAGTGCGGTTAGAAGTCTTCGCTCACTATAGAGCTTATATTCAGACCACCTCTAAATCTAAAACGGTTGCTCACATATTCTAGACCCTATGAGGAAAAATGTGGGAGGGACGGTTGCAGCTACTGCACTGACGATAAAATTTGCCAAGCCCGGGGGTCGGTGTATATAATAATATGTCAGCGATGCGGGCAAAAGTGGGAGAAACAAAAAGGCCCCTTTTCAAGCGAATGGACGAACATCGCAGGGCTTTGCAAAATCCAACATCATATGCAAGTAACAGTTTCTTCAAGCATAGGACCCAAAACCCAAAAGCATGCCCGCGAAGCACCCCCCCCCCCTTATCGTTAACGTACTGCACCGCTGCACTGAAAATACTGTAGAAAGAAAAATCCTCGAGGCACTGGAGATACGACGGTTATCCCCAGGAATAAATGGCAGAGATGAGTTACGGGACTCTCTTAAGCTGATCACATGACTACAGTGTTATGCACTGTGGAATGAGTGTGATATCAAATATCATCACAGCCATAGCACATCTGCGCTATTCAGTGGTTGAGTCAGGGTGGGTCAACCATTTCTGCTCAAGTACCAGGGCCACCCATTGTGGCGGAAAGCAGTGGTCCTGTGGCAGCAGTAAGTTGCTTAAATACAAATACGACTGTATACGCTCAAACAGAGCCTACAAATAACATCTAATTTGTACATCTAATGTTAGGCTTGATAAAGGCGCCAGGCGCCGAAAGCTTGCCTATAAGGCTCAAATTATTTTTGTAACCATTTTTTGCAACCAGTTTTGTGAAAGTTGTTTTGAGTCTTTTGGAATAAACTTTGGAAGTCTCACACTGTCTTACACATTTCAGATCAACATGTGGCTTCGGGACAAGACTATGTTTAAGTACCCCAACATTCTGCTTAATGAATTCCTCAAAAATGGTTAGCTTTCTCCAGCCTATCTCATTCATTGTCAATGCTGTTCAAATACCTTAAGATACTCCCTTATCGCGCACAACAGCCCTTATCAGCGAGATATCTCATACTAGGTATCAAGGCAGTCACATAGCGTTCTAAACTATTTAAGGTTGCGACCAAGTGAGCTGGTCATTTTCTCCCCCATGTAATCTTGACAATTGAGTTCACGCCAAAGAAATGGTGGTATGTGCACGTAAATTGTTTTTTATACAGCGCATAATTTACAAAATAACAAAAACTCTTCTGTCTCAGGCCTAAAGAGCGTGAGAAACACCGAAATAGCAAAATATCAAAAAAAACTTTTCGAGACTTTTAAGCAGCCATTTAAGTTTTTCGGATTAATAGTTTGGATTTTCTTACTACTGTCTAATATTTTGATAGTGATATTTCAAATATTGGACGAAGGACTTATTGGATGAGAGCCAACATGCTAAACGGACCGCATTGCAGAAAAATTCTTAACCATCGATCACATTATCCTAATCAATCGGCTTATGGAGAAGAGGGGCATACAAAATTGTATAGGAATACTACTCTTCCAACACATTCGACCATAAAATCTTCCGTCTTATCTCTTACATTTACAAGTCTGCCCACATGAGTTATAAAGCTTACACATATAAACACATTACGTATGTACGTGCACTCTACGTCTGTCATAATACGACGAGGTGTTGCTGAGGATATCCTGTCTCACCAGCACCTCCTTCTACCGCCGTATTTGAAACTACACTTTGGAATCGAGTGGCGCGATGAAGTAGTAATTGTGAATGGTTGGTATCTCAGCCATCTAATGTATGCAGATTAGTATTCACGATACAAGATCCACAAAAAACCTAGGCTATATCGAATACTAGACGAAAAAAGGCAGGCGAGAGACTGGAAATCAACTTTCACAACCATTTCGAAATCATGAACAATTCCATAATTCGATCGATTCCGATAGAGTGGACAAGCTGTATCTGTACAACTATCTTGGAAAACGGGGATCTTTTGCTTTGAGAATGCCACAGAGAAGTATAGAAGGATATAAACAGAACGGATCGTTCCTCACCAATAGTAGAATCCTAATGAAGAGTCATCGTGTCTACAAAGTCTGTGTGGAACCATTGTTTCGGTACGGCGGCGAAGCTTGAAATGAAGCCTTGATTTCAAAAATTGCACAATGAATAATGATGCGGGTGATGCTGTGTATAGCATTTTTCGGAACTATTCGGCTATTACAACCCCAGTGGGGGTCGATTGGAGCAAAAAAATGGGGTAATTGAGGCCCCTGATCACGACTATCACATTGGTTTTGAACGTTGGCGCCATTTTGCACCAAAATGGCGCAGCTATTGCACCAAGGTCATTCTCACCAAATTTGGTAGAAGCTTGGTTAGAGGGGTCATCTGGTGCCCTGATCACGAATATCACATTGGTTTTGAACGTTGGCGCAATTTTGCACCAATTTGGCGCAACTATTGCACTGCTGCTAACACTCTTCACTGGTTTTGTCACACACATGCAAAAAAGGTTTATACAGTCGGTTACTGTTTCTTATCACGCCATGAATTTTATAGGTGGCCTTTAAGAGGGCCGTTGGGTTATCATATGAAAGACGGTGAGTCCGTTTAGCAGGGGTAGAGTGCCGCTACCTGATCCCAGAAGGTGTACATGGCATTGCGTCGATCTCCGAACTGCTTTTTCCACAGAAATTCCTGCATGTAGCCCTCATAGCGAGCGCTGTTTATTCCATAGCGTCGCTTTGCCATCTCCTTATACTTCTGCCAGAGCGACTCGACATGCTGCGTATGTGCTCCGGTTCGTGGATCAACGAAGTTCAGCTGGTGGTTGACCACGAGATGCCTGTATCCGAAGGGAAGGGCAGCAGTCTGAGAATAAGCTCTCCAACTATCGCTGATGATCGTGGTCCCGGGTCTAATGTATTTCGTAACGAGACGTAGAAGAGTGGGAGCGTCCCTTCTTCGAACCAACTTCAGAAATGCTCTGCCGCTTCCTCTTTCGATACCTCCGAAAAGCCACTGGTGTCAGCGCATCCACCGCCCGCGGTTGTACTT
Source organism: Trichostrongylus colubriformis (assembly GCA_963978905.1). NCBI lineage: Eukaryota > Metazoa > Nematoda > Chromadorea > Rhabditida > Trichostrongylidae > Trichostrongylus > Trichostrongylus colubriformis. Next base: position 40,194,001 of record OZ022259.1, read on the forward strand.
TCGCTTAAAAACCAGGGTTTCGTCTATTTCCACTTCGCATCCGAAACCACCAATTACGGGTGGGTTTCTTCTGAAGTATTCGGCACATATGTCCCGGAAGTACTGCTCCCACTGAACTACACTGCAGGGATGGATGTGGAGCTCGTACGCCTTGTCTTTCACCTTGCCGATGTCGTGAAGCTAAAAGTAGGACAGAGCAAACACAGTTGATTCAGCGAGGTTGGATTTTTCGAAAAACGATCCCTTTCGGGCGGGCACGTACACCTTGATTTCGCTCGTCGGACCAGTGCGACACGACCGTCGGCAACAGATCCACCCATTGTTGTGGTCGCCATTCTTTGGCGTCATGGCTCCTTGACAGGATGGGCATAACGGAGTAGTCATCAGCCCTATGGAGCGCAGCCATTCCTGAAACTGTAGATGTTCCATTTGGAGCTTTCCGTACAAATCCTTCAATGAGAAGTCCATTAACAATTCCTGGCGGTGGCGTTGCCTCAAAACAATGAAAGCCATGCTCCACTTCGTTAACGAATGCGTGAAATAACCTCCCGGCACAACGTTATACAATCCCGCTGTCTAGCTGTGAGACAGCACAATTCGACTGTGGGAAAGCACAATCCGGCCGTGAGAAAGCACAATCCGACCGTGGGAAAGCACAATCCGGCTGTGAGAAAGCTCTCAAGTTACATATGCACATGTTCTTTCCATGACTGACTGTCCCTAGCTGTAAGGTAGTGCGATTTTCGATCTTTTCCTTTCTCCAAAATTTGGTGGGGACGACCAGGAGCAATATTTGCGCCATTTTGGTGCGAAATGCCGCCAACGTTGAAAACGAATGCGATATTCGTGATCAGGAGCCTCAATTACCCCTATAACCAAGTTTCTATCAAATTTGGTGAGAATGACCTTGGTGCAATAGTTGCGCCATTTTGGTGCAAAATGGCGCCAACATTAAAAATTAATGTGATATTCGTGATCAGGAGCCTCAATTACCCCTGTAGGCAAAGTTTTAGCAAAAAAATTTTTTTGCCCCAATCGACCCCCACTGGGGTTGTAATAACCGAATAGTTCCCATTTTTCCATAACCACACCATTGCTTGTCAGAAAACGTTATTGAACTAACAGATATACCAGCATGAGCAGTGAGAAAGTAGACATGGGCGGAGAAAGCCTCCGAAAATGAAGACAGTAGATGCACGGAGACAATCATCAATTGGAGACCACGGAGATGGAAACGATCTAATGGCAATAAGGCAACCAAGGTAATGTGACTCATATGTGTCAGTTCTCGGAGAAAACCGGACGAGACTTGCTGCGACTATTATTCTGGAGAATATGAATGAATGACACACAGAGACCGAACTTGTTTTGAACAAATAAATAAATAAATTTTCAAAACTGTATGGTGGGCATGCAACATTGCGCTCAGAAATTTATTTGAGAAATTCAATCCTCTACCCTCTCCCTTCTTCGCGCCAGAATACGACCCCTTGAATATCAACGCTTCATGTACCCAAATAGATCCTGAAGAGAATTCTGGAAATACCGATTTCCTTGGTGAGATACAACTTCTTACATTTCCTAATTTCCTGCGCTTATGGAAAGTATGGAGAACTCGTGAAAAATCGTGTCTGCAAGCCTTATAAACTAGTCAATCTTACAGTAAAGCCACAGAGAAAAAGGAACCAAAAAAAACCAAGAAACCAAAAGAAGAAGAACCAAAAACTACCTTGGAACAAAATGCTAGGCCATTCAATCAAATACGTAAAACAACTTCGCGGAGGATTGATATTTAAATAGCTCTGACTTTACTTCTACGAAAATGATACAGCAATGAAGAGAGACAACGCCACAACATCGATTATAACCATCAGCTCTTATAAACCCAGCAGTCAATCAAGCATTCCGAGAAGGTGAAAAGTAGTCGGAGTGGAGTCGCGCTCTCTACTAAAATATCAATTTTCGACGCTTCCACAATTTCATGGCTGAAATAGCTGGTGTCAAAGAAGATGGTGCTGTAACTTGATTTGGAGAGTTTTCATTAGATCGGTCCGAAAGTTCTTGCGGTTTTCATCCTCTAACGTCAAATGCACATATCTCGACATATGCACGATATTATCAAACGAGATATTCATAAGAATATACACGTTTTTGCCAACAAGACACAGCCTTGCCATTCGGATCACAGAAGTTTGAAGACAAACGATGACTTCACTGAAGATGGCTTCAGCAATGTGTTCAGTATTGAAGTGGTCCTCCCGAAGAAAGCTGTTGAGATGCTCGAAGAAATGGTAGTCGGTGGGGCCACGTCAGATGACTATGATGGATAGGGCAGAATTTCGCAGACCCGCCCGTTCAATTTCTTCAGAGTTGATTATGCGACATGTGGCCGTGCGCTATCGTGCAAGAAGGTTCGGCCTCCTCCCAATACTGGCCCCATGAATTGCGGTTTGCGAGCTCCTCACAGTAATCTTCAGTCGTACTGGAAGCTACGGCGGACTAGACCAGCAGCAGAACACCATACCGCCACCGTAATGACGTGGTTGACAACTATTGTACAATTCGTCATTGATTACCCTACAAAATCCGATTCTCACCATATGGCATCCTGTGATTAAGAAACGGGTCGTTTGCGTGCCGGTGATGAGCCGTGTACGAAGGAGTGCGAATCTTTCCATTTGTCCATTTTGTACTACGGGCTTCAGAAGAACTCAAATTTCATCTCAAGGCGCAAAACTACTATGTCTGAATAGAGCGATAAGCGGGCTTTATCATGGTAAAGGCAGTCCCATGGAAGACCAAAAAATCATTGAGAAAGTGGGTTATTCGAGACCGCAAAAACTTCCAAACCACCAAATATTGTGTGTAGAACTATATTTTCTTGAAGATAAACCTAAAGTATCAAAAACTCAAGAAACGAATCGTTCCTCCACCCAATCGGTTGCAGTGACGCAAACCTGTAATGCGTAGCAATCATAAGCATCGCTTCCCTTATGAAAGGAGAAGGGAGCTATGACTTTGTAGCGCAATAGGAATGAGATAGCTGCAAGCGTAATAATATTTTGCTTTATTTACTGAGCAAGAAAATATAAACACAACCCTCGATCGCTAAACTTGCTGAACCCTTGATACTGACCACTTTAGCCAAATTGATGATTAGTGGATGAACATATTTCATTCCTGATCAATTTACATGGATCATTGTGACAAGCGGTATCGACCGCTAAATATCTAGATCTCTGAAAAGTGGTGGGCTTCTCTAGCGGTGAGATATGCAGTGGTAAATAATCAGACTATCGGCACCCAATAGCTTAAAGGAATCGTCCACGGAAAATGAGTTTTTGTGTTACCCATATGTTTATGTTGTATTTGCCTAATGTTGGCCTCATGCAAAATTTCACGCGAAAAAATGTGAATCTGGCTGAGATACAGCACCACAAAGTGCGGTCCCAGTGGGCGGGGCCTCCGTGTAAAAGCCTCGTCCCGTCTTCTGCCGCCGTTGGGAACGGAGAGTAGGACTGTTTACGTAACCTTCTGTTCCTACAATGCATCTCCGACCACGGCGGACGCGGTACGAGGCTTTTACAAGGAGGCTCCGCCCACTGGGACCGCACTTTGTGGTGCTGTATCTCAGCCACATTCACATTTTTTCGCGTGAAATTTTGCATGAGGCCAACATTAGGCAAATACAACATAAATACATGGGTAACACAAAAACTCATTTTCCGTGGACGATTCCTTTAAGCACTGAATGCTTAGCAAGTGAATGCACTTCGTGTTCCGGTATCAGTAGCAACGGCACGTTTTGATTAATGAATTCATAATGAACGTGATTTAATGAGTTCCGACATTTGAAGAGATACCACTTAAAGGAATCGTCCACGGAAAAATGAGTTTTTGTGTTACCCATATGATTATGTTGCATTTGCCTAATGTGGGCCTCATGCAAAGTTTCACGCGAAAAAACGTGAATCCGGCCAAGATACAGCACCACAAAGTACGTCCGGCTGGGCGGGGCCTCCGAGCAAAAGCCTCGTCCCATCGTCCGCCGCCGTTGGGAACGGAGAGGTGAACTGTGAACGTAACCTTCTGTTCCTACAATGCGTCTCTAACCACGGCGGACGACGGGACGAGGCTTTTACTCGGATGCCCCGCCCATCCGGACGTACTTCGTTGTGCTGTACCTCAGCCATATTCACATTTTTTCGCGTGAAATTTTGCACGAGGCCCACATTAGGTAAATACAACATAAACATATGAGTAACACAAAAACTTATTTTCCGTGGACGATTCCTTTAAGCAAGCGCCCAGTGCTATGCTTATCACAATGTGGAACTGTGCGATTTGGACTTCTTCGATATCGGTTGGTCAGTATCGACCATTTCCCCATTGCATAATTCTATTGTGTTATTCGCCAAGTACTGTGCAATAGCCCAATTGGTAAGAATCAAGAGGAGAAGCTACTACTTAACGTTGCTTTTATAACACTCATTATTATCAGATTATATTTTTATTCAATTTATCAAAGATCGTGATAGGTGTAAAAAGGGTAATGCGGAGTAGCTAAAGTGATCATTCCCCATAAAAACTAGGAAGACTATCTTCAACGGAGTTTTCAGTGAAGAGCACGTCCGTGAGCTATAGAGAACTCGTCTTTTTGGCTACTCCCTTACCTATCCTGGTACGCATCCTGTGGTAGATCTTGGATCAATGACAGAGGTGTGGAGTTGTGTGTGATAGTCGAGTGATCCATCGGTCAGTATCAAAGAATGAATGACACGACCGAATCACCCCTACCACGTCTTCATGAAGCCGAGCGAAAGAGGCAAGAAACCAACTAAGCCGATCGGAGGGTGAGCAGGTTGCCCGGGAAACATAGGTGCAGGTTGGAGTCCCGTCCACGACCGGGAATTTTGTCCGTAGCAGTCCACTCCCTTATCCTTTATTTACAATTGGGCTCATACTTCGTTTATTCGTCTGTTTGTCTGTGTGTCTGTCAGTCTGTCACGAACTTTGAAAAGTGAAGAAAGCGGCCGGCCTCAGCAAACCGATCCAAATGGCATAAAATGAAAGAAGTCAATGAGACAAATCCTTACCTCAGCATTCGGATCGGACATCAGCTTGCACAGCGTCGGTATCAGGCGATTTGTCTGCACTTCGAGTTCTTCTCGACTGTAATACAGAAACGGACGCCTTTTTAAATCTTCGAATTCTTAACCCATTATTTCACATGAAAACCAGAAAAAATGGAGAAGTTTCTCCAAAAATCGTAAAAAAATCAATACTTAAGGATCGTTCGTTGTTGTAAGCTCCATTGCAACGAAGTGGTGCAGTGGGACAAACGTTCAGATTAGTATGATGAACTACGGCCCAGAAAATTAATAGAGGCTCTGTTTGATAGAAGTAGTTTATGAAGACGTCTAGGAATCACTGCGGCGGAAAAATTAATGCAAAACTGCATGAGTAGGTTAGGCGCAGCATCTGGTCGAGTACGAGAGGTTTTACCAAGGAAAAAGTGACCTACACATGTTACACTACCGCTGTCCTGAGAGCGAAGCTACATCGCCTACAATACGACGTTAATCAGTCCAAGGTGTACGGATTTTAACGGTTTTTAAAATTTTCAATATCACATCGTTCAAAATTACTCTCAGATCATACAAAGTTCAAAATCAAAATTTGGAATTGGGCGTAACCCAACGCCACAAGTGAGAGAGGTTCGTCATTCCGTTTTCTGTTATTGTATAGCTTACTCCCAAATTTTCCTAGCGGCATTAATTCAATGACTCTTAAAGCCCCATTTGACCCTAGTGACCTTGAATGTAATTCTTCGTGCGGTGGAATGCAGCCATAATTTATTCTTTTAAATGAGCACTTAAAAGAAACTCGATAACTCCGACAGGAAACTTGGGCATGAGTGCGCTGTGCGAAATAAGTTCTCTTCAAATGAATCAAGAATCAAGCTTTCCCAAAAGACAGAACAAAATAGAACATCGCGTCCCACATCCGTTTTAATTCCTACCACAGTTGCCCTCTTCTTTAGGCGGAGTTCACACGGGAAAAATAAAGAGAACAAATTAAGGGATTTCCTGATTGCTTCTGACTAGATGAAAGGAGCTCTACATGTTTCCTGTTATACACTGTTCAGAAATAATATTCCCGCCCTGAAAGCTGCATTTCTCTCCTCGCCAGAACAGAATACTTTTATTCTTGAAGTAATGGTTCACCGAAATTACAAAATTCCGATCCCTATCAAAATCACTCTATTAGATCAGTAACATCTGATAGATCTGCTAGATCACTAATAAGAACACAAAAAAACCGAGAAATCCCATTTCTTCCAATGTAAAAACTGAAAACTAGAAAAGAATAACAGCAACTCGTCTGAGTCCTGCCCAGCAACTTTGAACACTTGCCGGCGGGAAATGCGCAGTTCAAATTCTCGCTCCTAATGTAGATTTGCTTACCACTCAGCGTTCCTGACCACGTGACCGTCGTCTCTTGGCTGTCAGAGCCCTCGTCCTTTAGAACGCCCAAACCTTCGCAGACACTTTAAGGAACTCTATATCAGCCGGATTTTTGTTTTTCGTGTAAAGCGTTGCATGCGGCCCTTAGCGAGCTATACAACATAAATATAGCTAAAAGGTGTACTTAATATTTTCCGTGGACGACTCCTTTAAGAAGTGCATTGAACCACTATCATCAGTTAACTATCTCAAAACCGAGAAAAAACCAACCACTCATCCAACAGACGGACGAACACATCCATGGTACCGATCCGAACCAGATACTGCTTGTGCTGGAAACCAGGCGACATCCTTTCGAGTACAGTCTGAAACAGTTACTCACGGATTTGAAGCCAGAACAGAACCGAATTGGGTGCTAAAAACCGGCGCGAAATGGCAGCTCAGCGCAATGGGATAGGAGGTCCGAAGCAGGGCACTCGCAGGTGTCGAGGAAAATAGCCGTTTTAGTACGACCACCCCCCCCCCAGTAAGGCGACCAAATACGACTCCCCTTTTTTGACCTCTACAAAACCAGTAACTGTTGCCGGATTGCATAGTTAAAATGTGTTTTACTGCTACACATATATCCTTTCCTGAGGAGAAAAATATTTGTTTTAAATTTTGTCGGATCTGCGATGAAATACTCTTTACATCTGCTTGAGGATTTAGATTTTAATGCTTATCGTTCACCTTTGAAAGTAGGACCCCCACCCTCTAATCTGGTCTGATACGACCCTCCTGCCGAGGAACGCTCGACTCTCGGTGTACCCTGCACTACCTCAGATGGTACTAGGATTTACATGGAGAACTCATGCATCAACTGAACATTCGAAAGAAAAAAGGCATAGCAATGAGCCAGCAAAAAAGGAAGAGCGCCTCGGGAGATTATCAGCTCACTAAGCGTTGAAGATGCCATTTCAATACATTATGACTTTGTGTTGGTCGGAGGTAGTCCAGTGAAAGGTGACGCGCACTCCACTCTCATGATGCGAGGATCAAATTCCGCATCGGTCCACCAAGCCTTCCATTGCTGCGGGGTAGGTAAATTGTACCTGACTCATCTGGCAGGATAAAAAGCAGTGACTTGTCCCCGGAGGTCATTGTTTAAGCCAAATATCGACATCCACTTGCTACACGATTCTGAGTAGAGTTACATAGCATGTAGGGTGCATCCTGATGAGGGAATGGTCGACGTCTTACAAATCTTATACTTTATTTTTTACATGTTCAACACCTGTAAGCTCGGCACAATAGAGCTCCTAGGACAATAAGTGCGAGAGCTTGATCGATATAATCCAAAAAGTTTAACAAAGAGAATATTAATTTAATAATTGACTGGCATTATTTAAGTACACCACCACGGACCTTGCGAGTTGGTCGAAAAATAATAATTTTCGCCAAAACCTAACCAAAGAAATTCCGGGGCGCTAATCACGAAAGTGGCAGCCGTTTTTGACGATGGCGCCAATTTAGTGCATTTCGCATCATTTGCACCATTGGCGCAACAAATTTTTCTCAACTACTTCAATTAAAATTGTCATAGAGGGGTTATTCGGAATGCTGATGACCAGATGATAGTAACAGTGCAGACGCCTTTTGAATCAGCCACTCTTGTTCATTTGTGCTGTGGACGTGCTAATACAACTGGGGAGCGTCATCTTCCAGTTGTCGTCTTTCTCCTGGAACCATCCTGCAATCATTGATTGGCGCACTCAAGCGTATTTCTCGCCTAAGCCTAATGTAGAAGGAAAGGTTCCCTTCCTTCTGAAGGAGCGTGGAAGGGTCGGGAGAAAGAGGAAGATGGAAAGGAATGATCGGTTTGAAGCGAACATTCGAGGTTAGAAGCGAATCGGTAGAGAAACTAGCATTCAAAAGCGCGACGTTGCGGTATGTATTCGCATCTCTCGCGCATCTCTTCGAACTGCAACACCACATTTCCGAGTTGCTTGCTGTAGTAGATGGTAACTTGTTGTCTCGTAGGGTGTGATTTCATTCACTCATAACGATGTGATGTGAACTAGTGAAAAACCGAACAGCAAGAATCAAATGAAAGAATGAATGTAAAAATAGCGAGACGGTAGGAAAAAAGAAGGTCGTGATAAAAAACAGCTCATCGAATTCACACTCGACGTGTCAGAAGGTGCCGTGTATGCAATGCCTGCAACCTATCGAATTGCAAGTGTTACGGTAGGTTAACCATGAGCTGAAATTGCCTCCACCCAGTGTCCTTGAGGCTTAGGCAAAAATTGCGCGAGCAGTATGGTACCCCTACTATATCAGCGCTGCTGCAGTGACAATAGAAGGGTCCAGCGCTTCAACGGATACCACGTTCGTGCGCAGCACCCCAAATAATCTCTACAGGCGAAATATTATTTTTTACGTGTTCAGGGTAAGAAAGGTGTCTGGGGTGGCACCCCAGGCACCATTTTACCCTGAATCAGGTGCCTGGGGTGACACTTGGATAGTGCCTATCTACAGTCCATTTCCCGACGGCTGGCGGGCGAGGCCTAACGGACTTGGATGAACGTGTATCGATCTCTCTCACCCCGCCACACACTCTCACCCAAGTCTGTGGGCCACGCCCTGCCAGCTTTCGGGAACTGGACTGTAATCAGTTGGCTGGGTCCTATGTTTTTAGTCACTTTTTCTTTTGTGCTTTATTATCATGAAAGTGATCCGCTTCCGTTTTTTTTTTGAGAAAAGGAAATAGATCCTCGCCTTTTGATTACTTGAAGAGGCAGTGTTTGTTCTGAGTTTCATGTCAAACACCTGCTGATATATCCCCCCCCCCCCCTTCTCACTTTTCTGCCATAGTAAACAAGGAGCATCCTCTGTCCTGTCAGCTGCGAAAGAATGAATGGAGAGCGAACATTTTTTTTCTTGGAACACCAAATGTTGAAGTGAAAGAGTTCAAAAATTGGAAAAAAATCAACAGAATATTGCGCAGTATGTGATATCGGTTCGCTGTGGTAAAAAAGAGAAATGGAACTGAGCCAACACTTGGGTGAAAAGCATGACAGGAGAATGCGCATGATGCTTCAGAAGCAGAGCTAGAACACGGTCGATGGGACAATTTATAAGCAGGATTCAGCACGATTCGGATGTAACTGCAGCGATGTTTCAACTCGTCTGGGCGGTCCAGTTACACCGCTTATAAATTGACCAGCTGGCGGCATAGAGATAGGTCTCTGAACTGTCTAGTTAAACGGGTTCTGGTTGTCTAGCCTCAGACTTTGATTCATTTATGCTGTGAGGCTCTCCCAGAGTGATAAACCTCCTTAAAGGAACCGTCCACGGAAAAATGAGTTTTTGTGTTACCGATGTGTTTATGTTGTATTGCCTAATCTTGGCCTCATGCAAAATTTCACGCGAAAAAATGTGAATCTGGCTGAGATACAGCACCACAAAGTGCGTCCAGGTGGGCGGGGCCCCCGCGTAAAAGCCTCGTCCCGTCGTCCGCCGTGGTCGGAGACGCATTCTAGGAACAGAAGGTTACGTAAACAGTCCCACTCTCCGTTCCCAACAACGGCGGACGACGGGACGAGGCTTTTACACGGAGGCCCCGCCCACCTGGACGCGCTTTGTGGTGCTGTATCTCAGCCAGATTCACATTTTTTCGCGTGAAATTTTGCGTGAGGCCAACATTAGGCAAATACAACATAAACATATGGGTAACACAAAAACTCATTTTCCGTGGACGATTCCTTTAAATGGTGATGAACCCCATGCACATCACTCCATTACGTCTCAACACACAAGCACCAACAAATATACTGAAAAAGGGATAGGCTGGGGGGCAATCCACGACAGTGGCAAATCCCTGGCAAGAAAGCCTTGCTCAAGAGACGAGCAGTGGGTGATGAGTGGATTCTTTGAAGAGAGCGCAGACAAGAGCAGAAAAAACGACGCGATTCGCGCGCAAAATTCTAATCGAGTCATGTCTGTTATGTTGCCTACACACTTTGCGGCGCTGCCGCCGGCAACTACTGCGGCTGTGGCACTGGCTGTGGCACAGGTGGAGACGCAGACGGTGAGAGCAGCAGCAAGCGGAGACACAACAGAGTTGATGCTATTAGGGTGTCCATAAAGTTCGTTGGCCATTCGTTTTTTTCAGAGCTTGTAAGGATAACTCACCAAGTTGAACTTACAGGTCCATGATATAATCTCCATGCATACCCGTCACCCTTCGCCAACGATCGGGTAGAGAGCCAACTCGATCCTTCCAAAAGCCGGCCGGCCGCGACTCGACCCAGTCTTCGATCACGTCCTCGAGGTCGCCCTCGTTCTTCAGCTGTTTTCCGTCCAAGAAATTTTGCATGGACCGGAAGATGTGGTAATCGCATGGACTGATGTCCGGGTTATACTGTGGATGCGTGACCGTCTTGATGCCCAGCCTGTCCAGGACGGCCTGAGTATCTCTCGGTTTGTGGGGGCGTGCGTTGTCCCAGAGCAACCACGGATTTGCAAGTTTTTGGGACAAGGCGGCAGCTTTCACCTTGACCTCCCGCAATTCCTTAGAGAAGGTCTCTGCCGTCATTGTGGCATCGGTGGGTAGGATGCTATAGTGGACCACGCCATTGATTTTACCACTTATCGCTGATTTCTATCTTCGATGCCATAGTTTCCATTGGTGAAGCGAGTCCACCGTTTTGACATTCAGTTCTCAGAAGGGGTGTTATCACCAAACTGCTGACGTATCCTGGTCGTGGCCTGACGCCTGGAGAAGCCCAGGTTGTAGTAGTGGCCGTGTCTATCACTCATTTTCATTGCTTGATTATGGGACAGCAGGAAAGGAAATTGAGAGCTAGTCAGCTCAGAAGATAGCCCTTCGCGAGTATTTTCAGCATTGCGAAATCATTATGCAAAATCACAACGCGTTGCGTAACGCGCCGCTGTTTACAAATGCCAACGAACTTTATGGACACCCTAATATGTATTGGGTTGAGGAATAAGTCCTTGCCGTTTTTTTAAACCCCGTTTTTCACATTGTTCCCTTCACCTTTCGACAAAGATTATATACGTTTTCGATAGAGCTTTTTTTGCTCTATAAAATGCCACTATCTATTTTTCGATTAATTCGACCACCTAAAATTTATGAGGTTTGGAAATGAAGTAAGCTGAAGGCAAAAAACTGGCGTTTGCGCACCTCATCTTTCTCGTCTGCCATCGAGATCAAAAAATGCATGTGTATATGTTTCGATAGAGCTCTTTTAGCTCTACAGAATGGTACTACTTATTACTCAAATCGCTCAACTTTTTGCTGTTTTTAAGACTCAGAAATGCAGTACTCGCAAAAGTGTGCCATTTCGTCATCTTCTCTTCCTCGCCTAATATCGAGACTGGAGAAGATGCGCATACACGCAATCGATAGAGATTTTTTTGCTCTGCAAGGTGGTACCATCCTTCTTTTGTATCCTCTCATATTTTGGCATGTAGGGATAAGCTTCCACCTGTTTTTGAATTCAAAATTGCATAATGAAAATGAATTTTTTTGGCACAATGTGTTTTGTACAATTCGATAGAGCTTTTCTCGCTCTACAAGATAATGTTCACGGTTTTTGTTCGAATAAATTTTTGACATTTTTTAGACCATTTGAAAGTCGACGATATCGAGCATTTTTGACACCATGTGACGAAAATGCTCGATTTCGTCGACTTTCAAATGGTCTAAAAAATGTCAAAAATTTATTCGAACAAAAACCGTGAACATTGTCTTGTAGAGCGAGAAAAGCTCTATCGAATTATACAAAACACATTGTGCCAAAAAAATTCATTTTCATTATGCAATTTTGAATTCAAAAACAGGTGGAAGCTTATCCCTACATGCTAAAATATGAGAGGATACAAAAGAAGGATAGTACCATCTTGTAGAGCAAAAAAAGCTCTATCGAATGCGCGTATGCACATCTTCTCCAATCTCGATATTAGGCGAGGAAGAGAAGATAACGAAATGGCACACTTTTGCGAGTACTGCATTTCTGAGTCTTAAAAACAGCAAAAATTTGAGCGATTTGAGTAATAAGTAGTACCATTCTGTAGAGCTAAAAGAGCTCTATCGAAACATATACACATGCATTTTTTGATCTCGATGGCAGACGAGAAAGATGAGGTGCGCAAACGCCAGTTTTTTGCCTTCAGCTTACTTCATTTCCAAGCCTCATAAATTTTAGGTAGTCGAATTAATCGAAAAATAGATAGTAGCATTTTATAGAGCAAAAAAAGCTCTATCGAAAACATATATAAGCTTTGTCGAAAGATGAGGGGAACAATGTGAAAAACGGGGTTGAAAAAACGGCAAGGAGTTATTTCTCAACCCAATAGTAGTAGCGCGACAAAGTATGAAGGCAGCCTTAGATCCACTGATAATCTTCGTCACATGATCTTCTCCGCTAGTTAGGTAGGATTTTTATTGACAGCTTAACATTTCGACCAGATCGTCTTCCTCAAAGGCCCAGTCCACCACCGCGACAGCGCAACACCGCACTCCGTGTCCACCTGACGGAAAGTTGGAATCTTCGTCACACATCTATTCACACATTGAATGTACACCCACCAACCTCAACATAAACCTGAACTTCTACACGGATTAGTACTTCAAGACGTGCTGATAGGTTATAAAAGAATAAAGGATAAAGTTTTGGCGTTATCAACCCCTTGTTGGGGCCGTGCATTTTAGTTTAATTCAGAATCGTCTAGCAGGATGGATGCGACTTGGGGCATACAATGAATTGTGGGGCCAACGGATTTACAAATTGGCGGTTTTATCCTCCAGAACGAGCCCGGTATCAATTCACATGCTACGGTGGAATGGAAGGCTTGGTTGGCCTGGACAGGTATTGATGCGAGGCTTGATCCCCGCACCATGAGACTGGGAGTGCGCGCCACCTGCCGCTACACCACCTTCGCATGCTGACAGGTCACAGAACACATAAATAGATAATTAAATGGATAAATAACGATTTTCATTCGCAAAATGCCCGAGATACAACTGGAACACATGTTCTGAAAGTTGCTCTTGGTTGAAAAGTCTCAAAGATAAAGTAAGGTTTTGCGAATTATCACCATAACATATTCAAAGAGGTTAAAAGAGCCTGTCAAGTTGAAGGAACCAGAATTGTAACGCGGCCAGATCCGTCAACTTGTAGAGTGGCAGAAAAAAGTCTCCGAAATGGTTCACCGTACTTATTGGAAGAATACACATCTGTTTTGTACTTAAACACATAAAGGACTGAGGCTGCTTTTGCTTTCTTCAAATCGTGCAACAGCGTGTACTGCATTTGGCCACCCAAGACCATCTTTTTTCGGATCATATGGAAGCATCGATTTCTGAGAACTGGAGTTGTCACGATATCTTTTCGGATATGGAGAAAAACATATCCACCAGTCACTGTACCATTGTAAAAATTGGTTCGTGTTTCAACACCACTGCTTGTAAAATCCAGTAACCAGCACCATTATTTTCTAATCGAAAACTTTTATTTGGTTCAGACTATCGAAAACATTATAAGAAGTGCAGGCACATGTATAACGTCGCAAACAGTAAACGTCTGTTGTCAGTGCTACATGTCATGTGCTGTTCAAAAGCGTATTGTCAAAATCTTATCCCTTTTTGGACGAGAAGGGATCCAGAAAGATATGTGGTTCATCATATTCGAAAACTTATGGTGGTAGCATTTGATCAGGGTACCCTTTGGAAAAACCAAAAACTGTAGTTGTTGTAGTTGAATCTCCAGATTCAAACCACAATCTTTCAGTTTTCATGTTATGAGATAAAAAGCTACTCTCGTCGATCTAATTGTTGAGTTGAACAAAAAAAAGCTGCATTTTTGAAAGGATGTGAGACTTTTGAGAGGGATTAGCATTAAATGAATAATAGAGAAGAATGAACATTTGTCTCAATCATGTCTTAGGACGCGCCAAGCATTAAACTTCCTATAGGGTTTTAGCGGATTTTAGATTTGCCACATGATGTGCGGAGATCCAGATATAACTGAGCAATGTTTTTATCCTCACACGGAGAGTCAGATATCAAGCAAGCCACAGAAATGGAACGTTTGGTTGATTTGGACCGACATGAATCCGGATCTGATCTACAGAATGTGCGTGAGGTGACGGCGTCAAATACGCCTAGTTAACTCAGCATGTCATCAGATACGGCAACGCCTACCAAACAGATTTTAGAGGATTATTTCAGCATATTTTTGATGTAGCTCAATCACATAGCTGATTGCAACCCGGTCTCCAACACACAATAGTTAACATTTTGATGTTGCACCCTTTCGAGTTTATGGAGGCGAACCAACTGCATATCACCCCAACTTAGGAGAATAAATTCGGCCATGTGGTAAATAATTACCCCCCCCCCCACCTCGGCCCCGGAAAGCTTATCCGCACCACCTACCCGTTCTGCCTAGTAAATGCCGTATTAACCCTTAAGAGAATCGTTCACGGAACATTATGTTCTTCTGTCACCCATATATTTACGTTGCATTTGCTTGCTGAGGGCCGCACGCAAATTTTCACGAAAAAAAAGAATCCGGCTGAGACTCAAAATGACGTCCGACGAAGGGCGTCCGAAGGGACGAGGACGTGGAGGTGTCTAGGAGCAAAGACGTGATCAGGGGCGCAAATGAGAAGCAAATCAGCAATGGGCGCCAAACTTTAATCTGTCTGCGCCCTGCCCGCCGACGGGTGTTCAAATGTTGTTCGGCGGGAACTCAAACGAGATGCTCTTCCAATTTTTCGATTTCTGCTTTAGAGCAAATGAAATTCTTCGGTTCCTTCCGTGTTTCTGTTCATACACTGTATCTATTAAAAAGTTTTCAAGAGGGATCAGAATCAGATTTAATGGACGATTCTTTTCAGCTTCGAAAGGGCACCAAGTAGAAGAAAGGAGGGACGTAAAGCTCTCGAAAACCTCAAAAACTGCAAAAAAGACAAGGAGATGCATTTTCGCCTTCCAAGAGCCCATTGGAACCATCTTTTTGAGAATCCCTCGACTAACGTGTGGACCTGATGCCATTCGCAGGGCCTGGAACTCAATCGAATTTCGGTAACGGACGTTTAAAAAAAACTGGGCCAAACTTTCCCTAGCAAATCTCTCTTGGCCTAATAATCTGAAGAAATGAGCGCGAGGTTCACCCTGACACCTATCGAAGAATTATTGGGCACATTCTCCTTTTGCGGTTTTTTTTTTGCGCAGCGTGTGGTGCTTGAATGTCACTGTCAGTTATGTCGCTTGTCAGTATGAAAAGAGAGGGAACGAATCAGCCTGGAAGGCTCCTTTTGGGGAAAAATTCCAGAAAAAAAAACGGAAAACGACTTACGTCATGATTGCTATGACTGACATTTGCGAGATCCACGAGAAATTGACCTGCAGCTTCACGTACTGCAGGTTTGCTGTCTCCAAGCCTGGAACAAGTAACCAGTCACTGAACTGGTCCAGTTATCTCTTAAGAACTGAAAAGATATGGAAAGCTATGATAACGCCAGTCACTACTACAGTAGCGGTCAAAAATATATGCGGTTATGGATTCTAACCATAACTTTGGTCGAAGTTAACATTTCTTATTCAATTTTTTTTTGTTTTTTGAAGGCAACTGGTACTCAGTGAAGCAAAGTAGGGTGTAGTGTTGAGATTGGAAAATTTGTTTAACTAAAAACTCAAAAAATAGCCAAACCTTTCCAAAAATTCAATTGGCCATAAAAAGCTTATAACTCATCGAAACGGGCAGGTGGGCAGAAAATATTACGGAATGAGGCTGGGACTTTGTTGCACGCTATTTCAAATCCTAACAGCACTGAGGCACGGAGTTGACCATTTTCAGTGGTTTCAGTTAAATAACTTTTCAACCTTCACACTGCATCCTACTCGGCTGAGATACTTTATTTCATTGAGTAAAAGTTGCCTTCAGAACACAAAAAAAAAATTGAGCGAGATATGAACATCGAACCAAGTTATGGTCAAAATCCCAAACCGCATATATTTTTGACCGCTACTGTATATATAAGGGGCTAAATTGCTGTGTGTGTCTCACCGAAAACTCAGAGCTCACGTAATTCAGGACTATCACATGATCTTGATTTTTTGAAGTGTTGGGCGGGGGGGGGGGGGGGTAGGTGGGCTACGGTTGTGGGTGATCAGAGCTGATAACGACTGATATGAAGGGATTTGCTGCGAATGTTGTTTGTAATGAAGGGAATGTGATTCGCGGTACTAATTGTAGTTGATGCACCCCTCTCAAAATCAGATAAAAATGATCTCCAAAGTGTATTCCAACTATTCTAACTATAATCTGACTTTATTGTTCCTTTGAAGGTTTTTGTGGTTGTTCTGAACTCGAGTTTATGCAGACATTTTTAGTTGGATTCTTATCGTGCCGTTCTTATCTTTTTATTCAAACTCAACCTCTTATCTATTTTATTTACCTCGACCAGCTTTGATGGCACACAACATTGCGCGCATCACGCGGTGGAGTGCAAAATGGGCTCATTTTCACTCGCTATCAGCACAGTTCGAGCCTATTTTGCTTTGTTACATTCTACCTTATGGGATCGCGCACTGCTGTTGCCAGCAAAGCTGATCCAGTTATGTGGATATTGAAGTGGCAAAGCAAAATGAGACATTCAGAGATACGGGGAAAACTATCGAACTATTGGCTTAATGCACAACTAATGCACTCTCTTCAAAGAAGAACGACTTTTTTTTTTAGAATAATCTACATATTTGTTTTATGTGATAGAGCTGTTTTGCTTGTGAAATTAAAACACTTGCTAAACGAAACTTTGCTGAAAAAAGTTGCAATAATTAAGCATTGATCTAATATTAATGATCAGATAGAGCAAAGAATAGAAAATAAATTATTAAAAAAGCACTTTTCACACAAAATATGAAACATGGCCATTTTGCATGCACGCACAGCGAAGTATGGGAGATGTTGTTGCTGTATTAGTCATGAATAGAAGTGTTGATTGAATGCGCAAAGTTTGCCCAACAAAATGCCAAATGTTACTTCATAAAAAAGGCAAGATAAAAAATGAAGAGCCAAGAAAACCACGCTGAAAATAAAGACTTCAAAAAGCAAAAAATGGCAAAAAATGAGTGGAAGCAAATGTGATCTGAGAATATAGAAATTAAATATCTATTATCGTCACTGATTTAATCTGGCAAGAGTCACTGCAGCGTACCCGAAGTTCCTCCGTTTGTTCGAGTTTTCTGCTTGCAGGTATGATACATGAATCTTCACACTAATGAACTTGGAGCTGTTGAAGAGCTATGCTGACCTATGCATTCACGCGCCTCAGGCGCGACATGGCTGAGGTTATAGCTCGCACGATCGCGCGATCGCGCAAGTCGTCGTGCGAACTCTCACCTTACCGTGCTGTTCTCCCTCCAAATCGTTTCCTCATTACCACTCATAGGCTGCGCATTGTGAAATGGAAAATAGGACACCCAAGCCAAACGCGCACGACGACAAAGGTGGGATGCAGCCTAGTATTGCTTCCTATTATTTTTCCGAGGGCCCTTTTTTTTCAAAGCCCACCCGTGAGACCTGCTACGCTCTAAAGTCCACGTTAAAGTGATGGGTCTAACAACGCTGTGCTGTGAGAACAATGCCACGTTCAGTCTCGTTCCTCAGCTTGGATATAATGAAGCCTTCACATCTTCGGCAGCTTCTCTCGAATCTAATGAGAGCGAATTAGGAAATTTGATTGCTTAAAGACAGCATTAGGTATATTATGGTCAATGAAAAATCCCTGAAAGAAGTCATGCACATGGGGCCTGAGGGCCTGAGAAGCTTATTTATAGCGAAATCCCCGTCTAAAAGCGCGCGTCCGAGATGTAGTGTCGGCGTAAAGGATAACACCTGACGCCTCGGATAATCCATCCCGCCTCCTACGGTCGACTTTGCCGAAGAATGTTTGAGGTGTAGAGTAATGAGCATGAGAGCTGGATGATACCTATCGTATCGTATTAATGCCATATCGATCGGAATGACGTGTGCTTGATGTGTAAGCTTCCGTGGTGAACACGTCCAATGAAACAATCGGATTACCCTTAACACTGCCTTTAAATGGGATCTCACAAATGACTTACCTCCATCAAAGGAATCGTCCACGGAAAAATGAGTTTTTGTGTTTCCCATATGTTTATGTTGTGTATTTACCTAATGTAGGCCTCATGCAAAATTTCACGCGAAAAATGTGAATCTGGCTAAGATACATCACCACAAAGTACGTCCGGATGGGCGGGGCCTCTGAGTAAAAGCCTCGTCCCGTCGTCCGCCGTGATCGGGGACGCACTACAGGAACGAAACTTACGTAAACAGTCCTACTCTCCGTTCCCAACGGCGGTGGACGACGGGAGGAGGCTTTTACTCGGAGGCCCCGCCTACCCGGACGTACTTTGTGGCGCTGTATCTCAGCCACATTCATTTTTTTCGAGTGAAATTTTGCATGATGCCCACATTAGGCAAATACAACATAAACATGGGTCACACAAAAAGTCATTTTTCTGTGGACGATTCCTTTAAGCATCATCCTGGAACTGACTAAAGACACTGGAAGGGGTATCTCTTACAGATTGTAGAATATGAAAGAAGAAGTGCTCCGCGGTGTAACAGTAGAGAAAGAACGAAATAAGACGGCGAAAAAATCGAGAAATAGTAATCCGAAAAACCCCTCCCTCGCGCACCCCTCTGCGTCATTAGCGGGTTAGATTGCTGACGGGCAGGAGGCAGCCGACCGCGAACGTTGTCCCGCCTCGGCAATTCGCCCGCCTGATGCACTGCAGCACGACACGCCGTGCTGAAGGATCGTGAAAGGACCTCAAACAGCACTTTTTCAATGCGAGTTCCGGCACACATCTTCTCGACATTTGTGTAGAAAACAGCGACAATTAAATTCACCTCTCAGACATCTTTTACCACATACGATTTCCCTAATCATTGCCTGTAAGAACGACGTCATTCGCGGCGATCTTTTCAGCTATTAACTTTTACGACCTCCCCTCATACCTTTCTATTTACGAGCCCGTGGACAGTAAAAACACGACCCTTCTGCTCGTGGGCCACGTTCACTTGTCCTTTCAAAAACTTTCCCATCGCAATGAGGCGCCTCCCTCCGTTCACCTTCTGACCCCCACTTTGCGATCGGTACTCATGTTCCACAAAGGTGAAAACGAGCAACATTCCGAGTTAAATTCGCTCAGCTGCTGGCCGATGGTTAGTCATGTGTAGGATGAGGGAGGAGGGGAGGGGGAGGGAGAGAGAATACAAGGGTAATCGATGTCCAACTAGTTGTATAGGAATGAGCAGCATTAGAGAAGAACATTTCGAGAGAAAAAAATCAAAGTTCCATTCAGAAAATGAGTACCTAGGCGAAATATTCAACTCAACTACAACTACACAGGAATGGTTTTTTTACAAAAAAAAAAAAATACATCTACACGTTACACCAGGAATAGAATGCTACTAGTCGACACCAAACTCTAGACTTCGGAGGTCCGAAAATAACTGACTTTAAAGAAGTGGTCATGGAAATACACTCTTTATAAATTAGCAGATATTCTTGAACTTCACAACGTTCCACCCCACTGAGCGATTACGAAGTCATTATCCTCTCTGAGGTGATTTCGATATTTACCGCCACTCCACTAACATGCTCATTGTGCTACTTTATTAAGAGTGAATAAAAAACCTTACAAATATTAGGTCTATGCAGAATAAATGGCCAAAACGGAATACTTTTTTCAAAACGCCATAACTTCGCGCAGACACAACTTCATTTGTCGAAATAAAAACCATTCGAATCTACATAACCTTGCCAACGATCTGGTAAAGAAAATATGCCATCATGATCAAATTCAGGATTGCGAAAATTAATGAAGTCAACGATGGCATTTTCAACATGCATCGTTTCGGCGAGCTCCTTCTGACCCAGGTTTGCATCGAGAACCGGGAAAAAGTGGTAATTCGTCAGAGATACGTCTGAGGAATAAGGGGGGGGGTGAGAGAGAGTCTCGATCAGTTTCTGCCGGGTGACTTGCGAACTGTGGGGTTTTGCGTTGTTTTGCGCACCCAGTAAAAAAAAATGATGCAGTTAGGCATCGAGCCTCTCCCTCACCCCCCTTATTCCCCAGACCTATCCCTGACGGATTACCACTTTTTCCGGGTTCCCGATGCAAACCTGCGGCAGAAAAATTGTGCACGGTAAAAATGCCATTCTTGACTTTATTGATTCTCGCAATCCAGAATTTGATCGTGATGGTAAAGTTTCCTTACTAGATCGTTGGCAAAATTCTGTAGATTCGAATGGCTTTTATATCGCAAATAAAGTTGTGCCTGAGCGAAGTTATGGCCAATTACGTTTCGGCCATTTATTCTGCATAGACCTAATAGCTCCACCGACTAAACCCCGCTGAGGCCTATCCAGCTACATTTCTGTTGCTTGATGGAAAAGGCGAAAAATTTCAACATCATCTTTGAGTGACGCCCCTACCCTCATATCATCAGAAGATGAGCCAGTGCGAATTTCAGTGAACCAAGTTTTGTTTCAACCGCAAGCAGAAACAGCTCGCTAAAGGGTGAAGAAATAACTGAACAATAATTGAATAATTAAACAATAAAAAGATTTCAGCATAATATTAATAGCGCAGGAAATGACATAGCTGGAAATGAGTAAGCTGAACAAAAAAAAAACAACTCCTTTTTAATCACATGAAGAGAGTCCGTCATTCGATACGTTCGTTACAGCATGCAGTACGATAAAGTAGAAATAATGGTGATAGTAATATAATAAAAAGTAACATCTCCGCCACATTAAGAATCGAATCGAGGATAAAAATTAACTCCGGTAATCGAGACTGACAAGGCGGAGAATGCTGTGCATTCGTAGCTCTCAATAATTTCGCAGCGAGTGATTATGTCTGAGAGCATCTCGTAAAAACGTTGTAGAAAATTTGAGTTTGACTTTTCAAAGTGCTGTATGCATAGATCTCCAAACCGAGTTCATACTTTGCGCCGGAAGGGCATAGATGCCTTTAGGGTCAACGAGGCAGAGTGGCACGAGGGGGTGCAGAGCCGACGCAGGCAGCGAGACAGGGTGGGACAAGCGGAGACGCAGAGGCAAGCAGCCACGCCTACCGGCCGGCGCCGCAAAGTATGAACGCGGCCTTACTGAGCGATTGAAGTTAACAGTCTAGAAATCAATCCAGCCACTGTGGATGACAAGGAACGTAGACGGATGTGTAACATTAGGTCACAACGCGACGTTGCACAGATTCGCAGCTCGCCATAAGCGGTAAATTTGAATACCGCTCAGGGTCCCTAGTCAGTCCTCGCGTCTCTATTGCTGCGCAAACTAGTCGTGTGCTGCACGCCGTGAGTTTTGCGACGTCGCATTCTGACATAACGCTACACACCCTCGATGCAGACTAACCTCTCAAGTATATGTATGACCCGTTCATGGAGATATGGTGCTATTAATACATCACCGGACGCTTCGAGTGAGGCATGTAGAACTTCTAATGCCAGTAAGGACACCTGAAAGAGCAAAGGTTAAAATATCACGAGGGCAAGAACCCATCACTATGTTCAATTCTAACGAAGATCCTATTGCACGCTGTGCCGCTTCTACGGTGGAAAATCTCAATTTTCAAAGCATATGGCCTCAAGTGCTCACTCAACACAGCAATTTCTCCAGGGCCTGTGTTTTGCTAAGAACCGCTTGAAGCGACTCCATGGCTTCTCAAAGATCCAGGCCTCCTCACAGAGCCTCCCCAATCAAAATGCACTCGGCATGAAAGATAAGGATGACCGGTAGAATCCTAAGCTGCGCCAGTCTGGTGCCTTCTCAAACCCCAAAACCATCGCATCCATCGATTCATCTGGAAAGGCGTTTTCAATTGATTAGCGCTTTCAATTTTACTTTCAATTTATGGACAGCATCGTCAGTCTTATCTTCACCTGTTCATGACAAAATCACAAATGGAAAACCGGTATTTAAAAATTTAAGAATTAAAATGTGTATCCCGTTAAGTCAAGCCCACCTAGCACGTTACACCCCCGTTCGGTCAGTACCCGCATAGTAAAGTACGGTGCTGCGGAGTATACTGTAATATGGTACATCATAGGTACAGTGTGTATAGTGTAATATAAGAAGTACTTCACTACATTATGAAGCAATGAGGAAAAGGGGAACTTGATGAACAACAGTACATGTAGCGTGCTCTGAAATAACTTGCTAAAAAGTTATTTGAATATTCCACGAATACGTCTGACAGCGACACGAGGATTAGAGTTTTCTGGAAAGCATCAGAAAACTAGTTCTATTTCAAGTTTCTATTGACAAAGGCAAGCTTATGTTTGTAGTTTATATTAGTTCTCCTCGAGCGGCCATTGACAAAAATACGATCCTATCATTTTCAAGCCATTTCCAGACAGCGATGCCACATTTGCCAATATTACCCTTTTTTCCACAGAATTGAGACCTCATTATCGGTTTACAGAAGCAGGCTGAGCCTTGGCTGTGGGAAAGGGGGAGGAGGAAGGTGTTGGCGCTCATGCTGCGCCTGAGTACCTCCAGAGCTCGTTACGGGGAAAAAACTACATCAGAATCCGACCGATTATCCCCGAATAACCACAAAAATTTGAAAAGAGTAGTTGATGTTTAATTCTGTGCTTCAGATTTTTTTTGGTGAGTGTAAAGACAGTATGTGCATCACAGCTGCGAAGGTTATAAGCTTTACATACACAGACCCACCAGGGAGTCGGATATCGAAAGTAGACTCAAAGGAGTTTACAGAAACATTAAAATTCAATAGTACGCACATTACAGATATAAATACTACTTGGATTTAACTATTACAATTGATGAGGATAAGATCTACATGGAGCTTTATGATAAGACAGACGACTACCGGTTCAAAGTTATCAGGTTCTCCCATAGAAATACAGTTATAGCAACTAAAACTAAAGGTGCATTTATTTACATCGAAACACTCAGAATACTAACACATGCACTTTGTTTGAAGCTTTCACAGTGAAGCTAAGGGTAATGTTAGGAGTGTCGATGGACCGAGGATATTATCAGGAATTCATCGTGGCTCATATTATCAGATGAATTGATAGAAATAAATTTATTGGTTTTAAGTGTAAAGGATAATTACCAAAGAATTTCAGTGTTGGTTCATGGATTAGCCTAGAATGGCCAGGTGAGAGGTAGTACTATTGCACGCACATTTAACTACGGTTTTCTTTACAACACTTGGTAGTTATTATGCTCCAATTACACTGCATATTTGCGACACACAGTCCATTTCCCGACGCATGGCAGGGCGTGGCCTACGGACTGGGGTGAGTGGCGAGACGTGGCGAGAGTGAGAGTGTGTGGCGGGGTGAGAGAGTTCGGTACACGTTCATCCAAGTCCGTAGGCCTCGCCCTGCCAGGCGTTGGGAAATGGACTGTATTGAGTATTAAATGCACACAAAAACACACTACACACAAAAAACACTACACTTTTTCTCAATCGTTATTCTTAGATTCTTTTTTCTCAGCCATGTTTTTATTCTTTTATGTGTGTCTACATCCTTCCTTTATAACATACGGCATATGGCATTGAAGTACATTATAACTTAGTGTCACCATTTCTATTTTTCCTGTCTTCTATATTCACCATCCTTTCATACAATGTCATTAGTTGTCAGCCCTACTCATTGAGAAGCCTCAAGGGCTGACAACATCAATGGTTCGTCTGAAGTAGAGGCGAAACGAACCATTTGTCTTCTTTTTTATTTTGAGATTTGTATTCACCATACTTTATCTTTTTATTTCGAAAGACGCACGGCAGCGGAAACAGCAGTTCAAATGTCGGAATTACTCATGAGTGCCCAGTTTAATGTGTTCCAGATGCATTACTGCGTGTAATGCATGCAAACAGGCTGAAAGGCGAATTTTTTATACCCGCGTCAAATCAGAAGGATGGGCAAAGGGGAACACAGCAAAGTACTGTGAAGGGGGTGCTATACCGCAGGAGGGGGGGGGGGGATTTGATACAGCCCTTAACAGGCAACCACAACATAAGTATGTGTATGGGTACCACAACACTCATTTTTTCGTGCACGATTCCTTCGAGGAAAACGTCCACGAAAATTCTATGATCCAAATACCTCTTAAAATCAACTTTAAAAGACATATTAATGATCAGAGCCAAAAGGAGAATTGACAAATTTTCTTCATTTCAAAGCAGAAATCAAGAAACTGGAAAAAGAACAACTGTTTTGAATTCCCGCTACACTTCCCGCACAAACAGCGGGCAGAGCGCAGTGAAAATCTTCGCGCCCAATGTTGATTTGCTTCTCATTGTGCGTGCCTGACCGCGTGCGTGTCGACTCTTTACTCTTCAGCTCTCTGGCATCCAAACCTACTCGGATGCCCCACCCTGACGTCCGTTACATTTGGGAACTCTATCTCTATTGATTCTTGTAAGTGTGCGTAAAACTTTGCATGCAGCCCCTAGTAAGCAAATATAGCATAAATATGTTTGCAACAGAAGAACTCAAATTTTCGTGAGCGATTCCTTTGACAGAATAAATCTAGCACCTACTGGTCGGCCAAGGCTAAATCATACAGAGCGCTGAACTTTCATGTGAGTTTGACACTGAGAAGGTACATCATAGGGATGTCGGTTGGCGCTTCTTGCTACTCACCCACTCTGGTCCTACAGCTTCTCTCACTTCTATTGATTTGAATGACTTTTAATCGATTTCCCACTCATCCACGAAGTTCTCACGTGATGCGAAATACGTCATTACATAAGTCGAAGGTGAGTTTTTTGGGATTGTGGTGGTTCAGCTGAAGAACGTCAGGGCCATAGTCTTGCGCTTTATCAAATTACACATTGAACATGAACGCCGAACAGAATTCATCAATTACGCATTTTTTATGCGCCATCAATAGGAATTACCGACGGCGCTGCAATTCAGATCTTGGCCTTGTTAAACTCTGACCACAAAAATTCCATGATCGAATAGTCAGATAACAGTGCAGACCAACACGACCTTTGAATGGAGGGAAAAACGCCTTAATGGGGCACCCAAGCGGATACCGGGACAATTATCGTTCGATTAGAGAATCCTGTGGATTCCCACCGAATACACATCAACTGAGGTTTTCAAGAGAAAATTTCAAAAATCCAATTGATAGATACTAGATCACTTGAATCGAAGTTCATAAAGTTGCACTTCATAAAGGGGTTATCTCTCGATTTTCAGTACTAATATAAGAAAAATGCAGGAGCAGTTTCAGAATGAAAAAAAGTTAGAAGACACACGGTGCATTATCAGTGAAAAGAATACAGATATTGGAGAAGGAAGAGGATTTGCGAGGGTCTGCTCTACTTTATTACTCATGAACCTTGCCTTATCCGTTTTCCATCGTATAGACTCTACAAAAGACACCGTAAGGGTTCTGGCAAACTGTGGAATATGAAAGCTAAAGTGATCGATACTGTAAGAGAAGAGAAAAATAATAGAATAAAACGGTCAAAAAACCCGGAAATCCTTCTTTCCTTTTGCTCTCTCTGCATCACTAGCCAGTGGGATTAGATGCAGACGGGCGAGGGGCTAAATCAGCCAGCCGCGAACGCTGTTCATTCACACAAGTAGCTTCAGATTTCATTTCCTCTTACTCGTGACATTGCTTCTCGAAATACCTCTGATGAATCATTTAAAGGCAGTGATAGGGGAAATTCGGACGAAGGGTGAAGAAAGCAGTGAATATGAAAGTCGAGATGTCTAGTGATAGTACAGTGAAGAAATGTCCAAAGACCCGAGAAATAGGACCTCTCCCCACCATCGATCCTCGACGTTGAGCCTTCCCGTAAAGAGGCGGGGAGTCCGGACGAGTTTTCCATTGACGTGTTGCCATGTAATAAACACAAAGGGATGTTCGGGAATGAGAAAGCATCCTTCTTCTGGAATGAGCTTCAAGCTAAAACTGAGAGAGCGCGCCGCGATACCTTCCATTAACAACCCAACCAATCAGTCGCTAGGGGGCGGACCGAGCCAAGGAAGGCGGCCACGAAGGCCGCCTCTGCCACAGCTCAGAGGCGCGCTATTCGCGGGGGATTTCACCGCAGACAGGCTTCCTATACCTCTAGTTCTTGAGTGAATAACTCTCTTAGCGATTCCCTATCATTCACATTACCCCTATCACTGTCTTTAAAAAGGAAAGCCAACCGTCGAAGGACTATCTGGGTGATTTTGACACGTTCCCTGATAACTTTACCTTTCACTGCGCATGTGAAGGCTCTCTTCAGTAATCTCCATCGAAGCGGAATGACACATTTCCAATCCATGGTCACCTCGGTAACAGCGGTAGTCGAGGAACTACGGAGCCCTTGGCCTTGTACCTCTTTGAACCCCCGAATACGCCTTGATCGAGCACGTTCGCATCCTCTTGAGCTGATAAATTGATACTAATTCCCTGAGACGATTCGATTATTCCCACCTTTCTCAATAGCGCTGGGTGCAAATGTCTTTCCAAGTAATAATTGACACTGAAGGCTCCGACTAAAACTGACTATCATTCAGGGACAACTGTAAGCGAAAAACCTGCGATACGGGGGGGGGTGTATTTCGGTTAGTTGACAAGAGAGGTCGTTTTATCTTGTGTACTTGGGAAAGGGAAACGCATGTACTTGGTTGTAGCGGGTTCAGTACTCATCCAGCCAACAACAAAAACAACATTCATCCAATTATCAGGAACGCCTGGTTCATCACCCATCCCGGCGATATTTTCGAAGAGTGATGGCGGGTGATGGGAACAGGGCGAGGGTGTATGATGCGGAAACTTTTTCGGCACAGGGCTGCCAGTTGCCGGGAAGGATAGCAGTTGGACCTAAGTATTCAGACAAACTACAAGTTTCGATTGATTTCAGAAGTCTTGCGCATTTCAAGGAAGTTGACTTTCCTGCTTCCCTCGTGAGACAGGGTGAACCGCTTGGAATCCCCATGAGCATTTGGTGCCCCAGGGTTGTTAGCGAGCAGGAACGCGTTTGATTTGATGTGTAAACGAAACCTGATTCGTTATTTCACAGAACCGGCCCTGAATTCCACTGGAAAAGCAATTAGCTTTAGGTCTCGCCGAACAAAAAAGCTACGGCTCAATGTCAACAAGTATGTGGAGAAGCAGAAAAGTTATGTCGTCCTCGGGACACTTAAATGCACCGAAAGTGATCTGAAGGATGATGAAAAAACCAGAAAAGTGCCCCAGACAACTTGAATCGAGTTCTAAGCATTTGGAGACTTATTGTTAGAGCACAGATGGAGGATATTCATTATTGCTTGGTTTCCGTCTAAGGGCTCGTGCAAAGCGGAAACCAAACTAGCTCTTCATTATAAGCCCCCCAAAAAATTTCTCTTTAATTATTACTTCATTTATTAGAATTCATTACTTTCAAGGAAGAATAACATTTTTTACCTCAAAAGGCTTCACGCGAGCTCATGAAACCCACTCGAAACGCGATTTCCCTCCGCTTTTTTTATATCTGCATGGAATAATGCGCAATTACATATCCAGTTCCATGTGGTCGTGGTCGTCAGAGTCAAGATCGATATACACATGGTTGTCAACAGAAGTTCACGTTCCCCTCTCCCCGTTGTCAAAACACATGCCAGAGCCGCAGGGATGGAGATGGGCCGTAGAACGCTGCTGGAAAGTCGTAGAAGCTTGTGAGAAAAGAGCGGAGAAAGAACTTTCTAAAAGTAAACGCGATAGGAAATTGGGGGAGACTTCTAAAAATAAGTAAAATAACACAAAAAATAGACAAATAACAAAAACGAGTCTTCAGTTCATTTCTAGTAAATCTACTGAACTTTCGAGATGACGTCAAGGAAGAAAAAAACGTCCAAAAAAAGGATCGAAATGGATGGCTCCAGAAAGCGAAATGGTAGAGGAAAAACCAATTCAATTTCCTTTTAATTCCAGAAACTTGGAAGCATTACTTCCTGAGCCATTGCCTTTAGTACATAAACTTAGGGCTCACTATAACTGAAAAGAAGTAGCCTCATAGATATTCTAAAGGAAAGCACGTCCGGAGGCACAGCCAACCAGCTGCGAAAAAAGTCTACCAACCTTATAATTACTACTAGAAAGCCATTGGAATAGCACGTCACAGAATTCGTTGAGAATCTTCGAATCAGATGGTAGACGACTGACGGCCAAATGATCAAGCAGCTCGCGGCCTAGTTCCAGTCGAACCCGCGGATCTGAGCCGTTCCGCTCAAGCACTTCGGATAACCACGACATGGCCGTGTTCAGCGCATCAGAATCATCCTCACGACGGACAATGAATAGCTATAAATTAGTAGGTCATATGAAAAGAATAGTAGTCGCCTCGACGACCACAACGGCGACGACGACGACGACGACGAGGTAGGCCGGCTGAATTGGATTTGCCGGAACGAACGGCAAGCCTCCTCTGCGTCCCCAGCCCCAGCGTACGGAACCTCCCCATCTCTCTCGCTGTCTGTCGCTCTGCCATCCCTCTCACCTGACCGGTAATGACGTCCAGTTTGTGGCGTGATGTTTTCTCCACCTCACAGCTGGACTTCTTGTCAGTTGGTCGTGTCGTGAAGATGTACGCGAATCGAATTTCTCTTCACCAGTTTTGAGAAGGCCTGACTATAATTGAGGATTTTTATGTTCCCTTTCTCGATCTTTACCAATGATACAGATCAGCAAATTGCGTTGGTAGCACTTAACGAGCATACACGTCCACGTAGAATTGCGAGTTCAAGTTTCCAACATTTCTTAGAATGCCATTCTCATGGGGAAAGTACTTCAGAGTCCTTCAATCAATGTAACACGGTTGACGGCTTATGAATGAGATGGAGTCGGAACCTCGGTGAAACGTTGAGATGTGGGAAGACATCTGAGAAATGCGCAAAAT
The DNA here is from genome assembly GCA_963978905.1 of Trichostrongylus colubriformis. Classification (NCBI taxonomy): domain Eukaryota; kingdom Metazoa; phylum Nematoda; class Chromadorea; order Rhabditida; family Trichostrongylidae; genus Trichostrongylus; species Trichostrongylus colubriformis. Next base: position 40,223,458 of record OZ022259.1, read on the forward strand.
CGACCTGAACCATAATCCTCTCTTTTATGAACCTGTGTCGCTGATATACGGAATCACGGGCGGTTCTCAAAAAAAGACTAAACGATAATGATACTATTAAAATTATCGGCTGCAGCAATGGAATTATCGACTGATATCTTTTTTGAAAGAGACCACCGGCCCAGTCATCGGTCCGGAGATCCCTAAAAAAGAGGTGGTCGATAAGGATTACCCTAGAGGAATTTGTTTAAACATACGATCATCCTTCCAAACAGAAATATGGCCCCCCTCGATACGAGAATTCGTTATCTCGTACCTTACACGGTGGAATCATCGGGCTTCGAATAAAATCAAATCGCTGCAATGGCGCACTTTACGCAGTTGGAAATACTGGATTTTTAAAATTAAATCGCCACAATGGTGCATCGAAGATTTGACGATAATTATGAAGTACTATTAATTAAATGCAGCTCAATTAATAACCAGATTTCGCCAAAAGTTCCACTGCCAAAATGCTCAGAGGATGACGCAAATAGATCGATGTTTGTTGAGACCGTTTCGTCGCTTCGCCCAAAACCTTGGGTGCACGGGGCTTTATACAGTCTCTGATGTTATACTCTTAATAAAGCAGGTACTTCGGTGACTGGGGGTTTCATCATCTAAATGTCTCGAAATATGGACCGTGATGGTGTAGTGTAGTGACAGGTGGCGCGCACTTCCATTCTCATGACGTGGGGAACAAATCTCGAGTCAGCGCCTGCCCAGGCCAACAACTCCTTCCGTCCCTTCGGAGACGGTGAACTGATACTAGATTTGTTTGGGAGGAAGTGGCTTGTACATCGGTTGGCTCTCAAGTCATCGTATAGGCCAAATCGCATTCACCTGTCATCATGTTTCTAAGTGGAACTAGAATGCGCGGCGCATCCCTCAGAAGGATTTGATTACCGCCAAAGACTTTATCCTTAACCTTTATATTCTGCAATGTGGCTGGAATCGCTTCACTGTGAGAACTGGTTGTGAGGTGAGTTGATGTGAAGAAAGGTTTATGATCGATGGTTGCCATCTCATGTTAAGTACTTGGTAATGAGTGGGTAACACCTGGGTAATGGGTAACGGACATATGATAAAATGGGTAACGAAATCACTTTATTTGAAAGCGAAGTCTTCGATTGAATGCCACCAAACGAACGGTATCGAGACATTTTTCTTTGCAAACTGAATCGAAGTACCTCCAATTGAGAAGCGCTTCCCCATGTAAGAACACCCAAACAACTGCATGGCCAAGGGCTGACAATCCCGTCATAATCTCATTAAGCTCTGGGCGTTCATTAAGTGCTGTGTCGCTGCTAATCATCAGTAAGTGACCAACGGCCTGCCATTCCGATTTCATTTTAGCCATCCCAGCTCCATTAATCCAGATTGGTAGAATGCGGAGGTTTTAGTATACCAAGGAGACACTGCACAAAGATCCCTCCTACGACTGCTTAAAGGCAGCATTAGGGAAAATTCGGACGAAAAGTAAAAGAAGTAGTGAATGTGAAAGTCGAGATGCCTAGTGACAGGACAGTGAAGAAACAACGGATGGAATTGGCCAAAAACCCGAGAAATAGGACCCCCTTTCCACTGCTGATTCTGACGCGGACGACCTGTCCGTCAAAAGGGGAGTAGTCTGATCTAGTTTTCCATTGGCATGTTAAAAACGGGAATGTTTGGAAATACGACAACATCTATTTTTTGAGTGAGTTTCAAGCTAAAACTCGTAAGCGCGCCGCAGAACCTTCGATCCTGCCGCATCTCCTTGGCCGCTCCCACCCCAGTCAATTTGGAATTACGTCATCGGGAGGCGGGATCGCTTTATCCGAGAGGCGGGGCAGTTGCGCGGTTGCGGCTTTCTGCGGCGTTTCTACAGCTCGGAGGGGCGCTTTTTCACTGGGAATTCGCCACATGTAGCCTTCTTAGGCCCAGGACTACCATGCGAGTGGCTTCCTGTAGGGATTTCTCCATTACCACATTACCCCTAATGCTGTCTTTAAAATATCAATGGTCCCATCGAAATGTCGACTGGTGAAATTTATAATGGTATCGTAAGGAGGGTAATATATTCCAAAAAACCGACTGGACACCCCACTCCTCCTCCTTCTCGCCAGAAACGTTGAACCGCAACCATAGAGATTGAACCAATTGCCTCAGAAGTTAAGGATAAAGGACTAGTGTTTAGTTTGCTGAATGGTCACAGCACACCGGAGGTTTCTCGGTTCCAAATTTACGTGACAATGCTTCTCCTTCACCGTTCCCCATCCTTAATCGCACACTCAGTTATCGGAAACTCGTACATTCCTTCTCCCTTGTACAGTGACCCAAATTGCTGCAATAAGGATGACTTTATTTTCCTGGTTTTCGAGGTTTCTTACCAGTGGCTAGCCATTTAACAGCTCCGGTTCCATTTTTGAGCGCAATAGCCCATGAATGAATATGAATAATAATATAGATGAATATGAATAATAACGAATAATAAATAATATGTGAATACCGGAACTTGCAACCATACCACCACACAAGTGCAACATGGCAATTTCATAAATTTGTGGCTAACGGGAACATTCAATAAAAATTCCATCAAATTGCATTTTAGGATGATCTATTTAATAGATATTCAGAAAGACTACTCTCAGTGAGGATCAGTTAATTCCGAGTGAGTTTGTCATGACTTCATAAGGCTTTCTAGAAATGTGTGGGCCAGAAATTCTGCGGGTGCTCACTTTGATACCTTATCAAGAACTTTCAATTATCATTCAATTTAGGGAGAGTCAACGATATTTCAGCCTTCGAGTGCTGTTTTCAGTCGGTTCTAATACCCCTTCATGAGCACTTCAGAATACCGCATTGCGAAATGCACCGGTTTCACATAGGAGGACCATTCGTCATTTCCTACGCACAGCATTTACTATTCCGCAACTTGTAGGTAAAGAGTAATCGGGACTCAAATATCACCACTTAATACCTGATGGCGCGAAAGGGAAAGGGTGAACTTCTTCAATAAATGTTCAAAATCACAAAAAATTCTAACAAAGTATTTTTTGCTTCCGACCACTGTTCGATCCTTGTTCCTTTCTCTTCCTCAGCACATCATCGACTTTGAAATCTGACCCACCCTTCCCGCCTCGTGGATTTCTCGCCTATAGCCTCAGTTGCATCGTCATTCTCGTATCAGAGACAAACCAACAGAGATTCCGGGGAAAAAAAAATAAGGCCAAATATATATCCCAATTTCTAATGATATTAATAATGCCTAGTAAATAGCAATGTCCACTTCAATAATAAATAAATTGCTTTTTTTTTATTCCACGGCAGCTGCCAGAAATGGTCCAGATCCGTGGAAAGGACTTAAGATATCTCAAACGATTAATAATCTTTGTAACGAAAAATGCGAAATGTGATCAAATTAGAAAGTTTCGGGCCGTAATCAATCCCTGCATTCTGGTTCCATTAAGAATCGTTGTGGCGGGCAAATGCGGTTTTGCCTGTGCAATGACTAGCGGGGCCAGCCGATGTACAAGCTACTGCTTCCTCCCGGACAAGTATGGTACCAATTCACCTACTCCAGATGGCTTGGTTGGCCTGGACGGGCATTTGTAGTTGGGTTTGATTCCTACTGCTTCTCCCGGACAAGTATGGTACCAATTCACCTACTCCAGATGGCTTGGTTGGCCTGGACGGGCATTTGTAGTTGGGTTTGATTCCGTGACATGAGAGTGGGAGTGCGCGCCACCAATTACTACACCACCCCCGCCCAAAAAAAGGGTTAAATTACGGTCTATGAATCGACGGAAGCTTTTTTCGCGAAGCCACTAAAGTTGCAGACATGTGCTAGACCAAACGTTTCCACTTTTTGTATTTGCAACGGACCCTTAAAGATGGAGCAGGTGTTGTACCAGTAAGAACCGCCATACAGTGACTACAGTAAACGTTTAACTGTAAACCCGTGTTGTCAAGTGGTTTCCTAGATTATGTCCTTGACAGACATTTTACTCGAGTTGGCAAGTACACCCCTACCCCCGTCTCCCTCCCTTTAGCACTCGATTGCGACTATTTGTATTGAGATTTACTCTTTTAGTTGAGCAGATCTACGCACAAAAGTGGCGACGTCAGAAAATATTCAGTGGTTATGCCACCTACGTTTAGAACCAGTTCAGAGAATGAACACTGTTTGTAAATGGTTTCACAAATATCATCAACTATAGGTGTGCCATTGAAACTAGATTTGAAATGGGATTCGTGCAGTACTGTACAATAGAATCAGCGACACACGCCGTCTCGCACCCTTAACTCACTAGGGAAGGTATTTTACTTTCCATGGAACTTTGAAATGAGACCCGGGGGATCGATAGAGCTTCGAACGCTGATTATAACTGTGAAAACCAAAATTGCTAAATGGTATCCTGAAGCGAGTTACGAGGGGTCAAAGTTTGCCTGTGACACCTCATTGGCGAGGCACTTTGCCATCAGACGGTTTGTCGAAATGGCCATTTGCAATGAGACACATACCACTGTACGCGCTTTTAAATGCTGATCTCAAATCTGTATTCAGAATCTGACAAACAATTACCTGAATGAAGTTATGAAGGTTTTTCTGAAAAAAGAGTAATACCATTTCATGGTATGTTTGGGAGCCCATAGCGCGCGAGCCATACGTTTTCACGCAAAACCAGTGTGATTTTCGTGTTCAGGGGATCAAATTACCCTATGGGACAGGTTTTCAGCCAATTCGAGAATTTGACCAAATCTCGGAAAAATTGATGGGCTGGCAACCCATTCAACAAAGGAGTAGTCGTTGACCCTTGTCAAATAAGAGCAAATGCTCTTATTTGACGCTTGTTACGTGCGTTTAGTGTGATGGGCAAGTGTGATAGGTATGTTTAGGTTATCTTGTTCAGCTTGCAGGGTTTTTTTGTGGAAGGAAATTCAGAAACTACCACTTTACCCCCTGGCCACCCCCAATTTTCCGAAGTTGGACCAAAAACTGGATTTGGCTGAAAATTTGCACAGAGGGGTAATTCAACCCCCTGTGCGCGAATATCATACAAGGAAACGTTTAGAAGTGAAAGAAAAGCATTTACTGGCAATGAAACATAAAATGCAAAAAAGCCCGTACCGGCAGCAAGCAAACCCATGACCTTCCGTTCACCGGTCCGGAGCAGTACCAGGAGGCCATAGTGGCCGTTGCTTGCTTCCCGCTAACCGCGCTCATGTCACACTGCCTCGCCAATGATATGTCACAGGCGAGTCACAGGTAAACTTTGACTGCTCGTAGCTCGCTTCAGAATGCCATTTAGCAATTTTGGTTTTCACAGTTGTAATCAGCGTTCGAAGCTCTATCGATCCCCCAGGGTCTCATTTCGAAGTTCCATGGGAAGTAAAATACCTTCCCTAGTGAGATGAATGAAAAAGAGGAGGATTTCTCTTTTACGCGACAATCTCCAAAACATGGCTGAAAACGATCCGGAGAATCGTCGTTTCTTGAAGGTCTAGGCGTGTTCAGTGTTGTTTATATCTATTATGGAGTAATGGGATGGTGTAGTGACAGGTGGTGCGCTCTCACTCCCACCTTGTGGGGATCAAATCCCGACCCAATGCCCGCCCAGACTTATCAAGCCTTCCATCTCTCCGAGGAAGGTGGATGGTACCAGACCTGTCTGAAAGGACAAATGTATTGTCTTGTACATACATCGGCTAGCCCCGCAGGTCATTATATACGCTAAGTAGCGTCCACCTGCAACACGATTGTGAAGGAAACTAAAATGCACGGCGCATCCAAACAAGGGATTGATTGAGGCCAAAAACTTTGTCCTTTTTTATTCTTTGAGAAAAGCATACTTTCCTTCAGGTTTCTGACCACTCGATTCTGTTCTTTCCCTACTGTTACACTAGGTCTATCTTTCAATAGTTTTAATTCTCTATCTATCTTTCAACTTAATACTCTTAAGAGAATGAAATTCGTGCTGAAATAGAACTTCTCACGTTGCTCAACGGTAAGAAGTAGAAATAAAGAATATCACTAAACTCTCTTGGTCTATCGAAATTGCTCAGATTACCCTCTTTGCAGGAAGGATGAAGGCAGCGCTCAGGGTCATACACGCATAAACCACAAAAGACCATGGAAGAGACACAGACTGAAACAGATGACAACGAGAGATGCAGACCAGAACAGACAAAGAGACAGTAGGGAGAGGAAGAGCGACGGCGTGGACTGATGGGCGGGACCACATTTTCACTAAAAGTTGAGGGGCGATAATTGTACAACTCCTGCAGATGCGGACCGTTCTTTCTGCCCTTCCTGCCCACGGAAGGATCCCTCTAGAGTAAAGGGCTAGGGAAGTGTACACTGAATCGCGTTCTGGCATAAAATATTTCAATCTAGACTGAATATTACCTTAGCTATCGGGAAATTTCTTGCAGAATTTTCTCCAATATTTTCTGGGGCTTTCAAACGTTCTCAGGATGGGGTACATACGCACAGTTTTCAGTTCCACTCTCTACGCTTGCGATAAAAATGATGATTCTCCGAAACGCACATCTATTGCTTCTTTTAAGACTGACAAGTACCGTCCATGTAGGCTCCATCGTGAGGTGGCCGCGGTATTCAACAACATGATAAGCTGCTTTCAGAATTTTAATCTTTTTCGATTAAAAAATATGGTATTTCAATTCTTACGGCTTTCTCTATAAATCACATCTCAGTCGAGATGAACAACAAGTGTTTCTTCATTTGAAAATCAGAGAATAATTTGTGGTATAAAAGATTGGTGTAGAAAAAAGGAAAAAAAAACTTAAAAATGTCGCGGAAAATATACAACTTAGTCTACTACAATGATGCGATAAACAAAAGAAAAACAAATTGAATTTAGAGAGGTACCATCAATGAAATTTAATGGTTTTACTTCTATATAGAAACCTTCAGACTCTCTCTTATCACTTCCCAGCTTGAAGCTTATTATTCAAGTGTTTTACGAAACAGCTAATTTTATGAAATGTTTTCATCTGAAAAATGTTCTTTTTACATGATTCCTCGTAGCATCATGGAAACTCCAGAAACTCCAGAAACTAGGTATCGGACTGCGTTGTTGGTTGCTAGGCAGCTGTGTGTATGCTCGAAATACTCCTTCGCTGTCTTTCTGACTGCTCCGTTAATCTCTCGTTATTCACCCAGTAATCTATGTCAAGAGAAAGGCATCATTCTCGTGGCAAGGACAAACCAACAGGTATTCCCGAGCCAAAAAGGAAAAAGTAAGGCCAAAGATATTTAAAATTTTCGTTGAAAACTTTTATTCGAAAGCATCAACTCGTGAATGTTATGCAGTTTTTATTCAGTTTAGAATTGATTTTTATTCTATACACTGCTATAATTAGGTCGAAATCTGTGGAAAGAACCCAGGAAATCCCAAACGATTCGTCAAAAACGCATCATCGCTCCAAATCCAAATCGTAGGTGTTTTCTCACATTTGCGGGAGCGGCAGTTTTTCCGCCATAATCAAAATTTCAGGAAAGACACGGAACAGACTACGGTTAAGAAGACCCATGAAAGAAGCAGGAAAACTGATTCAGAATCGAAAAAATCGAAGGTATTCCCTTACCAAACTGCTTTTCCACTTTGATATATCACAAAAGATTATTTCAAATTTAGAGCACTAAGTTGCCATTGAAAGAAAAACACAACGAACCAAAACGAAAGAAGGAGAAGGAGGAAAAGGAGCAGAAGGAGAAGGATATACCCGTACCAGAAACGATCGTGCAACTTGCTGAGACTTATGAGGATGACTTTGAAGATTATACGGTATTCCTTGAATTTTACTGATTGTGGAACCTAGTTATGAAATTTTTAGTGATACAGAGTTTTCGAGCTTTTCGATATTTCTCCCGTTTTCTTAGCCAGTTACGATTAGCTCTTCAAATTACTTTTTCCCGAAAATTCGACATTAACCTCGTTGAGAAGAAGTAAAAAAACCCGACGATGATTATTAAAAAAAACCCTTACTCTCCTCCAAAAAATTCGTTAAGGGCTAGTAGGACATTTTCGAGAACATTTTCTTTTTATTTTCATTTTTACTAGGTGCATTGGGGGCGGGCTTTTTCGGCATTTTCATTTTCCAGAACATCATTTGTCGTCCCCGCCCATTTGTTCACTAGTGGGTGTGGCAAAACGCCCGCCCCCATATGCGCCCAGTAATGACGATCCACTGTGTGCCGACATAGTACTATGTGGAAGGTATTCTAGTTATTACATTATGTGCCTTTGAATCCTCCGAAAATCAACGTATGTTTTTTTGTAAGGATGACTTCGAAAGTGATGAAGATGAGAACACGATTCGCCCTACAGACGCCAACGAACAACGTCCCACCACCACACTATCTTCCTCTTCATTTTCGTCGGAGAAAACAAGTGAACCTCAACAGCCACTCTCTACGACATCGACGCCGCCTAAGAAAGCGGTGAACCTTATTCAGATATTAAAGGAATTGTGCACGATAAAATGAGTTTTTTTTTTGTTACCCACATATTATACTAGATGATATTTGCTCAATAAAGGTCGCATGCAAAGTTTCACGCGATAAAGTGAGAATCCGACTAAGATACAGCTCCGCAAAGTGGCGGACGAAGGGGCGGGGCGTCCGAGGGGTGACCCTCCACTCGTCAGGTGCCGTCGGAGACGGCGTGTGGGACTGCTCACGCAAGTTCCTGTTCCCACTCTGCGTCTCTCATCGCGCCTTGACTCCCCAGCTCTCCAGCGTGTGCACCCACCCGGACGCCTCGCCCCGTCGTCCGTCACCTGGAGTTGTATCTCAACCGGATTCTCACTTTTTCGCGTGAAACTTTGCATGCACCCATTGGTGAGCAAATGCAACATAAATGTATGGATTGCAGAGGAACTCATTTTTCGTGCGCGATTCCTTCACTATTTTCTCTCATAATTATATTTGACCAGCAGCGGTTGCTTTATAGGTTGAAGATGACGTGACCTCAATGCCAGTGCCGATAATGGAGGAAACACCCTTATTGAGAAGGTTGGCGACACGACAAGGTGGTCGTCCCCCTGATCCTCCTGAGCCAGTGATTACGAATAAAAAAGTACGTTTAAAAGGTTATGGGACAAATCAAAATCCTTGGTCCACATACCTAGGCCGACTTCATACTCGACAGTGCTGCCAGGGGTTGCGTTCGCAGGTAGCGAAACAGAGAGGTAAGGGCTAAGACGCAAAGGCGACGCAGCCGCGCCCTGGCGCCGGCATCACCGCAGAGTACGATGGCAGCCATATCCAGCAGAATAGAACGCAGAGTTCTGTTGGCGGAGCAGATGAGAAGCGGACAACTGGCATAGTTTGCGCGCGAAGTTCAAATAGAGTTGCTTAGATGCAGTTGAAATAGGCGTAATTGTGGTGATTTTGGCACATTCGAAGTTTTCAAAAGTTTCATAGGTTTTAAAGTTCTAAAACATTGCGATGCGTTTTGAAAGCCATCACTCTTTCGACAAATGAATATCTCACCTCAAAGTGCTTCACCTGTCATTGCATTTCTTCTCCTTTCAGGCACCACGAATTCTTTCGGCCGAACGACGAATTGACTTCTCCAATGCTTCAACAATCGATCCCACCGCTTTTACTGAAATGAATGAACGGTATCGGAAGCTGAGAGAGCTGATTGGTTCGTATTTTAGACCATATTAAGCGTTTCTAAGTATGAATTGCAAAAGCAGAATATGATGGGTGCCACAAACTCCCACAAAGGAACCCTGCTACACGAGGTGCGCCACCGTGCGCCAAAGTGACTCACTGGTCCCGTTGGATGACTAAGGGATGCGTATGAGGGACAAACCTGGCGTCCAGGGAAATTTCTGAGAAATACATCCCCTACAAACTTTTGAAAAACACGACTTCCCACCTTCCGGTCCAAACACGACCCCTCTCGAGGAGTTCTCGACGGAGCCTTCAGCCTGGTGCGGATGCCGCCTCCTCATGTGTCCAACCCAGATCGAAAATCTTACCTCACATTCAATGTCAGCCACCTTGTCCGGGAACATGTCTCGTAATTAGAGAATGATAAAGAAGCAGCCTGTCCCAGTATGTCCTTATTTCAAACACTTTTCTAGTTCTGGAACCTGTTTTCCATACCATTGTGGATATACCGCCAATAAAGGACTACGACTTCTACATGGAGCTGTTCGGCCAGTCTGGAAAGAATCAGGTCAACACCAAATAGCTTTTTTCAGAAAGCCGATGGCATGAAAAATATTCGAAGAAGTGTCTTACACCGCTTTCATTCTTTTCGGCACTGGCGTCTACGGCGTCAGCCGAGGTACCCGTCCCCGGCAACGCTGGCACTACTGGGACGCCTTCTAGCTATATCTATCGAACCATACCAAACTATGATGATCATGGCGAGAACCCACGTTTTCCACGGTTAGAACTATGCCAAGCTTCAAATCTCGCCACAAATTCGCACCTTTTCTCGCCACGATCATCAAACTGTATTGTGATTCCGTCGAACGTTATAAATAGAGCGCGTTGCACCAGTGGCGACAGTAGTTGCTTCGATTGGCGCTGTCGACGCAGGTGACGCAAAGTATTGAAGAGGCCTTTCTTTCCAGTGAGGTTCTGGATCGTATCGCAACCTTTTGCAGAGAGGGTCGCACTGCCACGCCGGGTAAAGGAATCGTCCACGGAAATTACATGACTCTAATTCCTATTGTTATATAATCACTCTAATAGATAACAATACATGAAGAACAGAAACACAAAAAGAACCGCAATTTCTCCTTTATTCCTAAGTAGAAATTGAAAACTGGAAGAAGAACAACTCCTTCGAATTTTCACCATATTTCCCGCCACAAGATTTGAACAGTCGCCAGTGGCCAGAGAGCAGCTGAAGTTTTAGTGCGAAAGATGATTTTCTTCTCGCTCTGCGTCTCTGGCCACGTGAGTGTGTCCTCGTTGCTCCTAACAATGAGTTCCCCAACGGCCACACCCACTCAGACATCCCACCCCGTCGTCCACCACGTTCGCGAGATCTGCCCTGATTGGATTCTTGTATATGCGCGTGAAACTTTGCATGTGGCCTTTAGTAAGCAAATATAACATAAAAATAAGGGTCAAAAAAATTTCTGTGAACGATCCCTTCAATGTATCTTCAAAATGTTCAATTTGAAAGTATTGACGCACCACTCCATACTTGACAAGCTGAGGCTTCTTTCAGTCATCCACTCAGACCGGTAGCGATGACGTGAGCGAAGAAACGCAAACGGAAGAGTCACTGAACGAGATCAAATGGACTCAACATCCACCACACGTATATTACCAGAGATACTGAGTCTTCTTTAAAATAATCCATCGATGAACGGTGTTTTCAGGACGACTACGGCTGGGGATCAGAGAGCACTGCTCGCGAGGGTGTGGACTGGGAAGAGGACGAGAAAATGGCTATGTTCCGAGAAAATCATCTACAGAATCCTCGCTTAAAACAGTTTTTGGAAGCAGCTGGACAAGTGAGTGGAAGTCGAAGTGGAGTCGAAAAAAGTGAAAGTGTTAAGAGTTTTTAGCCTAATACACTGCTTAATTTTTCCCCGGTGAATTGTTTTCCCACCGTTGATCAGCGCAGTCGATATCCATTGCTCCTGGCTGGCCTTACGGTTGACAGCGAAGCAACCAGGGATGACACCCGATTTATTCAAAAATCACTTAATCAGCGATTAAGCTCATATAGAGGAAAAGCAGGGTATCGGTAGGGTTGAGAACCATCGTCTGTGACGAAAGTTTTATGGCAAACTAGCGCATATCACAATTCCTTCTGAGGTTGCTTTCATACCCTGCGGAGCTGCCGGCACCGTATCAGCGGTAGCTGTCACAACGCGCTCCATTTATATTTTACGACCCAATCCCATCTTGCGACATGGTAGGGAGATAGATGGCTCTTCTTGACAACATGCTCCTCAGCGCGGGATCGAACACCAGACGGAAGAGCACGCGACGCAGTCAAAGCTCCTTCCTTGAAAAGGCTCAGGCATTTTCAAGAAGGCCCAGACGGCTAGAAGAAACGCCCCCAACTGCAAAAACGATGCAGTCGGAAAGGGCCGCATTCGCCCAATCTTTGCGACATCCTCCCTTCACTTTATCGCATAACTCGAACCAGAAAGATGATGATGAATACACATAGAAAATGATCACGGGAAAACTCATAGATTTACATATAAGTACTACGCCAAAGATAATGAAGCTTCAAAAAAAAAAAGAAAAAGAAAAACGATTGGAAAAGGAAAAACGAACAATAAGTAACGTAGGATGCATCAGCATCGGACTAAACACGAATGGGTCACGTATTATAAATAGAGCGCATCGCAGCAGGTGCCACAGGGAGGTGCCTCGGTGTATGAATACAATGTAAGCAAAAGGGTGGTGCTTGGTTTGGAAGCGATTCGCAGGGAAAGTCAATCGTGGAATCAATAAATTGAACGGTGATCAATTTACAGTGACCGTGAACCATTCGTACAGGTTGTCATCGATCTCATCACATCTCGACGAAAGACTGCAGCTGATCTAGTGCTGCAAAATAAGAGCGTGTTCTCCTTCTCCTTGGGCTACAACTCGTTCGAACTTGGACCTATTTCACAGTGTAAGTCAACATTTAATTTTAAAACTTTTAAAAACAGGATCAGGCTCTTTCAAAATAGGTTCAATCCCGGTGGTCTTGGCACAGACAAACCTGCCATCTTAGGCGGGTGTGTACCCTTATCTCAGGATTGTCGCACGGCGGCATGCCGCAAGCGAAGCAAGGCGGACGAGCTAAAGGCGCCATGTTGGACCCCGACGCAAACAGTCCTTCAGTGTTCTCCTCCATCTTTTCCTTTTTGTATGACAAGTATTAGCATCGGAACTGATCCCCTTCTACGATAACATCCTTACAAAATCCCTTTGACCTTTACCACGAACTCATCATACAGGGGGTGCCAAAAAAAAGTAATTTTGTCTCCTCCACTTTCACCCCTTCAGTCGAACTACAGCAAATTCTGTTGTGTGAATTTCATCCCCAGATTCAAGAGCAGACCTCACTCTATCAATATACCCCGTGGAAACCTTCTGCACGAGCAGGAACGAGAGCGAGGAAAGAGTGAACAAGATGTGTCACCTCAACTGGGCAAAATCCGAAATTTCGTCGCCCTCGTTCACAACCTTGCTGAGGTCCGTTCACTCTGGGTACCTAAGGGGATTCATACTGGGTGGTGTTCTTTAGGATCCCGTTTTTTCCGGGTTCCAAGCGCCCTTCGTTTCCAAGAGCCAAAACGTGCACTTACCACTGAAACTCCTCCGGAGGCGGATTTGGGCATCAAAATGATACTTCGGATCATAGCAGCCTTGTCCAAGCAGCAGGGGCTCTGTGACTTCCATGAACCGAAAGGCCAATCCTTAGGAAGCTTCCCACAAAAGAACTACCATGGAACACGGCTCCACTGTTTCAAGGGGACCTTGATACCGTGGGTGCTCCAAAGCCCGACTGCGCCGCTTGAAGGTTCCATATTTTTATGAAAATGAAAGTAGTGAGTCTCAGCTTGTTCCTGCTTTTAGAGGAACATTTCGGGAATATTTTGCCCCAATACCATCATTTCTTTCGTTTCCCTATGTTTTGTATAATTGGGAGATGTGAGCTGTGGGCAAAATTACTTTTTTTTGGCACCCCCTGTATAATGAAATGATTAACAGGGGATGACTCCTTAGAATATAATGGACCCTATGATGTTTGAAGTTTGAGTTCACTTACTCCAAAGGATGTAGCCCACCTGAAAATGTGTGTGTGCGCGTGCGTTAGGACACTCGAAACCGGTCACGTTAGGCGAAGAGGCGGCGGGACTGGCAAGGCAGTTCTCGCGCGCCGACGTAATTTGTTTGGCGCGATGACCTCATTCGAGTGGTTTGACGCACACACCTGTATGTGCGAATTTCAGTAAATCACATCACAAGTCTAAGCCTGAACCCTAAAGAGCCCGATGTGGTATTGGCGGGTTTCTTCATCAAAGAATCACCGGCTGACGACATAGTCAATCGTACGCTTCTCGTGGAATTCTATCTGGAGCAGAGTCAACCTCCGAAAAGGTATCATATCTACATTACTGTGTCTTGTTGATGATGTCTTCAAACACGGTTCTGCAGGCTTTACTTATCAGATGGAGACGTGACGTCGACATGTTACACATCAGATGGCAGTGTTTTAGTAGCTGGAGTGGTAGGTTTTTATTGAACAGCCTTCCTATCAAGTGAGCAACTGAGTCGACATGCGTTTAGGTCGATGGCTCCGTGGAAGCGTTCGATTTGCTGGAGCCATCAAGTGCTTTTTCGTCATCCATGCCTTGGATTGGTAAGTGATTCTTGATAAACTGAAGGCAATGGGGTGCAAATGGGTAATCGATTTGGATCACTGAGCCATACGACTCACTTCACCGGGATGGAGGTCGATTAGTCGAATTTTCGCTTCGCGGCGCCTCTTATAGACGACTCTTATAGAATTCCGCTCAAGACGCAATTTGCTGGTACCGTGGGGGACCTTCAAAGATTGCACCTGATTTTAGCAATATGTTGTGAATTAGAATTTTCTAAGACTGCAATATGAGCTATCCATCATCCTTAGCTAATAAAGGCATAGCTATAATCGCTTCTATTGTACTTAAGGTTGTTGATTGTTGGTTGTCTACAGGTTTCGTCAACTGTTAATGCTCCTGAAGAAACTTCTATGGATCACTCACCGCAGAATGCGAGAGAACAATAATATATGAATTACCTTTATTATTTCATTTCTCTCAGAAAGCATAAGAACAAAAGCAAATAGCCGCCCGCGCTGAATATAGGTGCACAAAGGTCCCTTACGGTACCATCCCATTGAGCGGAATACCAAACGACTCGCACTCGTCGCGCCGTTCGCGGCGGGCGGTCGCGCGAAAATTCGACCAATCGACCCCCACCCACTTTACCGTGTGCAGTGAGTGTCTTGTTGGACCCGTCGTGAGATAACTACGTGCCAAGAAACGCGGTCGCTGCTTTCTTGCGTGACCCTACCCAGCTCGATTGTCCTGTCGCACGCCCAAAAGCATCCGAGCTACCTAGCACCGTCTTCCTGATAGAGAAATTAGGCAAAACAAACTTCACAAAATCACCGTACCGACAAAGCAAGCTAGACTTCCGTCGGCGTCGCGACTCGCGCGCCGGCAAGTTTGCAAGTATGCCCTACCGCGCGCTCTCAGACGCGAAGTATGAAGTATAAAAGGATTCACTAAGGCTTACCCTATCGCATACTCGTTTTCCATCGTCGCTGACATCGCATCACGTGCAACAAAGGATTCCATTTCAGATAGCCCAGTTGATATCGCTCTTCGATCAGCCGCTTACGATTCGTCATTTCTCAGTTCGACCCTGGCTGATGGAAAAGCACATCCGATTGTCGACGTGCAGATCATGGAAAATGAACATGAGTGAGTTACCACTTCTGCGAAAGGCGGCGTTTATTGCTGAATTTCACTGTCCCAAATAAATTGTTTCAGCTATACGTCTCAGGTGGCATCACTGGATCAGTCAGGCTCAGTCAGTCTGTGGCTAGCGCTGCGTGATTCACAAGGGAGGCCAGGTGTAAGACCTCAAGCACAACTCTCACTACAACTCTTGGCTCTGATTCGACCAGATCCAGTAGTTCTCAGGTAGACCTCCTCCCTACTTCCTTTTTTGGCACCTTTATGGAGAACTTCCAGATCTTCTTCTCAACCGACACCGCTCATCGCTAACTGTATGATAACTAGTGGCGGTCAGCGGTCGTTTTTAGTCGGTAGGTTAATACAAAATAGTTTTTTTTCAATTAATCATAAGTTTGATGCATCAATAGGCCGTGGAACGGTGTGATCGTGAGGGTACCATGCGCTGTTCCGTTCCTTATGTGCGCGAAAGTTGGTGCAGCGATGTCACATGTTGGATAGACCTAGCTTCACTGCAATTCGCCAACTGCTTCCTACTACGTCCCAGAACTAACCGTCGCGAATGGTTTATAAACCCTACCTGCAATTCGCCAACGCTTCCTTAAAGACATCATTAGGGGTAATGCGGTAATGGAGAAATCCCTACAAGAAGTCACTTACATGGTAGTCCTGGGCCTAAAAAAGCTATCTGTGGCGAAATCCCGGTGAAAAAGCGCCCCTCCAGCTGTAGAAACCCTGCAAAACGCCGCAATCATGCAGCGGTTCCGCCTCTTGGACACAGCGGTCCCGCCTCCCGATGGCGTTATTCCCGATTAACTGGGGTGGGAGCGGCCAAGGAGATGCGGCAAGATCGAAGGTTTTGCGGCGCGCTTTCGCCGTTTTAGCTCGAAACTCACTAAAAAAAATAGATGTTGTCGTATTTCCAAACATTCTCTTGTGTTTACTTGGCAACATGCCAATGGAAAACTAGATCGGACTACACGCTTCTTTACGGGTAGGTCGTCCACGTCGAGAATCAACAGTGGGGAGGAGGTCCTATTTCTCGGATTTTGGGCCATTTCCATCTGTTTTTTCTCCACTATTCTGTTACTAGGTATCTCGACTTTCATATGCACTATTTCTTTCACTTTTCGTCCGACTTTCCCCTAATGCTGCCTTTAAAGAGAGTGCATATATGCGCGGCGAATGATCGCTGCGATCGCCTTTAAAACATGGCTTCGAGATCGGTACACTCAGCAGTGGCTGCGCGTGCGTACAGAAGAGCACTGTCACAATCAACACTGCTGCCGTGCGACTAAGTGTGTTCAAAGTCACGTGACCCAGCGTTGCGGCACTCGCCGCCTCAGTCGCTGAGTATGAATGCCGACTAAGACGTCTCAAGACTAACCTTCGCGGATGGTTCTCATACCCTACCCCGGGAGCAAGCTGTGGCTCTGCATACGCAATAGCGTCCACTAAGGAACCTTATCTAACTCAGCGGATGCTTAGATCAATTGTAAAAGCGAGAATCGCAAGAAGGTCCAATGTTTCAGGCACTGATGCTGGTTTTCTATGCAGCTTATCAAACGCGAAGGCGGCTTCTAGTAAAGGACCACGTCTCTTGGCTAGCAAAATGAGTAAGTTTTTAGATGTTTCGCTGAAGCTAAGCAACAATAGTTTATAAAAACTGCTGTATTTCAGATGTTTATAGCGAAGTTCTCTGTGCAAAAGTGTCACCTTTTGACAGTTCAGTTTTTCTCGTAAGTATCCTGTTTACTATTTGTTTACCTGAGCTCCCACTATCAAATTCCTATATACAATGGCCTAACCCTGCGGATCGGCTATGGAGGTCTCAGGACAATTCTAGTTGGTCGGGTCACGTGAGAAGGCGACGATCGTCCCCTTGCGGGCGATCAGTCCACAAGGACCTGTAGGGTACTTCGCGCAGCCGTGACGAAATTCATGTGTGACGATGACTCATTTCGAGTGTCCTGATGCCACGCATACACATGACAGACATGCAATCCCTCCATCCAGACGCTCAAAGTGCCCACTGCTTCAAAAGAGTAATGCAGTGTAAACTCTTCAGATATTTATTTTCAGATATTAAACTCCTCAGATAGACTCCCCTTCAAATAACCCCTTTTCTAAGTGTAAGGAGCCCCGTCCACGGCACATCCCACCAAACTTTTATTGATTGGCGTTATTTGAACCGAGTGTATCATGTGTTTGCAGGTGGGTTTTTCATCGGGTTCTATAGCAGTGTATCGCTTCAGCCATGTTAATCCTACGGTTGTTCTCACTCCCCCATCAAGCTCAAGAAAGCCTGTTACTTCTATCGAATGGTCGCCAATGTATGCTTCATACATGCTTTTATGTTGGAAGGCACACTACGCGATAATCAGATTAGTGGCTTACTTTTTTGGAGCAAGTAGATCCATGGACAAGTACTCAGGCTGCACCTTTGTTCGACTGCACAGTGCATCCTCACAGTGTTGTTTCTGCTTGAAGACAACCAAGTCACGCCCACAAATCACACCTGGCCTCAGACCAACAAATCTCAAACGTGGCGCTCACGTGGAGAAGGAAACTTGCGGTAAGACAAGATATCATGAAACGGCCACTTTGATGATGGAGGCAGCTTCCATAATGGAAATTCGTACGTCTCAGGCCAGGTGTAATTTGGCTTGGTAGGCGTGGCTTGGTTGTGTTCGAGCAGGCACAATACAGTGAGAGTGCCCCGTGCATCTGCAACAAAGGTGGAGCCTGAGCAGGTATCCCACGAGCTACTCGCTCCAAAAGAGTAAGCCACTGATCTGACTATTGTGTGGTGTGCCTTATCACCTGTATTTACTAACTTTGCCATCATTCAGCTCGCCAAGTATCTTTTATTCCCTCCATGGACATAGCCGATTACTCGTCTGGGATCTTTCCATGGGACTGTCTCCACTAGCTGTTAATGACCTCACGCAACAGGTAAGATCACTGATACCACTGTTCATAGTATGTAGCGAGCAGTGACAAGCCATCTACAGAGATGGCCCGTTGTGTAGCGTAAGGTCTGAAGGTAGCGTCACACAAGCTTGTCGCAACGTGGCGCTCTAAATAGCAAGCACTTCATGCGCGGGAAAACTGCAATTCCGTGCGACGTCGCGTTAACCTCGCCTAGAGTTGCGTATACCTTATTCTGTTGATGAAGTCTACAGTTACATCTTCCAATTAAGGGAATTTCGGGCGCTATACTAATTAGGCGTAGAGGTGATGTAGTGACACATGCACGCACCCCCACTCTCATGGCGCACTATTCAAATTCACATCCATGCCCGCCCGCGCCAACCAAGCTTACCATCCCTCCGGGGTAGGTGAATTGGTACCAGACTCGTGTGGGAGGAAAAAGTATTGCAGAGTACGCTTGATAGTTGTCCGCCATAAAGCTGATTTTGGCTATTTCTCTCATCTGATTTCTCCTACTGTTCTGCGCGACGCCATTTTCCACGAGGTAGGCGGTAATGCGTAATGCAATTAATTTGATTCGCAACTACTGCACGGTTTAGCCGAAATACCCCTTTATCGTAATGATTTTTTTTTTTTGCTTTTTTAGAATTTCCCTTCATTGTTTTCTGTTTATTCTTTGATTATTGCACTCAGTTTCGCCGAGATCAATACCTTGAGAACAATACTTCTACTACTGAAAATACAGAGGCAGCGCGTCCGCAAACCACCATATTCATCCCGTCGCAACGGGAGCCCACTCAGGCCTCAGGCCGCGTTCATACTTTGCGCCTGCTGAGTGTGGCTGCATTCACAGACAACGATAGAGGGCACAGGCAGAGACGCAGAGACACGCAGCCACGCCCTGCCGCCGGCACCGCAAAGTACCGACGCGGCCTTACAACTAGAGGGCGTCGATTGCTCGAAATACAAAACACCACGTTTGGCGAACAGTTACCAAGTGTGTTCTGAAGTCGCCGCGCTCTCATCCAAGTCCGTAGGCCACGCCCCCTGTAGCGTTGTGATATGGACTGTACATCGGCTGGCCCCTGCAAGTCACTGTATGGGCCAGATTGCATTCACCTGCAAAAGCGATTCTAAATGGAACTAAAATGCGCGGCACATTCACCAAGGGATTAATTAACGCCAAACTTCACCCTTTTGTCCTTTAATTGACTAGGGGTGGGCAACTTGTTGAATGTTGAACAGTAGCATGACTTCACTTGACCGACTTGTCGATAACGTAAAAAGTAAAAAAAATGGATGTACTGTAAAACTAGCGATACTCTTCACCATTCTACAAGTTACACCCCTCTCACTGGTATATCATCCCACTTTGTTCTTAAGAACAGTTATAGGAGTAATGTGGGTAATGAGAACTCCCAAACTGGGTCACGCAAGCGAAAGCTAGCGGTCTAGGAAGACTATACGTGGTGAAATTTCCGATGAGAAAGAGTGCCCCGGAGGCATTGAGAGCCGTCTTCTTCGATATTGTTCTGTCCGAGCCTGCCCCTTTTGGGTAAACGATGAGAAGGGGTTTTATTTCACGGGTTTTCGACTGTTTCATTCTTCACTTTCGTATAACCTAGCACGCCAACCTCCATATTCCCTCTATCACTGCCTTTGAATAAGAACTATCATGAATACTGGAGAAACTTACAGATTCCCTCAAAAGTGACGAATACAATGATATGGCTTGAGAAAAATGAGAATAAATCATCAAAAGGAATTGCTTATTTGGTTAGTAAACTTCAAGGTTCATAAATCGAAAGGCATAATTTCTTTGTGTTTGTAATGTTTATTGTTTTGCAGGCCTTAGGTCTAAGCACAGGAGAAGTTCAAGTACATGCCTTAGAGACGATTCGAGCCAAAAGAGAAGGAAATCTATCGGCAATACTTAAAATGTTAGACGAGTAAACACATTGAATCTAGGAAATGAAGACTAATAAATACTTGAACTTGCAATGTCAGTAGTTGTGTGCATGAATATTGACTTTAAGAATAGAAGAAAATACGTGAGATAGCAGATATTTTGGACGTAAACATTAGCAAATTGCAGCAGCATTCATGTCCATGGATCACTTTCTCTTGTCGGACACATCTGTATGAGCTGTGTGATCCAACTTCAGTTCCCCGTCGTCGAGTGGTTTCGAATTCACCACACTAGCAGCAAGTTCCTCAAAACCAACCATTTGGAACCGTTTTTCAATTGGAGCACGAAAAAAACAGCGATTGAAAGATATGTTTGCCCCACGAGGGCACAGCCGAATCTTCCGGTCGGCATGCTGAACGGCGTGGTTGCGACTTGCGCCTTAAAGGAATCGTCCACGGAAAATGAGTTTTTGTGTTACCCATATATCTATGCTGTATTTGCCTAATGTTGGCCTCATGCAAAATTTCACGCGAAAAAATGTGAATCTGGCTGAGATACAGCACCACAAAGTGCGGTCCCAGTGGGCGGGGCCTCCGTGTAAAAGCCTCGTCCGTCTTCCGCCGCCGTTGGGAACGGAGAGTGGGACTGTTTACGTAACCTTCTGTTCCTACAATGCGTCTCAGACCACGGCGGACGCGATACGAGGCTTTTACACGGAGGCCCCGCCCACTGGGACCGCACTTTGTGGTGCTGTATCTCAGCCAGATTCATATTTTTTCGCGTGAAATTTTGCATGAGGCCAACATTAGGCAAATACAACATAAATATATGGGTAACACAAAAACTCATTTTCCGTGGACGATTCCTTTAAATGTACGAGTTGCCGCTCACAATGAATGAAGTTGAGGTTGTGAAGGAACAATGAGTGACGCGTATGGTACCGAAAATCAAGAAAATTCTCATTCCAGACGCGACTGTCGCGAGCCACACAGCAGCATGCGAGTTACCTGCCACACGATTCCCTTTGGTAGGGCGTCAGGACTGGCAACTGGGTACCACGCCACGGAAGTTGCATCTTCGCGCGTGCCAAGAGCCTCCCTGGTCCAGCTGTTAATTGGCCGCGCCAGGGTGCGCGACCGTCGCTTACTCACGTTACCAGGACCAGTTGGACAGTCCTGACACACAGTCACCCTCTCGCCACATGCTCGTCTCGCTGATTACGTAGACAAATTTCCGGGTAGTTTCTACTTGCCATCAGTTCAGGCATTCTTCCTATGCCCAAAGATCAGACCCCGCCCACATTTTTTCCACCAGTGGGCATGGTCCGATTTCACATCATGTCGGGTGCGTGCCACCAGACTACGCCCAAAGCAGGGCGTACGACATCACCATCGCTGTAGGACCCAACTAATATGACACCCGTCAGAAAAACCATGCTGCGCATTACGCAACGCATGCCGTGAATGCATTGCTGGACAATTTCCCTGTCTTCAGTCATTTCTGATACTGTTGGCATGAATTTTAAACAGGTGGCCACGACCCGACATGAGTGTGGATGAGAATATCGCCATAACTTGATTAAAAAGCCTGAATGCTTATGAAATGGTCACTCACAGACGCTAAAGCTGCATTCATTTCTTCCATCAGAGATTTTTCAGGGCTGAAAATACAAAAAATAGCAGAACCGTACCAGGAATCTCATGTAGATTCCAGTAATAACGACGTCTATCACTCACTACTGAGTTTTCTCTATGCTTCTTTGTTTCCTATAATCACACACTATCACAATATCTACAGAAAAATAGCACAATATTTAGCGAAAAACGCACTTCTCTTCAGCTTTCCGTTTCTTCTCCTGTTCTGCCTGAAAAATCGAGCCTCCACGTAAGCGAAAAACAATTTTAAAATGGAACAACACGACTATCACCACCACAGGAACCCTGTATTAGTAAAAAATAGATTTTTGCCCAAGCATGCCCTAAAAGAGTTCCGTGGCGCCGATCACCAATATTAGTTCCATTTTTTAGCGTTAGCGCCTTTCTGGCGTCATGTGTCAGCAAATTGGTCAACGACTATTGTCAAAGAGTTGCTGAAGTAACTGGCACCAAGGTAAAATGTAGCCAGTCACTTTCGCAATCAGCGTCCAGCACTACCCCTGTGAAAGATTCTCAGCAAACCCTGGAACGGTGACCCTCACAACAATTTGGTGGAATTTGCGCCAAAATGGCGCCATCGCCAATACGAAGTCCACACTTGCACCCTTCTGTAGAGGCACTTCGGGTGATGAGTGCCCGGAATTGGCCCTACAGGGGGTTAGAAGCCTCAGCAAAATTGATTTTTCATCAACGCGTGGTTTCTCAGCTATAATAGCTGTATGACTTCCACTTCTTCGTATTTCAGAGTGCCAGGGATTTCGTCTCACACACAGGACAGGAGTGTGACAAGAGGCATGCTAAAGCTATGACGGGGGCGTTGGGTCATCCACAGATGCCTGCGCACGAAACTATGTAATTGCGACTTCGCGATCGCTCTTCCACCGCAGTTGGTGCCTCTTTATGCACATCCCCTCAGGAAACTAGAGATGATATAACTTGAAGCAGTCAAATCAGCTAGCGATGGAAGTTCACTTCACGGATACAGTATATTCCAAAATGCTGAAAGAACATGGTGACTATTCAAAACATAGAAAATTACCGCTGATCTCAACGCAGATTCCATTTCTTCTGACAACGACTTCTCAGGACTATAATAGAAAGGGTTTCACTTAAGAAACTCAGACTTCCGTATCTAAAAACCAATGGCAGCAGCAAACGTGTGGACGGGACTTTTAGGCTCTCGAAAGTTGTGGGTGGGGCTATTGCGACCAACCCCAAATCCAGCCCACACGCTAATTGCGGCCACTGCCCTCAACTATCGATTACCATTGTGTTTTAGCTTCCCTGGACTTGCGATATTTTCTGAAATACACGTAGTCGTGTGATGTGCTCCATCCGATTTCTTTGGGTGTGTACCCTTACATCAGGATGCCGCCGACGACGAGCGATGTGCGACACAGTGCGTGCGAGCTATGCGCGTCGCGGTAATTGGGCCTCAGAACGATTACAACGTAATGCTAGGGGTGCGATACGCAGTTGACTTCTAATCGCTTCGGAACCCAACAACATGGCGCCTTTAGCTCGTCCGCATTGCTTCGCTTGCGACATGCCGCAGTGCGGCATCCTGACATAAGGGTACACTCCCGATTTCTTCATGCCGCAACCTCACCTCCAACTGTCGTCTTCGGTTTTTCTTGTTTTCACCTTATGTGGCTTTTCTTTGTCCTTCCCCTCTTCACTGCTCTTTTTTTCGACCTTATGATCTTTGTCTCTGCTTTTTTTGTCATCGCCATTCTTCTTATCAACATTACTCTTTTTCTCATCTTTGTAATCCTCACTACTCCTCTTGCTTTCTTTGCCTTTGTTCTCCTCCTTACCCTTTTCACCGTTTCCATTGACTTTCTAAATAGCAATTTTATCTTCAAGCTCGATCACCCTGCCACCAAAGTAGCGCGTTGTGTCGAGCAACTTGACCATCTGGATACGGCCTTCTCCTGAGGTGTACCCGAAAGACTCAACATTCCCTTAAGTGGAAAAGGGAAAGCTTCCGCGACCTTCAGCGAAACCGTTTGTCTTTTGAAATAACTGGCTGCAGACGTGTGAACTAGCGTGCCTCATCACAGACATACTGGTTAGCGCCACGTGGATATGGGTGTCTGGCGGTCATAGTGCGTATTATTAAAGACACCAGAAGGGTTAAATTCGGCAGACTGTGGAATATGATAGTAGATGTGCTCAGCAATGTAGTTGTAGAGAAAGAACGACCTAAAACCGCAAAAAAACCGAGGAATAGGAACCCAAAAATCCCCCTTCTCTCACTTGTCCTCTGCGTCACCAGCCGGAGTGGACTGAAGAGAGAGTCTGAACCAGCCGGCCGCGATCGTTGTCCCGCCCCTCCACAGCGACTCCCCCGGCCGCATAACCGCATAACGGCCCAGCTGCGAGGTGGTTATAAGAGCCAAAGCCGCGTTTTTTCAGTGCGATTTCCGCCATATATGATCTCCTCTGAAGTAGAAGGTTTGTTTTTAGAGAACATGTACTCCAAGATCTCAGTTTTCCCTTACCCCTACTGGTGCCTTTGATACAGGGAAGCTTTTCGCACAGCGGCTTGCAGCACACAACACGATACGTACGAGCTAGGGACGTAATATAATATAAAAATGGTTCCTAGATGTTTACAATATATAACTCTCAAAGCTCCAGCAGATGCTCGACGAACTCAACGTGGCCGACAAAGCCATAGGGCTCGAGATGAACTGCAGCAAGACCGAAGTGATGCGAAACCATTGGGCTGACATGACGCCAATCCAATCAGCGATCCCAAAATCCGAGTCCATCTATTCGACTCCACGGTGCTACCAGCTCTTGCTATGGCGCTGAGACATGGAGCATCACGAAAACCACGGCAACGATGATCACGAGATGCCAACGCGCTCTGGAGAGATGCATCCTCAAAACGAACAGAAGAGAACAGTACCAGAAGAAACTACGCAGCGCGGATCTACGACAACAATCCGGCATCAGAGACGCAGTCGAATACATCGACACCGCGAAACTGCGTTGGGCCCTTCAGGCTCACTGATGATTGATGAACAAGCCGAACGACTTTCTGCGAGACGTCAGGAGGACGCTCGGTCGTCCTGCAACGCGCTGGAGCGACTCACTAAAGAAGTTCAGCACCCCCGAAGAACACTGCTCTCAAGATGCGAAGGACCGACAACGATGGAAGACGTGTGCCCGTCGCTGCGCCCAGCCGACTACGGGCTCTTAAGTATCCCAAGTAAGGAACTCTCAAATAGGCGCAGGACGCGTTTAAGGACCCAAGCTAATATGGCGATCTTAGCTCGCAGGCATTGCGTCCTACATCGCCCACCGCGCTATGAAATCCTGTTTTTACGATACACACCTAAGTCACACTCTCCTTTCACCACAAGTGCGCTACAGAAGCGTCTGCTCCAATCCCTAGCATTTGTTCAGTTGTGGTGAAAACATACATGTCCTTCATCGTCGCATGCTCGAAGAATCCTGACACACGCACAAGTGCTTAGAGAGACCGAGAGTTTCGAATTCTATTGACGATCGAAGATCAGGGACGCTGCCGTATTTGCCAAGGAATCGGGGATTATAAGAGCTGGACATGTCATGCGATAACGATGACTTGTGGAACACAGCAGCTACCGACTGGATCGTCTGACAAACACCTGGATGACCGCCAATCCGACAGCCAGACTTCTTTACGAAAGCTTTGCACGAGAGAAACAAGAGGCTGCGTGTTCCTGAAGCTAGAAGGGTTGACGAGACTACTGAGACTGCTGTGGCTCGCAACAGGGACGAATGGAGACGTTGCTAGCGCCTGCTCGAGACTCTCGATCAACAAGTGGAAGACAAGTGATACAGGCGATGCTTCCTTCTGGAACACACATTTTCCAGGTGCCATGGGTCACATTCAGTGAGCCTAGTAAGGCTCCGGTTGTCACACCTTCGGAAGATAGGTGAAGAACGCCCTTTGGATTGCTCTAGTACCCAATTTACTACAGCACTCTGATTATCAAATCTTGTTGCAGCTTGTATACTGTTCGTGATGTACTTGAGAACACGAATTAGATCGATCACACGAAAAGGTGGTCGCAGCGCCCTGTAGCGCGCGAACGCAGTAACCCAGTCGCTGGTGCGTTGACCCAATTCGAGTGTCCTGACGCACTGACGCAAATCCGCTCGTACCCACTGCCGAATTAGGAGCGATTCTCAAAATGGACCTTTCATGGCTATTACTTTCGTAGAAATCTTCTAAAATACCAATCAGTTTCAGGTACCTCTTCCTTACTGCCTTTCTTTTTATCATCTTCTTCATTCAATGGGTATAATTGTGTTTTCTGAAAAAGGATTTGAATGAAAGAGTCTTCACCGTCAGTGGGAATAAAACTCAAAGAGGAACACGTCTTTTCGTTACGCTTGTGGTACATGAAGACCAAAACGGGCTATCGACTTCAAGGAATAATCACAAAGCCATTTGGACGTAAGAAAGAGCAGATTAAATGGATTACTCAAACCCAGTAGTCAGTCCCCAGATGGTCCGCTCTGAGAACAAAGCGCTTTGATTGACGAAAGAGAATCGGAATGCGAAATCTCGGGAAACAAAAGTATTTATAGATCTACCCATATTAATTTTTTTATTCCTTCACGTATTTTAAGTAACTGAGACAGATGAAGTGGATGTGTAAGAGGATCCTACGCGAAGTCGCGATCGGGTGCTGCTCGCCGCGCGCGGGACAATTCAACACTGAGGCAGACCTCAGAAGTTGTTTACCCAGCTCAATGACAGGAATGAAACTTATGCGTCATGAGTCCCGCAGTTTATGGACGATGCCTTGTCCGAAGCGCTGTGCACCCTCATTCATTGGCGCTAGGCATTCTCGCTGAGTCAAGAAAGCCTTATTTCTTTAACAGCAACGCGGTACGATGATATGTATACGATTGACAGCGCATTCGTTCGAGTTCGAGCACGTCAGCGCCTTAATCTGCTATACTATATTGATTGTGAAACATGCGTTGCGGAATCTACCGGTCGCGCAACTATGAAGTGGCCTCACCACACTTTGCAGCAGCAGTTTCACAATCAGTTACGCGATGCACCTCGCGCGTCAATGGCACTGGCGATGAGCGGGCTTCGCATAATGAGATCGCGTTCATACGTGCAATCTTTAAAGGTCTCTCATGGTACCGCCGCGAGTGCGATGCCGCGAAGCGAAAATTCGTCCGATCGACCCCCACCCGTGCAATTCAAATGAAAGGAAAGAGGGACATATCGTTCAAGCGATTTGGGCGATCGCGCGATTCACGCGATCAAGGCAATCAGGCGATTCAGGCGAATAGGGGGAAAGGAAAATATACGTGTCGATTGGGTGGATGATACGCGTGAATCGTGCGAATCCCGAGATCGCCTGAATTACCAACTCTTAACAACGCCTATGTGTTCTATACGAGGAGGGACTCCTATGTTCGCATCATTCTCATTCTATTCTATGTTCGCATCATTCTCATTCTATTTTTTTATAGCTGTGAGGCATTGGCCACAGTTCGGTGATCAGCCGATCAGGTGATCAGGCGGAAAGGATAAGGTACGGGATTGGGCGATCAGGTGATAGGGCGAGGATAAGATATGTATCGGCCAGAAAAGTGATACGTCTGATTGCTTGATCGCCTAATCGCCTAATCGGTCAATCGCGTAATCGTCTCATCACCTAAAACACATCCACTACCGCCAACTGTGAACACTGCCTAAAAATGAACAAGAATCATTATCTAAAATTAAAGCACGTACTTTAACCATACAGTTTTCTCAGTTGGGGAGCCCCATAGTATAAAGATAATTACACTTATAGAAAGCAATCATATTGAAGGGAAAGTAAATTTATGTAAACCTACATCTACTTGTAAATTGTTGGAGTCTTCGTTCTTTTTGTTGTCCTCTTCAGACTTTGTATGTTGCTAAAAAATTAAAAAGAACTTAATATGAACCTATGAACCAGACGGTAGTAGAACGAAGGGTGGTGGAGGGGACATCTCAATGAACACGGATATAAAACATTATCTTACGGGAATCTACATGTACACATACGAGATATACGGTATTCCAGTGGGGGTGTGTTGCAAGTGTTCCGATGTCTAGAGGTCGGCACCGAATTGGGTCACCGCATGCGGCGACGCTTCGCGGATTGTCCAAATGGTGGCGCGTCCTGCCGTCTGGGCTCTCGCAGATTTGCCTAAGCCTTTGTAGGGAGGAGCTTTGGCAGCGTGCTTTTACCTGCCTTTACCTGATTGCAATCCGCCGCGCAGCCTGACCTGACCTCACCAGTCGGAACACTTGCACTCCACCCTTCCAGTGGTACGTTAGTGGAAGGGCGTGTTAATGTCCAGTTTAACAAGTTGCCCTCACCATTCATGTTTTCTAGCCATAAAACCGAATCGCAAGCTCTGAAAAATGCTTCATGGCTAGAAAAATGGTAGAGGAGGGGCAACTTGTTGAATATTGGACAGTGCAGTGAAGCACAAACTAACCTTTAGCTTAGCAGACTTTTTTCTTAACTTGCAATATGCTACCAGTGAAGCAGCGCATAGATGTAGTGAAAAACATAGAAGAACCAAAAGCATCCAGTCAGCTACAGCCTGGCTGGGTGTGTATATGTGAAATGAACTAGAACGATATAGGGGAAATGAACCAATATCAACTGTTCTGATTATTGATAAGCACTGATTTTCGTCGCAGTCCGCGTTACGAAAGTCCTCGCAAAGAGTGTCCATGAAAGTGGAATGTGCATTTTTGCAGAATTGCCGAATCTGCTGTAAGATAAAAATTCGATTCAATTGGAAGAGTTCCGGCGTTAGCGTTTTTGTGGAAATGCCAAATCGTGGAACGTGAAGAAAATGGGTGTGTGCACTTGCGATAACTAGGGTGGGGGGAAATACGCCAAAAAATCGCGTCCGCGGCGCCGCACTAGCGGCGCCATCAGCACGACTTGCCGAATCGATTGTCCTTGGGAGCCCGGCAAAGCGTGGCTGCGCCACCTCTGCACTTCCACCCATGCCACACGGCCTCGCTTGAAGGCTGCCATGCCCTGCCACTGGTACTCGCACCCGCCGAGCCGCTCGCCGCGGGCGGCCACGCGATTTTCCGTCATAAGTGCACACACACGAGAAAAATCAATAGATGCGTATAGATTTCCTGGCTCCGCCTAGTGAACATGATCAGAGAAATGAAGATGCCACATTTCCGCATTAGGCAGCGTTCATAATTTTGGAATTGCGGAATTGCAGAATGGTGAAATTTGCGGAAAAGCGTTGAAAGGTATCGGAAGGAGAATTGCGGAACTTTGTAATTGTGGCAATGCAAAATTGTGGAATTTGCGGAAAAGCATTAGATACGTATCGATTGTCATGCTACGAAGAGATGAGAGGATAAAGGGAAGAAACGGAAAGTGCGGAATTGTGGAATCTGCGGAAATGCAGAATTATGGAAAGGGATAAGATACGTATCGATTGGGGGAATTGCGGAATTCGCGAAATTGTGGAAATGCAGAATCGAGGAGTTGCGGAGTCGTGGAATCTGCCGAAAGGAATAAGATACGTATCCGTTAGGACAACTGCAGAATTCGCGTTTTAAAGGAAATGCAGGATTGTGGAATTTGCGGAAAAGCATTGGATACGTATTGATTTCCATGCTAGGAAAGACAAGAGGATTAGAGAAGCTAAGAAGTGTGAATTGTCTTAAGGCAGCGTTCATACTTTTGGAATTTGCGTTTTTGCGTTTTTGTGGAAAGTAGAATAGATACGTATCGATTTGCGTTTTTGCGTTTTTGTGGAAATGCGGAATTGTGGAAATGCGGATAACGCATTAGATACGTATCGATTTCCATGCCACGAAGAGACGAGAGGATTAGAGAAAGGAGAGTGTGGAATTTGCGTTTTTGCGTTTTTGTGGAAATGCGGAATTTGCGTTTTTGCGTTTTTGTGGAAATGCGGAAAGGGATAAGATACGTATCGATTTGCGGAATTTGCGTTTTTGTGGAAATGCGGAACCGTGGAATTTGCGTTTTTGCGTTTTTGTGGAAAGAAGATTAGTTACGTATCGATTTGCGGAATTTGCGTTTTTGCGTTTTTGTGGAAATGAGGAAATGGATAAGATACGTGTCGATTGCTTCGTCAGCGAACGTGGATGATAAGACAAAGCACTTTCTACACTGAAGGAACAGACTGATCTTATACATTGCTTTTTCAACAGTTTTTCCCTTCTCGTTCACTCTTTCGTACTCTCGATCATTCGTTCTTGATATGTGGCTTTCGTCTGCTGTCACACTGTATTGTGTCTTTGGGTGGCGTGCAAGTGTTCCGAACAGCGTACCTGGAGTTCATGTCAGCAGTGTTGTGTGGAGAGTAATAACGACGAACTCAAGATCCTTGTGAGACTAAAACGTGTAATACGGCTGTCACAGACTAGCCCCCCCCCCCTCCCTTCAACATAGATCGTTTCTGCTTTCAGTGAGAAATTGTATCTAATCGAATATGCCCTAACTTAAAGGCACAGTTCACGATAATTTTCATGCGTCATCTCGCTCCATAAGGACTCTGGAGGTGCTGAAGAACACATAAGTAAAGAAAGAGCCAAATAATCCTTTCTAAAACCATGTTAATTAGGCGTCCCTGACCTTTGGCTTTGACGAGCCTTCAGTCCAGAGACAAACATTTCGACAAGTTTTTGCGTGATAATATCATCCGATAAGATTGGTGTTCTTATGGGAATTTTCCCTATCTTATCTTTTCGCAGTCGATATCATGCCTCCTATACACGTATATGCCACCGCTTCCCTGCTGGCAAATCGTAAGATGGGTGTGCGTCATCTTGAGACGGTGGCCGCCATCTCATTTACGGGTTCTTCACGCGTTCACTACTCACCCTCGCTCCGCGGCGATTGCACACATGTTGCTCTTGTGGAAGCGGCTATCTACTCGGGGATGGAGTCAAGATAATCATATTGTCGTGGACTGTGCCTTTAATTATTTCAATTACAAGTTTCCCATCTTTATTACATATTTACCTTCCGCCTTTATTCTTCGACGCTTATCCGTGACATGAGTGGACCAGCTACGTAGCCAAGATCAATAGGTAGTAAATCAATCCTCTCGTAAGTAACCCCACTCATGGGTGTCCTGACCCCACAGTAATCATCGGAACTCTTGCAACACACTCGTGCTAAGATGAATTTTCAATAACGATCTTGAACAGACTTCAAATATGTCTGACTTTTGTGTAAGAAATTCTTAGGGAAGGAAGTGGCAGACTTCTTCTGAATCGGTTCTAGATCGTAATTGACAATCCACCTTAGCACAACCGTGTGACATTCGATTTTAGAGAGAAACTGTACTTCTCACAAAATTATGTCTATATCCCTGCACGAAAATGGCAGTTTCTCTTCAAAGTCGATTGAAACCATTTACCAAATGTATATGAGCTCTTATCCTTTTATCCTTATTTATATAAGCTCTTTCCGAACTCAAGAAAATGAGAACAAATAGCTCATCATCATCCGTTCAACCGCTCGCGAATGATGAGCTGTTTGGAATGACACGCACCGCGCACGTGGCTTCCACGCTTTCCACGATTCCACATTTCCACAAAAACGCAAAAACGCAAATTCCACAATTCCGCATTTCCACAAAAACGCAAAAACGCAAGTTCTGCAAATCGATACGTATCTACTCTTCTTTCCACAAAAACGCAAAAACGCAGTTTTTCCAATCGATACATATCTATTCTTCTTTCCACAAAAACGCAAAAACGCAAATTCCAAAAGTATGAACGCTGCCTAAAGACAGTGTTCGGGATAATTCGGCTGTATCATACATTCTAGTCTTTGATAATGACCGGTGGACGTTCCCACCACGAAAGCTGGCACGTCAAGCACCACGTCATATCGATCAATACGGCTCTGGTACGATACGATAAGTATCATTCAACTATCACAGTCATTACTCTACACCTCAATCATTCTTCAGCAAAGTCGACCCTAGGGGGTGGGCTGCCCTAACCAAGGCGGCTTGCCCTTATGAGGCCGCCTCTGACACAGCTCTTGGGGGCTCCTTCCGCGGCGGATTTCGCTATACCTAGGCCTTTCAGGCACGTATATTTACTGTAAATACCTCTTTTTAGGATTCCTTATCACCCGCATTATCCCGAACACTGTCTTTAAATTCTGCAAATTCCACGATTCTGCATTTCTGCAAATTCCACAATTCTCCCGATCGATACGTATTTATTCTCCTTTCCACAATTGCGCAAATTCCACAGTGCTCCCAGTCGATACCTATCTAATGCTTTCTTGTCCGCAAATTCCCTTATTCCGCAAAATGCTGATTCCACCACTGTGAAAGCTGCCTGAGTGCTGATTTTCGCCGCAATCCACGATACGTACGTTCTTGCAAAGATGGCGTGTCCTGGGTAGGACGCTCAACTTTAGACGGGACTTGATTCCGTGCTCATGTTTTCTGGGCACTTGCTAACCCACCAAACTGTGATTTTGGATTTTATAAATGGCATATAGATGAAAACTTGCTGAATAATCAGGACATGCTTTTGAATAACTGACGTACCTTATATGCAGACAAGCTTAGGGTCGAGAAAAATTTTTGGGAAATACTACCCCGCACTTGTCGACGCTTCCAACGTTACCTGTTCCTATAATAAATATGTCTCTCTAACATTGTATCTAGAATACTAAGTATGTTTTCAATTTGACCCAATTTAAAAGGCACCGGAGGTAAGGAGAAAGTGAGAATTGGGAGAACATAATCTAAAAAAGCCTCCCACCTTAGAAGAGGATGTGTAGCGAAATTCGTATCAAAAAAGGGCGGCCAGAGTCTTGTCACGGTCACGCAGCACGGCGTTTCGCTCTTCAGTACATCAGCCGGACGAGTTGCCGGCAAGGGCGGTACAACATTAGCGACCGGCTTCCTTAGTCTCTCCGCCCATCTGCAGTCTAGCCCCGTCTAGTGAGTGGCAGGAGCGCGAACGAGAAGGGAGTTTTTGGGTTTATATTTTTCGGTATTTTGGCCGTTATATTTTCGGAATTTCCTTCTTTCTCTGCTGTTACGCTACTGAGCACCCCTACTTTCACATACCACGATGTACCAAATCTATCCCTTCCGGTAAATTTGAGCAATCTCATTGGTCCCATTCTCATTGGTCTCATTGGTCCGAAGTTCGCCCAAAAATGGCTGTTCGTCGAAGAATAACTGGAGGTTGAAGATATGACCCCTTTTCCACTTTACAACCCAAAGTACGATTTCTGAAGTGTTCTGCATATGTATGTTCGTAAACTGACACTTGATTCATGTTACTGTTCACCGTGAACATGTTGTCCCCCCCCCCCCTCCTCTTGTACGAAACAGACGTACCCCGTACACTCAATAAAGTGCACGGAAAATCGGGCTACATCTGGAGTGAACGTATTGCGTAAGGCCACGGTTTGCCAAAAAAGTGCAGTTCGCTCCTAGTTTGAGTGAACACTCGATACCTCGATCATGCCATTGTGTAAACGGTACGATCGAAAAACCAAATACGCTGACGCATGTGACACGCGAGACGTTTGCCATCACTTCAGCCGGAAGTGAGTGATCGCGTTCCTTATTCCCGCTTTCATACTTTGCGGCACCGCCGTCAACTGCGGCAATCGAGATGCCCGTCACCGGCTACGCCAGCGCTTCTGCGACGTGCTGTATTTGTGATGCTCGACCGAAGCGTATTTATAGTACGATCGTATCGAAAGCCCGCGTGAATCTTGTCACAAGATTGTCACCACAATTCATATCTCGCCACAAATTTACGATGGCTCTCACCACAATGATCATACCGCGGTATGTTGGGTCGAGCGCTATAAATAAAGCACGTCGCAATGGTGTCGGCCGTCGTCGACGCCGGAGCCGTAAAGTATAGAAGTGGTCTGTCGTACGTCCTCTTCATATTGGAACTAGCAAAGCGGGTGGGGGGAAATGCGCCAAAAAATCGCGTCAGCGGCGTCGCACTCGCGGCGCCACCAGTACGACTTGCGAATCGATTTTGCTCTTGGGAGCCCGGCAGAGCGTGGCTGCGTCACTTCTGCACTCCAGCCATGCCACACTGTCTCCTCCAGCCACGCCACCCTGCCTCCTCCACCTTTGCCACACTGTCTCGCTAGAAGGCTGCCAGCACCGCTACTGGCACTCGCACCCGCCGCGCCGCCCGCGGCGGGTGCGAGTGCCAGTAGCGGTGCTGGCAGCCTTCAAGCGAGACAGTGTGGCAAAGGTGGAGGAGGCAGGGTGGCGTGGCTGAAGGAGACATGTGGCATGGCTGGAGTGCAGAAGTGACGCAGCCACGCTCTGCCGGGCTCCCAAGAGCAAAATCGATTCGCAAGTCGTACTGGTGGCGCCGCGTGTGCGACGCCGCTGACGCGATTTTTTGGCGCATTTCCCCCCACCCTAGTTGGACAGTGCACATTCGCACACGACAACAGACCTATGTTGCGATGGAAAGGTCGGAAAATAGCATACCCTAGTGAGCAGCAGACATCTTTCAAAGCAATGTCAAATGTACACTGCGGTGCATAATGATAAAGCCACTCATAAATTGTTTAAAAACTATCATAGTAAGATATTTCTAGGAAACTTCTTAGGTATAGATTGTAGCAAATTTGATCGCGCATTCGTACATCGAAACCAAGTTCCAGACCAAAATCAAGGAAAAATTTTATCTTGATTTTTCAAAAAATGCAGCTTTTGCGATGGTGCAAAATGATAAAGCCACCCTAAGTTTTTTCCGTCCCTTCTCATCTTTATTTGTTGAAACGTTTTGCTGCTGTAATGTCTTTTTTTTCAGGTAATGGGGAAAGGAAAACCCTTATTTGATTTTGAAAAAGGCCAAGTTGTCGCAAAAAAAGCGCTGGTATTGTCAAATCGTCATATTGCGCAAGAATTGGACCACAGCCACACAGTCGTCGACAACTTCCACAAAGATCCTGCAACATATGGAACTAAGAAGAGTTCTGGGCGATATCCTTCACTTTACGAGGAGGATAAGCGCCGTATTCTCAGAAAAGCATCGAATTCCACCAAGTCGAGCTCGGATATCAGGTCTTCTTCGGAGCTAAACTTCTCCAAAATAACTGTTTTGCGGGTTCTAAAAAAGTGCAAGTTTATCTCGCGACAGAAAATGAGGAAAGCACCATTCATGACACGAGAACACCGCGAAAATCGAGTGCAGTTCGCCAAAACATGCAGCCGAGTGGACTGGAGTGAGGTAGGGTATTAGGTCGTAAAGTCCCTCTTGCTTTCTTATGATGTTTTTCCTTTCCAGATTGTTTTTTCTAATAAAGAAAGTTCAACTGCGACGAATCAGATGGCAAACGGTATTTTGAGAAAGCACATGCTTCGATTCTCAAGAGATTCCAAAGAAGGGGCCGAATGGTATGGGCCGCATTGAAGAAACGTCTAAAGTTTTGGTTCGTTCCTAGAAAGGTGAGTCTTGCCGTTTATCAAGTGGTTACGCGCAGTGCTCTTCTTTCTTCCAGCGTGAAAATCGGAGCCGAAATCTTGTTTTTGGGCAAGATAACGTACCAATTCACGTCAGCCAGAGCACAAGTGCATGGTTCAGCCGTCATCGAATAAGGCTCCTGCCCTGGCCGACAAATAGCCCAGACGTTAATCCGATGGAAAATGTATGGGGGTTCATGGTGCGACGGATTTACGCAGATAACAGGGAATTCCAAGGAGTTAAGGAGCTCAAAGAGGCTATAATCCACGCGTGGCACCAAGTGGACCAAGATCCCATTAATAATCTTTACATGAGTGTAGGCAATCGGATTTTTCAGGTTATTCGGAGAGAAGGAAGGCCAACAGATTATTAGAGTAGCGTATTGCCCTTTCGTTGTTTACGAGTTGTTGAAATTCCTTACTGGCTTTATCATTTTGCACCACCGCAAAAGCGACATTTTTTGAAAAAATGAAGATGAATTTGTTCTGTTATTTCGAGCTCAAGTTTGGTATTAATGTGTGAATGCGCGATCAAATTTGCTACAATCTATACCTGAGAAGTTTCCAAGAAACATCTTGTTATGATAGTTTTGAAACAATTTATGAGTGGCTTTATCATTATGCACCGCAGTGTATGTGTACGTGCACTGTAAAAAACGGTTTGTTCTCCGATACAAGTCTCCGCAGAGAAATTGAAGCGCATCGTTACACAAATTTTCTTTAAACACGTAGATCAAAGGTATCCTGAATGAGCTGTAAAACCCCTTTATTACTAATAATAAGTACTGGAAGTTGACAAAGGTGAGATCACGCACGCGTTGGAAGAACAATATTAATCAATCACTGACTACCGAATTGTACATTTGAAAGAAACACAATTGCTTGGCAGAAATGAGCACAACAGGAGATGAAGGTCTAATGGAGCGTGTACGGGTGAGTACTGGGCGCGTATAAACTAAAGTCAGACTTCACGATTGTGTAATTCGCCACGCGTACTCGCACCACCATATAATAGCGGGATCGTGAAGTCTGACCTTACCCTACGTACTAGGCGTGCAGAGGCATCAGCTGGTTCTATCATCCACACAAAGTGATGTGAACCAAGTTGCTGTCACCGCCTGCACTTCCATGATACTTCAATACTGCACGCTCCCGGTACGCACCTTCTACGACTCTAACTGAACGTGAAAAGTGCTATTCGAAACAAAGAAAAATTCTAAGAGTCAAGCACAACTTGAACGGCAGTACACAGGGCTAGCTACTACAATTGCCTAGATTCAGAATCACATGAGGACTGCACTATAAAGCAGCTTAAACTTCATAAAAGTTTCCCACACTAAACCAAACAATACAACAGTCAAGCAACCGAAGGCAGTGCTAACGGAAAATACACCGACTTTTTTTTTTGAAATTGGCTCGATCGCGTCTCAATGTAAGGAGGCAATTTCTGATCCTTGAAGTTTTCGCCTAGCTCCGCTCCGCCCGAGTATTGAGCACTACGACGAGACGAGCAGTTTCAGATAATGGTCACTCTGTTAGATTGTTGATAATGCGGCCGTTACCGGAAGTCTGCCTTTTCAATCAACACCGCTATGAATGACACCTTTAATGAGGATGCAATCATCGGATGTATGAGGGACCAGCAGCGCAACTGCCTTCAGATGCTTCTCAAAATTCTTCAATGGCTCAATGACCCAACTTTCTCAATTTTGGGCCGACAAAATGCTTTACACAACCTTTAAGTCGGACACTGAATTAATCGATCCATATTTCATTGTGGGATGATTCCCAAATACGTCCAGCCTCACGAAGCCCGCTGATATAAGCGCCAGTCATCGTTTGTGGAAAGAAACGATTAGTACACTGAAAATGTGAATGGAGAATATTACCTCATAGAGGACTACTGAGCACCAATTAACGCACATTCAGTCCATTTCGAACCGCTTCATAGGGCGTGGCCTACGGACTTGGGTGAGAGTGTACCAAACTCTCTCACCCCGCCGCACACTCTCATTCTCGCCATTCGCCCAAGTCCGTAGGCCACGTCAATCAAGCGCTGCGAAATGGAGTATAGCATTGCTAACCTCCAAAAGATTTCTGCTCTTCCAGACGGAAGAAGAAGAAACTTTTTGTGTGCTAATGTGAAACCGATGTCTGATTCCATGTTTCTACGATTTCCTATACGAAGTCGCGCTGATGCAGAATCACTCGAAATCGAGAAATCACAGAATCGCGTGTTTGACATCAGCCTCAATGCCAGGTAAAAATCTTTACCTCTCCAGCAAAATACAATTTCCCATCGATCGGTGCAGCCAAGTCATCATAGTGCGCTCCTGTTCCTCCAATACGGACATAACTGTACGACATACCGATGTGTGGATCTCTGCCCCAATGTGTCACAACAGCACCATCAGGTTCTGGTATATCCTTAATTACCAACGATTACATAAAAAGTTAAAACTCTGTTTCACCTTCAACTAAAATACCTCGTTTGGGAACAATTGCCTCAAAGTGTCGACAAATATTTGGGCAACTTCCTCATCGCTGTACTTGTTCACGATGTCGACAGAATCACCGCAAACATATGCCATCAAGACATAAAACGGCGCCACTCCATTTTCATCCTGAACCGATTATTTAATAAAATACCGATGAGCACTTTCTCCTTAATGCACTAACCCTGCGAGAAAAATCATAAAACATATTGAAGAGACCACGATCGCAGCTCTTCCGCGGGGCATGACTGAAATAGTCAAGGGTGCCGTCCTTCTTCAAGAGCGAGTTCCAAAAACAACGTGGAAATCGCACAGCCACCTAAAACCACATCAACTATGGTAACAACTATGACTTGGGAACAAATCGTGAATAGTGAAAGACCTTTTCAATGAGTCCAGCTCCGATATACTTCATAGCTCTCGCCTTTTTATCCGGAAGTTTTGGATTGAACCTAACTCTGTGTTTCTGAAGTACTGCCAAAGGTAGCGCTAGTAGCACCTGAAACGAAATGGCTACAAAATTGTCTTGAGCGGATAAAGCCTAAGATTAAATTGTCTAAATAGAAAGGATAACGGAGCATTAGAGACAAATATAGAACTATAAAACTAGCAACCAAATGCGACTCTTGAAGTGAGACCAAAGCAGAGCGAAGGGACAGCGCTTACTTGAAGGGCATTGTGATGCTTTGTGTCTGATTCTGATATAAAGTATAGAATACAATGAGAAATTGAAATAAATTAAATTAAAATCATCTCACTTTATCCGCATTGAATTTCTTGCCGTTTCGACAGTGCACTGATACTGTCTTTGCAGCCCGTAGCCATTCGACTAAGGTCACCTTAAAAATGAATTAATGGCTAAAAGTTACTTTCAAACAATTTCTTTAAAATGTTGCGAGAACTTGTTGATGCATGGAGTACAAAGTACATACCTCATGATCGTAACGAATATCGAGACCTTCCGCAAGGCGCTCGACAAGTTCCCCGCATCCATTGCTAAGTAGCGCGTGGGCCCCTGCAAACTGATTCACAGCCTCATTTTGATCCCAGTTCCTCCAGGATACCTGAATAAACAGAATTTGAAAAAAAAACTCTGTGGTGATTTTCACGAAGAGCGATGGGAACGAAAGGTGAAGCTGGAAACCTTACATCACTCAATTTGGCTCCACAACTGAATTCAGCATTCCCTAGATTGAACTGGAATGCTCGCTCAAACGCATCGCCCCATTTGAGTCGAGCTCCTTTCACGAGTTTTTTGTGCGCGATATTGATCTGATCTGAAATACAAATTTAGGTACTTTGAAGCATGGAGGGCAGAAATCGTGGAGCAATTCGGTGTTTCGCAATGAGCTGTGAAAAGAAACAATTATTGAACATTTATTAACAAACGCTTTACTTAACATAACCAATTTGAAATAAACTCACAGATCACAGATGGTGTATCAGGGCATACGATTTGGGCAATCTAAGAAAGGCATTCAAGCAAACTATTAAAGTCTAAAGCTCAAAGTACATATGACACTATCAAACAAAGGCAATGCCTTCGAACTTGTGGGCATCGTGCAGGGTAGAATCAGGTAAGAGTATCTTTCCATTGACGTCGAATACAGTCACATAGCTGGCAACTGGCTTGCCGTCCTTTTCTTCGGACTTCAGAGCGATGATGAGGTTATCGTTTGTGTCAGGAATGAATTGAAATGCCGAAAATCCACGGGACGGATGAGTAAGTTCACCCACGTGAACCACTTTGAAGGAAGAGAACGAAGAATCGGCAATGATGAGCAGATTGGTGCCTCTGAAAACCCAACGAATTACCAAATGGACAGCAAAAGAGACCTTCAACTTACCTAGTCTCGTCTTCTGCTTCACTGTACTTCTCGTGAGAAGCTCTCCTTGGAAGGAAAAACCATTTCTGGTGTATATCAGACCACTGCACGGCTTCATGGATCATATATCCAGGATACTCTATTCCTGCAGCACGTCGGACTTGGACGAAAACGTCGCGCCAGTTTACATGAATGATCTATACGGAAGTGTACATTCAATGAATTTGAAATTCTATGAACTTGCCTGGGGCAGTAGTTCAAATAAAGATCTTGAGAATGTGCGCAATGATGATGTTATTTACGGTAAAGAAGCGGAGTTCCATGATGGATCGAATGGGTTACCCCATCAATGAATGAGCAAAAAAAGAATATGACCTGCACCCAAGTTATAATGCAGATTAGTAATGCAACACCAAAAATGCCCTTGTTTGTTCGAAAATGCCCTTCCTTCCTTGTGAGCAATCACGCCCCCGATCGGCAGTCACCAAGCCCCCAAGCTGGCTTACGTGGATTTATAATACAACACGAAATGAGTGGAACACTGGTGATAAAGACGCAAACCCGGCAAACTACATGATATCGTATGTGCGGTAACGAGCGAGAGGGAGCTTATTCGAACAACGTATCTCCATGCTGTTTCCCTAATCTCTCTGAGATCGGGAGAGATGATTTTCGAAAACTCTCAGGGAAACCTCAAAGGTAAGAAAATGGTCATGGATAGGTAACATCAATTTTGAACGATGTGGCTCACATCTTCCCAGCGTTACATTTAATTTGCGAATAATATTGCAGAGAATAAAACTGTCATTTGCTTTCAAGCACAAGCCACAAAAATTGCCATGTTATGGCTAGAAGTGGTCAAAAATTATCAAAGACATGTTTAGCGCTGAAATCAAATCCTTTTTGGTACAAAGGAATGATCTTCAATAAAATCGACTGACTACTTGAAAAAAGCTTGGCAGCAATCTAAGATTTTCAGTTACGACTATAATAGAAAATTGAGCCACTATCTACCGCTTTGAGTTTGCACGGAAAGTATTAAAGTATATTGAAGCTAATGAACATAGCAAAAAGGGACTACTCACTTCGCCTTTGCGGGATATCACTTTTACCCACATAGGATGGTCATTTACATATTCACCCTCGGTAGTCGTCCATTCCTGAAAAGACTTCACTACGCTGATTCGCCGCACTCACATACCATCACCACTGAATGAGCGAAACACAAACCTTTCCCAAACCACCAGCGTAGAGATGCTCATCTTTTACAGTGAGCCACTCAAGCTTTAGTCCTTTGGTAGCATTTCCGGGCCCGTCGTTCACGAATATCCAAGGAAAAGCCTGAAACATATCGCACGACGTATAGCATAATCTGCAACTTCCCTACTTGACGATATGAAAGAACGCCCACCTTACCATCCCGAATTTCATATATTAAGCCAGTTCTGTCGTCTCCAACAAGCAGCCGTCCATCGAAAACTACGAGATCAGACAGCTCCATGGCACGATCACCGGACGATATTTCACTAGAAATAATCACCTTAAAGACTTCTTAATAAAAATATTCAAAACAAAAAAATTACACGTACGTGCTCAGTGAGAATTCAGAATTGGGCGTCCATTCAACCGAAACTTTCTCATGATCAGGACTGATTCTTAAGACACCACGCTTGGCGAAACTTGTCCACTTTTTGTTGGAGACTTTACTATCATGGTCAAGATCAGTTACTATCAGCAAATCAATCTCTACTGTTTGGTCATCTAATATTCTTGTTTGGTATATTTGACTGTTGTTGTAAGAGGAGTCCTGAAAAAAAAATTTATAACGAGCGCAATTGAGAAATCTTACTTATGATCACCAAACCGAGTTGCAAATACAAACGTGCCATTTGTGACTGCTGGACTGGAGCAGGATGGCTGATGAAAAAGCGC
This sequence comes from Trichostrongylus colubriformis, assembly GCA_963978905.1. Taxonomy (NCBI): domain Eukaryota; kingdom Metazoa; phylum Nematoda; class Chromadorea; order Rhabditida; family Trichostrongylidae; genus Trichostrongylus; species Trichostrongylus colubriformis. The sequence continues at coordinate 40,265,183 of OZ022259.1, forward strand.
ATAAAAAGGGCGGTTGAGATTACTGATGCAACTGCAACCATGACCAGATCAAATGTTGAAGCTCCTGGAGCTCCAAGAAATTTACTCAGATTTAATGACCCAAGTACGCCGCTCCCATTTTTCTTCCGTCGTTGCTCTGGACGACGTGGCATTACCATTTTATTACTGAAAGAATCCTATTCGGGAAATAGAACGAATGTTAATGTGTATTGTAAAGACGAATATACGAAAAAGCCACGTCAAAATCACGATAGAATCTAAATAAAAGGAAAACCGAACGGATAATGAAAAACAATAAAATGGAACGTAATAATTACGAGGCAGACGACCTTGTCGGGTCGATAATACGACTCGATACCTCGAGTGATAAGAACGCGGCACGGTGGAGAAATCACGACGCGAAGGAAAGAAATGTATACTGGTCATTAGATTCTCATCAGCACAAAGCACGAAACAAAAAGGGCGAAAAACCCCTGAATGTCGGGAAAAGCGCACCTGACATTCACCTGTACCTCACAGATCAATTGGTAATAATATTCTTCAGCAGATGAACCTCCCGCGAGAGATAGCCGAGCCGTAGAGCATTCCAGTACGTGCCGTAGACGAAGGTAAATATGATGACAATCGAGTTCAGAATACACATTCACAGTGGCTGGTTACACAGTGCAACAGTCGATAACACCAGAGTACCGCAACAAAAAAGGTCTTTCGCATTAGGAGTCTCACGAGGGGTGCAAAGTGCCGTAATGCTCCCGGCAGCAACCAGCTCCTTTCACATTTTAGCGAACTAGTAGAACGTTGGTACACACATGGAGAGGAGCAAACCATTCAAAACGCTGTAGCAATCTCAATAGTTTAGAAAGAATTAGACCAAGACGCATTTTCGAATGAGTATGTCACCCACACAGTTCGAATACATAAAATCAGTTCCAGTTCGATTTTGCCTTTTCGCAAGTTCACAGGAATACTTGTCAAAACCGTGCCTTGAGCAGTTCACCTTTGAGAAATAAGAATTTCACACATTTAACTGATGGTTTCGACAAACAGAAACGACAACTATGTAATGGCTGATAAAACAGTTTCAAAGTAAATAAACACACCAAGAACGATACTGTCTGTGTAAATCAGTTCTGTCAGTGTCAATCAAGCAAACCTTAGCACCTATGCACAACTTACCCATGAGACTATGGTCAGGCCCTTTAGTGTGCGAACGCCAGTGTCCAAGTATGTCGTGGATACAGTTCCAGTGCTCATCGGCAATTCTGTCTACCTGGATAAGAAAACTAGAAATAATCTATCCAAATACCTGCACCTACACAGCATCTTTTTGAGATTGTGGATGAGACTTCACTAGCTTTGAACAAATGAATAACAAAACATTTCTTCTGTACAACAACGTACCTTGTGGTTCATTACTTTCCCTGTTACCGAATCCATCATAGCACATTCACGATGAAGAGGACGATAAGGGATGTTTGCCTAGATTTGAGTGAATAAAATGTAGGTAACTGAAGGTAACAGTAGTATGACCATCGGAGGAAGAAATTTTGATTACCTGATGACACATGACAACAATAGGATTATTCATTATGCCAGTAATCAATTGCGCACCACATCCTACTGGAATTCCCAAACTCAAATCGTCCTGGAAAAGATTACCGTTCTTTTAAGGCAACAGCCAAAGGCTGACAGGCAGTTACCTGCATTCTGCCACCAGGCCTGTCCTTCGCTTCCAAGACGGTCACTTTTGTTCCCAGCGACTGTAATTGACGGGCAGCCGCCAATCCACTGATCCCCGCGCCAATTATAACCACGTTGGCAGAGCGCTTAAAGCAAAAGCAACACGTGTGATGAAAATGATTATCAACCATAGATGAGGTGACACTTATGGTAAGAGAAAGCAAAAAGGTGAAAGGTAAAAAGCAGTTATCTGAAATACATATCGACTAGCAAACTAGCAATTGGCGCACATATGGCATGCCAACGTGGCATTATGTCGTGATAAGTGGTGCAGAACAATGTCCGCCGAGAAATAACGAATTCAGAATGTCCAAGTGAGGGAGAGCCCCACAGTGGCGAACCGCAACTCTGTCTCACGATCGCGGCGATAAATTGGTAAAATAACGCGACGGCTGCGATCGCGAAGTGTAACTGCGGCATCAGCCTGTATTCAAACAAATATCTAACTCCGAAACTGTTCTTACCCTTGTTCTGCATGAAAGTGGTGCATGTATCGAGAGGAGGCCAATGTTGACTATTGATTTCACGTTCAAATATTCATAGATCTTCTTCAGTTCTTGCGTTTGCCAAACTCGACTTAGACCGCGAGAAATCAGATACTTTTTACAATGATCGAAGGTGAGATACTCCTAAATCAATCGGTAGAAGTGGAACGAATTTTTCCGGGAAGGAGTCATAACACTTATAACGAAGAACACTTACGAAAGGATTCATATTCCACAGAGTGATTACGAGGTTACGAAGTCCAAGGTATATAATGGGCTCAGCAGAATACTGAGGAAAGCGTTTCTGAAGGAACCATTTTCATATCAGATCGATCAACGGTCATCACTATGGAAATAAAATTCTTGAATAGGGAAGCACACTAGTGATATTAAGATTATTCTCCTCACCACTTCATCGTGCTCCATTACATCCGGGCGAACACAAAATGCCATTGGTTCGTCAGGTATGTGGAACGGTGCCATAAACGACGAAGATGGAAGTTCTGCAATGAAGGAACCTTAGTCGCATTATTTTTCAAATTCTTTGACTAATTGACGTCTATACAGCTCATGGTAAAATGGTCCTCTCATGCTCACACTGCCGAAAAGCGCACAAAGATGCACAACTTCAGGCAGGCGCACAAAGATGCAGCACTTTAGGCAGCTCTGTGTTTGAAGGTACCGGGAGGAGTAAAGGGAAAGTGAGACTGGGAATACATGTTCTCTGAAAACAAACCTTCCATGTCAAAAGAGGTTATGTGTAGCGAAACTCGCAATCGACTTGGGGTCATATCTCGATCCCGCAACATGGCGTGTTGTTCTGTTGTTCATCAGCTCGACGAGTTGCTGGCGAGGGCGGGACGACGGTCGCGGCCGGCTGATGCGGCTCCGTTAGTCTGCAATCTTCCCCGGCTAGTGACGCAGAGGGGCACGAGAGAGAAGGGGTTTTTGGGTTTTTAATTCTCTGTTATTTCGCCGTTTTATTTCGTACTTTCTTTACTGTTACACTGCTGAGCACCCCTACTTTCATATCTCACAATCTGCCGAATTCATCCTTTCCGGTGTTTTCTATCACAACAGTCATAAATCGGCTCCTATCATGGAAAACAGGGTTCTTGTGCTACAGGGGTGTATGTCGTTTGGCGCGGCCCTTGCAGCTAATTTGCCAATGGGGCGCATGGGCCTCTGGACTCTCCCAGATTTACCTAAGCCTTTTTAGGAGAGGAGCTTTGGTAGTGCCCCATTGGCAAATTAGCTCCAAGGGGCCGCGCCAAACGACCGTCTCCCTGCTACAGCTCTCTTAAGAATTGTGCAATTTTGCGATTTCGCATACGAAACTCGCAGAATCTCGGGATCGCGAGGTCTGATATGAACCGACCGCTTAAAAGGTTCGACTCTCACATTACACACCATGGTCGGTTCACTTAGACTGAGACGCAGAAAGAGATTCATCAGCCGTAACTGGCCACTTCCATGTGAATACCAATCAGTGGGCAAGCATAACTTATTCAAGACATCTGGACATGAACAGCACTTTTCTAATTTTATCTTTTGTTTGTAACTGTGAAGAAAACAGTAGATAACTCACTCTCTTCTCCCATATAGATTGAGACAGCAGGACTTAGTCCAACCTCGTCCAAATAGTAGTGGTCCCGCAGATAATATAACGAAGGTGAGTTGTGCAGGAGCGGAGCAACAGATGCCGATAGAATCCAATTTGGGTGACGAGCATCAGCAGCCAGCTTTACAAGAAACATTAAAGTTATCTAAGCAGATGTCAAATAAATCTAGAAGAAGCTACACCTTGTCTTCGGGTACGTTACAGTCGAAGCAGTGGAAATTTTCTATATCTTCAGTCGAAATCACAGCTATCGGCTCCGAATCGGACTTTCGAAATTTGTGACAATCAGGGCACTCTAACCAATACGGCAGCAGCTGATCCTTTAGAAAAAAATCTCAAACGCACAACTTACAGGCAATTGTGATCTTGAAAAACAACAAAATTTTCTACGGCCCACCTGAACGAAGAACCTAGGAGTTGGGAAACAACGACTCATTTTGCACCAAACCACTTTCCAGTCGGCAAACTGCTGAGAATAAGTACGACCACTGCAATAAAATATATTCCTTAGGCTGATCAAACAAATAAAAATCTTATTTTAACAAGATGAAGGCACACAGCTCACGAATTGACACCTTCCGAACATGACTAGCTTTCAAGAAACTCAAAAAGGGAACCATAAGCTCTGAGAAAATCTCGGAAAAACTCTAGTATTTTTGAAAATGGAACAACTCACTATTTCCATATATCGTCATAACATGTACTGCAAACATGCTCGCCTTTCGTGATATGATAGAAATTCTTCCCACAGGCATCAGTTAGCGTTTTGAGACAGCTACAAACAGATTTTTGAAAACGGCAAGCTTTACAGAGCAGAAGTAGCTTTGAAAAGCTGTAACTTGCTTCGGGTTGATAGATAAAGAACAGGATTTCTGGAGAGCACAATCGCTTCGATCACACGATCCTTCACGTGACTCGGCGCCATTCCTCTTATCCTAAACAAGGAGTGAGGGAAGTATGTAACATTTTTGAAAATAGGAAACGGTTCGAAGAATTTATGGGAGCAGTGGCACAACAGCTCAACAATTTTCGCAGACCCTGTGCAGATAAATTGCTGACCATGACTCGCGCACCTCTTTATGATGAACTTCTTAGGAGTCGTATATCTCCGCAATTTTAACAGAAGTAGAATATGTCACCTATCCCACACATTCAGTAAGTGATCGATCTCTTTATGTGAAAAAAACTTTATAAAGAAACCTTTGAAGCGTCTGATTGCCCAGGTTGAATGTCTAGCTTGATTTTCTTCATTGCTACTTCAGCACATTGACGTTTATGCTTCACACGAGGGGATGGTGGAGTCGAATCGCTATCATCTTCATAGTCATCGATGGGCTCCGCCTTAATCAAATGTGCAGTAAATGCAGCCCAAGCTAGTTCCAGGAAGTCCTGCGGATACCTTAATGAGTTTGAAGTTCCTTGTGATTTCCGATTTCCGGTGTTGATCATGGTCGTTGCCTTGTTCCACCGATGACCCATCATCCTCATCCATCGTGTTTGAGAACAACCTGAAATTCGTGATGAAACACCGTTCAGAACAAAGCACAACATTCAGCGGCGAGGCATTTCGTGATGCGATCTATATATGAATTACTAGAGGGTGTCTTCAATATGGTATCAATTTGCTCAGCATACAAACCGATTGGATACTCGGTAATGGACCGACAAAACAGGTACGAAAACGTCACACTTGATTCTCCCACATTATCTAGCGCAACTATTGGGTTGTCTGGAATGTTCTCAACGTTTTCAGTATTTCACTTTGAACGATCATAACTTCATTCATACTCATCGGATTAAATCGAAATAGGCACCGTTCGAATCAGCACACTTTTTTCAATGTGACATAAGTCGATAATTTCCATCAAAGAGAAAAGTGAGTGGTCGAGAATCCACGAAATCCACAAAGGCTTTTTTGCCCGGTCCTGATTGAAGTATTTTCCAACAAGGAAGTTCTGGAAATGTTTGAAAAGGTGATAGTCGGTTGGTGAAAGGTCTGAAAAATATGGTGGGTGAGGTAGAACTTCCACCCCTAATTCGTTCAACTTATGGATAGCGATTTTTGAATCGTGTGGGCGGCCGTTATCATGCAAAAGAATCGGGCGTTTTCTGTTGACAAGCTGCAGCTGACGCAATTTTCCGTACATTCCGTCGATTTCTCCCCAGTAGGACTCTGCAGTGATGGTTTAGCCTGGTGACAAATAGTGGATCACACCAGATCTTTGAAAATCGCCTTCGTGGTTCGTCGGCAGCCCGGAACGTCTCCTGCTATCATACATGATCCACTCTTAATCATAGGAGACAATTCCCAAAAATGGGCCGTTTCTGTTGCGCAAATACAGTGAAGAAGAAGCCTCGTGACGTGCCAATTTCTACCGGTCACTCTAATTGTGCGGCACCCACTTGTGGAGTTTTTTTTTTAAACCTTCCCAATGCGTTTCAGACCATCCGCAACAGTGGATTTGCCAACGCCCAGCTTTGGTGCAATCTGTCGAACTGCTTGGGATGGGACAGCCTCCACAAACGCCTTCAGATCCTCGTCAGGAACTGCTTTAGGTCGACCGCTACGAGGTTCATCTTTAAGGCCGAAATCTCCATAACGGAATCCATTGAACCATTGTCGCACGGTGCTTTCTCCAATACTATTAAGCCCCCACACCTAGTTAATTTGTCGAGCTGTCTCGACTGCGGATTGACCCAATTTGTAGTTGAAGAAAAATATGGTCCGAAGTTGCTCTTCTAACATGCTTCAAAAAGTCTTGCGAAAAGGTGGTCTATCAAGCAATGGTCAAACGGCACTTATACCATCAGATAACGCAAAAAATTCTCTTCAGGATGTACCACTGAGACGCAAGGGAGAATGAGTTTCAAATCAGCAATGAATGTACAAAAAATAGTAACACGAAACGCTGAGAACTTTCCGGACAATCTGATATTAAAAGTGATGCAACAGTCGCGATTTAGGGAGGTCCATTTTCATAGCTTTACGACCCTAAGACGACTTCGCAGGGGGACATCCAGAATCGCGAAGTCTCACATCAGCCTGAAGCTTACGCTATGGTGAAAATTTCCAAGTAAATGGAAAAGGTAAAGAGTCACTTCAACAGAAAAGACTCCAACAGAAGAACCAGAATTGCCGCAGTTCGCATGGACATGCGTGGGTGCAGACTGGCGCACATGGTGCTCAATGACATCTGCGTCGCCTTGCATCTGCACCTGCGCTATACCGCGCAATAGTTAAAGGAAAACGAAAAACATTCAGGAAAATACTTGTAAGAAACATCAGGAAATCATTTAACGGAGGCGCGCTCACTTATTCAGTGCTTCGTCACGTATATACTTATTATCATTTCAATGTTCCGAAGTAAACGTCAGTAAGTGTGGAGTATGCTAGTAATTTTTTTTTTGCTTGTTTATGAGAATAAGTAATACTGTCAATGTTCAAAATTGAAAAATGCAACTGCATACTACCAACATGATAACCGAAACAGAAAAGAATGATGCTAATGTAGTTGGTAAGGTGGGGAGGGGGGGGGGGGGAGCGCTCCACTGTGATCAGCTTCCGGGGCCTTTTGCCCAAGCCATAGTTTAGGGGTAAGTCCCTACCCCCCTTGAGTGAGGCACAGATGAAAATATATATACTATCGAGTGTAAAACCTGATGGTTGAAGAACGGTCTCGGATGGGACAACAGCGTGGCAATGCCCCCCCCCCTTCCCCCTCCCCCTACTATATTCACACCGAAAATTCAGCACCGCAAGTGTGTCGTCATTTCAAAGAAAAATTTGCACGTCTTAAAGATAGTGATGGGGTAATATGGTTTTCCCTGAAGTCCCCAAAAGTAGTCAAACTCATGGGAACTAGGGGTCCATGAAGCCTATTTGTCGCAAAATCCCCGTCTCAAAGCGCGTCCCTGAGCTACGAGAATGGCGTAGCGGTCAACAGCTGACGCCTTTGCATGACAGACCCTCCGTTTTTGCTAACACGAGTGAGGTGTAGATTAATGAGCATGATAACGAATGTTACTTGTCTTATTTCCACCTTTTATCCTCTACTGTTGCACTTCTGAGCGATTCTACTTTCATATTCATCAACAGACCGAGAACCGTGTTCGCTGTTTTATAACACACAGTCTCCATAACTCACGCCCCGTACTCCTTGTTTAAAGGGGACTTCGTAGCTCGACCCTCCCCATGACTTCTTGTCAGAAGCATGTGCTCCGTGAGTCCAAAGCCTGTGCACGAAATTTTCGTAGATTCTATCATCGAATATGAAAATATAATGCAAAGACAATACCAACACTATGGCACTATCTCCGATTAAGCTAAACATTGGTATTCGTGAATCAACAGAAAGTTTCCAGAGAACTGGTACCGCTCAAGGCTCCCGTTGAATAATCCACAAACAAAATCTTCTGTTCACGTCAAAATGAACAAGCACTTAGTGACCGTTCCTCATCACTACAAAACAAAACTATTCCCGCAAAAAAATAGACAAGTAACATTCGTTATCATGCTCATGAATCTACACCTCACTCGTATTAGCAAAAGACTGGACCTACACTGAGGAAGAAAGGCGTGATGCTCAGGAAGCTCTCAATAGATCTGTAGAAAAGATGCTCGATTGGACTGTTTCCTGGAGTTTGGAAGTCAATACTAGTAAAAGGTCTCTGTTCTCCCTGGGAGGGATCCCTCTAAAAATTCTGTTTCCTGATATGACTCGTTTACAAAATAGGGAACAAATAAAGGATCTCGGAATCAAGTTGACTAAAAATCTAAACTGGAGTTTGCAAGTTGAAGAAGTCAGTGATAAAGCACCCAGGTTGGTTCATCTCCTATTTAGAAACGTTCATTATGCCGATGTCACCGTATGGATCAGACTCTCCAAATCGTACATCCTCCCCGTCGTAGAATACTGTAGCTCCATTTAAAGCCCGTATCTAGTCAAAGACATACAAAAGCTGGAAAAAGTACAGAAAACTTTTACTAGAATTTTGTATTACAGACTATTCCCTAGCCCAAGTATCCCGATACCTTGCCAACATACCAAGCTTGTCTTCGAAAGTTTAATTTGAAGAGCCTTTTCCACAGAAGAATTCTATCAAATTTAATCTTTGCGTTTAAGATAATGAATGGAGAGACTCGTCCCCGCCCTTCCAATTTTTGGATTTTTCGTCCCACAAATGGTCGAGGCGGCTTTCAGACGTTTGGTCACAGCTTGGGCAGATTCCACAAAAAACTACGCTATAATAGTTTTATATTACGCACTACTCGCTGAATCTCGAAACTGCCCTCTTCTGCCTTGACGTCCAAAGTCGAACCCTTAAAGCTGCATTGAATAGGTTGAACTTGTTAGAGATTCTTGGTTTAGAAGATGTTTCCTAGCCCTTTCAATTGTCTTTTTTGTTCATTCTTCTACGTGACTTTCTCACAAGTGGCAGAGTGACTTAGCATTTCCGGTCGTCATCTCCTACAAATAAAAGCTACTAAGAAAAAGGAAGAGAACTGCGGAGTTATCGACAAAACAAGTACCCAGCATCCTACAAGCTCCTTACTTGTAAAACTCGCTCTGGTCTGCGATATTGGTCTGGTGTTGCGTGGCATATGTCAAGTCTGCATGTTCCACGTGGGTGGCCGGTATACCCGTGTCTCGAAGTTCAGGTAGACTCCCATGACCCCGCTTGTGGCGTAAGGGCACCATGGCCGGCTGGTGCTGGCATTAGCTGCCGCGCCCATCCCAAATTTCTCAAGACCAGAGCCTGATTTGACACTACAAGTCTTACAGGTTTGTGAGATTGTGCACTGGTCCAGTGTTGTAGGTAGCTCCACTTCACCCTCAGCTTTTTACTTAACGTCGGGAAATGCTGCTTACTTGTCCACCAGATTTTGAGAGTAGGACTGTTTTTCGATCCTGATGCAGTTTCTGTGTAAATTATTTGCCTATAGTACACTGCGGTGCATAATGATAAAGCCACTCATAAATTGTTCATAAACTTTCATAGTAAGATGTTTCTGGGAAACCTCTCAGGTATAGATTGTAGCAAATTTGATCGCGCATCTACACATCAATACCAAACTTGAGCTTGAAATAACAGAACAAATTTATCTTCATTTTTTCAAAAAATGCAGCTTTTCCGATGGTGCAAAATGATAAAGCCAGTAAGGAATTTTAACAACTCGTAAACAACAGAGGGACAATACGCTACTCTAATAATCCGTTGGCCTTCCTTCTCTCCGAATAACCTGAAAAATCCGATTGTCTAGACTCATGTAAAGATTATTAATAAGATCTTGGGTCCACTTGGTGCCACGCGTGGATTATAGCCTTTTTGAGCTCCTTAACTCCTTGGATTTCCCTGTTATCTGCATAAATCCGTCGCACCATGAAGCGCCATACATTTTCCATCGGATTAAGGCCTGGGCTATTTGCCGGCCAGGGCAGGAGCCTTATTCAATGACGGCTGAACCATGCAATTGTGCTCTGGCTGTGCCCTTATCTTGCATGAAAACAAGATTTCAGCTTCGATTTTCACGCCAGAACGGGAGAAGTGCACGGCGCATGACCACTTGGTAACCGGGGGAACTCATCTTTTTAGGGACAAAACATAACTTCAGACGTTTCTTCGATGAAATGGCGGCCCACACCACAACGCCCCCTCCTTTGAAATTCCTTCTCAAAAATCGTAGCTTGTCCTTTCTTAGATCATGCCAGTAATATCGGAGTGTCTTCTTCAGCCTTACAAAACAATCTGGAGAGGAAAAACATCATATGAAAGCAAGAAGGATTCTACAACCTAATACCCTACCTTACTCCAGACCCTCGGCTGCATGTTTTGACGAACTGCACTCGATTTTTGCGGTGTTCTCGTGTCATGAATGGTGCTTTCCTCATTTTCTGTCGCGAGATAAACTTGCACATTTTTTCAGAACCCGCAAAACAGTTGTTTTAGAGACGTTTAGCTCCAAAGAAGACCTGGTATCGGAGCTTGACTTGGTGAAATTCGATACTTTTTCTGAGAATGCGGCGCTTATCCTTTTCGGAAAGTGAAGGAGATCGCCCAGAACTCTTCTTAGTTCAGGATCCTTGAGAAAGTTGTCGACAACTGTGTGGCTGCGGTTAAATTCTTGCGCAATTGACGATTTGACTATCCCTCCGCTTTTTTTTTGCGACAATTTGGCTTTTTTCGAAATCAGATAGGGGTTTTCCTTTCCCCATTACCTGAAAAAGAAAAACATTACCGCAGAAAACGTTTCAGCAAATACAGATGAGAAGCGACGGAATAACTTAGGGTGGCTTTATCATTTTGCACCATCGGAAAAGCTGCATTTTTTTGAAAAAATGAAGATAAATTTGTTCTGTTATTTCAAGCTCAAGTTTGGTGTTATGTGTAGATGCGCGATTAAATTTGCTACAATCTATACCTGAGAAGTTTCCCAGAAACATCTTACTATGAAAGTTTATGAACAATTTATGAGTGGCTTTATCATTATGCACCGCAGTGTATATATATTGTTTATGATTCAAAAGATTTAGTTAGTTTTATGTAATTAAGTATGTTTCAGTACATTAATAGTTTCCGTCTCTTAGCCTGTTGCCTACTTCAGTTCTACCTGTAGCTATGTGACATCCGACGGCGCGTCACGGCACGCATAAATAAATAAATAAATAAGTACAATTACCTTTACCCTGTCCACGGCTTTCTAATAATTCGAAAGCAACGAGCAAAATTGGGTGCTATGTGAGTTAGGGGGGGGGGGCCAGCGCACTGTGCTCTGCATCTCTAACGTTACGGTGGAGCGCAGAGAAGTTATAGCACTAGCCGGAGCGGGATCGAATTGTGTACAGAAACGATCTGGGTGAAGTCCATCCTATGTTAGCCTGAGCCTTAGAGAAGGAGATTCCCTATCCCTAGGCTTAGGCGATTACGCGTAGGTGGTTCTTTAGTCTAGTTGAAGCGAATTTTTCTAACGTATACGTACATATACTAACGAAAGAATAATTCAATCGTTTTTTCAGTTAGTTAGCTATATCTAGGCATAAAATAACCTTGAGAATGCCTATAAGCAGAAATTGGGCTCGACCAATCCTTTTGTTGAGTGGCCCCCCCCCCCCCCCCCTAACTCACATAGCACCCAAAATTGGCAAGACACAATTGAGAATGGGATGATGATCGAATGGAAAACGAGAAAACGATAATAAACCCTTTGAAAGGACTGAACGTCGATTTGAAAGGGACGATTGCTAACACTGCGTATAAGTACCAGGGAAAGCTGTGTAGATACACACATTGGCCAACCACCGTAAACTCACGGCAAAATCATGCCGCGATTTTTTTTCGAGTGTGACACGTTTGCGCGATGTTATTCATAATACTTTTCCATAATTCTAAACTTTCAAGTGTTTGTTGCATGCTGACGAGTGATACATATGATGGGCGGGTCAAATAAAGTCGGGGGAGACGCAATTTTGCGTCGACGTTTCACCCACGTCAAAGCTTCTTTCCCTCCCTAGGCTTAGGCTAGAGTAGATGAGACCTATGCTTTGACATACGCTTTTTCATGTAGAAGGAGGAGATATCAATTTTAGCCTAAGTCTAGGGAGGAAAAGGAGTTTCGACGTCGACGAAAAGTTGCGTCTCCCCATCCCCCCACCTCCCTTAAAAAAAACTTTATTTGACCCGATAGGCGTTATGCGACTGGACAAAAAGGAAGATAATTGTTCGCTTGCATCTAATTGTAAGTGCCACACTTTCTAGGCTTACTCTAACTATAAATCTATGTGAACTCACTTACACTTCCCCGTACTGCTTCCTAACTCTACTGGCTTCTTTTGATGTGCTGGGGTAGATTCAGATGCATCAGCCCTTCCCTTCCCCCATATCCACATAGCGCCGCGATCTTATCAAATTTATCGCTTCACGCTATGAACTTTCAAACTTCCCATTGTCGTGTCCGAATTGTTCTTCCAGCTACGCCCACTGCGCTAATTCCGCACGGGTAATTCAGGTGCTATTAATAGTAAACCAATGAGAGCTGTGTCAAACTCCTTAAAAAGCAACTGTTTCGGTTCTGAGAACCACCACTGGTTTCTATCCTTCACCACGCTTCAGCGCAGGCAACTTCTCCACGAAAGGTGGCCAAAATTTGTGAAATTCTCTGGGGTCAAATAAAGTCGGGGAGAGGCAAAGCTCTCACCGACGTCGGAGCTCCTTTCCCTCCCTAGGCCTAGGCTGAAGCAGATGAGACGGATCTTTGGCAAATGCTTTTTCTGTTACAGGGGTGATATGAATTTTAGCCTAAGCCTAGAGAGGGAAAGAAGCTTCGACGTCGACGCGGAGTTGTGTCTCCTCCGCGACTTTATTTGACTCTCATCTAAGCGGAGAAGTGCTTTGGAAAATATGTCGGTAGGTTCAAAGTTTTTGTACAATTGGTATAAATTCCATTATTCAGTTCTACAAAATATCCGTGATCCACATGCTGACACTATACTGGCAAAAAACTGTTTACTAACTTTTAAACGACTTATTTACTAGTACATTCGCTCAGTGATTTTTAAAACTACATAAATGGGTTTATGGAATTTTGCACCTATAAGTACACACCCAGAGACAATTTTTCTTGGTTTTTACACAATATTAGATTTCAAAGGCGAGCAAATAATGATCGCTACTACACAGCGCATTCAAAAAGAAAAGGTCTGTGAACAGTTTTTGACAATAAAACTTTTACAATCACACGTATATATTCCGACTTGATACATCGTTAGGGTCTACGAGAGAAAAGATTATTATAGTACACAGTCGTCAATCAAAAAAAGGACAAAAAGCAAACGTGATCTATAACGGTCTTCACTACCACAATGGTCAGCGGAATAAGCAGCAGCAGCACAGCAATAGGCAAAGGAAGCAAATCGAGACAAAATGTACGACTAAGCTACAAAGGTATAGTGTAGTGAAACATGTAACGTCTGAAAGAACGTAACACGATGAAAACAAATCATAGTTTGGCAAATGTAAGTTCAGGCCATAGATCAGCCAAAGAACACCTATTAAATATGAGCACGCACGGGAATATTAGTGAAACAAAGTCGCTGTATGACCTACAGTTAATCCTCATTAAGGAGATAATGGGTGATAAACAAAACAGCGTGAGGGAAAGTTTAAGGAAAATGTGCATGCAAACCGGCTGTCTGTTACACAAATTCGTCGAGCCTTTAAAAAAAAAAACAATGGAAATGATGGGCCCGAATTTTACGATAAACAAACGCACGACGAACACAGAACAGCAAAGCTACAGCTTTGAGCAACGCGTATCACAGTGACCCCTCTCATCATACAAATTACAATCGACGACAAAAAATACAGCCTGAAAAACCCTTGGATTACAAGAAAAATAAATCTTGTAAGATCGAAAAGTTAAACATGAAAACATGTTGGAAAGAATGCATACGCACCATTCATGCAGTAAATTCAGCAGGTGGGGCCTCATCCTCTTCCTCAAGTTCACTTTCGGGTGACTTCTCCTTTTCGGCAGACTGCCGCACACCATCCTCAGTGGTTACATCGTGCCGCTAAATTATAATCATCGGTTTGAAAACGATGTATATCACACCCTATCTTCAGCGAATAATCGCGATGACATATTCAGAGAGTATATTTAATGCCATCAAATCTAACAAAACCTCCAACAGAAGGAATTCAAATCAAGCAAGACATAAAGTGTATTATGCACTGGAAGAATTAGAAATCCTTGAGCTCAAAAACAGAATGAGGACACGATTCCATGCTCTTCAAGTGAAGTGTGAAAGCCTATAGCCGGATTCTTCTCGCGAGCAACCCATGCCTTTCAACAGTTCCAGGATTCTTCAACCCACGTTTAGCCCTCACGGAGTCAGTTCGAGCTAAACCCACTTCCGCTGCGATCAGAAAATGTTAATAACTGGAGCAGTCCAGAAAAAAAGCCTTGACACTTCTACTGTGATAAGACTGCGGGGTGTTCGGAAATCTACGCAAGTCGACTACTTAATGACGGGGTAACCTTTATAGATACCCTTCTTTTCGTAATTTCCTACAAATTACCTCTGCTAAAGAACCATGATTTTCCAGCCTCAGAAAACGCGTATTATACATCTATATTATTGAAAACGTATGAAAATCCATGCAATATGATTTCAATGAGCGCAAATTTACCGGACCTCATTATAGACTTCATCCGCAAGCAATACTACTCCCAAAAAAGCTAGCAGAACGTTCTCAGGTTTCTCAACAAGCCGATGCGTTTCACTTCAAAGTATGTAGTTCGCGTTCGCGTGTCAGTTCTTGGCCACACCCTACGAATATTTTGCAGTCCGTACAGTTCTGTAATTTTACAAAACCACTGGGTTGTTAACCACACAACCTGCATCGAACTGCACGCAGAATGCAATTTGTTTGAACGTGTAACTGCGCCCTTGGCGATAGTGGACAAATGCAACCGAAAATGGATGAACAGCTTCCATCGTTGAGCGAGAAGGGATCAGCTTATGGTCAGCGCACAGGAATACAATAAACGTAAACAACGACAAACCTTAGACTGATCAGCACGTGATGGTCGCGCACACTTGCTAACTAGATGTTCTGGACTTTGTTTTTGTAACAGACCAACAATAACCACCTGAACGTACATAATTACTATACTAAAATATCTGCCAATCAAAAGTAATATGCGATTTACCGTCATATTATCGCAACCTACACCTCCCATTTGTGAGTCCGGTGCAAGACACCGCGTAAGTAATTCTTCACATATCTGAAATAAAAAAAACTTATTCGAATATGACTTCAAGGACTTATGCACAATCACGTAGACTTGCATCTCGCCAACAAAAACCATTATTGAGCAGAATTAGAAGACATTTTTAAAATTCCAATCAAAAACCCAGCACATCCAATACAAGCCAAAAATATTTCAGGGGATCAGATAGGGCTATAAATGACTGAGAATCAAGAGGACTGAGTTTTATCCTAGCCTGAGAAAGGAAGAAACTCGGCATTTTCGCAACATCTGTCCCCCTAAATCCACAAGTGTTTGTGTCGACGGGTTTCAGAGAAGTTTGTTATAGCAAAGATCGCGAATATCGTAGGACCTTATCTAAGCGCCCAGGCAAACAGCGCCCGTCTACCAGGTCAAGTGGAGGTCTTTGAGAAAGTATTTACTACAGTAACAGTACACAGTGGAAGTCATTCATCCTCCCCACCTCAGAATCTTGAGCATTGCTAACGAAAGATCGTCGAAGAAAGTAAACGAACATTCACAGTACATTTACATGCTTGCTAGAGTTCGGTCACAAAACTGTCCATTCTTAGCTGGCTATATAAAACTTCAATAGATCACACGATCGTCCATGAAGCGCAAAAATGCTGTTACCTTCCGTATACGTATTCTCGATAATTGAAATTCATTTGCGAAGCCGAAAAAATGGCAGCTATCGATGGCAGCGCACTTGCCATGGGAACTTTGACGTCAACGGGGTTTTTGTGAATGCTCACTGCTGCTATACACCCTCCCTTTCTTCTTGCTCATTGAAACGAGTAATGAGATACGACTGATGTGAAATGGAGACGTGAGATACCATTCATCATTTGCACGTTCAATGCGATAACGACCTTGCTATACCATACGTGCTCACCGTTCCTCCAACTGGGTAAGTTTAGGCAGTGTTCATAGTTCACGATTCAGGCGATCACGCGATCGCGTGGATCACGCGATCGCGTGCTTTACGCGATCGCGTGATCGCCTGAATCACCCAATCAATATGTATCTTTTTCCTTCCGCCTGATCGCGTGATCGCCTGAATCGTGAACTATGAACACTGCCTTATATGTTTTTTAGAGTTCCTCTAGCCCTTAGGAACCTTTTGCATTTTCTTTCACAGAAAAGGTTCGCAGGTTACACAAATGAATCGAATCCTCCCTCCACCTAGGTAACAGTCCACGATTCACTCTGTGGACAGTATGCGCGTTATCGTCACGTGCTAATCGATTATCTAAAAACCGCAGAACAGACAACATGAACTTTCTTCATCGGAGCACATTAGAGCCGATGCGTTATATTGCCGACAAATAGGGGCGCTGCCTCAACGCAAATAACTGTGACCAACGAATAGCACTCACAGTTTGCGGATCTCTGTTTTCAGCTAGCCTTTCGCGTACAAAGTCGACAACTTCCTGATTGCTCAGTACGTCCCAGATGCCATCACATGCCAGTACAACAAATTCGTGGTCTTCAGTCACATTCTCGGTTATCACGTCCGGATATGCTGCAAGACATCAACTATAAAATGAACTAATATCAGTCTAATAGTAAAAGTAATAGTGCATATAGGATCGTGCTCATGACACCACAGTGGATTACAAGGTCGGCGCATTCACGTCGAAAAGAAATGTGCTCGCACGCTAATCGCCGATCTATTCCCAATATGTCTGGACTTTGAGACGATCCTCCCATTCCCCGAAGATGTCAACGCGCCTTCACTAATCTTGTTACCGATTTTTAACAACCTGCATCTCAAAAGCCAAACGGACAGCATTACACAGGCATTCTCAGATCGACAGTAGCGAACTCATTCACATAGAAAAGTTGAAAAGGCCGTGAAAATGCCATACTTCAAGAGATGATTTAATGAAATATATCCAATTACTTTCACTTTTGCCTGCAGACATCGCTCAATGTGAAATTCCACTTGTGCGCACTGAGACTATGTCACGTTTTCCTTGACACCTTCTGAAGGTATCAGGAGAAACGAAAAATTGAGTAGTGCAAACAGACAATGTACCCTGATGATTTCAAACATCCATTTTCACTTGTTCTAATTCTCCACACCTTTCTCCACACCCACTGTCCACCTCATCGCTCACTCACGGTCATTCTCACAAGTACACATCAACATGTTCACGCAACCGCAGAACGACCGGCGAAGACCAAAGCACATCACAAGCAAACACAGCAAATTGATAATCGCATGAGCATGCGTAACCTAACAGAACACAACGATCAATAAAACAACAGTAGCCAAAACGTAGAACCTCTTCGAAATAGAAACAAGTAAAAATTCGAAGAATCGTTCAAACCTTTCGAACATTAGAGAATTATTAATGCTACAAAGATTTGCATGATGGAAAATTGGCTAGCAAACGTACACACAACTGGGCAAGCAGTGAAGAAGTCACTGCTTAAAATAAAAATTGATTACAATGGTTTACAAAATGGAATGAAAATGACTGAAAGTATACTCATAACATCGAATTGTAGGAAATCAATAGAGAGTAAATAACCATGACAACATTGAAACTAACCCGTTACGATTTGTTGTTCAGGTGGAATTGAGTCATTCCTTTTGAATACAAAATCACCCAGTGCTCGAGAAAGTGCGAGATTTCCATTCACTCGATTAAACTCAACCCAGCCGCCAGCGGCAAGTATACGCTTAGCCTAAAGATGAAAAATGATTCAATAGAAAATACAACGAAGCAATAGTGTTAGCAACTCATGCAAGTGAGTGAACAGACACAAAAAGGCAGAAAAGTTACGTCCTGAGATGAATACAAGTTCGCACATGGCACTATCCACTGCATCGTAAAGTATCTTTCTTGATTGGGAGCGAGAACGGGGGACTCTGCACCATGATAAGGGCACGACCTCTAACTAATTACCTCTTCACAGCAGTTTAACCTCTTGAAGCATCCCATTTTCCATTTTCCCCGATTACCCAGACGTATACTATCACTCCCCCAACCTAAATGTCCTAATCAAGAACCTATCCCCTTCCTCAGTGTTAGACACACCATTCACAAGAGCGTAAAGACGGTAAAAAAAGCACTAATGGGCCGGAGATAATCTTTCACACCACTAAAACAACAAGCAAATAAACACCATTCATGGTTTTTAGCTCTACAGTGAGACAAGAAAAATCGAACACTCGCTGCCGGGCTCACCAATCGATAATACTAATCGATAATAAATGGGAGGCAAGGCTAACAGGTTTCTTACCTCTTTTTCATTAGCAGGTTTATGATCAAATGACAATGGACGAGCTTCACCACATACAGACACTACAGCTCGAGAATCGCCTACATTTGCTGAAATGGAAACTTAGCATAGCGAGCCCGAACTGATTAAACATCATCTTCAAAAAAAAGCAAGGCCTACCACAATGAATAACGTCATCTTTAATCAAAACTACAACTGCTGTGGCACCAGAGACATCATCTCGCATCTCGTCATCAGAACGCATTTGTTCATCGAGCGCTAAGAAACCCTTCCGGAGTGCTTCCGGAAGATTTCCTTGAGCTGTAAAATGCAGAACGATACATAAAATGGCACAAGCTTCCTAAAATAAGCTTTTTAGAACTGCGTACCATAATCTTCTTGTTGCAGTATTTGCTTGTGTAAATTGATTCCGGCAAATTGCGACGCTTTCGGACCGCCGTGACCATCATATACAGCGAAAAATGCACATCGTGGATCATCCGGCAGTGACAGCAAGTGCGTGTGCGCATCTTCCATATCTATAAACTCGTGAAGATTTCCAAAATTTGACACCTAGCAAAATTAAGAATGTCATTTCATGAAAGATGCGCGATAACACAAATAGGCTTATGTTTTTTCGAAGGACTCACAAATCGTAATGACCTACAAACTTCTGAGTGAATACTGAAACAGTAGACAATGCATGCAATCCTATAGATCAAAAATCACCTATTTTTATGGCCAGGGGCCCTCTCTCAGCTCATGTTCGCCTTCTTAATATGATAATAATGGCGCATAATATTGGTTACTATAGAATTATTCGCTAGAGTGCTTGCTCTCAGAAAATGTCGACGACTTTGCTATAAATCAAGTAACATCAGCAAAACTCCTAGAGTTCAGAGAATCAGCAGTGGGCACTGACCAACAAAAGGAAGCTAAAAAATCTTTTCTCAGAGGACATTATTTTCGTGGTAGAATCGAAAGAAATACAAAATCCCCACAATCCCACAACTCAAATACAAGAGACACTCATGGGAAACGAGGAAAAATCACAAATAAAAACTCAAAAGGATCAATATCTTCTAGAATCATAACACTTACTTATCCGCCATCCTTGCATACACGAGCTTCCTACTGTGAATGAATCGTTGATACATGATGCAGACTCCTTCGTGGTTACAGGTTCACTCAATGTCTGTCCCATTTATGAGTATCCAGAGTGATATATGAACTACCTGAAAAAAAATGCAGTCAGAAGGAAACATCTTTGGTCGAACAGTAATAAGCACATTTGTTGTCACCTCGAAAAGTAGGACTAACGGTGCGAAAAAAAACTAACAAAAAGAAGTAAAAAATGCAAATTTTTACAACATAGGACAACGTAAAGCAAAGAATCAAGCAAGTGTGTGTGAAATCAATAGTTCTTAGCAAAACTGCAGTGACTTCGCACTCTGCTTATATCCACAGTGAAAGTTAAAAAGTGTGTTAGCATGCGTGTAACTGGCCATGAAAGTATTGCAATAAGCAATGCTTTATCATTGCAAATTCAAGGATAATGAATTTCATCACCTAATAATGAAGAAGAGTCTAAACGTAGTATTGCATCATTCCATTACCAATGCCGTTTGTTTCACTGAAATTTATCCTACTATATTTTTGGCAGCCTGCCATTTACCATTCAGAAGGAATATCTCTCCTTCAAAACATGCGTTCCAGATCTGGGTCTGTTAGAATGGAGCCGATTTTCAGGTTGGCTAGGTGCCAGGTCAGTCGAAGAAAATTGACCAACTTCGCAATTAATTAAAATACTATGATTCACTCCGCAAAAATCAAACACACATTGTTGTGGAGCAGATAAATTCTAGATTCCAGATTCTTCCCAATGTTATAATTACATGTCTCACAGAGATTATTTCTGAGATGTTCCTTCGGGAAAGCGACATACTAAATCATATATCATGGAATGGCCCAATATTTTGTGCCACAAACCGCTGAAACAAAGGTTCCCGGCCTAGCATGTTGAGAATGCCATAGTTTCAGCTCCCTCGAATTTTATTCGATTATGGCGCCGTTATGCCCTTCTGACATAGTGGCTTTTGTGAGTTGCCATTGAATTACTCAAAAAGTAGAATAATGCTGCAATTCATGGTAACCGACGTCATGGTAACCATTAGGCAACATTCCGTTGCACAACTCTTCACAGTAATGATCAGGAATAGAGCCATATAAAGACGAGGATATCTTGCCGTGTCTTATGAAAGTGGGGGTGCTCAGTATTGTAACATTAGAGAAAGAACAAGATTAAACGACGGAAAAACCGAGAAATAGGAACCCAGAAACCCCCATCCCTCTCGCGCCCCTCTGAGGCACTAGCCGGGGATAGACTGCAGACAAGATGACAAGATAGATGCTAAATCAGCCGGCAGCGAACGTTGTCCCGCCCACGCCGGCAACTCGTCCAGCTGATGAACTGCAGAACGATACGCCGTGCTGCGTGATCGTGATAAGACCCCAGCCGCGCCTTTTCAATGCGAGTTTCACTACATATCACATTTTCTGAAGTGGTGGGGTATTCCCAGCTTTAACTTTCTGCTTACCCCTCCCAGAAATTAAGGGGATTAGACTCAAACAAAAAGTTATGCATCGATTAAAGGCAGCATTAGGGGAAATTCGGACGAAAAGTAAAAGAAGTAGTGCATATGGATGTCGAGATGCCTGGTGACAGGACAGTGGAAGAAAAAACGGATGGAGATGGTCAAAAACCCGAGAAATAGGACCCCCTTCCCACCGATGGTTCTAGGCGCGGACGACCTTCCCGTCAAGACGACAGCATCTACTTTTTGGAGTGAACTTCAAGCTAAAACTGCGAAAGCGCGCCGCAAAACCTTCGATCCTGCCGCATCTCCTTGGCCGCTCCCACCCAGTTAATCGGGAATCACGTCATCGGGAGGAGGAATCGTTGTATGCAAGAGGCGGAACAGTTGGACGGTTGCAGCGTTTTGCGACATTTCTACAGCTCGGAGGGCGCTTTTTTACCGGGATTTCGCCACAGATAGCCTTCTTAGGCCCAGGACTACTATGTGAGTGACTTCTTGTAGGGATTCCTCCATTACCACATTACCCCTAATGCTGTCTTTAAGAATTAGTCGACCATCAACTTTGGATTATCATTGAGCTTCAGCATCGAAGAGCATATGATTCTTCTCGCCTAATCACCTGATCGTTGGCACAGAACAATGCGCGTGCGAATCATGTCGGGAACGCAAAGCATTTCACACACGCGGCGACGCAATTTGCTCGACGCGGTGACCCAAATGGAGTATCCTGGCGCTAATCGATCTGCGAACGCTGGTACGGTAAACGTTGCGACATATAGAATAACGTGCATAAGGGAGATCGGAAAATGGACGCCCAAATGAGAGATTACCAGACAAAGATGGACCGTGTCACCTGCTCACCATGTACTGGTAGAGCGACCTAACATCGTCCCACATCTTCACAATTTCTAGTGGTAAAAGGGTAGAGTAAAACTGCTGCCAAATATAGAGCTTTGAATATTTGAAAGCCACCGCTTTGACGCTTCCTGCTCTTTGCCAGAAAAGAATGGATAGGGGTTTAAGACCGTCCAACTCAGCGACCGCGCTACGAATACTTGCTTGACCACGTGCGACACGTTCTTGCTGATCCGTGGTGAGCTTGGCCAACTCTTAAACCTTAACAAACCATCTCCCGTCCTGGGTTGGCCTTCGGGGCGTTGCTGTGATTCTAGCGCGTTTCACCTCGAATTGCACGCTTCCTTTCGAACTGCACGCTTCCCTTCCAACTGCACGCTCCACTTCGAATTGCACCACACTTCGACTGCACGCTTCAGGCGGGCTGACGCCACTGTTATTTGATGTAGCGAATTTGATTTGAATTTGATTTCATTAATGATGACGGGAAACAAGGAAACAGCACAAAGCAACAAACAAGTGGAACAATGGAAGGGAATAAGCGAAAGAGTGAGAAAAATGATTTTTACAATATAAAAACCCAACAAATTCACACTCGACGTATTGTCATGGCATCGTGTGCACAGCTAAGGAACCGTAACCCATAGCCCCATAGCGTAAGCGAAAATTGCCTCCCCGTGGTGTCCTTAAATACAGTGGTAGGGGTAATGTGAGTAATGAAAACTACAAAAGTGAGTCATCTAAACGAAAGCTTCGGGTCTAGAAGGACTATGTTTGGTAGAATTTCGATAAAAAAGAGGGCCCCAGGTTTTCTGACAACCGTCTTCTTCTACTACTGCCACTTATTCGTAGAGCCCGCCTTTTTCGCTAACAGAGTCCGCCTCCCTTCGAATTCAACAGTGGAGAGGGGTCCCATTTCAGGGGATTTTTGACCGTTCCATTCCGTTTTCTCGTCTTCACTTTCGTACTGGTGAGCATCTGAACGTTCGTATTCGATAATCCTTTGATATTCGGCCTTACCTACCCCCATGACTCCTTCAAATGAACCTGAGAGACTGCACAAACACTGAGCGAGAGGAAAATCAGGTTCCTGTACGAAATCAATTCTTCAAAGTGGCACATTCAGCTGTCATAGACCTCATGACATCACATCTCGGCTCAAGTGTCAAATGGAAAAGTACAAGATCGGGAAAATTCAAAGAAACTCGAAAGTGCACTACGGATAGAGGCCATTGCCAAGATGTGTGCGACACCATTTCAACCTAATATGCACCGCCAATGCCTGTTATACATAAAAGTAGTCACCACAGGTAGCTACTCCCCGTATTCTTGGAATGTCTTTCTTATGCAAATCGCTTTCTGCACTGGTTATCTACCTTGAACCGCTCATTCCTTTCAATATCCTCCCCCTCCCTTAACCTTTAACGAGCCACCATACGCTGTGCAACCCAGGTGAGAGCCCGAGATATAACTGAAAAAAGCGTAAATAACTGGTACTGAATACTGAAGTGATAATGCATCTTAGCCCGTACTCTAAAATCTTATTTATCGCTCGCGATGACCTCTTGAGGACCTAGCGTTCAGTAAGAAAAATGGCTGATCCTAAAAGAATGAACTTTGAAGTTCGCTAATCCCTTGATGGTGTGACATAACCCTTTCCTGGCCTTCCTCACAGTCCGATCAATCTGATGACAAAGCTAACCATGACTTAATGAAAGACCCTGCCCAAGTTAATTCACGGAGATATCCTAAACCATTGCAATACCTAGCAGCTTCCACATCTGCGGACCTTTCATTGATGCTGATACCTTATGCATAGCGGCGTCGGCACTGCAGAATGACTGCAAGTGCACTAAGCAGTCATTTGAATGGTAGTAGGTGCTATCAAAGCCTCAGATCGATAATGCGAGACATTTTCAAGGCACCGGAAGGGGAGCAACGAAGGAAAGCGTAGGAACACTGCCTCCTGTAAACGAATACTTGAACGCAGAAAAGGGAAAATGTAGGGAAAAGGTGTAGGGAAAATGACGCAGGAAAACGGGCCTCTGGAGTTACGCCGATTTTAGTACGCTTCACCTCACCTCACCTCAAGCTGACACTTCACCTTGAACTGTACGCCTCAAGCGGGCCAACGCCACAGCCATTTGATTTCGTGGCGAAACTGATTTCAGTCACGGTGACGTTAAGCTTGAAGACCACCACATAGTAACAAACAAGTGAAACAACGAGAGGGAGAATAAGCGAAAGAGTGACAAAAAGGATGTTTCCAAAATGAAAACGCAACGAGTTCACACACGACGTATTGGCAAGGCGTAGTGCGTGTAGTAACGAATTGCAGGCCACCGTAACCCATAAGCCGCTGTCTTTAAAGAAACCGGAAGGGGTCCGAAATAAGTGGAAGACGCGAACAAATGAGCATTTTGTAACGAACACTTGAGGTTAGAAGCGATAGTCGGTGAAAAAACCCGGATTCGAAAGCGTGACGCTGCGGTGTGTATTCGCATCCCATACGCATCAACACACTGACTTTCCGAGTTGTCCGCTGTAGGAGACGGGCCGCGGGCCAGTTGTAGCACCTGACTCCCGGCACAGTGGAGTGGTCACTCCCAACTGCATTAGCATTCATGTAGGTACATCTAGAAACAATATAAGGAAGAACAAAGGAAAAAGTAAAAGGAAAGAACAACTTTATAGTAAAAACATCTCCTCTTGACACCATGCCAAGGCGTCAATCTGGCGGGTTTGTGCAATGGCGACCACTTGAACTCGTTCGAACTACGTCTGTTCTACCGTATACCAGAATTATCCCTTTCCGGTATTTTGAGCTGCTCACCTCCCTGGGTTGTTCTCTGTCGAGTCCCTTACCGCAATCACTCATTTGCGGACGGACATACCGAGCGACATGCCGACAAACAGACACGCGAATTAGTGGATTACATAATAGAAAAAATAACCAGTCAGCCTCGCTCACAACAACTAGGTTTTTTCTCCTCCTTTCTATGGTAATCGAAATTCACGTGTGCTTGTGTTGTCTGAGTGCGACCCCGAAACATAACAGAGTTGTTACAGACTCACTAAAACAACGCAACTGATTGATGCCTCCCTAATCAAGGAAAGAGGTATTTTGTGGAAATACTGGCAAACACGAGCAAACTGAGACAAAAAACTTTCGATTCACTAGAAAGAGACATAGGCGCGCTACATGAAAATGAAACCATGGTGACTTTCACATGGGGAATATGAAAAAAGCGCTGCACTAGTCGCGCGACCCACGTAAAGTTATAGTTCAGTAAGTGCAAGCCCAGAGTATGGGGAATCGAGTATGAGCCGAGTATAAGTTGAGTATAAGCCCAAATATGGGGAATATATAACAGAAAAGAATGTGAAACGATGATTTGAAGACATTGTAGTTCAAATCTTGTTGAATGGCTTGAAAACAAGGTCATTCTCGTCTAGAGGAAAATATCAGAGAGATTGACCCCTCCCCATTGCATCACGATGAGACTACAAAGAACTACGACCCTTCAAGAGGAAGCCGTCAGTTGCCAATCAAAGCACTAAAACCTTCGGTGCAAAGTTCAGTAAAAAAAGAGGAGTTGCCAAGGGTTCCTCGGGTGTTTTCAGAGACATGGATTCCTGGATCCATGCTTGAGCTACTGTCGTTGCAACGATCCACTGCGCTGGATTCAAACCACTTTCACCTCGTTTTCAGAGATCAGGCGCTATGGCTGAGGCTCATAATAATCGAGGGCTATGACAATGAGGCGGGGGGGGGGGCATCCCACTATGAACAAATAAAGAACCCTCTTCTTTCCTCCAGTGAGGCTTAAGCAAAAATATACGCCTAAATGTGCAGATTGACCCATCAAAGATGTCTCCAAGATGCTTAGATGTGCAACTTTTTATAAAATGCCTCTCACTGCGATAACACCCGAATCGATTGACTTGCTCTCCGTCCATCTGAGTGTTTTACGAGAGAATGGGGCGCAATCAGACCATCAATTTGCTTTCTTATCCTTATGGGCAATCAGAGTCAGTCAAATGGGTATGCCAGGGGGCAATTACTCCTGGCTCTCGAATCATGAAGAGTATTTTACTCAGTACCTTCGAAGATGAGATGAATATGTGAACACTAAGGCACTGTTCAGAGTTCGCGATCCAGGCGATGGCGCGACTCGCCTGATCCGTGCGGGAAAGATAAGATAAGTATCGATTAGGTGAATGATACGCCTGAATCGCGTACTCTGAACAGTGCCCAAAATGCTTCACCTGAGTATTTATTTCTGTGTCGATTCCATGTTCATTTCGTTTAACAAACAGAATATAGCTTTTCGTAGTAAGAAGATTATACTTGGTCCAAAACAAAACACCTCATCAGAATCATGTCCGAATAACAATTCAAAAGTTTGAACTATCGCACAGTACCGAAATTCGAAAACAAAATATCTGTTGCAAAATAATTATTCACATATCAAACCAACCAGTCAATCGTTGAACACAACTAAAAGGGTGCTGAAGTTTCTACGGAAAAGTAACAACGGCCGCTGGGCACCGATGTGTGAGGACAAATGAATTAACCTCAATAAAATACACCGTGTGAGATAAGTGTCTGACTTTAAAAGTACATATGACATCATCTGACCAAGACCACATGCAATTACATCGTAAGTGCAAACCTAGAGGAGAGAAATCTTAATCATCTGCCTATGTAAACCAGTATTTCCTGCGTTGGCCTATCTGTTCGTTAGTCTTCGAAATGTTCCAGTAATGGGTGTGATGAGGCTGCGGTTTTATCTGATGAACATTTTGCACTTCGAGGAAACAGTGGGTACGTATCGATCCAGCGATTCTACGACTCTGCAATGGTGCGGACCGCAAACGCCGACGCATGACGTAGGCGAAACATTTGTCCTTAGGTAATCGTGAACGGTAACAGAGCAGCGTTGAAAGAAAATGGTAAACTAGAGTGAGAACGGCACGGTGACACCAGTATTGACACAAATGACATGCGATAGCACGATCGCGTCTTCGCAACATATTATACAACCGCAGCCTGAAAGAACCAGTGGAAGTAACTGACCCCAACCAAAAGGAACAACCGACACCTAGGTAGCAGCTGACCTGCCGTACATTTATTTTACAGGTTATGATCGAAAAAAGTGTTTTTCTTTGTCGCGACATCCTCTTATATGCGGATATCTGATGCTTTGGTTAATTGCGCCACCAATTGCACTTTATAGGATGACACTTCGAGAAACCTTGGTCTTTAGTCCGCTCTGTGGTGTAGAAACTGAAGCAATCGAATCATCCTGCGCAGAACTTCGGAAGCTAGGACAAATTGGAACGAGCTGTAACTCGAAACTGCCCTCTCCTCGACCGATACCAAGAACCCAATTTTTACAATAATTTGGCACTAAATTCAAAATATCATAGAAGAGTAACCACAAACTTGAATATATTTTTTAACTCCTGTGCTCTGCTTCATATCATGTACCCTTTCTATTGCGACCATGTGCTGGAAGAGGAAACTCATAAAATGACGAAAGGGAGGAAATCTCGGTGCTACCGGAGTTAGGGGGGCCTGTTCACTGTGCTCTGCGTCTCTAACGCTATGGTTAGAGCGCAGAGAAGTCATAGCGCCTGCCGAATCGGGTTCGAATTTTACAAATAAACGATTTTGATTGAGCAAATTCGTGCTTTTTTCTATCCTATGTGACGGAAGGAGACACCCTTTCTCTAGGCCTGGGCGAATACGCGTCAGTGGTGGTTTAGTCCAGTTGAAGTAAAGTTCTCGTTATATACTAATGGAGGAATAATTTAATTGTTTTCTTAGTTAGTTAGCTGTATCTAGGCAGAAAATAACCTTGAGAGTGCCTATAAGTGGAAATTAAGTGCAGCATATGCTTTTGTCGAGTGCCCCCCCCCCATAGCTTTTGTCGAGTGCCCCGCCTCCCCCCCCCCATAACTCCAGTAGCGCCGAAATCTCCGTGGCAGAGGATCAAAAATTCGTAGGAATTCGATAGAAAGGAGCATACGTCCGCTGTGTGTGAGGCACAGCGGGGGTAGAGTAAAAGGCTTACTGCTAATCTCTCTCCACATCTTTCTCCGAATCTATTTCCAATCCTGAACGACCGTTAATCGAGTAGATCAGAAAATAAGTGGAGAAATAGTACAGGGAACAAGGCAAGAACAGGGTAAACTAACAGGCCGATGGAGGTAACATTAGCTTTGTACATGTGTATAAATAGCATTTACCTGCGCATATATAAGGCTAATGTCCAAATACAAATTGCTGACCGGAATTGAGAATCTGAAGCGACAGAATTTTTTTGAACGTTTTGTGCAAAATTCTTTGAGAACTTTTATGCGTTCCACTACTACATTTTGTGACACTGTAATCACTCAAAAGAGAATTTCACTTTGTGCTTTATGAGCACTTGGAACACAATGCTCAACCCGCTCCCGACATCACTCTAGCACAGGGACATCAAATTGTGTCCCGAAGGACAGCCTTTAATTGGATTGCCAAGTTCCGAAACCACACTGATCTGGACAACTCGCCAAGCTTCGGGAATCACGTGAGAGCGATCAACAAACCACTAGGGCTGTTGAAGGTGAGCCAAGACTACAAACTACAAACTACAAACAAAGAATCGGAAAATAGTCCGAACTAAAAGGTCGTCTGCAAAGTTCTTGTGATTTCGAATGTTCCACTTCCAGAATTACTTTCTCGGTTCTTCGCTCGGGGTGCCTATACCTCATAGGGGCCCGCTGCTCGTTCTACTCAAACATGGTCACGTTACTGCCTTACAATGAGTGTTGAACTTTCCCAGTCTTTAGAACAAAATGGCTAAACGACAGCTCAACGCCATGTCTCGTGATTCATCTTTACCGACACCCAAACGACCCATTTCTTAATCGCATCGTGACGTGTGAAGTACTGGATTCTGTAGGACAATCGAGAACGATAAGCACAATGGTTGCACAAAGGTCAAGCTCGTCGTTCAGTCTCGTCAGCTGGTGACGGTAGGTCTGCCACTGGTCCAAACCACCGTGGCTTCATGCATGGATTCCGACGAAACTATTACGGGTGGGAAGTACAGTGAGGAGCTCGCGAGATCACTCCCTGCAGACCATGCGCCCAGCATTGGCAAACAGGAAGGCTTTCTTTCTTCACAATAACGCCTGGACCCATGGCGCTCAAACAATCTTGAAAAGGGCGAATGCGTAGGGCAACGGAAATCTGCAGCATCCTCCGTGAACATGTGACCCAACCCCACCATTACTCGATTGGTAAAATTTTGCATGATCTGAGATATGCGCGTTTGAAGTTAGAGGCCAAAAACAGCAAAAACGTACCGAACGACCTAATACTTTGTAATAATGTGTTACTTCTGATGGCTGAAATATATTTCTTGAATTCATTTGAAAAACTTTTACTGAGGCCCAATATTCAACATCCAACATACTTACATACATTCAAAACACTATCATGCATTTACCGCTTAGAAGACTAGATAAGCAAACCATTCCAGCAGCTGTTCGCCTTTGGCGGCCGTCAGAATTCGTGATTTTGCGGTGCCACACTTTTGCACATGATTTCACGACCTTGAAATAGTGCCCTGACGCAGCTTCGCGTGCGGGTTCGTGAAACCAAAAAAAAAACGCGAAGTCTGAGGGCAGCCTTTCAACACTTGTACTTCCAAAAAGCCCCTATAGCTGTTGTTCACATGGATTTCTCAACAATACTGCTGCTCACGTCAACTGTACGGAAAGAATCAAAGTCGGAAAAGGAATCATGGAACACCAGCGCACAGCCTTATCACAGAGGTCACACACCCTGCGAGTACCACAATGTCTGGCGCAAACACACCACAATTCGCCATCAAATATGGTTCCATGAACGATTTCGAAGAGAACCTGTAGACATATCACATCCACAAGAGCAGCTGATGTGAAATGACTTTGAATGCAAAAAAAATGCAATTTTCTCGGACATTAGAATTTCTGGAGAGATGTAATTGATTGGAAAAGGAGATAACGAAAGGCTTGCATACAGCATTCAAACATGCAAATGAGGGCTGTATAATCGAAAAACCACGCCAGCCACCTACGCACAGCCTCGATGCCGGTGCCGCCGCCCGTGCTCTGCTGCTATCAGAATCACTACTGGGAGGCATCGACGTCTACAATCCTAACGAAATCAAAGATCAATGCGTACACAACATCAATGCCACAAACACTATCGCACAATGAGGTGAGAAGACAACCATGAACTTTCGTGTGGCAATTTCACGTGGCTTCCATATGTTATTGACTATTTTGCACTATTTAAATGTAGTTAATATTAAGGTGAGCATGATTTTAGCAGAGAGTAATAATGTACAAGGGATGAAGTGGAATTAGACCAATCTTTCTGCGCTGTGTCATTCGATATAAACTTACAGTACCCACAAGTGACAGTACTTTGAAAATTAAATAAAAAGTAAGCGTGTTCTAAGAAGCACTTATAGAAATGGAAAAGGAGCTCTGCAATGATTGACGACAAGAGTGATTGAACTCAACTTGAAACTCATACCGTTTAAAATGAAAGTAGACAAGCACAAAAAAAGTCAAGCTGCCCTTGTAGTAAACAGTAGCCGCGCCAATTTCTCCTGCTTGAGACAATTCGCTTTAAAGGGAAATGATTGAATTTTTCAACGTATAGTGCGCCGCACTAAATTTTTCAACGTCTCCTTTGTCGCTCATAGAAATGAAGCCTACCAGATTGCCCAATGGGTATAGACACCCTGTAGCGTGAGGAAGGATAAATGTTTCACACTACAGTCAATTGCACTTTTAATCATGGGTTTGCTTGGTCCAGCAACACACCTTCTGCCTACCTACGCATCGACGTTAGATGTACAAACATTTGCTTGTCAACGACAGCTCTTACGAAGCAAAAAATATCAACTATCGTGGAAATGAATAGTGTCGGGACTGGTGGAACTTTGAAGAAATGAAATGAACTAGGGATGACTTTGCTCTTTTTAAATTCACAATCACCATACTATGCACACCGAGCCTTCACATTTCGGAAACTGAAAAATGGAATAGAATTTTTCCATCAACAAGGCCATCAAGGTTAAACGTAAGGATGTCGGACTGCATATAAACAAAAAGACAAGCTCTAGTTCCAGCAAGACCTCAAATTCGGTGTAGTTGGATATCCGCATGAAACAATGTAAGAATGAAGAGGAACGTGAAGATGTTGAAAGTTGATCGATAGTTTCTAAACGCTTACTCGTGCACAGAACCACCCAATTCAGGCCTCGGGAATTTCCGAATTTACAGGATCAGGCCTTGGTATAAGCATGAGAGAATGGCAATAAATCATGGTATTTTGGAAATGGCGGTCATCAACGTCGAAACCCACGTGGTCTGCCGCCCCGATAATCGGAAATTCATTGACCGCACCGCGCGTCGCCGCGCCGCAGCCGTTGTCTGTGGAGCGCCAAATCACTCATTTGCAGCTTGCCTGCTCCTCTCGCCGGAAGTCTCAGCAGAAGAAATCGGTGTTGAATGAAGAGTTCTGATAGGGAAGAGTTTCACATCAGTAATAACTGACGAATGGACTAGTTGGCATCTGGTGCGCACCGCGCATTCATTTCGGTTCCACATTGTGGCAGCAAATGAATGAGGATCTGGCCCACCTTAGGCTGCGGGGCCCAGCCTATGAGCGAATCGGTATGTCATGTCTGCCGGATATGTCTGTGAACCAATTGTGGAAGAGCCCAAATGCGTTTGGAAAGGAATCGATCCGGATAGCCATAAACAATGGAAGCAGAGCAGCGCCGTCTGTCCGTTCCACATCAGCCTTGAGAAGCCGGTGTCAGCGTAAGGTCAGTAATATTTTGTCTCAAGAATAGATTTTTTTTCGAAGGAGTAGCCGCCTATTCCCTTTTCCTGACTTTTCCGAAAGCCTTCCGGGCGGAGTCTAGCTGTTTTCGTACTACTTTTTCCCCTTTTCTTTATTTTTCCATCGAGACGCAAGTTAAGAAAAGGAGCTACCGGCTTAGCGCCAGCATTTGAGAGACCAGAGAGCGGCTGCGGCAAAAGCCTTATTGACTTCCAATGACCGAGCTTCACCCCGGAAGCGGAACACTCATCGGACTTCTGCTTCCGGGGCAAATTGCTCTAGACTGCAACGTCTCATCGAATTATCGCTGCCAAATACGTCAATTATTGGTAGCAGAGCTATAGCTAAGGCGGTTTCAATAAGGATAACCCTTGTTCGCATGGACTTCAAGGAAATCGTTCACGAAAAATTCTTTTCTTTGTTACATTTATATTTACGTTTTATTTGCCTTGTAAGGGCCACATGTAAAGTTTCACGCGAAAAAAAAATGAGAATTCGGCTAAGCTACAACTCCCCGAATTCGTGGCCGCGTGGGCGAGGCCTCCGAATAAATACCCCGTCCCATCGTCCGCTGCGATTGGGAACAAAAAGTGGGGCTGACGTAACTTTGTAGCCGGATTCATTTTTTTCGCGTGAAACTTTGCATGCGGTCCACATTAACCAATCACAACACAAATTTATGGGTACCCTAAAGTCTGATAGATAAGTCCGCCCGCACGCGGTGTCGCGCGCGGCAGCAGCGGCAGAGGCAGCCGCAGTCTTCAAAGAATCAAAGATGGAGGAAATTGAGGAAGCTGTGATTAGTAAGTTATATTAGAAGCGAGTTTATATTAAATTGTATATTGTATTTGTTAATATAATAGGAGTAGCGAGTAAAGTTGGAATCGTACGGAAGGTGAGCACAGAAACTTCGCAGTTGGCAGAGGAAAGTGAGAGGAGCATCGTTGTTCAACGGGGTTCCAATGAAACGATGGTTTTGGCGATGAAATAGTGGTTGAACAAAAACATTTCTCATTTCTATCATGGTGATAGTGTACAAAGCCTTGCAAACATGCGCCTTTCACCGTCTTCTTCCTCTGCAAAACGCACTTCTGCCTGCCGCGTCAAGTTTTGCTCCTGATGTAAGCCCTCTTTCTAGTCATCAAGCTCTTTCAAATGCCTGAACAACTTATCATCGGCAGTACACAGAATTCATAATAAAATTGCCCAACAAAAGCCAGCTATACAAGGGGCATCAGGAAAAGGATGAGGTACGAAGAGGTAGCTGCTTTAGTTAGTTTGCGAGTTTTTACTCAATTTCTGAGGAGACGATTGTCAACAGCTTCTTAAAGGCCTTGAACCGAGTCATTGTTAGATGAGATGAGTGAGAGTTTTTATGTTATGGATGTTTGTGACGATGAAATTGAGATTGCGTAGAAAGTTTAAGATGAATAATCATTGTTACACGGGTTCAACGAAGATATTGATACGTGGTTTTGTTAGATATTATAAATAAAGTTGAATAAACAATTTCTACAACTCTAACCTTCTTAAGAATGAAGGCATTGCGATCCTGTGCTTTGAGGAGTGTGCCTGCGTCCGCCGCTGCCGCGCGCGACGCCGCGTGAGGGCGGACTTATCTATCAGACTTTAGGGTAATATAAAATTGATTTTTCTGCCGACGATTTTTTTGATTATAATATTTTTATTGAATAACTCTGTCTAGACATAAAAGCAAAAAGATTTGTATTCATTCATATTCAGGAGTACAGCAGTTTTCAATTTTCCAACCAATTTGTTGATGCCGCTTTGTAGAATGGTTGCTGGTCGAATTGTAAATGTCGATAAAAAAGTGAGACATCTTTTTTCGCGCTACAATAGACAGACGGTTCCCGAATTTTTTTGTACATAAAG
Source organism: Trichostrongylus colubriformis (assembly GCA_963978905.1). Classification (NCBI taxonomy): domain Eukaryota; kingdom Metazoa; phylum Nematoda; class Chromadorea; order Rhabditida; family Trichostrongylidae; genus Trichostrongylus; species Trichostrongylus colubriformis. The sequence goes on from OZ022259.1 coordinate 40,299,276, forward strand.
CAGAACACATTCTACCACTCGATGTAGAGAAGTAATGGAAATTCAGAGGATTAGTGCTACTTTCCAGAAAGTCTAACCTTTACTGCATCTGCTGTCAATTATATTAGGTAGTCTAAAAAGTCTTTTCGTATTTTTAAATACCGCTTTTTCCCTCAAAACTGCTTTCCACAAAATTCCTTCTGTACATATATATGTAGTACAATTCCACACGCATCTATAGGTATTGTTGTCTTCCATCTCCCGGATAACCCTTTTCGGCAAAATAAAAATATCAAAAGTCACCTCATTTTCAATTCCAATTTTTTTTTCTTTGAATGGCGTTAGACAGGGGAAGGAAAAGGTGATAATCCGATGGAGCAAGATCAGGGCTATAAGGCAGCAATTTTTATCCAAGCTCGAGAATTTAAAAAAAAATTTAATAAATTTTTTACCACTATTGAAAAAAATGACTCGCCAAAAAATTCTCGAGCTTGGATAAAATTGCTGCCCCATCCACCTTATAGCCCTGATCTTGCTCCATCGGATTATCACCTTTTCCTTTCCCTGTCTAACGCCATTCAAAGAAAAAAATTTTTTTACAATTTTTGTATTGAAAATGAGGACCGTTGATATGTTTATTTTGCCGAAAAGGGTTATCCGGGAGATGGAAGACAATAATACCTATAGATGCGTGTGGACTTGTACTACATGTGCATGTACAGAAGAGATTGCTGGAAAGCAGCTTGGAGGGAAAAAGCGGTGTTTAGAAATATGAAAAAACTTTTTAGACTACCCTATATGTATAAATTATAACCTTACCGTCTTAACACGCTAATGTCCCCAAAAAAACCACTTAGCTCCGCATTTCACTAGAAACAGATATTCTGGTAGTTCATTGAAAACGCAAACAGGAAAGTTTATTGGCATAACAGAAAAGATAAACGAAATTAAATTGTAACAAACCCCACAAAATCACTCCTAGGCCCTCCGTGGCAGACGTGTTTTCCGGAGCACTCCATCACTGATATGTCGATGAGAGTGCGCATCTATGATGTGCGGAGATCATACGCATCACGTATGTGACGCGTTCACTTGAGGTAAAAGTTTAAAGGCACACCACACGGTGATCATATTAGTGGCTTACTTTCTTCGAGCAAGTAGGACCATGGATAACTGCTCACGCTGCACTTTTGATGCGCTGCGGCAATAAGAAAAGATAATTTTAATGAAACAGCCACTTCGACGATGAAAGCAGCTTCCACGTTGGAAATTACTCGTCTAGGGCCGGGTGTGATTTGGTTGTGTGGCGTGGCTCGTTGTGTTCGAGCAGGCACAGCAGCATGAGTGTGCACCGTGTAGCCGCATTCCGAGCAGCTATCTAAGGACCCACTTGCCCCAAGGAAGGAAACCATTAATTTGATTATCGCGTGGCATGCCTTTAACCATAAGGCATTTTCCAGTCGGCAGGAAATCGTTTAGGAGCTATAGCGCCCATCACCGCGATCTGACGCTATCTCCATGAAACCATGACTTCCCTTCTTCATTATATAGGCCGTTCTCCTGAAAATGCAATTTACTGCTCAGCACTGCTACTTCATAAGCTATGCTTCCATTCAGAGCTTCAACAGAATACGAACCTTTTCGAGTTTTTAGTTGCAATTCAACCTCTTGCACTAGAATCTCGACTGTATGTGCACCGACAAGTTTTAGCGCTGTGTTTTCAGGCGAGCACTTTCGCTCTCGTGAAACACTCACGTCTTTGAAAAGGAGTTACATGGCGTATGGTTGGCGCCGAAAACCTGAAAATGCAAAGACGGGTCAGAATGAACGGAGTGAATGTGCTGCGAGTGCGAGCATCTCTTGACCTGATTCTCCCCTTCGCATCAAATGAAACTGGTCGTAGGCATTAGCCTCAACCCGGAACAGGATCAAGGGAGGGGTCATACTTGGTCTGTTGAAGATCTGGGAGGGTAAGTCGGAAAGATGATTCGAAAATATGAACAGTGTAGCTGCTTCCTTTTACCATTACTCATGCTCTATACCTCATGCCAAGAATGAGAGGGTAGCGGCATAGTGGGAGGTCGGCTGTACGCGGCGAATTTCTTCAACGTCATACTTGACCTTGATGCGAATTCCAGCCCTTGAAGAGTTTCACCATCTGGTAAAGTGTGCCCCCCCCCCCTAAATAGCATGAAAGATGGCGCACTTCCGGGAGAACTGGCCGGGATCGCCTATGACACTCACTATAGCACAAACATCACCCATCCTACTGTGTATATATAATCAACTTAGTATGTCTGTCTACTATGTACTTGGATGTACATGTACTTAGTATGCGTACGAAATTTATATCTCGTGTCGCAGTAAAGCTGGAACTCTGAATTTTTAAAGTGATATTAGGGGTGGTAAGGAGACATCAATGGTGAGGGAACGGAAGTGATAGCATTTGATAGGGGCTGATAAGGAGCCTCGAAAGGCGAATGGCGGGAAATTGATATCTCGCGTCGCAGCGAAGCTGGGACTCCCAATTCCTAAAGTGGTATAAGGACGAGATTGACGGGAGGAATTTTGTTTCCCTTTTCCGTTCTTGCGAATTCCCCGTTTCTGAAACCGTTTGAGTGATGATACTGATCGATCGATGTCGATCAAGTCCAATTAGCATGCTTCCATGTGGGAGCGCGCAGTAGTCTGCGCCAGCCCAACTGGTCTATCCACAATCGCTCTGCGAGGAATGAGTTGGTGAGGTGGTGGATCTCATAGTGTACTTGGCGACTACTTTTATATATTTGCTTTTATATCAAACCAGTTGGCGGGCGCACACTACTGCGCGCGATTCATAGCAATATTGTGCAAAATGGGTTTGATCGGCACGTCCACAGTTGTGTATGGAATTGAGCGAAATTTCCTTTCCTCTGCTTTCAGCTGAGCTATAGAACTGGAAAAAAGAGAAGATGGCGTGTTTAAAAAAAGTTTTCGATATTTATATACTTCACTCGCTTTGCATCGAACCCATTTTGCACGTTATCGACATGAGTCGCGCGCAGTATTGTGCGCCAGCCAACTGGTTTAGGTCATCATTGGGAGTTTGGATAGTTTGGAGATCGATAGTTTTGTATTCGAATGCATCGATTGGAAAAAATTTGTTCACTTGCTGAGCATCTAATTCGTACACATTGATGGTAGATCCATATCCTGATTATCGATGTTTATCGTTTTTGTAAACATGCTTCACTATTCGGAATTTTGTATAGTCTAGTGGTCGATACCCAGTGGTGCTGCCAGTACCGCATTAGAAAATGATTCCGAGAGAAACGCTTGCTTTGCTATCACAAATATAGGTGTATCATGACTATCAGTGTAG